>CAWUFW010001352.1:1910000-2490000 GCA_963921515.1 Calotriton arnoldi | reverse complement strand
CCTTTGGCAAGAAGGACGGACGCGTCCGAAGAACAACCTTGTCTGGATGAACAGACAGAAAGGGAGGTTTGCAAGATAGAGCCTGGAGCTCACTCACCCGCCGAGCGGAGGTGATGGCCACCAGAAAGGCTGTCTTCAGAGTCAGAAGACGAAGAGGACAGTTATGTAGAGGCTCAAAGGGAGCGCACATTAAAAAGGTAAGAACCAAGTTCAAGTCCCACTGAGGCATCACAGACGGAACAGGAGGGAAGAGGTGAGTAATGCCTTTTAAGAACCTGTTAACAACAGGGGACTTGAAAAGGAGGGCTGATCAGGAAGCCTGAGGAAGGCCGAGATAGCACAAAGATAACCCTTGATGGTACCCAGGGCAGAACCCTGTTGGGCCAGAGAAAGAAGGAACAGAAGGACCTCAGAAAGAGGGGCAGAGAGGGATTTACAGCCTTTGCTGTGCACCATGCCACAAATTTGTTCCACCTGCAGGCGTATACCACCTTAGTGGAGGGACGCCTGGCTGCCAGAATCACATCACAAACTTCGGGAGGCAAGTCGAAAGGAATCAACTGCCGCCGCTCAATCTCCACGCAAGCAGGTGTAGACTGGACAGGTTCGGGTGGAGGACCGTCCCCTGCTGCTGCGACAGAAGATCCTCCCGAAGAGGCAGACGGATTGGGGGATCTACGCTCATATTGAGTAGCTCGGGATACCAAACTCTTCGAGCCCAGTCCGGAGCCACAAGAATGACTTGGGCCCAGTCGCGCCGAATCTTCTTCAACACTCTGGGTAGAAGTGGTATAGGCGGAAAGGCGTACAACAGACCGCAACTCCACTTGTGACGAAAAGCGTCTCCGAGCGAGTGCCGCCTTGGAAATTCCAACGCGCATAACTGATGACATTGCGCGTTCTCTTCGGTGGCGAATAGATCTAACCAAGGCTCTCCCCATTGTAGAAAGAGTCCTTGCGCCACTTCCGAGTGAAGACGCCATTCGTGATCCATCATGCACCTGCGGCTGAGTTCGTCCGCTCCTGGCGTTCAGGGAACCTGCCAGGTGTTGAACCATCAGGAACATGCCCTGATGTTCCAGCCATGTCCAGAGGCGCAGAGCCTCCTGACAAAGGGTCCAAGACCCCACCCGCCCTGTTTGTTGCAGTACCACATGGCGGTGGTGTTGTCTGTGAACACCTGCACTACCTTCCCTTTGACAGAGGGAAGGAATGCCTTGAGTGCAAGTCGGATCGCCCGGAGCTCCAGAAGGTTGATATGGAGCCGGGACTCCGCCGGAGACCAGAGGCCTCTGATCTCCGCCTCTCCCATGTGACCGCCCCATCCCAGAAGGGACGCGTCCGTCACAACTGTGTGCTCTGGCTGGGGAAGGGAGAGGGATCTGCCCATGACCCATTGCCGGTTCGAGAGCCACCACTGCAACTGTCTTGCAGTCCCCTCCGAGATCTGGACGTGATCGGACAGGTTGCCCTGGTGCTGCGCCCACTGGAACTTTAGGTCCCACTGCAGAGCCCGCATATGCCATCTGGCATGATTGACCAACAGGATGCAGGAGGCCATGAGGCCCAGCAGCCTCAGGGTCATCCGTACCGAAACCCAGGATAAAGGCTGAAAGATCGGAATCATAGCCTGAATATCCCGGACTCGCCGTTCGGGAGGATAGGCCCGAAACTGCGTCGTGTCCAGAACCGCTCCGATGAAAAGGAGCTGTGGAGAAGGAATCAGATGCGACTTCGGCACATTGATGGAGAACCCCAGCGAGTGCAGGAGTTCGGCCGTAGTCTGGAGGTGGGAGACGACTGCCTGGGACGAGCCCGCCTTCAGCAGCCAGTCGTCGAGGTAGGGGAAGACTGAAACCCCTGCCCGGCGCAGATGAGCTGCGACCACCGCCATCACTTTCATGAACACCCGAGGGGCACTTGTAAGGCCAAAGGGAGCACGGTGAACTGAAAATGCTCGGGGCCTACCGTGAACCGAAGGTAACGCCGGTGGGCCGGCAGGACGGGGATGTGGAAATATGCGTCCTGCAAGTCCAACGCTACCAACCAGTCTCCAGGGTCGAGGGCAGTCAAGACCTGAGCTAGGGTGAGCATCTTGAACTTCTCCTTCCGGAGGAAGCGATTGACGTTCCGGAGGTCCAAGATAGGACGCATGTCCTCCTTGTCCTTTTGGGCACCAGAAAGTAGTGGGAGTAGCAACCACGCCCTACTTCTGGGGTCGGAACACGCTCGATGGCCCTCTTGGTCAAGAGGGCTGTGACTTCCTTCTGTAGAAGCACCAAGTGATCCCCTGACATGCGGTGGAATTGAGGTGGCATCGCTGGGGGGTGGTCTCGAAGGGGAGGGAGTAGCCCCTTCGGACAATGTCCAAGACCCACCTGTCCGAGGTGATGGTACGCCAGTGGGGAAGGTGATGGCGGACCCTGCCCTCTACTGGCGTGCTGTGCACCTGAAAGGAGGGACTAGGAGGGCTTGGAGGCCGCGGACGGGTTGGAGGTGGTGGCCTGACCCGCACGCTGGTTGCCCGATCCGCCACGGCGGAATCCACGTCCTCGGCCACGCGAAGACGCCTGCTGCGCGGGCCGGTGGCTGGGCTGCTGACGTGAAGGGGCGCCCTACCGTGGCCACGATAGGGGCGAAAAGCAGAAGACAGCGGAGGGCGTGTAGCAGAAAGGCCCAGGGACTTGGCAGTATCCCGTGAGTCCTTAAAGCGCTCCAACGCATGGTCTGCTTTGGACCCAAAAAGACCGATTCCATCAAAGGGCATGTCCATGAGAGTATTCTGGACATCCCCTGAAAAACCAGTGGTTCTCAGCCAGGCGTGGCGTCTGAGCGCCACCGTCGTTGCAATAGACCTGCCCAGCGAGTCGGCGGTGTCAAGGCCACAACGTATTGTGTATTTAGCCGCATCCCTTCCTTCCGCAATGGCGCGGGAAAGCAGTGTCTGGACCTCCTCAGGACACTGGGGCAAAACATCCGCCACCGAATCCCACAGGGAGTGGGTATATCGGCCCAAAAGACAAGCGGTGTTAACGGACCGCAAGCCAGCACTGGAGGAAGAAAAACCTTTCTTCCCAAACTGATCCAGGCGTTTGGATTCCCTATCCGGAGGAGCGGTAGGGAAGGCGGTTTGGGAAGCGGAGGCTTGGACAACCAAGCTCTCAGGAGTGGGGTGGACAGAGAGAAACAGGGGTCGCCCGGAGCTGGGCGATGGCGTCGTGACACGTTCCGATCCACAGGAGCCCCTGTGTTGGGCTTGGACCAGGCGCCCAAAAGAACGTCAGTGAGGGCGTCGTTAAACGTCAGCACAGTCTCCGCAGAGGAGGCTGCCGGCTGAAGCCCTCTGTCAAGATGTTAGGCTTGACCGTCAAAGTAGGAAGTTGGAGACGTAAGGCCCCAGCTGCCCTACGCAACACCGTACCAAAATTGGCTCCCTCCTCCGTAGCCACGGGAGGAGACAGCATGCCAGTGTCAGGGAAGTATCCAGACCACTGGCCTCCCTAGACTCTCTGTCCAGTCCTCATCATACTGACAGTGTCGTGTCAGAGGGTCATCAGACCCCTCCCAGTCCAACTGGTCCTCCTCTGGTTCAAAATAAGGAGGAGGAGGGACAGTTGGGACCCAAGGTCCCATCGGCGCCGGAGCCGGCGCCGAGCGACGTCGGTCCGGATCCATGTCCGGAGCCGGAAGGAACTGGGGACGACGCCGCCCGGAGCCCAGGGCGGCGCCGAGAACGGCACCGGAGACATCAGCGCCGGCGGAGGTGTCGTTAGGTCGACCGGCGTCGATGGGGGTTGTGGAGCCGGGATCGAGTCCGGGGCCGAAGCCGGGGCCGGGATCGAGGCTGGAGGCACGGGCGATGCCGGGGCCGGAGCCGTCGGCGACGCCGGAGCAACCCCATCAGGGCCCGCGGGGTCCGAAGGCGCACCGGAGGGGCCTGAAGGCCCGAAGAGGCGGGCCATGGCCGACAGGAATTCCTGCACTTTGGCCGGATCCGCCCCCGAACCCGGGAAGGGCGGGTATGGCGGGGGCGACTCCACAGGCATGTCCGGGGCCGCGGGGGCGGGGACGGTGCCGGGAGGGGCCTCAGCCGAGTCGCGAGACCGGCGAGGCGAAGTCCTAGAGCGATGATGCTTTTGGACTTTTTGTGTTTCGACTCACCGGACGAAGAAGACTTCGACGCCGACGACCGGTGTGGACTCCGCGATCGACCCCTGGACCTCTCACGCGACCGGGGCTTCCGCGGAGCCGTATGCCGGGCCTCGAGGAGCTTTCGAGACCGCTCTCGCAAAGCTTTCGGGTGGAGGGCCTGGCAGTCGGTACAAGACTCCGTGTCGTGGCCTCGGCCGAGGCAGAAGAGACACTCCCAATGCGGGTCGGTGACGGACATCATCCGCGCACAGGCGCCGCATCGCTTGAAGCCGGGCATCCCTACGACACCTTGAAAGATGAAAAAACAGTGAAAAAATTCACCAAAAAGTATGGTCAAAAAATGACCAGGGCACTGCTCTTCCCGGATCTGCGCTTGCTGGCGCGGAAAAAGAACAGAACTGACGTCAGCGCGCAGGGGCGGCGTCTAAGTACTGCCCGCGACGTCATCCCGGCGATCACGACGCCGACGACGGACGCGGAGCCGCACGACGCCGCCTACCGACGCGCAAGGGTACTGCTACGCAAAAACTTTCCGGATCCAGCCTGACGCCTGGGGATATTCTAAGGTAAGGAATCTGTCACTAACGTGTCTCTTTCAGATCGCTAGATTTAGTTGTCCCGGATCGGGGTGTTGTATCTCTCCATGGTTCTGCGTTAGCAATGCTGGGGAGAGGCGTAGTTTTTGGTGTGGAACCACGGACAGTTGTAGTAGAGTTGTAAACCATGGTTGGCGTGCCCATGTGGGAGCCACCAGGATCATTTTGAGAGACTGTTGTAGGAGCTTGCGTACTACTAGGGGAATTAGTGGGAGTGGCGGAAAAGCGTACGCAAATCTGCCTGACCAGTTCATCCATATCGCATTGCCCTTGGACGACGGGTGTGGAAACCTTGCGGCGAAGGTTGGGCATTTTGCGTTGAGGTGTGTGGCGAACAGATCTATGTCTGGTTGACCCCACCTTTGGAAAAAGGGTTGGAGAACTTGGGTATGAAGTTCCCATTCGTGTATCTGCTGTGTTTGTCGACTTAGTAGATCCGCAATCTGATTGTGAATTCCTGGAAGATGTTCTGCTAGCAGGTATATATTCTGTGGAATGGCCCATCTCCAAATGTCTTGTGCGAGTTGGGACAGCTGCAGAGAATGTGTGCCCCCTTGTTTTTGTATGTAGTACATGGCTATCATGTTGTCCGTGCGGATGAGGACAGTCTTGTGTTGTAGATGTAGTTGGAATGATTTTAATGCTAGGAATATTGCTAGTAATTCCAGGTGGTTGATATGGAGCACTTTCTGTTGAGTGGTCCAGTTGCCTTGAATTGTATGGTCTAGGAGATGGGCTCCCCAACGGGTGAGTGATGCGTCTGCTGTTAGTATTATCTGTGGAACCGGCTCGAGGAACGGCCGCCCTTTGGACAGGTGTCGTGTGTTCCACCACTGCAGAGAGCGGTGTGTGCGGCTGTCTACCAACACCAGATCTGCAAGATGTCCTTGAGCTTGGTTCCACTGTTGTGCTAGGCATTCCTGTAAGGGGCGCATTGCACAAGTTACTAACTTGTGTAACGATATATCTGTAAGAGACAGTAGTTAGTGACAGATTCCTTACCTTAGAATATCCCCAGGCGTCAGGCTGGATCCGGAAAGTTTTTGCGTAGTAGTACCCTTGCGCGTCGGTAGGCGGCGTCGTGCGGCTCCGCGTCCGTCGTCGGCGTCGTGATCGCCGGGATGACGTCGCGGGCAGTACTTAGACGCCGCCCCTGCGCGCTGACGTCAGTTCTGTACACGACTTTCCGCGCCAGGAACGCAGAGCCATGCAAGAAGCTGACATAGGTGTCTGAAAAATACTAGGGCCCTGAAAGGGATGTCCTTAACCCTAGAAATCAGTTCGCAGAACGGGGAGGATGGTGGGCGGTAAGGAATCTGTCACTAACTACTGTCTCTTACAGATATATCGTTACACAAGTTAGTAACTTGTGCATCTGAAAGAGACACGTTAGTGACAGATTCCTTACCTTAGAATAGATACCCCAGCAATACCAACCCCGGTGGTGGGTCTGCGAACAAAGATCAGACAAGGAAGTCCTGGAGGACAGAACGGCCAAAGAAGCCGTCCCTCCGGACCTGACTGTCAAGGCAGTAATGCTTTGTCAACGTGTGCAGCGAGGCCCACGTAGCTGCCTGACAGATAACCGGCAGCGGAACAACGCGGCCCAAGGCTGTGGTAGCAGCCGTTGCCCTGGTGGAATGGGCACGCAGCCCAACAGGAGGCTCCTTCTTAGCCAAAGAATAGCAGGTCTTGATGCACAAGGTAACCCAGCGGGAGATGGTTCGCTTGTGCACCGCCCGACCTTTTGGCGCCCACGTAGCCAACAAAGAGCTGGTCATCCACCCGGAAGTGTTTTGTGCGGTCGATATAGAAGGAGAGCGCACGTTTTGGGTCCAGACGGTGGAGCCTCTCTTCCTCTCTAGAAGGATGCGGAGGCGGAAAGAAGGTAGGCAAAGTGATGGTCTGCCCAATGTGGAAGGCAGTAACCACCTTTGGCAAGAAGGACGGACGCGTCCGAAGAACAACCTTGTCTGGATGAACAGACAGAAAGGGAGGTTTGCAAGATAGAGCCTGGAGCTCACTCACCCGCCGAGCGGAGGTGATGGCCACCAGAAAGGCTGTCTTCAGAGTCAGAAGACGAAGAGGACAGTTATGTAGAGGCTCAAAGGGAGCGCACATTAAAATGGTAAGAACCAAGTTCAAGTCCCACTGAGGCATCACAAACGGAACAGGAGGGAAGAGGTGTGTAATGCCTTTAAGAACCTGTTAACAGGGGACTTGAAAAGGGAGGGCTGATCAGGGAGCCTGAGGAAGGCCGAGATAGCACAAAGATAACCCTTGATGGTACCCAGGGCAGAACCCTGTTGGGCCAGAGAAAGAAGGAACAGAAGGACCTCAGAAAGAGGGGCAGAAAGGGGATTCACAGCCTTTGCTGTGCACCATGCCACAAATTTGTTCCACCTGCAGGCGTATACCACCTTAGTGGAGGGACGCCTGGCTGCCAGAATCACATCACAAACTTCGGGAGGCAAGTCGAAAGGAATCAACTACCGCCGCTCAATCTCCACGCAAGCAGGTGTAGACTGGACAGGTTCGGGTGGAGGACCGTCCCCTGCTGCTGCGACAGAAGATCCTCCCGAAGAGGCAGACGGATCGGGGATCTACGCTCATACTGAGTAGCTCGGGATACCAAACTCTTCGAGCCCAGTCCGGAGCCACAAGGATGACTTGGGCCCGGTCGTGCTGAATCTTCTTCAACACTCTGGGTAGAAGTGGTATAGGCGGAAAGGCGTACAACAGACCGCAACTCCACTCGCGACGAAAAGCGTAGCCGAGCGAGTGCCGCCTTGGAAATTCCAACGCGCAGAACTGATGACATTGCGCGTTCTCTTCGGTGGCGAATAGATCTAACCAAGGCTCTCCCCATTGTAGAAAGAGTCCTTGCGCCACTTCCGAGTGAAGACGCCATTCGTGATCCATCATGCACCTGCGGCTGAGTTCGTCCGCCCTGGCGTTCAGGGAACCTGCCAGGTGTTGAACCATCAGGAACATGCCCTGATGTTCCAGCCATGTCCAGAGGCGCAGAGCCTCCTGACAGAGGGTCCACGACCCCACCCCGCCCTGTTTGTTGCAGTACCACATGGCGGTGGTGTTGTCTGTGAACACCTGCACTACCTGCCCTTTGACAGAGGGAAGGAATGCCTTGAGTGCAAGTCGGATCGCCCGGAGCTCCAGAAGGTTGATATGGAGCCGGTACTCCGCCGGAGACCAGAGGCCTCTGATCTCCGCCTCTCCCATGTGACCGCCCCATCCCAGAAGGGACGCATCCGTCACAACTGTGTGCTCTGGCTGGGGAAGGGAGAGGGATCTGCCCATGACCCATTGCCGGTTCGAGAGCCACCACTGCAACTGTTTTGCAGTCCCCTCCGAGATCTGGAGCGAGATCGGACAGGTTGCCCTGGTGCTGCGCCCACTGGAACTTCAGGTCCCACTGCAGAGCCCGCATATGCCATCTGGCATGATTGACCAGCAGGATGCAGGAGGCCATGAGGCCCAGCAGCCTCAGGGTCATCCGTACCGAAACCCAGGATAAAGGCTGAAAGATCGGAATCATAGCCTGAATATCCCGGACTCGCCGTTCGGGAGGATAGGCCCGAAACTGCGTCGTGTCCAGAACTGCTCCGATGAAAAGGAGCTGTGGAGAAGGAATCAGATGCGACTTCGGCACATTGATGGAGAACCCCAGCGAGTGCAGAAGTTCGGCCGTAGTCTGGAGGTGGGAGACGACTGCCTGGGACGAGCCCGCCTTCAGCAGCCAGTCGTCGAGGTAGGGGAAGACTGAAACCCCTGCCCGGCGCAGATGAGCTGCGACCACCGCCATCACTTTCGTGAACACCCGAGGGGCACTGGTAAGGCCAAAGGGGAGCACGGTGAACTGAAAATGCTCGAGGCCTACCGTGAACCGAAGGTAACGCCGGTGGGCCGGCAGGACGGGGATGTGGAAATAGGCGTCCTGCAAGTCCAACGCTACCAACCAGTCTCCAGGGTCGAGGGCAGTCAAGACCTGAGCTAGGGTGAGCATCTTGAACTTCTCCTTCCGGAGGAAGCGATTGATCGTTCCGGAGGTCCAAGATAGGACGCATGTCCTCCTTGTCCTTTTTGGGCACCAGGAAGTAGTGGGAGTAGCAACCACGTCCTACTTCTGGGGTCGGAACATGCTCGATGGCCCTCTTGGCCAAGAGGGCCGTGACTTCCTTCTGCAGAAGTACCAAGTGATCCCCTGACATGCGGTGGAATTGAGGTGGCATGGCTGGGGGGTGGTCTCGAAGGGGAGGGAGTAGCCCCTTCGGACAATGTCCAAGACCCACCTGTCCGAGGTGATGGGACGCCAGTGGTGAAGGTGATAGCGGACCCTGCCCCCTACTGGCGTGCTGTGCACCTGAAAGGAGGGACTAGGAGGGCTTGGAGGCCGCGGACGGGTTGGAGGTGGTGGCCTGACCCGCACGCTGGTTGCCCGAACCGCCACGGCGGTATCCACGTCCTCGGCCACGCGAAGACGCCTGCTGCGCGGGCCAGTGGCTGGGCTGCTGACGTGACTGGGCGCCCCTTCCGTGGCCACGATAGGGGCGAAAAGCAGAAGGTAGTGGAGGGCGTGTAGCAGAAAGGCCCAGGGACTTGGCAGTAGCCCGTGAGTCTTTAAAACGCTCCAACGCATGGTCTGCTTTGGAACCAAAAAGACCGACTCCATCAAAGGGCATGTCCATGAGAGTATTCTGGACATCCCCCGAAAAACCAGTGGTTCTCAGCCAGGCGTGGCGACGCAGCGCCACCGTCGTTGCAATAGATCTGCCCAGCGAGTCGGCGGTATCAAGGCCACAACGTATGGTGTATTTGGCCGCATCCCTTCCTTCCGCAATGGCGCGGGTAAGCAGTGTCTGGACCTCCTCAGAACACTGGGGCAAAACAGTCGCCACCGAATCCCACAAGGAGTGGGTATATCGGCCCAAAAGACAAGCGGTGTTGATGGACCGCAAGCCAGCACTGGAGGAAGAAAACCCTTCTTCCCAAATTGATCCAGGCGTTTGGATTCCCTATCCGGAGGGGCGGTAGGGAAGGCGGTTTGGGAAGCCGAGGCTTGGACAACCAAGCTCTCAGGAGTGGGGTGGACAGAGAGAAACAAGGGGTCGCCCGGAGCTGGGCGATGGCGTCGGGACACGTTCCTATCCACAGGAGCCCCTGTGTTGGGCTTGGACCAGGCGCCCAAAAGAACGTCAGTTAGTGCATTGTTGAACGGCAGCACAGTCTCCAAGGAGGAGGCTGCCGGCTGAACCACTTCTGTCAAGAGATTAGTCTTGACCGTCACCGTAGGGAGTCGGAGATGTAAGGCTCCAGCTGCCCTACGCAACACCGTTGCAAAATTGGCTCCCTCCTCCGTAGTCACGGGAGGAGACAGCATGCCAGTGTCAGGGGAAGTATCTAGACCACTGGCATCCCCTAGTTCCTCTGCCCAGTCCTCATCATACTGACACTGTTGTGCCAGAGGGTCCTCAGACCCCTCCCAGTCCTCCTGGTCCTCCTCCGGTTCAAAATAAGGAGGAGGAGGGACATTTGGGACCCAAGGTCCCATCGGCGCCGGAACCGGCGTCGAGCGACGTCGGTCCGGCTCCATGTCCGGAGCCGGAGAGTAAATGGGGACGACGCCGCCCGGAGCCCCGGGCGGCGTCAGGAACGGCACCGGAGACATCGACGCCGGCGGAGGCGTGGTCAGGTCGACCGGCGTCGATGGGGGTTGCGGTACCACCGGAGCCGGGATCGAGGCCGGGGCCGAAGCCGGAGCTGGGACCGAGGCTGGAGGCACGAGCGACGTCGGGACCGGAGTCGTCGGCGACGCCGGGGCAACCCCATCAGGGCCCGCGGGGCCCGAAGGTGCACCGGAGGGACCTTGAGGCCCGAAGAGGCGGGCCATGGCCGACAGGAATTCCTGTACTTGGGCCGGATCCGCCCCCGAACCCGGGAAGGACGGGTATTGTGGGGGCGACTCCACAGGCATGTCCGGGGCCGCGGGGACGGTGCCGGGAGGGGCCTCAGCCGAGTCGCGAGACCGGGCGAGGCGAAGTCCTAGAGCGATGATGCTTTTGGACTTCTTGTGTTTAGACTTACCGGACGACGAAGACTTGGATCCCGACGACCGGCGAGGACTCCGCGACCGACCCCTCACGCGACCGGGGCTTGGTGTGGCGCGGAGCCGACTGCCGGGCCTCGAGGAGCTTTCGAGACCGCTCTCGCAAAGCTTTCGGGTTTAGGGACCGGCAGTCGGAACACGACTTCGTGTCGTGGTCTCGCCCGAGGCAGAAGAAACACTCCAGATGCGGGTCTGTGATGGACATCATCCGAGCACAGGCGTCGCAACGTTTAAAGCCGGGCATCCCTACGACACCTTGGAGTCAATTGAAAGAAACAGTGAAAAAATTCACCAAAAAAGTTAGTCAAAAAATGACTAGGGCACTGCTCTTCCCGGATCTGCGCTTGCTGGCGTGGAAAAAGAAGAACTGACGTCAGCGCGCAGGGGCGGCGTCTAAGTACTGCCCGCGACGTCATCCCGGCGATCACGACGCCGACGACGGACGCGGAGCCGCACGACGCCGCCTACCGACGCGCAAGGGTACTGCTACGCAAAAACTTTCCGGATCCAGCCTGACGCCTGGGGATATTCTAAGGTAAGGAATCTGTCACTAACGTGTCTCTTTCAGATTGAAGCCTTGCATGAGGTACGATAAAGATGCAAGAGGCCATCATTCCTATGAGTTGCATGAATACCCTTGCTGGGAGGGAGTGCTGCGGTTGAAATTTGCTGCTTAGGGTTTGTTTGCTGGCTATCCTGGCTGGACTTGGATATGCTAGAGCTTTGGAAGTGTCTATTGTGGCTCCTAGATACTGATGTATGTGGGAGGGCTGGAGATTTGACTTGGGGTAATTTACTGTGAATCCTAAGTCGTGTAGCAGCTGAACAGTTTGATGAGTGTGATGAACACACTGGATGAATGACTTGGCCTTTATTAGCCAGTCGTCGAGCTATGGAAAGACGTGGATTTGTTGTCTTCTTAGGTGTGCTGCTACTACTGCAAGGCACTTTGTGAACACTCTGGGTGCAGTGGTGACCCTGAATGGTAGGACTGTGAACTGATAGTGTTGTCCGTCCACTATGAACCTTAGATACTTCCTGTGAGCAGGGTGCATGGGAATGTGGAAGTAGACGTCCTTGAGATCTAGTGTGGCAAGGAAGTCGCCTTGTTGTAGAAGTGGAAGGACCTGTTGCAGAGTGATCATATGGAAGTGATCGGACTGTATGTAGAGATTGAGGGGTCTGAGGTCGAGGATTGGCCTTAGGGTCCCGTCCTTTTTGGGGACTAGGAAATACAGCGAGTAAACCCCCGTCCCTTGGTGCTGTAAGGGAACTGGTTCTATTGCGTGCTTTTGAAGCAGTGAGAGAACCTCATGTTTTAAAAGCGTAATGTGTTCTGTGGACATTGGACGCTGTTTGGGTGGAATGTTGGGTGGGGTTGCTGTGAGTTCGAGGCAGTAACCATACTGGATAATCTGTTTTACCCACTTGTCTGTTGTGATGGAATCCCAGACAGGCAGGAACTGTGAGAAACTCCCTCCGACTGGAGTGGAATGGTCTGGAGGGAGTGGAGGGAAGTCACTGTTTAGTAGCGGAGGAGGCACGAGTGTTGGTATTACCTCGGCCTCTGCCCTTGTTGTTATTTCCCCGGTAACCACCTCTAAAATATCCTCTATTGGGGGATGCGTGAGTGGTGGTTTTATATGAAGAGGAGGCGGTGTCTGTTCCAATATTTTTAGATGCTCCCCTATAAAAGGAGCGATGAAAGGAACCACGTGGGGATGGAGACTGTAATGCTCCCATGGATTTAGCGGTCTCAGTGTCCTTTTTCATTTTTTCTAAAATGGTGTCTACCGCCGGCCCAAAAAGGTGTTCCTGATCGAATGGTTGATTAAGGATAGCCGTCTGAACCTCTTGTTTAAAGCCGGAAATGCGTAACCAGGCATGTCGTCTGAGTAGCACACTAGTGTTGAGAGACCTGGAGGCTGTGTCGGCTGCGTCTAGGGCACATTTGATGGATGCGTTGCTTATCAGTTTGCCCTCTTGAATTAAGTCATGTGCCTCTGTTTTGTATTGGTCAGGCAAATGTTGTAACAGGGTCTCTAGGCAGTCATAGTGGGCCCTGTCGTACCTAGCAAGTAATGCTTGGGTGTTAGCTATGCGCCAGATTGGTTGCTTGAGCAGCAACTCTTTTGCCAGAGGCATCTAGCAATTTGGATTCTTTATCCAGAGGTGGTGCGTCACCGGAGGTTTGAGAATTGGCGCGCTTTCTAGCATTAGAGACTACTAGTGAGTCTAAGGGTAGTTGCCCTTTGATGTAGGTGGGATCGGCAGGGGTAGCTTTATATTTTTTATCAATCCTAGGATTGAGAATTCTGGTCCTGACTGGGTCTTTGAATATGTCAGGGGCGTGTTTAATGACCCCTTTTAGCATTGGCAGGGTTTGGACAGTTTTCTGGGACTGTTCAAAGGTTTCTAGGAGGAAATCGTCCTCTGTAGGGTCTGAGTGTATGGGGACGCCATGGTACAGAGCAGCCCTGTTTACGAGTTGTCCAAAACCAATATTGTCTTCTGGGGGAGATGGTTTTGTTGGGTATGGCTGTGGAGAAGGGAGGTCCATTGGGTCATTGTAATCGTCCCAATGATCTTGTGGCATATCTGTATGATCATCAGGATGAGTGTAAGGGTCATTGGTGTGCCCCCTATTGTCGAAATCATCATCAACATTATCCTGTGGTGAAAGTGGAGGAGGTGTTGGAGTGTGTGGAGGAGAGACAGGTTTAGAAGGAGGTCCTGGCTCGGGAGAAAGGATAGGGTTAGGGGAAGAAGAACAGGAGAAGAGGGTCTGATAGGTGAAGTGGCACAGTCTTTCTTCTTTGAAGGCACTGCAGGAGTGTCTTTTGTGTCCAACTTCCTCTTGTTGTGTGGAATAGTAGCCACATGTCCTGTTTTGGGATCTATGTGTAGCTTTTTCTGCTTGGGATCGACAGGATCAGGGTGAAAGAGTGTCTCTTGGTGGATAACCGCTTTCGGCGCCGACGTCTTTGGGTCCGAGCGAGGTTTCGATTTGTGCTCCTTTGGTTTAGGAGTTTGTTTAGAGTCCTTTGGCTTTGTTATGGAGCCGGGGATGTTCTTCGGTTCCGAAGGTTTTGGCTTCGGAGCCGATGGTTTGTCTTTCGGCGTCGAAGTGGTCGCTGCCGACTTGTGTTTGGGAGTAGGTTGGTCTCCCGTCTTCGGTGCCGAAGGCGCTGGTGGGACTGTGAGATGAGGTTTGCTCGGTCCCGAGCTACCGGAAGTCTTGGCCTTTGTCTTCGGAGCCGAGCCCGAGGGCGGGGCTTCTGAAGCTTGTTTTAGGTCGTGACTGGGGCCAGCAGGCGGAGTCTTGACCAGGGCATTGGTTTTTGGTGGCGTTGGGGTAGGGGCAGTTGTACTCACTCGTTGACCAGGAGTGATGTGGTCGTCTGAGTCCGAGTCGTCTGCTTCGGACACGATCTGTAGGTCTTCGGAATTGTCCTCCGGAACATCGGGGACTTCATCGAAGATGTCCGCTGGTGCCGGAGCTGGTCTC
Source organism: Calotriton arnoldi (assembly GCA_963921515.1). Lineage (NCBI taxonomy): Eukaryota > Metazoa > Chordata > Amphibia > Caudata > Salamandridae > Calotriton > Calotriton arnoldi. The sequence continues at coordinate 2,475,620 of CAWUFW010001352.1, read as the reverse complement.
TGCGCCATGATGTGTCGTCGGGCCCGGCGATCACGGATGGTTTTCTTGGATCGAAAGGAGGCGCAGGCCTGGCAGTTGTTCTCGTCGTGTTCGGGCGAGAGACACAGGTTACAGACCTTGTGATGGTCACTGTGTGGGAATTTGGCTCCACACTGGGGGCACTTTTTGAATGGAGTTCTTTCCATGAGCTGTAGGCCCGAGCGGCGTCGGTAGGCCCAACGGCCCGCGTCGACGACCGGAATGGAGTAGGAGAGATGCGCGTCGAAGATTACGCGATCGAAAACAATACCGTCGAGTTAGAAATAATTCGCGCGTCGAAAAGGTTTGGAAAATAACGTCTGGAACCGGAGCGCTGAAGTTACATCCGAACCCGATGGCGGAAAAAAACAATCTGAGGATGGAGTGTATGCCCATGCGCACTATCGTCCAAAGGAGGAGTCACCTACCTCGTGACTACAAAAGACTCTTCCAAGACAACAACAAAGTGCAAGCATCCAAGCCCAACACCAGATGGCGATCTATGCACAGTGTACAATCTGCAGCTCATATGCCTCGAACATATATATACACACACACACACACACTCATTTATATCTATATAATTATTATATATATTATTTTTTTTTCCAGCTATACTTGTTTGTTTTTTAACAACGTTGCTGTATATATTTCCTTTGGATTAGTATAATAAGCATCGTAACTTAGGTGTTATGCTTTTACAATTTGTTATTTATTGGTTTGTTTATGAGCTATGTAGGTAGCTCGTTGTGACTGTTGAAACAGGTCACATTGTTATAATTGGACAGATGTAGCACATCTGCTATTGTTTAGTTCTTATATAGTAAGTATGTACTACTGTAAGAGGAGACGTATAGCCTTTTGCTATTTGTTAGCCCCTATTAGCACTTATGTACTATGTTTATTTAGGGACTATGTTATGCGTCTTATTTGTCTTTTTTTTTTTCTTTCATATTGCTACTTTTTACTCCTTCACAGGGGAGGAGGGAGGGTCGTATGTGAATCTAGAAGAGTCTATGCTACAAAAGGAAAATGCTACTTACCCAGTATGCATCTGTTCTTGGCATGTAGAGCTGTAGATTCTCATGCTTGTGCATAGATCGCCATCTAGTGTTGGGCCCAGATGTTTGCACTTTGTTTTTCTTCGAAGAAGTCTTTGTATTCACGAGGTAGGTGACTCTTCCTTTCGGTTATCCCCTTGACCGCGATCGGAATTCCGCTCGTGTGCTGGACATTCCGATCGCGGGTGTGGTCGTGACGAGCTCAGCTCGTCATGCGCACAGCGCGACCGCGCAGCATGACGAGCTGAGCTCGTCACGAGCATCGAAGGGGTTAAAGTGCGCATGGTCATCGACTCCATCTTCAGATTGTTTTCCCGCAGAGGGTGAGAGAATGGAGTAGTAGTAAAGAATAGAGATGGCCATGTGTATGTATGAATAGTAACAGAAGAACTACAGCAGCTACAGGTACCCGGGGAGATGGGTGGGCGCATGAGATTCTACAGCTCTACATGCCAAGAACAGATGCATACTGGGTAAGTAGCATTTTCCGTTCGAGGCATGTGAGCTGTAGATCACATGCTTGTGCATGGACTATACAGCAGTCTCTCCTAAGCGGTGGCTATCCTGTAGCTGATGGAGTTGTCTGAAACAGCGTTCTAAGTACTGCTTGGCCCACATTAGCTTGTTGTCTGGCTAACACATCTACACAATAATGCTTGGTGAAAGTGTGTGGTGTGAACCATGTTGCAGCTTTGCAGATGTCAGTAATAGGGATGTTCCCTAAGAAAGCCATAGTAGCCCCTAGCTTACGAGTGGAATGTGCTTTAGGGGGTATCGTTGGAGTCCTTTTGGCTTTTGCATAGCAAATTTGAATGCATTTAACAATCCACCTAGCAATACCTGATTTAGATATACGATTGCCCTTGTGAGGTGGTGCAAAAGCGACAGAGTTGTTTGGTCTTACGAAACGATTTCGTTCTTTCAGTGTAATACAACAGTGCTCTCCTAACATCTAATGTGTGTAGAGCTCGTTCTGCAACAGAGTAAGGTTGAGGGAAAAAAACAGGTAACTCAACCGACTGATTTATGTGAAAAGCAGATACTACCTTAGGTAGGAATTTGGGATTGGTACGAAGAACCACTTTATCTTTGTGTAGCTGAAAAAACGGTTCTTCTATGGTTAGTGCCTGAAGTTCACCCACTCTCCTTAATGAAGTGATTGCAATGAGGAAAGCTGTTTTCCAAGTAAGGAATTGTAGTTCACATTTGTGCATGGGTTCAAATGGTGGGCCCATTAACCTTGTGAGGACTATATTAAGATTCCAGACTGGGGCAGGTGGAATTCTTGGTGGTATAACTCTTTTTAGTCCTTCCATAAATGCTTTGATTACAGGCACTCTAAAGAGGGATAAATGTTGTCTATTTTGAAGATAGGCTGCGATTGCAGCGAGATGCCTTTTGATGGATGAAAATGCCAATGATGACTGCTGCAGATGTAACAGGTAGCAGATAATGTTCTGTATGGAAGCATCAAGGGGGTTGATGTTATTGCAATAGATAACAAATAGTTTACATTTGGCTGCGTAGCAGGCTCTTGTGGTAGGCCTTCTGGCCTCCTAAATAATGTTCATACAGTTTGGTGGTAGGTTCAGATAACCAAACTCTATGACTTCAGGAGCCAGATCGCGAGGTTCAATTGTTTGGGATCTGGGTGTTTGATTTCTCCATGGCTCTGTGTGAGGAGACTGGGAGTTAAATGTAATTTTTTATGTGCTACCAGAGAGAGTTCCAACAGGGTTGTGAACCAGGGTTGATGTGCCCATGTTGGAGCTACTAGGATTAGTGTGAGAGATGTTTGCCTGAGTTTCCGAACCACTGATGGAATGAGTGGGAGAGGCGGAAAAGCGTAAGCAAATATCCCTGACCAGTTCATCCATAGAGCATTGCCTTTGGATAACGGGTGTGGATACCTGGAGGCAAAGCTTTGGCATTTTGCGTTTTGGGGAGTTGCAAACAGATCTATGTGAGGGACTCCCCAAGCTTGGAAGTATGGGTGGAGAACTTGACGGTGAAGTTCCCATTCGCGTATTTGATACCTCTGCCTGCTGAGGAGGTCCGCAATCTGGTTGTTGACTCCTGGTGTTTCGCTAGGAGATAGATATTGTGGTGAATAGCCCAATTCCAGATGTCCTGTGCTAAACGGGACAGTTGTAGAGTGTGTCCCCCCTGTTTCTGTATGTAATACATAGCTGTCATGTTGTTGGTTCGAACCAAGATAGTTTTGCCAGACAGGTGATCTTGAAAGGCTTTGAGAGCTAGAAAGATTGCCATTAGCTCTAAATCATTGATGCGGAGCAACCGTTGCTGTTGGCTCCACAGACCTTGCACTGTGTGTTGTTGAAGATGAGCTCCCCAGCCCGTTGGGGACGCGCCCGCTGTCAGTACTATCTGTGGAACCGGGTCTATGAACGGCCGTCCTTTTGACAAATTTTGTGTGTTCCACCACTGCAGAGAGCGATGAGTACGGCCGCTTACCAACACTAGATCAGTTAATAGACCTTGTGACTGGTTCCACTGACTGGCAATGCATTCTTGAAGTGGACGCATGTGCAGCCTGGCATGGGGAACGATCATGATGCAAGAAGCCATCATTCCCAACAGCTGCATAAAAACTCGAGCTGGAAGTGACTGATTGGCTTGGAACTGGATAAGTAACGCCTGAATGTTTCGAATTCTGACTGCGTTGGGAAACGCCAGAGCCCTCTGAGTATCTAAGGTGGCTCCTAGGTAGTTTTGAGTTTTGGCTGGCTGTAGATGTGATTTTAACACATTGACTGTAAACCCCAGTTGGTGAAGTAACAATGGTTACGGAAGTGTGCTTGCGGCATTGTTGATACGTGCCGGCTTTGATGAGCCAATCGTCCAGGTATGGGAAGACATGGATGCTTTGTCTTCTCAGATGAGCAGCTACTACCGCCAGACACTTTGTGACGACTCTGGGGCAGTGGTGACTCCGAATGGGAGTACCTTGAATTGGTAATGTTGACCTGCTACCACGAACCTGAGAAATCTGCGGTGAGCTGGGTGGATTGGAATATGAAAGTAGGCGTTTTTTAAGTCTAGAGTAGACAGAAAGTTGTCCTTTTGCAAAAGATGTAGTCCCGGTTGAAGTGTTACCATGTGGAAATGGTCTGACTATGTAAAAATGTAGTTCTCTAAGATCTAATATTGGTCTGAGAGAGCCGTCCTTTTTGAGAATTAGGAAGTAAAAGGAATACACGCCCGACCCTGATGTTGTGGTGGTACGGGCTCTATGGCTCCTTTTACTAGTAAGGATTGTACCTCTTAATTGAGGAGGTGTAGGTGATCCGGTGAAAGTTTGTGTGACTTTGGAGGAATGTTTGGAAGAGTGTTGATGAACTCCAGGCAGTAACCAGAATGGATAATTTGAAGAACCCACTTGTCTGTTGTTATTGACTGCCACTTTGGTAGAAATTGTGACAGTCTTCCCCCCACAGGTGTTAAGTGGTCGGGGGGAACTGTGGGCAAGTCACTGTTTTGTATTAGAGGGGGAGGTACGTGTGCTGGAACCTCTACCTCTGCCCTTGCCGTTGTTTCCTCTATAACCACCCCTGAAGTAAGTCTTGGAACCTGAGGGTTGGTTATTGCCCTTATATGTGGATGCAGTGTCTGAGGACATGGTTTTGGACCCTGCTCGATAAAATGAACGTCGAAAGAAACCATGGCCTTGTTGAGACTGAAGGGCTCAGATTGATTTAGCCACTTCTGTATCTTTCTTCCTCTTCTCAAGTGAAGAATCTACCGCCGGCCCAAATAGGTGTTCTTTATCGAATGGTGTGTTTAATATTGAGGTCTGAACCTCGGAATTGAATCCTGATATATGTAGCCAGGCGTGCCTTCTTAAAAGGACACTAGTGTTTACCGCTTTGGCCAATGTATCAGCTGCATCCAGGGAGCACCTAATTTGATTGTTGGAAATTAGTTGTCCCTCACGTACCAGGTCTTGCGCTTTAGATTTATGTTCTTGGGGTAAAAATTGGATAAGTTGTTCCATTTCGTCCCAATGCGCACGGTCATATCTGGCTAGCAGCGCTTGTGTGTTCGATATGCGCCAGAAGTTAGCTGCCTGGGAGGCTATTCTCTTCCCTGAAGTGTCAAGGAGCTTTGACTCTTTATCTGGGGGTGGTGCGTCTCCAGTAGTCTAGGAGTTTGCCCTTTTTCGTGCATTAGAAACAACTAATGAGTCTAGGGGTAATTGTCCTTTTATGTAGACTGGATCAGATGGTGCAGGTTTGTATTTTTTATCCACCCTGGGGGTAAGGATACGTGCCCTGACAGGATCCTTAAATATATTGTCTACATGTCTGGTCATTCCTTTAAGCATGGGCAACATATAAGTGGTTTTTTGTGTGCAGTTTAATGTTTCAAAGAGGAAATCCTTTTCAAGGGATTCTTTATGCAGCTGGACCCCATGATAATTAGCAGCCCTGCCTAGCAATTCAATATATCCTACACTGTCATCTGGTGGAGAGGGCCTGGTAGGGTATAGGTCAAGGTCATTGTCTGTGGGTGAGTCAGTGTTATAGTTATCCCACTCATCTATAGGTGCAGGTTGATTGTCATCATTATTATCATCCCCGTCCCCATCACCCTGATCGTCAGGTATATATGGTGGTGAGTGCTCAGGTGAAGTGGGCACAGACAGAGGCTGAGGTAAAGGTGGAGAAGGAAGAGGAGGAGGAGGAGGGAAAGGATTTGTCCCAACAGTTCTCTTCATTAATGTAATATGGTATTGCTCTTCAGTAATAGCCCCTCTTTTTAAAGTCACATTGGTAGTAATGTGGCCAGTTTTTGGATGTATGACCAAAATCTGCTGTTTCGGGTCCGGTTTTTCGAGCGGATCACCGAAACTATGCTTCTTAGGTGACTTTGGTGTATCAGTCTGTTTCGCCGCCGAATTTTTCGGTGCCGATGGTTTTGGGGCGGGTGTTTTCGGATCCGATTTGGTTTTCGGTGCCGAGTGGTGATGATCGGAGCGGGACTTGGTCTTCGATCCCGAAGGCGTTGGCTCGGTGCCAGACTTGGAATGGGGCTTTTGGGTAGGCTTCGGTGCCGAGCCAGAAGGCAGGGCGTCGGAAGTGTGGTCTCGGTGCCGACCGGGGCCCGAGGGCGCGGATTGGTCCAGAGCCTTATTGTTAACAGATTGGCTTAGGAGTCGGTGCGAAGAGGGGACTGTACTTACAGTACGTTGTCCATGCGGGATGTCGTCATCCTGGTCGGAGCCCTCCTCCGAAACGGAAGCACAAGTTACTAACTTGTGTAACGATATATCTGTAAGAGACAGTAGTTAGTGACAGATTCCTTACCTTAGAATATCCCCAGGCGTCAGGCTGGATCCGGAAAGTTTTTGCGTAGCAGTACCCTTGCGCGTCGGTAGGCGGCGTCGTGCGACTCCGCGTCCGTCGTCGGCGTCGTGATCGCCGGGATGACGTCGCGGGCAGTACTTAGGCGCCGCCCCTGCGCGCTGACGTCAGTTCTGTACACTACTTTCCGCGCCAGGAACGCAGAGCCATGCAAGAAGCTGACATAGGTGTCTGAAAAATACTAGGGCCCTGAAAGGGATGTCCTTAACCCTAGAAATCAGTTCGCAGAACGGGGAGGATGGGTGGGGCGGTAAGGAATCTGTCACTAACTACTGTCTCTTACAGATATATCGTTACACAAGTTAGTAACTTGTGCATCTGAAACCTTAGAATAGATACCCCAGCAATACCAACCCCGGTGGTGGGTCTGCGAACAAAGATCAGCCAAGGAAGTCCTGGAGGACAGAACGGCCAAAGAAGCCGTCCCTCCGGACCCGACTGTCAAGGCAGTAATGCTTTGTAAACGTGTGCAGCGAGGCCCACGTAGCTGCCTGACAGATAACCGGCAGCGGAACACCGCGGCCCAAGGCCGTGGTAGCAGCCGTTGCCCTGGTGGAATGGGCACGCAGCCCAACAGGAGGCTCCTTCTTAGCCAAAGAATAGCAGGTCTTGATGCACAAGGTAACCCAGCGGGAGATGGTCCTCTTGTGCACCGCCCGACCTTTTGGCGCCCACGTAGCCAACAAAGAGCTGGTCATCCACCCGGAAGTGTTTTGTGCGGTCAATATAGAAGGAGAGCGCACGTTTTGGGTCCAGACGGTGGAGCCTCTCTTCCTCTCTGGAAGGATGCGGAGGCGGAAAGAAGGTGGGCAAAGTGATGGTCTGCCCAATGTGGAAAGCAGTAACCACCTTTGGCAAGAAGGACGGACGCGTCCGAAGAACAACCTTGTCTGGATGAACAGACAGAAAGGGAGGTTTGCAAGATAGAGCCTGGAGCTCACTCACCCGCCGAGCGGAGGTGATGGCCACCAGAAAGGCTGTCTTCAGAGTCAGAAGACAAAGAGGACAGTTATGTAGAGGCTCAAAGGGAGCGCACATTAAAAGGTAAGAACCAAGTTCAAGTCCCACTGAGGCATCACAAACGGAACAGGAGGGAAGAGGTGTGTAATGCCTTTTAAGAACCTGTTAACAACAGGGGACTTGAAAAGGGAGGGCTGATAAGGGAGCCTGAGGAAGGCCGAGATAGCACCAAGATAACCCTTGATGGTACCCAGGGCAGAACTCTGTTGGGCCAGAGAGAGAAGGAACAGAAGGACCTCAGAAAGAGGGGCAGAAAGGGGATTCACAGCCTTTGCTGTGCACCATGCCACAAATTTGTTCCACCTGCAGGCGTATACCACCTTAGTGGAGGGACGCCTGGCTGCCAGAATCACATCTCAAACTTCGGGAGGCAAGTCGAAAGGAATCAACTGCCGCCGCTCAATCTCCACGCAAGCAGGTGTAGACTGGACAGGTTCGGGTGGAGGACCGTCCCCTGCTGCTGCGACAGAAGATCCTCCCGAAGAGGCAGACGGATCGGGGGATCTACGCTCATATTGAGTAGCTCGGGATACCAAACTCTTCGAGCCCAGTCCGGAGCCACAAGAATGACTTGGGCCCGGTCGTGCCGAATCTTCTTCAACACTCTGGGTAGAAGTGGTATAGGCGGAAAGGCGTACAACAGACCGCAACTCCACTCGCGACGAAAAGCGTCGCCGAGCGAGTGCCGCCTTGGAAATTCCAACGCGCAGAACTGATGACATTGCGCGTTCTCTTCGGTGGCGAATAGATCTAACCAAGGCTCTCCCCACTGTAGAAAGAGTCCTTGCGCCACTTCCGAGTGAAGACGCCATTCGTGATCCATCATGCACCTGCGGCTGAGTTCGTCCACCCTGGCGTTCAGGGAACCTGCCAGGTGTTGAACCATCAGGAACATGCCCTGATGTTCCAGCCATGTCCAGAGGCGCAGAGCCTCCTGACAAAGGGTCCAAGACCCCACCCCGCCCTGTTTGTTGCAGTACCACATGGCGGTGGTGTTGTCTGTGAACACCTGCACTACCTTCCCCTTGACAGAGGGAAGGAATGCCTTGAGTGCAAGTCGGATCGCCCGGAGCTCCAGAAGGTTGATATGGAGCCGGGATTCCGCCGGAGACCAGAGGCCTCTGATCTCCGCCTCTCCCATGTGACCGCCCCATCCCAGAAGGGACGCGTCCGTCACAACTGTATGCTCTGGCTGGGGAAGGGAGAGGGATCTGCCCATGACCCATTGCCGGTTCGAGAGCCACCACTGCAACTGTTTTGCAGTCCCCTCCGAGATCTGGACGTGATCGGACAGGTTGCCCTGGTGCTGCGCCCACTGGAACTTCAGGTCCCACTGCAGAGCCCGCATATGCCATCTGGCATGATTGACCAGCAGGATGCAGGAGGCCATGAGGCCCAGCAGCCTCAGGGTCAGCTGTCCAGAACTGCTCCAATGAAAAGGAGCTGTGGAGAAGGAATCAGATGCGACTTCGGCACATTGATGGAGAACCCCAGCGAGTGCAGGAGTTCGGCCGTAGTCTGGAGGTGGGAGACGACTGCCTTGGACGAGCCTGCCTTCAGCAGCCAGTCGTTGAGGTAGGGGGAAGACTGAAACCCCTGCCCGGCGCAGATGAGCTGCGACCACCGCCATCACTTTCGTGAACACCCGAGGGGCACTGGTAAGGCCAAAGGGGAGCACGGTGAACTGAAAATGCTCGGGCCTACCGTGAACCGAAGGTAACGCCGGTGGGCCGGCAGGACGGGGATGTGGAAATATGCGTCCTGCAAGTCCAACCGAACCAACCAGTCTCCAGGGTCGAGGGCAGTCAAGACCTGAGCTAGAGTGAGCATCTTGAACTTCTCCTTCCGGAGGAAGCGATTGACGTTCCGGAGGTCCAAGATAGGACGCATGTCCTCCTTGTCCTTTTTGGGCACCAGGAAGTAGTGGGAGTAGCAACCACGCCCTACTTCTGGGGTCGGAACATGCTCGACGGCCCTCTTGGCCAAGAGGGCCGTGACTTCCTTCTGCAGAAGTACCAAGTGATCCCCTGACATGCGGTGGAATTGAGGTGGCATGGCTGGGGGGGTGGTCTCGAAGGGGAGGGAGTAGCCCCTTCGGACAATGTCCAAGACCCACCTGTCCGAGGTGATGGTACGCCAGTGGGGAAGGTGATGGCGGACCCTGCCCCCTACTGGCGTGCTGTGCACCTGAAAGGAGGGACTAGGAGGGCTTGGAGGCCGCGGACGGGTTGGAGGTGGTGGCCTGACCCGCACGCTGGTTGCCCGATCCGCCACGTCCTCGGCCACGCGAAGACGCCTGCTGCGCGGGCCGGTGGCTGGGCTGCTGACGTGACGGGGCGCCCCTACCGTGGCCACGATAGGGGCGAGAAGCAGAAGTCAGCGGAGGGCGTGTAGCAGAAAGGCCCAGGGACTTGGCAGTAGCCCGTGAGTCCTTAAAGCGCTCCAACGCATGGTCTGCTTTGGACCCAAAAAGACCGACTCCATCAAAGGGCCTGTCCATGGAGTATTCTGGACATCCCCTGAAAAACCAGTGGTTCTCAGCCAGGCGTGGCGTCGCAGCGCCACCGTCGTTGCAATAGACCTGCCCAGCGAGTCGGCGGTATCAAGGCCACATCGTATCGTGTATTTGGCCGCATCCCTTCCTTCCGCAATGGCGCGGGAAAGCAGTGTCTGGACCTCCTCAGAACACTGGGGCAAAACAGTCGCCACCGAATCCCACAAGGAGTGGGTATATCGGCCCAAAAGACAAGCGGTGTTGATGGACCGCAAGCCAGCACTGGAGGAAGAAAAACCCTTCTTCCCAAATTGATCCAGGCGTTTGGATTCCCTATCCGGAGGGCGGTAGGGAAGGCGGTTTGGGAAGCGGAGGCTTGGACAACCAAGCTCTCAGGAGTGGGGTGGACAGAGAGAAACAGGGGTCGCCCGGAGCTGGGCGATGGCGACGGGACACGTTCCTATCCACAGGAGCCCCTGTGTTGGGCTTCGGACCAGGCGCCCAAAGAACGTCAGTGAGGGCGGCGTTAAACGGCAGCACAGTCTCCGTAGAGGAGGCTGCCGGCTGAAGCACCTCTGTCAAGATATTGAGTCTTGACCGCCACAGTAGGGAGTTGGAGACGTAAGGCCCCAGCCGCCCTACGCAACACCGTTGCAAAATTGGCTCCCTCCTCCGTAGCCACGGGAGGAGACAGCATGCCAGTGTCAGGGAAGTATCTAGACCACTGGCATCCCCTAGACCCTCTGTCCAGTCCTCATCGTACTGACACTGTTGTGTCAGAGGGTCATCAGACCCCTCCCAGTCCTCGTGGTCCTCCTCTGGTTCAAAATAAGGAGGAGGAGGGACATTTGGGACCCAAGGTCCCATCGGGCGCCGGAACCGGCGTCGAGCGACGTCGGTCCGGGTCCATGTCCGGAGCCGGAAGGAACTGAGGGACGACGCCGCCCGGAGCCCCAGGCGGCGTCGAGAACGGCACCGGAGACATCGGCGCCGGCGGAGGTGTCGTTAGGTCGACCGGCGTCGATGGGGGTTGTGGAGCCGGGATCGAGGCCGGTCTTTACCAACCACTAGCTTCTGTTTGTATATCGCTTGAAATTTTTTGGATGCAATAGGCCGGCTTTAAAGCTTTGTGCAGATATAACTTAAGGGCTGTTCGGGTGCCTGGTTGCTTGAAGTGTGTATGTATACTTTGTTTGATCATTTCTTTGGGCAGCGACATCAAACGCTAAGCGTATGCTGCTGATGTGTTGAAGTCAGCTCTCCCTTTCCCCTGTTTATGGTATTGCACAACGTGGACGGTATTATATGATTATGTGATCTGTCCATGTCCTTACGAGCAATTGAGGGGAGAGAAAAGAAGGCTTTACCTTGTTAAATGTAGAGTGCGTTTGTATAGTAATGCAGAGCTGGCAGTTTTTGGGGCACTTTTAGTTTGTACCCAAAAACATACCTAAAGCACAAGTTACTAACTTGTGTAACGATATATCTGTAAGAGACAGTAGTTAGTGACAGATTCCTTACCTTAGAATATCCCCAGGCGTCAGGCTGGATCCGGAAAGTTTTGCGTAGCAGTACCCCTGCACGTCGGTAGGCGGCGTCGTGCGGCTCCGCGTCCGTCGTCGTGATCGCCGGGATGACGTCGCGGCCAGTACTTAGCCGCCGCCCATGCGCGCTGGCGTCAGTTCTGTACACGACTTTCCGCGCCAGAAACGCAGAGCCATGCAAGAAACTGACACTGGTGTCTGAAAACTAGGGCCCTGAAAGGGATGTCCTTAACCCTAGAAATCAGTTCGCAGAACGGGGAGGATGGGTGGGCGGTGGAATCTGTCACTAACTACTGTCTCTTACAGATATATCGTTACACAAGTTAGTAACTTGTGCATCTGAAAGAGACACGTTAGTGACAGATTCCTTACCTTAGAATAGATACCCCAGCAATACCAACCCCGGTGGTGGGTCTGCGAACAAAGATCAGACGAGGACTTCTCGGAGGACAGAACGGCCAAAGAAGCCGTCTCTCCGGACTTGGCTGTCAATGCAGTAATGCTTGGTAAACGTGTGCAGCGAGGCCCACGTAGCTGCCTGACAAATGTCCTGCAATGGGACACCACGTCCCAAAGCCATGGTGGCGGCTGTCGCCCTGGTGGAATGGGCACATAGCCCAACAGGGGGCTCCTTCTTAGCCAAAGAATAGCAGGCCTTGATACACAAGACGACCCAGCGGGAGATGGTCCGCTTGTGTACCGCCCGACCTTTTGGCGCCCACGTAGCCAACAAAGAGCTGGTCGTCCACCCGGAACTGCTGTGTGCGGTTTAGATAAAATGAAATCGCACGTTTTGGGTCCAGACGGTGGAGCCTCTCTTCCTCTCTAGAAGGATGCGGAGGCGCAAAGAAGGTGGGCAAAGTGATGGTCTGCCCAATGTGAAAAGCAGTAACCACCTTTGGCAAGAAGGACGGACGCGTCCTAAGAACAACCTTGTCTGGATGGACAGACAGAAAGGGGGCTCGCAAGAAAGAGCCTGGAGCTCACTCACCCGCCGAGCGGAGGTGATGGCCACCAGAAAGGCTGTCTTCAGAGTGAGAAGACGAAGAGGACAGTTATGTAGAGGCTCAAAGGGAGCGCACATTAAAAGGTAAGAACCAAGTTCAAGTCCCACTGAGGCATTTCAAACGGAACAGGAGGGAAGAGGTGTGTAATGCCTTTAAGAAACCTGTTAACAACAGGGGACTTGAAAAGGGAGGGCTGATCAGGAAGCCTGAGGAAGGCCGAGATTGCACAAAGATAGCCCTTGATGGTACCCAGGGCAAAACCCTGTTGGGCCAGAGAAAGAAGGAACAGAAGAACCTCAGAAAGAGGGGCAGAAAGGGGATTCACAGCCTTTGCTGTGCACCATGCCACAAACTTGTTCCACCTGCAGGCGTATACCACCTTAGTGGAGGGACGCCTGGCTGCCAGAATCACATCACAAACTTCGGGAGGCAAGTCGAAAGGAATCAACTGCCGCCGCTCAATCTCCACGCAAGGAAGTGGAGACTGGACAGGTTCGGGTGGAGAACCGTCCCCTGCTGCTGCGACAGAAGATCCTCCCGAAGAGGCAGACGGATCGGGGGATCGATGCTCATACTGAGTAGCTCAGGATACCAAACTCTTCGAGCCCAGTCAGGGGCCACAAGAATGACTTGGGCCCGGTCGCGCCGAATCTTCTTCAACACTCTGGGTAGAAGTGGTATAGGCGGAAAGGCGTACAACAGACCGCAACTCCACTCGCGACGAAAAGCGTCGCCGAGCGAGTGCCGCCTTGGAAATTCCAACGCGCATAACTGATGACATTGCGCGTTCTCTTCGGTGGCAAATAGATCTAACCAAGGATATCCACACTGTAGAAAGAGTCCTTGCTCCACCTCCGAGTGAAGACGCCATTCGTGATCCATCATGCACCCGCGGCTGAGTTCGTCCGCCCTGGTGTTCAGGGAACCTGCCAGGTGTTGAACCATCAGACGCATGCCCTGATGTTCCAGCCATGTACAGACGCAGAGCCTCCTGACATAGGGTCCACGACCCCACCCCGCCTTGTTTGTTACAGTACCACATGGCGGTGGTGTTGTCTGTGAACACCTGCACTACCTTCCCCTTGACAGAGGGAAGGAATGCCTTGAGTGCAAGTCGGATTGCCCGGAGCTCCAGAAGGTTGATATGGAGCCGGGACTCCGCCGGAGACCAGAGGCCTCTGATCTCCGCCTCGCCCATGTGACCGCCCCATCCCAGAAGGGACGCGTCCGTCACAACTGTGTGCTCTGGCTGGGGAAGGGAGAGGGATCTGCCCATGACCCATTGCCGGTTCGAGAGCCACCACTGCAACTGCCTTGCAGTTCCCTCCGAGATCTGGACGTAATCGGACAGGTTCCCCTGATGCTGCGCCCACTGGAACTTCAGGTCCCACTGCAGAGCCCGCACATGCCATCTGGCATGGTCGACCAGCAGGATGCAGGAGGCCATGAGGCCCAGCAGCCTCAGGGTCATCCGTACCGAAACCCAGGATAGAGGCTGAAAGATCGGAATCATAGCCTGAATATCCTGGACTCGCCGTTCGGGAGGATAGGCCCGAAACTGCGTTGTGTCCAGAACTGCTCCGATGAAAAGGAGCTGTGGAGAAGGAATCAGGTGCGACTTCGGCACGTTGATGGAGAACCCCAGCGAGTGCAGGAGTTCGGCCGTAGTCTGGAGGTGGGAGACGACTGCCTGGGACGAGCCCGCCTTCAACAACCAGTCGTCGAGGTAGGGGAAGACTGGAACCCCTGCCCGGCGCAGATGAGCTGCGACCACCGCCATCACTTTCGTGAACACCCGAGGGGCGCTGGTAAGGCCAAAGGGGAGCACGGTAAACTAAAAGTGCTCGTGGCCTACTGTGAACCGCAGGTAACGCCGGTGGGCCGGCAGGACGGGGATGTGAAAATATGCGTCCTGCAAGTCCAACGCTACCATCCAGTCTCCAGGATCGAGGGCAGTCAAGACCTGAGCTAGGGTGAGCATCTTGAACTTCTCCTTCCGGAGGAAGCGATCGACGTTCCGGAGGTCCAAGATAGGACGCATGTCCTCCTTGTCCTTTTTGGGCACCAGAAAGTAGTGGGAGTAACAACCACGCTCTACTTCTAGGGTCGGAACGCACTCGATGGCCCCCTTGGCCAAGAGGGCCGCAACTTCCTTTTGAAGAAGCACCAAATGATCCCCCGACATGCGGTGGCATTGAGGTGGCATGGCTGGGGGGGGTAGTCTCGAAGGGGAGGGAGTAGCCCCTTGGGACAATGTCCAAGACCACCTGTCCGATGTGATAGCACGCCAGTGGTGAAGGTGATGGCGGACCCTGCCCCCTACTGGCGTGCTGTGAACCTGAAAGGATGGACTAGGAGGGCTTGGAGGCCGCGGACGGGGCGGAGGTCTGACCCGCACGCTGGTTACCCGAACCGCCTCGGCGGGAGACACGTCCTCGGCCACGCGAAGGCGCTTGCTGCGCGGGCCGGTGGCTGGGCAATGGACGTGACTGGGCGCCCCTTCCGTGGCCACGAAAGGGGCGAAAAGCAGACTGCTGCAGAGGGCGCGAGGCGGAGAGGCCCAAGGACTTGGCCATAGCCCGCGAGTCCTTAAAGCGCTCCAGCGCACTGTCTGCCTTATTGCCAAAAAGGCGGATGCCATCGAAGGGCATGTCCATAAGGGTGTTTTGGACATCGCCCGAGAAACCAGTGGTCCTCAGCCAGGCGTGACGGCGAAGCGCCACTGTCGTAGCAAGCGATCTGCCCAGCGAGTCAGCGGTGTCTAGGCCACATCGTATTGTGAACTTCGCCGCGTCTCTCCCGTCTGCAATAACACGGGTGAGTAGTGTCTGGACCTACTCAGGACTCTTAGGCAGCACTTGCGCCACCGAATCCCACAGAGAGTGGGAATAACGGCCCAAAAGGCAAGCGGTGTTCACGGACCGCAAGCCAGCACTGGAGGAAGAAAAAACCTTCTTCCCAAATTGGTCCAGTTTTTTGGATTCCCTGTCCGGCGGAGCCGTAGGGAAGGCGCTTTGAGAAGTAGAGGCTTGGACAACCAAGCTCTCGGGGGTGGGGTGTTGGGAGAGGAACAAAGGGTCGCCCGGGGCCGGGCGATGGCGTCGGGCCACGTTCCTGTCCACAGGAGCCCCTGTGGTGGGCCTGGACCAGGTGCCCAAAAGAACGTCAGAAAGTGCGTCGTTTAACAGCAGCAGTGGGTCCGAGGAGGTAGCCGCCGGCTGAAGCACTTCCGTCAGGAGGTTAGTCCTGACAGCCACTGTAGGGAGCTCGAGGCGCAAGGCCGCGGCCGCCCTACGCAACACCGTTGCATAACTTGCTCCCTCCTCCATAGCCACGGAAGGAGGAGACAGCATGCCAAGGACTGGAGAGGTGTCCAGGCCACTGGCATCACCCAGTTCCTCTGCCCTGTCCTGATAAGGCTCACATTGGGCTGTGAGAGGGTCTTCCGACCCCTCCCAGTCCTCCCCGTCCTCCAAAACAGGTGAAAAGTAAGGAGGGCGGACATGAGGGAAGAAAAGTCCCATCGGCGTCGGAATCGGCATCGGCCGACGTCGATCCGGCTCCGTGTCCGGTGCCGGGGAGAACCTGCGGACGGCGTCGTCCGGGACCTCGGACGGCGCCGGGAGTGGTACCGGGGAGGTCGGCGCCGGTGGAGGTGTGGTCAGGTCAACCGGCGTCGACCGGGATCCAGGCCTGGATCCAAGGGGGTCCTGCGGCGCCGGGGCCGGAGCCGCCAGAGACACCGGGCCGGAGCCGCCGGTGGTGCAGAAGGAGGACCTCCACTGGGGCCCCCGGGGCCCGAAGGCGCACCGGGGTAACCCTTAGGCCCGAAGATGCGAGCCATGGCCGACAAGAAGTTCTGGATGTCGGCCGGAGTCGACGTCTGACCCGGAACAGGCGGGTAGGCCGACGCCGGCTCAACGGGTATTCCCGGAGCCGCGGGGGCGGTACCAACAGGACCCTCAGCCGAGTCGTGAGACCGGCAAGGGGAGGTCTTAGAGCGACGCTTCTTAGACCTCTTGTGCTTCGCCTTACCTGACGACGAAGACTTCAACCCCGATGAATGACGACGGCTCCGTGACCGGCCCCTCGACCTCTCCCGGGACCTCGATCGGCACGGAGCCGAGTGCCGGGCCTCGAGAAGCTTTCAAGACCGCTCTCGCAAAGCCTTCGGGGCGAGGGACCGACACTCGGGGCACGATATGGGGTCGTGGCCGCGCCCCAGGCAGAAGAGACACTCGCGGTGCGGATCCGTAATCGACATCATGCGATTACAGACCTCGCATGGCTTGAAGCCGGGCATCCCTACTGACAACTTGGAGTCGAAACGACTCGAAAACTTGGACAAAAAAGTCTCAAAAATACTCAGTCAAAAAATGACTGGGGCACTGCTCAATCCGGATCTGCGCTTACTGGCGCGGAAAAAGAAAGAACTGACGCCAGCGCGCATGGGCGGCGTCTAAGTACTGGCCGCGACGTCATCCCGGCAATCACAACGCCGACGACGGACGCGGAGCCGCACAACGCCGCCTACCGACGCGCAGGGGTACTGCTACGCAAAACTTTCCGGATCCAGCCTGACGCCTGGGGATATTCTAAGGTAAGGAATCTGTCACTAACGTGTCTCTTTCAGATACTTATAATATATATATATATATATATATATATATATATATATATATATATATATATATATATATATATATATATATATATATATATAGAGCGAAAGGAAAAATAAACCTGAAAGCTGAATGGCAAAGCTAACTCCTGTGTCGGTGTCCGATTCTTATAGAAAGTCGGAAGTGGTTGGAAAATATATATATATATATATATACACACACATATACATATATACACACACACACCCATATGCTGGGGTACATATGCCTGTATATATTCCCTTATGTGGAGTACTCAACCCACATTGTATACCAAGGCTGTTGACATGGTCATGTGTACGTATGTACATATGTATGCGTGCTGTGGGTATGCTTACATACGTGTATGCATGCTTTGGCATCACCTCCGTTTTATTCCTTCTGTGGGTTTGGAGGTATTTTGGTGGTAAGAGGATAGCCCTGGGTTGTGGGCTCCCATTTTTTCATGGGCTCATGCATACCCCTATTGGTGTTGAGCGCCTTTGGTAATATGTAAGTGAGAGCTACAGTAACAAATGAGTGTGCTGTGTGCAGACTTTGTGCACCATTTATAATTTAGTAATGCAGCTTGGAAAGAAAAAATACACCTTGTAAAGTTTTCAATCTGCTTTATGCAAGTTAATAGCTGTTGTATGTGAAAACAACCTGGTAAAAAGATGTTACTGTTGTATTGTCAGGAATACATTTGTTTGAGTAGGCGGCCCAATCTGGTGGACCAGATGTGAGATATGGGCCTTAGGTTTGTGTCTGTTAACCCGGTTTGTTATACCATATGTTTCAAGGTGATGAATATTTTCCCCCTTGTTGTGCATAGGTGTTTTATGTGTTGGTCGGGTGTTAACCCTCCACTTTATGTGGCGAATTTAATGGTCACGGTCTACCTCAGTAGCCAGCCATATGGGATACCTTTGGAACTTGCGGTCAACTCCCTTACGGTGTCCCTAAAGGTCGCGGTCAACCTCAGTTGCCAGCCTTATGTGATAGATTTGAAAGTCGCAGTCAACTGCCCTGGAAGAGTTGCCGGCTCCCTTATGGTGTGAAGATTAGTCTCCGTGTTAGGAGCGGACTTACCTTTTGGGTTGCCACGTCCAATAATGGGTGTGCAATGAAATGACTCGCCTCTGTTGCTGTGGTAAACACCTTATTGTGTTGCACATATATGCTGTGTGATGTAAAGATGCTGTGTAGCGTCTTAAGATATGCACTTGTATTTAGGGGATAGTACGTTTTCTTGTGTGAAATATATTCCCTTATTAGAAGTTTACCGGTATGTGTAAGAAGCGTGTATAGTGCTTTTATGTGCAGGCCCCTTTTGGGGTGGATTGTGGAATCATCCCTGTTGTAAAACAGGGTTGTGAAGCACCGTAGTGGTGAATGGAGGAGGGAGTTGGTATGCGTTAATGTCTTGTGTGACTGGGTTTAAAAGAGGCAGTTATGTGCTCTGTAGAGAAAACCCCCCGTCTTACCTTTAACACCGCTGTAATGCGGTGTGTGTTAGTGGTAAAGAGAGCTTATATGTATATATATATGTATATATATATATATATATATATATATATATATGAACAGTGTATATATATATTCATATGTACATAATTATTTGATGGCGTGTTTCCCTCCTAACTATATGTATACCTATTTCTTACATTTCTTGAATTTGCGGCAGTAACGGGTAAATATTGATCTGTCACATCGCGTGTTGCAATGCTATGCGTCGAGTTTATAAAACTTTCTTGAAGTTACCGCAGTAACTGGTAAATATTGACATAGTACCAGCAATAGTGTGTTATTTAGGGCCATACGCTATTTAACTGTGTGTTATATAGCATTAGCTGTTAATACATATTTTGCGATCTAATGAAAAAAATATATCACATAAATATTGTACTTGTTCTGTATCCTTCTTAGTTTGTCACCTATGCAACATGGTAAATGTAGCACTAGTCCACGTGTTAGTGCGTGTTTGAGGCATCAGGATAGTGTAGTTGTGAACTGTTGCCTTATAAACATTAAAAGCTTTGCAGCGAACTTGTCTGTTTTGAAGGACATAGAGAATGCAAACTGTTGCATTTTTCCCCCTTGTTAATGTGTGTTTTAATATGCATGAGGGCCCTTGTAATAGTCAACGAACGATCTGTGTTGTTGCTGGGGCCTCACTGCTCTGTTCTGCTTGTCTTGAGGAATGTGCTTCCTTGAGATAAGCACAAGTTTTATGGGGTCCCTTTGCTCGACCCGAAGAATTCCTTGTCTTTGCTTTTGAAGTGGAGTGGGGGGCAGGGTTTTTATGACCCCTCCGTCCGTTTGCTTAGAAACCTTTTGCAGACACCAAAATGAGGTATACGGTCCAGGTGACTCCAGAGGTAGGCAGAGGTTAAAGTTAGATAGAACCTTACTCTCTAATAGTGGTAGCTTGGTCGAGCAGTAAGGCAGTATCAGAGGACAGTGTTAAGCATTTGATGTACACACTCAGTCAGCAAATGAATTCACACACTCAAGAACTGAACTCTAGGCCAATTGTTTTTGTTTAAAAATATACTGTTTATTTTAGAACCAAGCAAGCCTGGCACAGGTAAGCATAAAATACTTTGTAGTAATAAGTTACTGAATGTCGAACAGTTTGAAAATGCAATGGAAATTGTACTTTGTTTGATTTACAGGGGAGCAGTAGTATGCAACACTTAGCAAATACAGTACATTGGAATGAATAGGCTTTTTCAGTAAAGTGCAGGTAAGTTACTTTTCAAGTTACTTTTTCTAACTCGGTGCTGGATGCCTGAATTCAGCACTGGGACAATTCCTGGAAACAGGTGAGTAAATGCGTTTTTGTTATTCATGCGATTTTTAAAGAATGTTTTCACATTTCAAAACTCCACAATTAGAAATTTTTTGGAGCAGTACATTGAAATGAATGGGCTGTTTCAACAAATTGCAGGTAAGTTACTTTTACGTTACTTTTTCTAACTCAGTGCTGGATGCCTAGATTCAGCACTGGGACATGTCCTGCAAACAGGTAAGAAAACACGTTTTGGTTACTTGTACGATTTTTAAAGAATATCTTTAGTTTTCAAAACTCCACACTTAGTCGTTTTTTAGAAGAAAAATTGTCAATGTTATCCTTTGGAGTAAAAACAGATTATCGGTTTGCTGGTAAGTAAACGACTGTGGGAGTTAAGGTTCTGGGGTTAGAACAAGGGTTCCCCCAGGGTCAGTGATGCACTGTTGTTGCACCCTCAGCGGCACTAGGGCGGCCGGGTGCAGAGTGTTGAGGCCCAATGTTATCCTATGGAGGATAGGGGGTCTCCGGTTGGTGGCTGCTGGCAAGCAGGCCACTGGGTTGTGGGAGCAAAGCTCCTAGGGTTTAGGTCAGGGCAAATAGGGAAACAAGTAGGCACAAAAGGTGCACACTCAGCGGCACTGGGGCGGCCAGGTGCAGAGTGCTGTTTCGACGTCGGACGCCCTGTTGTTTTCTATGGAGAGCCTCCGGCTTTAAGAAGCACTGCAGCCTCGGGGACGAGGACCTTCGGGGTGCGACCACCATTTCGAGGGGTAAGTTGGGATGTCTTGGGTTGGTTAGGCACCGTTGGTTTGGGCACACAAGGCCGTGGGGCGTCGGGTGCAGGGGTGCCTTTTAGGGTCGGATTTTCTTACCCGCTCTGGCCGCGGTAGAGGGGAGTCTCTGGATTGAGGCTGCAGGCGTCGTCTGGAGGCTTGAGGCAGGTCAGGAGTCGCCGGATCTCGGGTCAGGATCGCCGGGGTGACCTCCTCGTGGTGTTTTTCCACTCGAGCTCGGGCCGGGTTCGGCGGGTGCAGAGTGGGCTGGATTTGCGGTGCCCGGCCGGAGCCAGAAGCTGCAGTTTAAACACGACCGGTGTTCACGGGAGAAACAGTCTTGGAAGTGAAGGCTGGCAGGTCCTCCGGGGTTTGTGAGGTTGCTGGCTGCTGGACACGCCAGGATTTCGCAGGAGCAGGTTCGAGGGGAGAAAGGCCTGTAGGGCTGGGGCCAAGTCAGTGGGCGTCGCCCTCTTGTTAGCTCTGCACGGCTCTTCGTCCTTCTTTTCTTCTTGTAGGTAAGCTGGATCTGAGGAAGTAAGGTTCAGGGTGCCCCCTAAATACTAGATTTAGGGGCGTTACAGGTAGGTAAAGGGCAGGGACCAATGGGTCCCTTCCCTGGGGTGGGTACACCCCCTATTCTGCCACTCTCCAGTGGGATGGGGGCAGGAGCCTGTCCCTGGTTGGCTGGGTCCCCCCATCCTCAAGATGGCGGGGACTCGAGGTTGTGCTTCACCTCGCCTCCCCCACCTGAGGGGTGGAGTTGGCAGAGGTGGGCACACCTCCCTTCCTCACTTATTTTTCCCGCCGGTTCTCCCACCCAAAGTGGGGGGTAGAACCAGTGGGGACCAGTTGCTGAAAGCAGCAAATGGTCTGGAGAGGCTCACAAAGGCGGCATGCCTTTGAAGCTTCTCCTTCGTGAACCCTGCCCATCCTGGGGGAGGAGGCTTGGCACCTCGTCCCAGGATGTGCATTGTTTCAGGCCCCCGAGAGCAGCAGGCTCTCGAGCCAGGGGTCCAGAAACATGTCTGGTGGTGGCAGCTGAAGCAGCCACTCAGCCTGGACACTAGAGGTGGGTTAGGTTTCAGGGGGCATCTTCTAAGATGCCCTCTGTGTGCATTTTTCATTAAATCCCACACTGGCATCAGTGTGCGTTTAATGTGCTGAGAAGTTTGATACCAAACTTCCCAGTTTTTAGTGCAGCCATTATGGTGCTGTGGAGTTCGTAATGACAAACTCCCAGCACCATATACTCTTAATGGCAGCACTGCACTTACAATGTCTAAGAATGGACTTAGACACTGTAGGGGTACAGGGCTCATGCACCTGTACCCTCACCACTGGTATAGTGCATCCAGCTAGAGGGGTGACTGACCTATGCCAGGGCAGTGGGTTGTAGGCATGGCCCACAGGTGTGTGCTATGTCGACTTCACTTTGTCCTGCACCAAAACACGCAGCCTGCAAAGGCAGTGTGTGTGTGTAAAGGTACAGGGCCTTTAAGGGTGGCACAATAAGTGCTGCAGCCCTTAGAGGTCTTCCCTGGTCACAGTGCCCTGGGTACCTGTGGTACCATTTACCAGGGGCTGACCTGTGGCCAGAGATGCCAATTGGGTACAGTTTTGGGGAAAGAACACAGGCCCTGGGAACCGTATTGGCAGGGACCCAGGGCACATCAAGTCAAAGTGCATCAGTGGTCTGGCAAAAAGTGGGGGGGTTACTGCCACAGAAACCCACTTCCTTACATAGTACTCCTGAAGAGTTATACAATAGCAACCCAATATTCCACATAGAGTAGTTCACATACCTATAAAAGGGGTATAATCTCTTGGGACTAGCTCTTTATCAGAGATAATTGAAAATAAAAGTAAAGTAGCTACCCAGCTGCAAAAACTATCCGGGAATAAAAGACTCAAACCCGGAGACTAATCATCTCATTATAAATCAAAAGTAGTGCTTACACTCCAACACTACTAATTCAATGACGGTCATAACAAAGGGACCACCGCCGAGAACACTATAGAATAAATTAAACAAGACCCGATGAGGTCCATTCACAAATTGCCAGCCATGAGGCACTGGACTGCGGAATCAGCATGGCTATCAAATAAATTGATTCCGTCAAAAGGTAAGTTCTTTAGACTCTCCTCAAAATTCTTGGGAAAACTGGAATCACGCAACCAAGCGTGCCTCCTCAGAGCTACTGATCTAGCCATAGCTCTACCTACGGAATCCACTGTGTCTATCGCCGACCTGATAGTGAATTTGGCCATTTCACGACCATCCTGCATCAGCTAAGAGAGTTCAGCTCTAAGTCCTTCAGGAAGAGAAGGAAGAAGTCGGTCGACAGAATCCCATAGGGTAAAAGAACCCCTTCCAAACACACAGGACGTGTTTAAAGATCTTAGGGCCGAACTAGTGGACACAAACAAATTTCGGCCACATGTCTCCAGCCATCGAGACTCCCTGCTCGGTGGAAGCAATGGACTAGCTTCCAAATTCAGCAAAGCTGAAGCTGACTGCACAACGAGCCCTCTAATCTTAGGGTGTTGAGATAGACAAACAGGGTCATCTGGAGCAGGTCGATGACGGTGTGCAATGGCACGCTCAACAGAGACTCCTGACGTTGGCCTTGCCCATGTTCTCAGAAGAATGTTGTATAGCAACTCTCCGAAAGGAAGCAAAGGCTCAAACCCAGTGCCTCCTTGATGGAGCAGATCCAACAAGAGGTCAGAGTCACCACAGGAGCCTGCAACTTTAAAATTTCAGCAGCCCGATTAATGACCCCCAGCAAATGACGCACTAGCCTCTGTCACTACTCTAGGAGTTGAAAGTAAATCATAGGTAGGGGACGGTTGAAGACTAACGCCCCCCCAAAATCCAAAGAACCTCCTGCCTAAGGCTGGCCAAGTGCACCCAAATGCTCAACTCCACCAGTATCTGCAGACTCTTCCTGCAACACTGGGGAAATGGCAACCCCAGTGGACTCATCCTCAATTTGAAGACGAGATAGCGCAGAAGCCTCAGTGGCAATAAACAGCGTCTCGGGCACCGACTGACGTCGAGACGGTGTTGTATCGACATCCACCACTAAGGGTGTCCCCGTCATCTCTGCTAGCAGTTCATTTACAAACCCAAGACAGACCCCAAAAGCATGCATATAAGTTATGATATGAACCAACAATGATGGGACAGGACCGCAGACATTTTGGATTGTCAAGGGCAAAACAACATGTTTTATAAAGAATAAAGTACACCCAACCTTGGAGTGCGCAGACCTTATAAAGGTACTTGTCATGTGATCACTATGTCCATGATTTGGAATATCACAGTAATGTAATGCTGGGAAGACTTTCCCGGCTATAGTATTCTCTTACGCCTGAGCAATCTTCAAACACTGAACAACAAATCTATATCACCAAATTGAATCAAAATTAAAACAGGTAGGCTAATCTGCAGTTTCAATACCAGCAGTGCCATTTAGTTTTCGTGTTAAGTTAATGATCCATAAATGAATCTCATTAAGAGCACCAAACCACTACTAACCGATAATGAGTCAAAGTCATGGTCGGACAGGGCTGAGATGGAATAAAAATTCTAAAAACTAAGTCAAATAGATGCGTCAACCAGCTGTATATTTTTCATGGTAGGGTAAAGTAAAATACAATTCTAACAGCCCTAGATAAGATCAAACGAGAACTGTTGGAGTATTTACCTGGTGGTGCGCTGTAACGAACAGCACCCATATCAGGCTGTGGTGAGACTTTGCTAACTTCCCTTGGAGAAAGTCGGTATGGTGACACTGAACTTGCTGCTGCATTTTGCATCTGTGCATCCTGCTCCATTGCACGCTTCATCTCGGCCGGATAGGACATGTAGGCAACTGATTTCCCTATGAAAATGGGACATATAGAGAAACGTATAAGAGGAAGGAGCTTTAGCACTCTCACTCAGCAGAGCACCCACAGGGACTCCAAAAATTGCATGCTTCATCTGCACAGTGAACTTGTGGGTCAGTGAGTGTACAGGTAGGGTCTGCAGGCATGATCAGATGTAGAGGGACACTGAAATAAGAGAATAAAAGCCAAGACTGACCCTCATGGGACCTGTAAAGCACATTGGGGAAACGTCCACTCCAAAATGGTTCCATGCCAAAATTGTCCTGGTCTAATGATGGCACATGGGAATCCAAGCCAAGATGTGGTGATTGGTTTAGCGGAATAAATGATTTTGCAGAGGGGAAAAAGGGGAAAAACATTGACATGTGATCGTTTGGATAGGATTATTTGAAGAGCGTATCAGTAATTGTATGAATTACAGAAAAGTACATTTGAACCAATATACGTTAAATGAAATACTAATAAACCCAAAAGTGAATATCAAGTTAACGTTTTTAGAAAAGACCATACAATAATTAAAAATACTCCTCTTAAAATACCATTGTGAGGAAATTAGGTGTATTATAGGATGTGGTTGCGTTTCCTCACCGTGTGATACACTACCAATCCCTTTTTACCTTTAGGACCACCCAGGCTTCATTTGGTAACCCTTAGCCCAAACGTTGGTGGCTGTGGCTCTGAGCAGTCAGCCTTACACAAAGGAACAAGAGTAAAGCATTTAAACAGCATCACAACAATTAAAGAAGAAAGAAACTCACTCAAGAAATCCAACACCAATTTACAAAAATAGATCATATTTGTTATGAATAAATGGACACCAAAATGAAAAAGATCCACCAGAGGGTTTCGGAGATAATTTACAAGAAAAAATAAATCGGGACATTTTACTTAACCGCAAACAAGCACTGGCAAATTTATAGAATTTGACACAACCTTTAAATAAAAAAAGTAGAAAACTTTGGCAAGTTGGTATGGGGTTACTTAAGAGTTACTTTGGATGACCAACTCCGACAGGGAGTCAGTCAAGTGGACCATAAGGGCTGAATAAACAGTTACCTCTTCAAGGAAAGCAGTCTTCAGTCCAGTTCCAGCGCCAGAGGCCACTTCACTGACTTCTATGAAGTGGTCCTGATGCAAGGGATACAGGATGCTGAAAATACTGAAGGATACTGACGATTCTATACAGTCAATGGGGATCTTCCTGGTGCTACTCCTCGGTTCTGGACACAGGGGTCAACGTGCCTCAAAGTCCTCTCGTGATCAGCAGAACTCCTGTAGCCCGGCACAACAGATTCAGTGGTTTCCTTCTTTTGGTGACAACTCTCCTTGTGGGTGACCACTGCACTCCCACGACTCTAGGGGTCCAGCAGACTCAGGCGCACCTTTTGATGTCTGGTCCTGGTCTCTTAGGCTGCACAGTGGCAATCTGGTCTACCAGCTCATCTCAACAGGCTTTTGCAGCCCTGTACAGGGAACAGAATGTCAGCCAACTGATTCTTGGAGTCTCTGCTTCTAGCTGGGCTTGAGGGACGACTTCTACACAAGTAGGACACACCAGGAACAGAAATTTCCTTCTCTAGCCCAAGGAGCAGCAGGTCCAGTCCAACTTCAGTGCAGGCTCTTCTCTGCCAGTTCCAGGTTCAGAAGGGCAGTCCTCCTGTGGTCCATTTCTCGAGTCAATTGAGATCTGAGTTCTGGGTGCCAGGGGAGCCCCTTTTATCCCTAGAAGAACAAGTTACTTACCTTCGGTAACGATATATCTGTAAGAGACATATATTAGTTATGGATTCCCCATCTTAGAATTATCCCCAGGCGTCAGACTGGATCCGGAGAATTTTTCTTCAGAAGTACCCTTAAACGTCGGTAGGTGGCGTCGGTCGACTCCGCGTTCGTCTTTGGCGTCGTGTTCACCAGAATGACGTCACGGTATCTACTTAGACGCCGCCGATGCGCGCTGACGTCAGTTCTTTACACGACATTCCACGCCAGAAGCGCAGAGCCATGCAAGACACTGACCACTGGTGCACAAAACTAGGGCCCTCAAAGGAAGTCCCTTACACCCTTGAAGTCAGTTTGCAGAAAGGGAAGGATGGGTGAGGCAGTGAGGAATCCATAACTAATATATGTCTCTTACAGATATATCATTACCGGAGGTAAGTAACTTGTTCATCTGAAAGAGACTATTAGTTATGGATTACTCACCTTAGACTAGATACCCCAGCAATACCAACCCCAGAGGTGGGACTGCAAACTAAGTTCACACCAGAAAGTCCTGGAGAACTTAACGGCAAAAGAAGCTGTCTCTCCGGACTTCGCTGTCCAGACAGTAGTGTTTAGTAAATGTGTGCCATTAAGCCCACGTAGCTGCCTGGCAGATGTCATGAAGGGGGACTCCACGTCACAAAGCAGTAGTGGCTGCCGTCGCCCTGGTGGATTGGGCGCGCAGCCCTATTGGAGGTTTCTTTTTCGCTAAGGAATAACCGATTGTGATGCAAAGAACGACCCATCGAGCGATGGTCCGCTTTTGCACGGCATGACTTTTCCTGGCGCCCACATAGCCAACAAAGAGCTGGTCATCCACCCGGAATTGTTTGTCCGATCCAGATAGAAAGAAAGCCCATGTTTTGGATCCAGACGGTGGAGCCTCTCCTCCTCTTTAGAAGGATGCGGGGCGGAAAGAAGGTGGGCAAAGTGATGGTCTGTCCTATGTGGAAAGAGGCAACCACTTTGGGAAGGAAAGAAGGCCTAGTGCGAAGGATAACTTTGTCTGGATGAACAGCCAGGAAGGGAGGTTTGGAAAAAAGAGCCTGAAGCTCACTCACCCAGCGAGCAGAGGTGATGACAACCAAAATGGCAGTTTCAAGTGTCAGAAGTCTGAGAGGACAGTTAAGCAGCAGCTCAAAGGGAGCGCACATGAGGTAGGTCAGAACCATGTTCAAGTCCCACTGGGACATTATGAAAGGAATTGGAGGAAACAAGTGAGTAATGCCCTTAAGGAAGCGATTTACAATAGGGAACTTGAAAAGAGAAGGCTGATCAGGAAGCCGAAGAAAGGCCGAAATGGCCGAAAGATAGCCTTTTAGAGTGTCCAGAGCAGAGCCCTACTGGGCCAAAGAAAGAATGAAGAGGAGAACCTCTGAAAGGGGGGCAGAAAGGGGATCCACAGCCTTTGCTGCGCACCATGCCACAAATGTGTTCCATCAACAGGCGTATACCGTTTTGGTGGAGGGACGCCTGGCTGCCAAAATAACGTTACAGACTTCGGGAGGAAGGTCGAAAGCTGTCAACTGTCGCCGCTCAATCTCCACGCAAGGAGGTGGAGGCTGGACAGGTTCGGGTGGAGGACCGTCCCCTGCTGCTGCGATAGAAGATCCTCCCGAAGAGGCAGTCTGATCGGAGGATCGATGGCCATGTGTAAAAGCTCGGGATACCAGACTCTTCGTGCCCAATCCGGAGCCACAAGGATGATTAGGGCTCGGTCGTGCTTGATCTTCTTCAGCACTCTGGGCAGAAGTGGCATAGGCGGAAAGGAGTATAGAAGACCGCAACTCCACTCGCGTGGAAAAGCGTCACCGAGCGAGTGCTGCCTTGGAAATTCCAACATGCTGAACTGCTGACATTGCACGTTCTCTTCGGTGGCGAATAGATCTAACCAAGGCGCTGCCCACTGCTGAAAGACCTTGCACCACCTCCGAGTGAAGATGCTATTCGTGATCCATCATGCACCGGCGGCTGAGTTCATCCGCCCTGGAGTTCAGATAACCTGCCAGGTGTTGAACCACCAGGGACATGCCCTGATGTTCCAGCCACTTCCAGAGACGAAGTGCCTCCTGACATAGGGTCCACGACCCCACCCTGTTTGTTACAGTACAACATGGCAGTGGTGTTGTCTGAACACCTGCACTGCTCTCCCTTTGACAGAAGGAAGGAATGCCTTCAGTGCAAGACTGTAAGGAAGTGGGTTTCTGTTGCAGTAACCCCCCAGCTTTTTGCCAGACCACTGATGCACTTTGACTTGATGTGCCCTGGGTCCCTGCCAATCAGGTTCCCAGGGCCTGTGTTCTTTCCCCAAAACTGTACCCAATTGGCATCTCTGGCCAAAGGTCAGCCCCTGGTAAATGGTACCACAGGTACCCAGGGCACTGTGACCAGGGAAGACCTCTAAGGGCTACAGCACTTATTGTGCCACCCTTAGAGGCCCTGTACCTTTACACACACACAGCCTTTGCAGGCTGCGTGTTTTGGTGCAGAACAAAGTGAATAGTCGACATGGCACACACCTGTGGGCCATGCCTACAACCCACTGCCCTGGCATAGGTCAGTCACCCCTCTAGCTGGGTGCACTATACCAGTGGTGAGGGTACAGGTGCATGAGCCCTGTACCCCTACAGTGTCTAAGTCCATTCTTAGACATTGTAAGTGCAGTGCTGCCATTAGGAGTATATGGTGCTGGGAGTTTGTCATTACAAACTCCACAGCACCATAATGGCTGCACTGAAAACTGAGAAGTTTGGTATCAAACTTCTCAGCACATTAAACCCACACTGATGCCAGTGTGGGATTTAATGGAAAATGCACACAGAGGGCATCTTTGAGATGCCCCCTGAAAAACGACCAGCCTCTGGTGGGTTCCCTGACTGGTACACACCAGCCTGCCACCACGAGACATGTTTCTGGACCCCTATGGTGGGAGCCTACGCTCCCTGAGCCCAGAAACAAAGCCTTTCCTGGGCGGAGGTGTTCACACCTCCCCCAGGCCAGGAAGAGCCACCTGTGGCTGGGGAGCTTCAAAGGCCTGGCAGCCTTTGTAATGCGACCCCCAGCCTCTCCTGCTATCAGGAGCAGGCCCCCTTCCCGTCTCCCCTCCCTTTTGGCGGGAAGACAGGCGGGAAAAACTAGCCAGCCCAGAAGGTGTGCCCACCTCTGCCAACTCCACCCCTCAGGTGGGGGAGGCGAGGTGAAGCCCACTCTCCAGTGCTCGCCATCTTGCAGATGGCAGGCACTCCCCAATCAGGACTAGGGATTGTGCTCACTCCCCCACGTGGGTGAGCACACCAAGGGTGTAGTCACCCTAAGGTCAGTAGCCCATTGGCTACTGACCTCAAGACCCCTAAAACGCCCCCTAAATACAGTATTTAGAGGGCCGCCCTGAACCAGGAAGGCAGATCCAGCAACAACAAGAAAAGGAAGAAGAAGGACGAGAAGCTGTGCAGAGCTAACAAGAGGACGACGCCCACTGACTTGGCCCCAGCCCTACAGGCCTGTCTCCCCTCGAACCTGCTCCTGCAAAACCCCGGCGTGTCCAGCGCCCAGCAACCTCACAAACCCTGGAGGACCTGCCTGCCTTCACTTTCACAGCTGTTTCTCCCGTGAACACCAGACGTGTTTGAACTGCAGCTTCTGGTGCCAGCCAGGAACCGCGAATCCCGCACACTACACCCACCGAATACGGCCCGAGCTCGAGTGGGCAAATACCCAGAGGAGGTCCCCCCGGCGATCCTGACCCGAGATCCGGCGACCCCTGACCTGCCTCAAGCCTCCGGACGACGCCTGCAGCCTCAATCCAGAGGACCCCCCCTACCGCGAGCAGAGCGGGTAAGAAAATCCGACGTCCCAAGGCACCCCTGCACCTGACGCCCCACGCCTTGTGTGCCCAAACCAACGGTGCCTAACCAACCCTCTACATCCCAACTTACCCCTCGAAGTGGTGGTTGCTCCTGGAAGATCCTCGTCCCCGAGCCTGCAGTGTTTCTTTGTCCCGGAGAATCTCCATTGAAATCAACAGGGCACCCGACCTCAAAACAGCACCCTGCACCCGGCCGCCCTAGTGCCGCTGAGGGTGCCCCTTTGGTGCTAACTTGGTCCCCAACGTGCCCCGAGCTTAACCCTAGGAGCTTTGCTCCCACAACCCTGTGGCCTGCTTGCCAGCAGCCACCAACCGGAGTCCCCCTATCCTCTATAGGATAACATTGGGCCTCAACACTCTGCACCCAGCCGCCCTAGTGTCGCTGAGGGTGCAACAACAGTGCATCACTGACCCTGGGAGACCCCCGAGTCTAACCCCAGAACCCTAATTCAAAAGACCGATTACTTATCTTGAAACCGATAACTAATTTTTCCTCATAGGATAACATGGACACTTTTTCTCCCAAAAAGTTTCTAAGTGTCGACTTTTGAAAACTGAAAATATTCATCTAAAATCAGCCGAATTACGAAAACGAATTTACTCACCTGTTATCAGGAGAGATCCAAGTGCTGGATCTTGGTGCCCAGCACTGACCCTGAAAAGTAATCATAACTGTACTTACCGGTAACTTGAATTTCCTTCCATAGGATAACATTGCCTCGTTTTTGCTGAAAAAGTTTCTAAGTGTCGATTTTGCAAACTTACAAATATTCGTTAAAAATCGCCTGTATAACAAAATCACATTCTTTCAACTGTTTACAGGAGATGCACCAGTGCTGGATCCAGGATCCAACACTGAGTTAGAAAAAGTAACAATAACCCCCGTGCTAAGTGAATTTCCTCCCATAGGATAACATTGGTGATTCTATGTGAAAAAGTTTCGAAGTGTCAACTTTTAAAATACAATAATATTCCTTAAAAATCACAACTGTAACCAAAACGTTTCTACACAACTGTTTACAGGAGATGTCCCAGGACTGAATCTAGGATCCAGTCCTGTGGTAAGAAAAAGTAATCCAAAAAGTAATCTATTGCATTTAACTAGAAATTCCCATTGAGCTCAATGTATTATTGTGTTTGAAATTGTGTTGCCTATTGCAACAACTGTAACTATTGTATTCAAAAGTCTATTGCCTATTTGAAAAGTATTTAACTAAAGTAACTCATTCTGAGAAAGTATATTTTCATACCTATTGTTGGTTCTAAAATAAAACAACTATATATTTTGATACAAAACCATTGGCCTAGAGTTCAGTTCTTGAGTGCGTGAGACCATTTGCTGAGTGTGTACAACAAATGCTTTACACTGTCCTCTGATACTGCCTTACTGCTCGACCAAGCTACCACTTTAGAGAGTAAGGTTATATCTAACTTTAGCCTCTGCCAAACCTCTGGGGACTGTGGACTCTGTGCACACTGAACCTTACTTTGGTTCAGTATATACAGAGCCACTTTCTTACATGTGTGGGTTAAGGTACAGGACCTCTAACGGTGGCACAATATGTGCTGCGGCCCTTAGAGGCCTTCCCTGGTCAAAGTGCCCTTGGTACCCATGGTACCTTTTACAAGGGACTTACATGTGGCCAGAGGGGTGCCAATTGTGGGTACAAATGTACAGTTTTGGGAAAGAACAAAGGCCCTGAGAACCTGATTGGCAGGGACCCAGGGCACATCAAGCCAAAATCTGGCAAAAAGTGGGGGTGGGGGTTACTGCAACAGAAACCCACTTTCCTACATCAAGGATAGGGACTGGTTGTGCCAACGAGTGGTAGCAGCTTTGGTCCTGGTAATATGAGCATGCAATCCTTTCTTGGGCTGCTTTTTTGCTAGTGAGTAGCATATCTTAATGCACAGCAGGATGCAGCAGCAGATGGTTCTCTTCTGCACAGCCTACAGAGAACCCCACAAAGAGCTGACTGTTCACCTAGTGTTCTTTGGTACTATCAATGTAAAAGCTCAGCACACTGTACCTATTTGGGAACTGTATATACAGAGCCACTTTCTTACACTGTTGCGCTGGCCTGTGGCTCTGTTGCGAACGTGGTGGGTTGCCCCTTCCGCGGGCACGAAAGGAGCAAAAGGCAGAAGGCGGAGGAGGGCACGTGGCCAAAAGGCCCAAGGACTTGGCCGTAGCCCGCGAGTCCTTAAAGCGCTCCAAAGCACTGTCTGCCTTATTGCCAAAGAGGCGAATGCCATCGAAGGGCATGTCCATCAAAGTGTTCTGGACATCCCCCGAAAAGCCAGTTGTCCTCAGCCAGGCGTGGCGGCGGAGCACCACTGTCGTGTTAATCGCTCTGCCTAGCTAGTTGGCGGTGTCAAGGCCACAACGGATTGTGAACTTGGCTGCATCTCTCCCCTCAGCAACAGCCTGAGAGAGTGCCGTCCGGGCCTCCTCCGGACAGCTAGGCAGCACCTGCGCTACCGTATCCCACATGGAGTGCGAATAACGTCCCAAAAGGCATGCGGTGTTCACAGCCCGAGGCTGGCGGAAGAAAAAATCTTCTTCCCGTACTGTTCCAGCCTCTTGGATTCCCTATCCAGGGGGGGGTGCGGAAGGGAATGCGCTTGGGGAAGCAGAGGCTTGGACAACCAAGCTCTCAGGGGTGGGGTGTTGGGAGAGGAAAAGGGGGTCGCCCGGGGCCGGGCGATGGCGTCGGGCCACGTTCCTGTCCACAGAAGCCCCTGTGCTGGGCCTGGACCAGGAGCCCAGAAGAACGTCAGACAGTGCTTCATTAAAGGGCAGCAGTGGCTCCGCAGAGGAAACTGTTGACTGAAGCACTTCTGTCAGGAGGTTAGTCCTGACGGCCACAGTAGGTAGCTGCAGGTGGAGTACCGCAGCAGCCCTACGCAACACCACAGAAAAACTAGCGCCCTCCTCCGTAGCCACGGTAGGAGGAGACATCATGCCAAGGTGTGGAGAGGTGTCCAGACCACTGGCGTCCCCCAGCTCCTCAGCCCAGTCCGGGTTATACTCACATTGAGCTGTGAGAGGGTCCTCAGACCCCTCCCAGTCCTCCCCTTCCTCCTCCTGCTGTTGTACAGGCCGAAAAGGAGGAGGATGGATATAGGGAAACAGATTCCCAAACAACGTCGGAATCGGCGTTGGTCGACACCGTTCCGGCACCGTATTCACGTCGGGGCTGAAACCGGGGTCGACGTCGTCCGGCGCGCCGGGCGACGTCCAACGTGGTGCCGGTGGGGTCGACATCGGTGGAGGTGTGACTAGGTCAACCGGCGTCGACCGGTTCCATGGGAGTCCTGCGGCGCAGAGGCCGGAGCAGACGGCGACGCCGGGGCCGGAGCCACCGGCGTCAAAGGGCGAGGACTCCCGGCCCGAAGGCGCACCGGAGGGGCCCGACATCCCAAATAGGCGAGCCATAGCGGACAGGAATTCCTGTACCTGGGCCGGAGTCGCCGATGAACCCGGGAAGGGCGGGTAGGTCACCAACGACTGCGTAGGCTCCACCGGAGCCGCGGGGTGGCACCACCCGCTCCCTCAGCCGCGTCGCGCGACCGGCGAGGGGAAGTCGAAGAACGAGGACATTTCTTCGACTTCTTTTTGTGCTTTGCCTTACCTGACCACGAGTGCGAAGACTTCTATTCGGACGACTTCCAATGAGGACGGCTCCGCGACCGGTCCCTCGACCTCCCTCTGGACCGGGACCTCTCACGGCGCGGAGCCGACTTCCGGGCTTCCAGCAACTTTCGGGACCGCTCCCGCAAAGTCTTCTGTGCCATGGCTCGGCAGTCGGGGCACAACTTGGGGTCGTGGTCGCGCCCCAGGCAGAAGAGACACGCGGTGCGGGTCCGTCACCGACATCATGCGATGACAGTCCTCGCAAGATTTAAACCCGGGCATCCCTAACTGCACCATGAGTCGATCGACTCAAAAAGCTGAGACAAAAATCTCAAAAACTCTGTCAAAAATTGACTGGGGTACCGCTCTCTCCGGATCTGCGCTTGCTGGCGCGGAAAAAGAAAAAACTGATGTCAGCGCGCGAGGGCGGCGTCTAAGTAGCTGCTACGACGTCATCCCGGCGATCACGACGCCTACGACGGACGCGGAGCCGCACAACGCCACCTTCCGACGCGCAGGGGTACTGCTGACGAAAACTTTCCGGATCCAGACTGACGCCTGGGGATATTCTAAGGTAAGGAATCTATCACTATGTGTTTCTTTCAGATATAGCAGGTAAGTTACTTTTGGATTACTTTTCTTACTCAGTGCTGTATGCCTGGATGCAGCACTGGGACATTTCCTGTAAACGGGTGAGTAAAAGCGTTTTCGTTAAATCGTAAAATTTTAAAGAATTTCTTTAGGTTTCAAAACTCCACACTTAGAAACTTTTTCAGGAAAAGTGTCAATGTTATCCTATGGAGGAAAATATGGTTATCGGTTTTTACCATCTGTGGAGTTGAGGTTTTGGGGGTAGACTCAGGGGTCCCCCAGGGTCAGTGATGCACTCTTGTTACACCCTCAGCGCCACTAGGGTGGCCAGGTGCAGAGTGTTGAGGCCTAATGTTATCCAATGAGGGATAGGGGGCCTCCGGTTGGTGGCTGCTGGCAAGCAGGCCACTGGGTTGTGGGAGCAAAGCTCCTGGACTTTAGCTCAGGGCAAATGGGGAAACAAATTAGCACCAAAGGTGCACCCTCAGCGGCACTAGGGCGGCCGGGTGCAGGGTGCTGTTTCGAGGGCGGATGCCCTGTTGTTTCCAATGGAGAACCTACGGTTTGAAAAAGCACTGCAGGCAGGGAGACGAAGGACTTCTGGGTGCGACCACCACTTCGAGAGGTAAGTTGGAAGTTAGGGGTTGGTTAGGCACCATCGGTTTGGGCACACAAGGCCGTGGGGCGTCGGGTGCAGGGGAACCTTTTGGGGGCGGATCTTCTTACCAGCTCCTGGTCGTGGTTAGGGGGGGCCTTCTGGATTTAGGCTGCAGGCGTCGGCTGGAGGCTTGAGGCAGGTCAGGGGTCGCCGGATCTCGGTTCAGGATCGCCGGGGTGACCTCCTCGTGGTGTTTGCCCGCTCGGGCCGTGGACGGCTGGTGCAGAGTGGGGCGGATCCACGGTGTCCGGCCGGAGCCAGAGGTTGCAGTTGAACAAATCCGGTGTTCATGGGAGAAGCAGTCTTTGGAAGTGAAGGCAGGCAGGTCCTCCGGGGTTTTTGAGGTTGCTGGCTCAGGACATACCGGGATTTCGCAGGAGCAGGTTCGAGGGGGAGACAGGCCGGTAGGGCTCGGGCCAAGTCAGTGGGCGTCTTCCTCTTGTTAGCTGCTGCACGGCTGTTCGGTCCTCCTTTTCTTCGTGTTTGTCCGGATCTGAGGAAGCAAGGTTCAGGGGTGTCCCTAAATACAAGATTTAGGAGCGTTACAGGTAGGTAAAAGGCAGGGACCA
The DNA here is from genome assembly GCA_963921515.1 of Calotriton arnoldi. NCBI lineage: Eukaryota > Metazoa > Chordata > Amphibia > Caudata > Salamandridae > Calotriton > Calotriton arnoldi. Next base: position 2,439,904 of record CAWUFW010001352.1, on the reverse strand, counting down.
ATGGGCCCCTTCCCTGGGGTGGGTACACCCCCTATTATGTCACCCTCCAGTGGGAGGGAAGCATGTGCCTGTCCCTGGTTGGCTGAGTCCCCCCATCTTCAAGATGGCGTGGACTGAGAGTTGTGCTTCACCTCACCTCGCCTCCCCCACCTGAGGGGTGGAGTTGGCAGAGGTGGGCACACCTCCCTTCCTCACTTGTTTTTCCCGCCGGTTCTCCAGCCCAAAGTGGGGGTCAGAACCGGTGGGGACCAGTTGCTGAGGGCAGCAAGTGGCCTGGGGAAGCTCACAAAGGTGGAAAGCCTTTGAAGCTTCCCCTTCGTGAACCCTGCCCATCCTGGGGGAGGAGGCTTGGCACCTCGTCCCAGGATGTGCATTGTTTGAGGCCCCAGAGAGCAGCAGGGTCTCGACCCGGGGTCCAGAAACATGTCTGGTGGTGGCAGCTGAAGGCAGCCACTCAGACAGGACACTAGTGGTGGGTTAGTTTTCAGGGGGCCTCTCCAAGATGCCCTCTGTGTGCATTTTTCATTAAATCCCACACTGGCATCAGTGTGGGTTTAATGTGCTGAGAAGTTTGATACCAAACTTCTCAGTTTTCAGTGTAGCCATTATGGTGCTGTGGAGTTCGTAATGACAAATTCCCAGCACCATATACTCTTAATGGCAGCACTGCACTTACAATGTCTAAGAATGGACTTAGACACTGTAGGGGTACAGGGCTCATGCACCTGTACCCTCACCACGGTATAGTGCACCCAGCTAGAGGGGTGACTGATTATGCCAGGGCAGTGGGTTGTAGGCATGGCACACAGGGATGTGTGCCATGTCGACTCTTCACTTTGTTATTCACCAAAACACGCAGCCTGCAAAGGCAGTGTGTGAGTGTAGTGGTACAGGACATCTAAGGGTGGCACAATAAGTGCTGCAGCCCTTAGGGGCCTTCTCTGGTCACAGTGCCCTGGGTACCTGTGGTACCATTTACCAGGGACTGACCTGTGGCCAGAGATGCCAATTGGGTTTAGGCTTCAATGCAGTTTTAGGGAAAGAACATAGGCCCTGGGTACCTGATTAGCAGGAGCCCAGGGCACACTCAGTCAAAGTACATCAGCAATTCAGCAAAAAGTGGGGGCAACCATGCAGAAAGAGGGCACTTTCTCACAACCACTTTTGGCAAAAATTGTGGGTTAGTCTTTAAGATTACTTTATCCTTGTGGATTTGTAAGTAGGGTTCTTGTGTAGTTAAAGCTTGCAGTTCACTTACTCTTCGTAGTGATGTTATAGCAATGAGAAAGGCTGTTTTGAGAGTAATATGTTTGAGGTACGCTGCATGCATGGGCTCAAAGAGTTTTGTCATCAGTTGAGAAAGTACTGTATTTAAGCTCCATGTTGGTACAGGAGCAGCTCTTGGTGGAGCTAGTCTTTTTGCTCCTTCTAAGAACCTTTTAATTACTGGTCTTGTAAAAAAGCTTTTGCATGATTTTCCTCTTGTGTATGCCACTATGGCAGCAAGGTGCACTTAAAGGCTGGAAAAGTTGATGTTGCTGTCCAAGAGGTAAGTAAGATATGTAATAACTGTTTCTTGTGTATTGATAGAATTAGTGTTGTTGTTAGCGCTGCACCATGTGGTATATCGCTTCCATTTTGCTGTATAGCATTTTCTTGTTGACTGTTTTCTTGCTTCTTTTAGAATTTCCATTGTTCTGAGCGGTAGATTGAGATGCCCAAATTCTATGTATTCAGGCGCCAGGCTGCTAGTTGTAGCGTTGCTGGTTCCGTGTGAAAAATCTGGCCCTTTTGCATTGTCAGCAGGTCTTTTTCTGCTTTGATCCTTACCATTTCTCCTTTGGATAGTTCTAGGAGAGTTGAGTACCATGTCTGCCTTGGCCAATGAGGAGCAATAAGAATCATATTTGTTCCTGGTTCCTTTGCTTTTTGTAGCACTCTTTGCATCAGGGGTATTGGTGAAAAGGCGTAAACAAATGTCTGTAACCAATTGAGTGAAAGTGCATTTCCCTTTGACAGGTGGTGTGGAAACCTCGAGGCAAAGCTTTGGCATTTCTTGTTCTGCATTGTTGCAAACAGGTCCAACACTGGTGTTCCCCAGATGTTGAATAGATACTGCACTGTTGTCGGTTTCAACTCCCATTCGTGGGAGCAGTTGTTTTGTCGGCTCAGTTGGTCTGCTGTAATGATGTCTACCCCTGGTAGATGTACTGTCTGTAGATTGATTTTTTGGGGTATTGCCCAATGCCAGATTTCCTGTGCAAGTTTGCTCAGGGGAAAGGACCTTGTTCCACCCTGCTTGTTCAGGTAGAACATTGTAGTTGTATTGTCTGTTTGTATTAAGATGGTTTTCCCCTGAATATGTTCCTGGAATGCTTTGAGTGCCAGAAAAACTGTTTATCTCCAAAAAATGGATATGTTTTGTGGAGTCCTGTTCGCTCCACTGTCCATGAACTTTCAACTGGTTGAAATGTGCACCCCACCCGTTGAGGGATGCATCCGTGGTGACTGTCACAGATGGAGTTGGGTCCCTGAAAGATCTCCCCTGTGCTATGTTGTTGGATGCCCACCATTGTATCTCTGCTTGCACCCTTTGTGTAACAACCACTAGATCCTCCCAACTTCCTGTGGCTCGTGACCAGTTGTTGGTGAGCCATTCTTGAAATGGGCGCATGTGTAGGCGAGCATGAGGGATGAGTGGGATACATGATGCCATCATGCCCATTAGTTTCAATGCACAAGTTACTAACTTGTGTAACGATATATCTGTAAGAGACAGTAGTTAGTGACAGATTCCTTACCTTAGAATATCCCCAGGCGTCAGGCTGGATCCGGAAAGTTTTTGCGTAGCAGTACCCTTGCGCGTCGGTAGGCGGCGTCGTGCGGCTCCGCGTCCGTCGTCGGCGTCGTGATCGCCGGGATGACGTCGCGGGCAGTACTTAGACGCCGCCCCTGCGCGCTGACGTCAGTTCTGTACACGACTTTCCGCGCCAGGAACGCAGAGCCATGCAAGAAGCTGACATAGGTGTCTGAAAAATACTAGGGCCCTGAAAGGGATGTCCTTAACCCTAGAAATCAGTTCGCAGAACGGGGAGGATGGGTGGGGCGGTAGGAATCTGTCACTAACTACTGTCTCTTACAGATATATCGTTACACAAGTTAGTAACTTGTGCATCTGAAAGAGACACGTTAGTGACAGATTCCTTACCTTAGAATAGATACCTCAGCAATACCAACCCCGGTGGTGGGTCTGCGAACAAAGATCAGATAAGGAAGTCCTGGAGGACAGAACGGCCAAAGAAGCCGTCCCTCCGGACCTGACTGTCAAGGCAGTAATGCTTTGTAAACGTGTGCAGCGAGGCCCACGTAGCTGCCTGACAAATAACCGGCAGCGGAACACCGCGGCCCAAGGCCGTGGTAGCAGCCGTTGCCCTTGTGGAATGGGCACGCAGCCCAACAGGAGGCTCCTTCTTTGCCAAAGAATAGCAGGTCTTGATGCACAAGGTAACCCAGCGGGAGATGGTCCTCTTGTGCACCGCCCGACCTTTTTGGCGCCCACGTAGCCAACAAAGAGCTGGTCATCCACCCGGAAGTGTTTTGTGCGGTCAATATAGAAGGAGAGCGCACGTTTTGGGTCCAGACGGTGGAGCCTCTCTTCCTCTCTGGAAGGATGCGGAGGCGGAAAGAAGGTGGGCAAAGTGATGGTCTGCCCAATATGGAAAGCAGTAACCACCTTTGGCAAGAAGGACGGACGCGTCCGAAGAACAACCTTGTCTGGATGAACAGACAGAAAGGGAGGTTTGCAAGATAGAGCCTGGAGCTCACTCACCCGCCGAGCGGAGGTGATGGCCACCAGAAAGGCTGTTTTCAGAGTCAGAAGACGAAGAGGACAGTTATGTAGAGGCTCAAAGGGAGCGCACATTAAAAGGTAAGAACCAAGTTCAAGTCCCACTGAGGCATCACAAACGGAACAGGAGGGAAGAGGTGAGTAATGCCTTTTAAGAACCTGTTAACAACAGGGGACTTGAAAAGGGAGGGCTGATCAGGGAGCCTGAGGAAGGCCGAGATAGCACAAAGATAACCCTTGATGGTACCCAGGGCAGAACCCTGTTGGGCCAGAGAGAGAAGGAACAGAAGGACCTCAGAAAGAGGGGCAGAAAGGGGATTCACAGCCTTTGCTGTGCACCATGCCACAAACTTGTTCCACCTGCAGGCGTATACCACCTTAGTGGAGGGACGCCTGGCTGCCAGAATCACATCACAAACTTCGGGAGGCAAGTCGAAAGGAATCAACTGCCGCCGCTCAATCTCCACGCAAGCAGGTGTAGACTGGACAGGTTCGGGTGGAGGACCGTCCCCTGCTGCTGCGACAGAAGATCCTCCCGAAGAGGCAGACGGATTGGGGGATCTACGCTCATATTGAGTAGCTCGGGATACCAAACTCTTCGAGCCCAGTCCGGAGCCACAAGAATGACTTGGGCCCGGTCGTGCCGAATCTTCTTCAACACTCTGGGTAGAAGTGGTATAGGCGGAAAGGCGTACAACAGACCGCAACTCCACTCGTGACGAAAAGCGTCTCCGAGCGAGTGCCGCCTTGGAAATTCCAACGCGCAGAACTGATGACATTGCGCGTTCTCTTCGGTGGCGAATAGATCTAACCAAGGCTCTCCCCATTGTAGAAAGAGTCCTTGCGCCACTTCCGAGTGAAGACGCCATTCGTGATCCATCATGCACCTGCGGCTGAGTTCGTCCGCCCTGGCGTTCAGGGAACCTGCCAGGTGTTGAACCATCAGGAACATGCCCTGATGTTCCAGCCATGTCCAGAGGCGCAGAGCCTCCTGACAAAGGGTCCAAGACCCCACCCCGCCCTGTTTGTTGCAGTACCACATGGCGGTGGTGTTGTCTGTGAACACCTGCACTACCTTCCCTTTGACAGAGGGAAGGAATGCTTTGAGTGCAAGTCGGATCGCCCGGAGCTCCAGAAGGTTGATATGGAGCCGGGACTCCGCCGGAGACCAGAGGCCTCTGATCTCCGCCTCTCCCATGTGACCACCCCATCCCAGAAGGGACGCGTCCGTCACAACTGTGTGCTCTGGCTGGGGAAGGGAGAGGGATCTGCCCATGACCCATTGCCGGTTCGAGAGCCACCACTGCAACTGTCTTGCAGTCCCCTCCGAGATCTGGACGTGATCGGACAGGTTGCCCTGGTGCTGCGCCCACTGGAACTTTAGGTCCCACTGCAGAGCCCGCATATGCCATCTGGCATGATTGACCAGCAGGATGCAGGAGGCCATGAGGCCCAGCAGCCTCAGGGTCATCCGTACCGAAACCCAGGATAAAGGCTGAAAGATCGGAATCATAGCCTGAATATCCCGGACTCGCCGTTCGGGAGGATAGGCCCGAAACTGCGTCGTGTCCAGAACCGCTCCGATGAAAAGGAGCTGTGGAGAAGGAATCAGATGCGACTTCGGCACATTGATGGAGAACCCCAGCGAGTGCAGGAGTTCGGCCGTAGTCTGGAGGTGGGAGACGACTGCCTGGGACGAGCCCGCCTTCAGCAGCCAGTCGTCGAGGTAGGGGGAAGACTGAAACCCCTGCCCGGCGCAGATGAGCTGCGACCACCGCCATCACTTTCGTGAACACCCGAGGGGCACTTGTAAGGCCAAAGGGGAGCACGGTGAACTGAAAATGCTCGGTGCCTACTGTGAACCGAAGGTAACGCCGGTGGGCCGGCAGGACGGGGATGTGGAAATATGCGTCCTGCAAGTCCAACGCTACCAACCAGTCTCCAGGGTCGAGGGCAGTCAAGACCTGAGCTAGGGTGAGCATCTTGAACTTCTCCTTCCGGAGGAAGCGATTGACGTTCCGGAGGTCCAAGATAGGACGCATGTCCTCCTTGTCCTTTTTGGGCACCAGAAAGTAGTGGGAGTAGCAACCACGCCCTACTGCTGGGGTCGGAACACGCTCGATGGCCCTCTTGGTCAATAGGGCTGTGACTTCCTTCTGTAGAAGCACCAAGTGATCCCCTGACATGCGGTGGAATTGAGGTGGCATGGCTGGGGGGTGGTCTCGAAGGGGAGGGAGTAGCCCCTTCGGACAATGTCCAAGACCCACCTGTCCGAGGTGATGGTACGCCAGTGGGGAAGGTGATGGTGGACCCTGCCCCCTACTGGCGTGCTGTGCACCTGAAAGGAGGGACTAGGAGGGCTTGGAGGCCGCGGACGGGTTGGAGGTGGTGGCCTGAACCGCACGCTGGTTGCCCGATCCGCCACGGGGGAATCCACGTCCTCGGCCACGCGAAGACGCCTGCTGCGCGGGCCGGTGGCTGGGCTGCTGACGTGAAGGGGCGCCCCTACCGTGGCCACAATAGGGGCGAAAAGCAGAAGTCAGCGGAGGGCGTGTAGCAGAAAGGCCCAGGGACTTGGCAGTAGCCCGTGAGTCCTTAAAGCACTCCAACGCATGGTCTGCTTTGGACCCAAAAAGACCGACTCCATCAAAGGGCATGTCCATGAGAGTATTCTGGACATCCCCTGAAAAACCAGTGGTTCTCAGCCAGGCGTGGCGTCTGAGCGCCACCGTCGTTGCAATAGACCTGCCCAGCGAGTCGGCGGTGTCAAGGCCACAACGTATTGTGTATTTAGCCGCATACCTTCCTTCCGCAATGGCGCGGGAAAGCAGTGTCTGGACCTCCTCAGGACACTGGGGCAAAACATCCGCCACCGAATCCCACAGGGAGTGGGTATATCGGCCCAAAAGACAAGCGGTGTTAACGGACCGCAAGCCAGCACTGGAGGAAGAAAAACCTTTCTTCCCAAACTGATCCAGGCGTTTGGATTCCCTATCCGGAGGAGCGGTAGGGAAGGCGGTTTGGGAAGCGGAGGCTTGGCCAACCAAGCTCTCAGGAGTGGGGTGGACAGAGAGAAACAGGGGGTCGCCCGGAGCTGGGCGATGGCGTCGTGACACGTTCCGATCCACAGGAGCCCCTGTGTTGGGCTTGGACCAGGCGCCCAAAGAACGTCAGTGAGGGCGTCCAAACGGCAGCACAGTCTCCGCAGAGGAGGCTGCCGGCTGAAGCACCTCTGTCAAGATTTTAGGCTTGACCGTCAAAGTAGGAAGTTGGAGACGTAAGGCCCCAGCTGCCCTACGCAACACCGTACCAAAATTGGCTCCCTCCTCCGTAGCCACGGGAGGAGACAGCATGCCAGTGTCAGGGGAAGTATCCAGACCACTGGCCTCCCCTAGACTCTCTGTCCAGTCCTCATCATACTGACAGTGTCGTGTCAGAGGGTCATCAGACCCCTCCCAGTCCAACTGGTCCTCCTCTGGTTCAAAATAAGGAGGAGGAGGGACAGTTGGGACCCAAGGTCCCATCGGCGCCGGAGCTGGCGTCGAGCGACGTCGGTCCGGATCCATGTCCGGAGCCGGAAGGAACTGGGGGACGACGCCGCCCGGAGCCCAGGGCGGCGCCGAGAACGGCACCGGAGACATCGGCGCCGGCGGAGGTGTCGTTAGGTCGACCGGCGTCGATGGGGGTTGTGGAGCCGGGATCGAGTCCGGGGCCGAAGCCGGGATCGAGGCTGGAGGCACGGGCGACGCCGGGGCCGGAGCCGTCGGCGACGCCGGAGCAACCCCATCAGGGCCCGCGGGGCCCGAAGGCGCACCGGAGGGGCCTGAAGGCCCGAAGAGGCGGGCCATGGCCGACAGGAATTCCTGCACTTTGGCCGGATCCGCCCCCGAACCCGGGAAGGGCGGGTATGGCGGGGGCGACTCCACAGGCATGTCCGGGGCCGCGGGGACGGTGCCGGGAGGGGCCTCAGCCGAGTCGCGAGACCGGCGAGGCGAAGTCCTAGAGCGATGATGCTTTTTGGACTTTTTGTGTTTCGACTTACCGGACGAAGAAGACTTCGACGCCGACGACCGGTGTGGACTCCGCGATCAACCCCTGGACCTCTCACACGACCGGGGCTTCCGCGGAGCCGAATGCCGGGCCTCGAGGAGCTTTCGAGACCGCTCTCGCAAAGCTTTCGGGTGGAGGGCCTGGCAGTCTGTACAAGACTCCGTGTCGTGGCCTCGGCCGAGGCAGAAGAGACACTCCCAATGCGGGTCGGTGACGGAAATCATCCGCGCACTGGCGCCGCATCGCTTGAAGCCGGGCATCCCTACGACACCTTGAAAGATGAAAAAACAGTGAAAAAATTCACCAAAAAGTATGGTCAAAAAAATGACCAGGGCACTGCTCTTCCCGGATCTGCGCTTGCTGGCGCGGAAAAAGAACTGACGTCAGCGCGCAGGGGCGGCGTCTAAGTACTGCCCGCGACGTCATCCCGGCGATCACGACGCCGACGACGGACGCGGAGCCGCACGACGCCGCCTACCGACGCGCAAGGGTACTGCTACGCAAAAACTTTCCGGATCCAGCCTGACGCCTGGGGATATTCTAAGGTAAGGAATCTGTCACTAACGTGTCTCTTTCAGATACATTCCTCACTGTCAGAGACTGACCCCTCTGGTAGAGGGCTGTTTCGTGATGGATAGCTTGTATTCTGGCTTGTGTGGGATAAGCCTTGGCGTTTGCTGAGTTCAGTCTTGCTCCCAGGAAGGTTTTTTCTCTTTCTGGTGTTGTAGAAGATTTCTTGTGGTTTATTTAGAAACCCAGGATTTGTAGCGTTCAAATTGTTTTTGAACATGATTGTGACATGTTTGTTTCGTGCGTCCCCTTATTAGCCAGTCGTCTAAGTAGGGGTAGACGTCGATTTTCTCTCTTCTTAGGTGTGCCGCCACTGCGGCTAGACACTTTGTGAACACCCGTGGAGCAGATTTTATGCAGAACTGAAGTACCCTGAATTGGTAGTGTGTTCCGTTGTGTAGGAATCTTAGGTACTTTCTGTGCCTTTTGTTCATAGGGATATGTAAGTAGGCGTCCTTGAGGTCTATTGTTGCCAAGTAATCCCCCTTTTGCATCTGTGGGATTATTTCTTGAAGGGTACAAATCTTGAAGTGTTGTGTTAGTATGAACTTGTTGAACAAGTTACTAACTTGTGTAAGGATATATCTGTAAGAGACAGTAGTTAGTGACAGATTCCTTACCTTAGAATATCCCCAGGCGTCAGGCTGGATCCGGAAGGTTTCGCGTAGTAGTACCCCTGCGCGTCGGTAGGCGGCGTCGTGCGGCTCCGCGTCCGTCGTCGGCGTCGTGATCGCCAGGATGACGTCGCGGCCAGTACTTAGACGCAGCCCATGCGTGCTGGCGTCAGTTCTGTACACGACTTTCCGCGCCAGAAACGCAGAGCCATGCAAGAAACTGACACTGGTGTCTGAAAACTAGGGCCCTGAAAGGGATGACCTTAACCCTAGAAATCAGTTTGCAGAACGGGGAGGATGGGTGGGGCGGTAAGGAATCTGTCACTAACTACTGTCTCTTACAGATGTATCGTTAAACAAGTTAGTAACTTGTGCATCTGAAAGAGACACGTTAGTGACAGATTCCTTACCTTAGAATAGATACCCCAGCACTACCAACCCCGGTGGTGGGTCTGCGAACAAAGATCAGACGAGGAAGTCCCGGAGAACAGAACGGCGAAAGAAGCCGTCTCTCCGGACTTGGCTGTCAAGGCAGTAATGCTCGGTAAACATGTGCAGCGAGGCCCACGTAGCTGCCTGACAAATGTCCTGCAATGGGACACCACGTCCCAAAGCCGTGGTGGCGGCTGTCGCCCTGGTGGAATGGGCACGTAGCCCAACAGGGGGCTCCTTCTTAGCCAAAGAATAGCAGGCTTTGATACACAAGACAACCCAGCGGGAGATGGTCCGCTTGTGTACCGCCCGACCTTTTTTAGCGCCCACGTAGCCAACAAAGAGCTGGTCGTCCACCCAGAACTGGTGTGTGCGGTTGAGATGGAAGGAAATCGCACGTTTTGGGTCCAGATGGTGGAGCCTCTCTTCCTCTCTGGAAGGATGCGGCGGCGGAAAGAAGGTGGGCAAAGTGATGGTCTGCCCAATGTGGAAGGCAGTAACCACCTTTGGCAAGAAGGACGGACGCGTCCTAAGAACAACCTTGTCTGGATGAACAGACAGAAAGGGGGGCTTGCAAGAAAGAGCCTGGAGCTCACTCACCCGCCGAGCGGAGGTGATAGCCACCAGAAAGGCTGTCTTCAGAGTGAGAAGACGAAGAGGACCGTTATGGAGAGGCTCAAAGGGAGCGCACATTAAAAAGGTAAGAACCAACTTCAAGTCCCACTGAGGCATTACAAATGGAACAGGAAGGAAAAGGTGTGTAATGCCTTTAAGAAACCTGTTAACAGGGGACTTGAAAAGGGAGGGCTTATCAGGAAGCCTGAGAAAGGCCGAGATTGCACAAAGGTAGCCCTTGATGGTACCCAGGGCAGAACCCTGTTGGGCCAGAGAAAGAAGGAACAGAAGAACCTCAGAAAGAGGGGCAGAAAGGGGATTCACAGCCTTTGCTGTGCACCATGCCACAAACTTGTTCCACCTGCAGGCGTATACCACCTTAGTGGAGGGACGCCTGGCTGCCAGAATCACATCACAAACTTCGGGAGGCAAGTCGAAAGGAATCAACTGCCGCCGCTCAATCTCCACGCAAGGAAGTGGAGACTGGACAGGTTCGGGTGGAGAACCGTCCCCTGCTGCTGCGACAGAAGATCCTCCCGAAGAGGCAGACGGATCGGGGGATCGGTGCTCATACTGAGTAGCTCGGGATACCAAACTCTTCGAGCCCAGTCCGGAGCCACAAGAATGACTTGGGCCCGGTAGCGCCGAATCTTCTTCAACACTCTGGGTAGAAGTGGTATAGGCGGAAAGGCGTACAACAGACCGCAACTCCACTCGCGACGAAAAGCGTCGCCGAGCGAGTGCCGCCTTGGAAATTCCAACGCGCAGAAGTAATGACATTGCGCGTTCTCAACGGTGGCGAATAGATCTAACCAAGGCTCTCCCCACTGTAGAAAGAGTACTCGCGCCACCTCCGAGTGAAGACGCCATTCGTGATCCATCATGCACCTGCGGCTGAGTTTGTCCGCTCTGGCGTTCAGGGAACATGCCAGGTGTTGAACCATCAGGAAAATGCCCTGATGTTCCAGCCATGTCCAGAGACGCAGAGCCTCCTGACATAGGGTCCACGACCCCACCCCGCCTTGTTTGTTGCAGTACCACATGGCGGTGGTGTTGTCTGTGAACACCTGCACTACCTTCCCCTTGACAGAGGGAAGGAATGCCTTTAGTGCAAGTCTGTAGGAATGTGGCTCTGTATATACTGAACCCAAGGGAGGTTCAGGGGGCACAGGGTCCACAGTCCCCAGAGGTTTGGCAGAGGCTAAAGTTAGATATAACCTTACTCTCTAAAGTGGTAGCTTGGTCGAGCAGTAAGGCAGTATCAGAGGACAGTGTAAAGCATTTGTTGTACACACAGTCAGCAAATGAAGCCACACACTCAAGCTAAAAATCTTGGCATTATTATAGATGACAAATTGAGCCTGAAACCCCAAGTGTCCTCAGTGGTGTCTTCCTCATACTTTATGATTAAAACCTTAAAAAAAATACTTCCTTTTGTTCCTAAAGAATCTAGAAAGACAGTTGTGACCTCCCTAGTCTTATCAAAACTTGACTATTGCAATGGCCTTTATATTAACATTCAATCCTCTCTCCTTAGAAAATTGCAAATGGTACAAAATGCTGCAGCAAGACTCATATTGGATATCCCCAAGTATCAGTCAGTGACAAAAGGGATTCAGGACCTGCACTGGCTGCCAGTCGGTCAGCGGGTAAAATTTAAGGCGCTTTGTATCGCTCACAAGGCCCTTTACAAAGAAGGTCCGAAATTTCTATGGGACCTCTTCAGATGGTATTCCCCCAATAGATCTCTACGATCGGCAAATTTAAATTTGATGCCTACTGTTAGAATTAAAAAAACGAATTGGGGTGGGAGGAGTTTCAGTTACAATACCATAAAGGAATGGAACTCTCTCCCACTTTATCTTAGGAAGATTCCTTCCCTCCTGGAGTTCAGAAAGCAGCTAAAGACATGGCTCTTTTAGGATCAGTGGTTGTAATGTAATTTGAAGACCGGAAGCGCCAAGACACCTAAGGGTATACGCGCGCTATACAAGTTATAATAACATAACATAACATAACTCTAGGCCAATTGTTTGTATATAAAAATATATGCTTGTTTTATTTTAGAACCAACAATAGGTATCAGAATATACTTTCTCAGAATGAGATGCTTTGGTTAACCACTTTACAAATAGGCAATAGACTGTTTGATGATAGTAGTCACAGTTGGTGCAAGAGGCAACAAAAGTTCAAACACAATGTAACATTGAGCTCAATGGACAGTTTTGGTTAATTGCAATTAATTACTTTGTAGATTACTTCTCTAACCACAGGACTGGATCCTGGATTCAGTCCTGGGACACTTCCTGTAAACAGGTAAGAAAAAGCGTTTTGGTTATAGTAGTGATTTTTGAGGAATATTACTGTATTTCAAAAGTTGACACTTAGAAACTTTTCTGGGTAAAATTACCAATGTTATCCTATGGAAGGAAATGCAGTTTGCAAGCAAAGTAGGTTTACGTTACTTTTGTAATTCAGTGCTGGGTTCTCAGAGTCAGCACTGGGATATCTATCTAAAACAGGTAAGTAATTACGTTTGTATCGTTGGCACGATTTTTAAAGAATATTTGTAAGCTTCAGAAATCGACACTTAGAAACTTTTTCAGTAAAAAGCAGGCAATGATATCCTATGGCAGGAATTGCAAGTTACTGGTAAGTACGGTTAAAATTACTTTACATGGTTGGTACTGGACTAAAAGATGCAGCACTGACGTCTCTCCTGATAGCAGGTGAGTAATTCGAATTCGTTACTGTTGTGATTTTTAAACAATATTTTAGTATTTCAAAACTGGACACTTAGAAGAAATTTCACAGAAAACCAGTCAATGGATCCCTATGGAAGAAAATTGAGTTAGCGGTAAGTAACGTTGTGATTACTTTTTAGGGTCAGTGCTGGGCACCCCGATCCAGCACTGGGATCTCTTCTAATAGCAGGTGAGTATTTTCGTTTTCGTGACTCGGTTGATTTTAGGTGAATATTTTAAAGTTTCAAAACTCCACAATTAGAAGAAATTCCAGGGGGAGCCAGTCAGTGTTACCCTATGGAAGAAAAGTGAGTTATCGGTCTTTGGGTAAGTACTCGACTGGCAGAGTTAAGGTTCTGGGCATAGACTCAGGGGTCCCCCAGGATCAGGTAAGTACAGTTGTTACACCCTCAGCGGCACAGGGGCGGCTGGGTGCAGAGTGAGTAGGCCCAATGTTATCCTATGGCAGGCAGGGGGCCTCGGGTTGGTGGCTGCTGGCAAGCAGGCCACGCGGCTGTGGGAGCTGGGCTCCTGGTCACTTGCTCAGGGCAAATGGGGAAGTAGGTTAGGGTAGAGGTTGCACTTCCATGGGGCACTCGGGCGGCTGGGTGCAGGGTGCTTTTGAGCCGTCGGGAGCTCAATGTTAACCAATGTAGATCTTGGAAGGTGAACAAAGGCTGCAGGCTCGGGGACGGTGACTCTTCAGGAGCGACCAACACTTCGAGAGGTAAGTTGGGGTCTTGGAGGATAGGTAGACACCCAGGAGTTGGGCACAGGGGGCCGTGGGGCGCCGGGTGCAGGGGTGTCTTTTGAGGTCGGGAAATCTTACCCCCTGCTGGTCGCGGTTGGAGGGGTTGTGAGAAAGTGCCATCTTTCTTACATGGTATGCCCCCACTTTTTGCTGAATGGCTGATGTACTTTGACTGAGTGTGCCCTGGGCTCCTGCCAACCAGGTACCCAGGGCCTGTGTTCCTTCCCTAAAATTGCATTGATACCTACACCCAATTGACATCCCTGACCACAGGTCAGCCCCTGGTAAATGGTACCATGGGTACCCAGGGCACTGTGACCAGGAAGGCCCCTAAGGGCTGCAGCACTTGTTGTGCCACCCTTAGGGACCCTGCACCTTTACTCACACACACTGCCTTTGCAGGCTGCGTGTCTTGGTGCAGAACAAAAGTGAAGAGTCGACATGGCTCACATCCCTGTGTGCCATGCCTACAAGCCACTGCCCTGGCCTAGGTCAGCCACCCCTCTAGCTGGGTGCACTATGCCAGTGGTGAGGGCATAGAGGCATGAGCCCTGTGCCCCTACAGTGCCCAAGTCCATTCTTGGGCATTGTAAGTGCAGTGCTGCCATTAAGAGTATATGGTGCTGGGAGTCTGTCATTACGAACTCCACAGCACCATAATGGCCCCACTGAAGACTAAGAAGTTTGGTATCAAACTTCTCAGCACATTAAACCCCCACTGATGCCAGTGTGGGATTTAATGTAAACGCACTCAGAGGGCATCTTAGAGATGCCCCCTGAAACCAACCCGACCTCCAGTGTCCAGACTGAGTGGCTGCCCAGGCTGCCACCACCAGACATGTTTCTGGACCCCTGGGTCGAGAGCCTCTGCTCTCAGGGGCCTGAAACAATGCACATCCTGGGGCGAGGTGCCAAAGCCTCCTCCCCAGGATGGGCAGGGGAGCTTCAAAGGCCTGCCGCCTTTGGAGCTTCCCCAGACCATTTGCTGCTTCCAGCAAACTGGTCCCCACTGGTTCTACCCCCACTCCTGGCGGGAGAACCGGCGGGAAAACCAGAGGCAGGAAATGGGTTGTGCCCACCTCTGCCAACTCCACCCCTAAGGTGGGGGAGGCGAGGCGAAGCACAAACTCGAGTCCCCGCCATCTTGAGGATGGGGGGACCTGGCCAACCAGGGACAGGCTCCTGCCCCCCTCCCACTAGAGAGGAACAGAATAGGGGGTGTACCCACCCCAGGGAAGGGACCCATTGGTCCCTGCCCTTACCTACCTGTAACCACCCCTAAATTTAGTATTTAGGGGCTCCCTGAACCTTCCTTCCTCAGTTCCCAAATCCGAAAATAAGAAGAGAAGACGAAGCAAGAAGACCAGCCGTGCAGCTGCTAAGAAGGAGGCGACAACAACTGACTTGGCCCCAGCCCTACCGGCCTGTCGACCTCTGAACCTGCTCCTGCGGAATCCCGGCCTCAGCAGCCTCACAAACCCCGGAGGACCCGACTTCTGTGCTACAGCCTTCGACCCAGGGACTCCCACGAGCAGTGGTACTGCTCAAAAGAAAACCTACCAAAGACCCGGCCCTGGCACGGAGCCGCGAAACCTGCACACTCTGCACCCACCGAGTCCAGCCTGTGCCTGAGTGACCAAAGACCTCGAGGACGTCCCCCGGCGATTCTGACCTGGAATCCAGTGGCCAAGGACCCTCCTCGACGACCCAGACGACGCCTGCAGCCTCAGGACAAGGGACCCCTCCAACCGCGACCAGCAGGGGGTAAGATTTCCCGACCTCAAAAGACACCCCTGCACCCGGCGCCCACGGCCCCCTGTGCCCAACTCCTGGGTGTCTACCTATCCTCCAAGACCCCAACTTACCTCCTGAAGTGTTGGTCGTCCCTGAAGAATCACCGTCCCCGAGCCTGCAGCCTTTCTTCACCTTTCACAACCTCCATTGGTTAACATTGAGCGCCCGACGGCTCAAAAGCACCCTGCACCCAGCCGCCCGAGTGCCCCTGGAAGTGCAACCTCTATCCTAACCTACTTCCCCACTTGCCCTGAGTAAGTGACCAGGAGCCCTGCTCCCACAGTCGCGTGGCCTGCTTGCCAGCAGCCACCAACCCCGGGCCCCCCGCCTGCCTTAGGATAACATTGGGCCTACTCACTCTGCACCCGGCCGCCCCTGTGCCGCTGAGGGTGTAACAACTGTACTTACCTGATCCTGGGGGACCCCTGAGTCTATACCCAGAACCTTAACTCTGCCAGTCAAGTACTTACCCGAAATCCGAGAACTCACTTTTCTTCCATAGGGTTCCATTGACTGGTTTTCTGCGAAATTTCTTCTAAGTGTGGAGTTCTGAAACTTTAGAATATTCACCAAAAATCAACCGAGTCACGAAAACGAAAAACTCACCTAGTATTAGAAGGGGCCTCAGTGCTGGACCCGAGTGCCCAACACTGGCCCTAAAAAGTAATCGCAACGTTACTTACCGCTAACTCACTTTTCTTCTATAGGGATCCATTGACTGGTTTTCTGTGAAATTTCTTCTAAGTGTCGATTTCTGTATTTTACAAATATTCTTTAAAAATCGTACAAACTACAAAAACGTAATTACTTACCTGTTTTAAGTAAATGTCCCAGTGCTGAACCTAGGAGTCCAGCACTGGATTACAAAAGTAACTTAAACATACTTTACTTGCACACAGTATTTCCTTCCATAGGATAACATTGGTAATTTTACCCAGAAAAGTTTCTAAGTGTCAGCTTTTGAAATACAGTAATATTCTTCAAAAATCACTACAATAACCAAAACGCTTTTTCTTACCTGTTTACAGGAAGTGTCCCAGGACTGAATCCAGGATCCAGTCCTGTGGTTAGAAAAGTGCTCTGCAAAGTAATCAATTGTAATTAAGCATAATTTTCCATTGAGCTCAATGTTGCATTGTATTTGACCCTGTGTTGCCTCTTGCACCAACTGTGATTACCACTATCTAAAAAGTCTATTTCCTATCTGTAAGTTGAATAACCAAAGCATCTCATACTGAGAAAGTATATTTTGATCCTATTGTTGGTTCTAAAATAAAACAAGCATATATTTTTTTTTATACAACCCATTGGCCTAGAGTTCAGTTCTTGAGTGTGTGGCTTCATTTGCTGACTGAGTGTGTACAACAAATGCTTTACACTGTCCTCTGATACTGCCTTACTGCTCGACCAAGCTACCACTTTGGAGAGTAAGGTTATATCTAACTTTAGCCTCTGTCAACCCTCTGGGGACTGTGGACTCTGTACACCCTGAACCTTACTTGGGTACAGTATATACAGAGCCACTTTCCTACAGGGGTCCCTTGTCCTGAGGCTGCAGGCGTCGTCTGGGTCGTCGAGGAGGGTCCTTGGGCACTGGATTCCAGGTCAGAATCGCCGGGGGGACGTCCTCAAAGTCTTTGTTCACTCAGGCACAGGCTGGGCTCGGCGGGTGCAGAGTGTGCAGGTTTCGCGATTCCGTGCCAGGGCCGGGTCTTTTGTAGTTTTTCTTTTGAACAGTACCACTGCTCGTGGGAGTCCCTGGCTTGAAGGCTGTGGCACAGAAGTCGGGTCCTCCGGGGTTTTTGAGGTTGCTGAGGCCGGGGTTCCGCAGGAGCAGGTTCGGAGGTCGACAGGCCGGTAGGGCTGGGGCCAAGTCAGCTGTCGTCGCCTCCTTGTTAGCAGCTGCACGGCTGGTCTTCTTGCTTCGTCTTCTCTTCTTGTTTTGGATTCGGGAACTGAGGAAGGAAGGTTCAGGGAGCCCCTAAATACTAAATTTAGGGGTGGTTACAGGTAGGTAAGGGCAGGGACCAATGGGTCCCGTCCCTGGGGTGGGTACACCCCCTATTCTGCCACTCTCCAGTGGGAGGGGGGCAGGAGCCTGTCCCTGGTTGGCTGGGTCCCCCATCCTCAAGATGGCGGGGACTCGAGTTTGTGCTTCACCTCGCCTCCCCCACCTTAGGGGTGGAGTTGGCAGAGGTGGGCACAACCCATTTCCTGCCTCTGGTTTTTCCCGCCGGTTCTCCCGCCAGAAGTGGGGGTAGAACCAGTGGGGACCAGTTTGCTGGGAGCAGCAAATGGTCTGGGGAAGCTCAAAAGGCGGCAGGCCTTTGAAGCTTCCCCTGGCCATCCTGGGGGAGGAGGCTTTGGCACCTCGCCCCAGGATGCGCATTGTTTCAGGCCCCTGAGAGCAGAGGCTCTCGACCCAGGGGTCCAGAAACAGGTCTGGTGGTGGCAGCCTGGGCAGCCACTCAGTCCGGACACTGGAGGTCGGGTTGGTTTCAGGGGCATCTCTAAGATGCCCTCTGGAGTGCGTTTTACATTAAATCCCACACTGGCATCAGTGGGGGTTTAATGTGCTGAGAAGTTTGATACCAAACTTCTTAGTTTTCATTGGGGCCATTATGGTGCTGTGGAGTTCGTAATGACAGACTCCCAGCACCATATACTCTTAATGGCAGCACTGCACTTACAATGCCCAAGAATTGACTAGGGCACTATAGGGGCACAGGGCTCATGCCTCTCTGCCCTCACCACTGGCATAGTGCACCCAGCTAGAGGGGTGGCTGACCTAGGCCAGGGCAGTGGCTTGTAGGCATGGCACACAGGGATGTGTGCCATGTCGACTCTTCACTTTTGTTCTGCACCAAGACACGCAGCCTGCAAAGGCAGTGTGTGTGTGTAAAGGTACAGGGTCCCTAAGGGTGGCACAACAAGTGCTGCAGCCCTTAGGGGCCTTCCTGGTCACAGTGCCCTGGGTACCCATGGTACCATTTACCAGGGGCTGACCTGTGGCCAGGGATGCCAATTGGGTGTAGGTATCAATGCAGTTTTAGGGAAGGAACACAGGCCCTGGGTACCTGGTTGGCAGGAGCCCAGGGCACACTCAGTCAAAACACATCAGCAATTCAGCAAAAAGTGGGGGCATACCATGCAAGAAAGATGGCACTTTCTCACAAAGTCGGATCGCCCGGAGCTCCAGAAGGTTGATATGGAGCCGGGACTCCGCCGGAGACCAGAGGCCTCTGATCTCCGCCTCTCCCATGTGGCCGCCCCATCCCAGAAGGGACGCATCCGTCACAACTGTGTGCTCTGGCTGGGGAAGGGAGAGGGATCTGCCCGTGACCCATTGCCGGTTCGAAAGCCACCACTGCAACTGTCGTGCAGTCCCCTCCGAGATCTGGACGTAATCGGACAGGTTCCCCTGATGCTGCGCCCACTGGAACTTCAGGTCCCACTGCAGAGCCCGCATATGCCATCTGGCATGATCGACCAGCAGGATGCAGGAGGCCATGAGGCCCAGCAGCCTCAGGATCATCCATACCGAAACCCAGGATAGATGCTGAAAGATCGGAATCATAGCCTGAATATCCTGGACTCGCCGTTCGGGAGGATAGGCCCGAAACTGCGTTGTGTCCAGAACTGCTCCGATGAAAAGGAGTTGTGGAGAAGGAATCAGGTGCGACTTCGGCACGTTGATGGAGAACCCCAGCGAGTGCAGGAGTCCGGCCGTAGTCTGGAGGTGGGAGACGACTGCCTGGGACGAGCCCGCCTTCAGCAGCCAGTCGTCGAGGTAGGGGGAAGACTGGAACCCCTGCCCGGCGCAGATGAGCTGCGACCACTGCCATCACTTTCGTGAACACCCGAGGGGCGCTGGTAAGGCCAAAGGGAAGCACGGTGAACTGAAAGTTCTCGAGGCCTACCGTGAACCGCAGGTAACGCCGGTGGGCCGACAGGACGGGGATGTGAAAATATGCGTCCTGCAAGTCCAACGCTACCATCCAGTCTCCAGGGTCGAGGGCAGTCAAGACCTGAGCTAGGGTGAGCATCTTGAACTTCTCCTTCCGGAGGAAGCGATTGACGTTCCGGAGGTCTAAGATAGGACGCATGTCCTCCTTGTCCTTTTGGGCACCAGAAAGTAGTGGGAATAGCAACCACGCCCTACTTCTGGGGTCGGAACGCGCTCGATGGCCCCCTTGGCCAAGAGGGCCGCAACTTCCTGACGAAGAAGAACCAAATGGTCCCCCGACATGCGGTGGTGCCGAGGTGGCATGGCTGGGGGGGTTGTCTCGAAGGGGAGGGAGTAGCCCCTTCGGACAATGTCCAAAACCCACCTGTCCGATGTGATGGTGCACAAGTGGGGAAGGTGATGGCGGACCCTGCCCCCCACTGGCGTGCTGTGGACTGGAAAGGAAAGACTAGGAGGGTTTGGAGGCCGCGGACGGGGCGGAGGTGGTGGCATGACCCGCACGATGGTTACCCGACCCGCCTCGGCGGGAGCCACGTCCTCGGTTGCGCGAAGGCGTCTGCTGCGCGGGCCGGTGGCTGGGCAGTGGACGTGACTGGGCGCCCCTTCCGTGGCCACGAAAGGGGCGAAAAGCAGACTGCTGCGGAGGGTGCGGTGCGGAGACGCCCAAGGACTTGGCCGTAGCTCGCGAGTCCTTAAAGCGCTCCAGCGCGCTGTCTGCCATATTGCCAAAAAATATGGATACCATCAAAGGGCATGTCCATAAGGGTGTTTTGGACATCGCCCGAAAAACCAGTGGTCCTCAGCCAGGCGTGACGGCGCAGCGCCACTGTCGTAGCAAGCGATCTGCCTAGCGAGTCAGCGGTATCTAGGCCACATCGGATAGTGAACTTCGCTGCGTCTCTCCCGTCCGCAATAGCACAGGAGAGAAGTGCCTGGACCGCCTCAGGACACTTGGGCAGCACCTGCACCACCGAATCCCACAGAGAGTGGGAGTAACGGCCCAAAAGGCAAGCGGGGTTCACGGACCGCAAGCCAGCACTGGAGGAAGAAAAAATCTTCCCAAATTGCTCCAGTTTTTTGGATTCCCTATGCGGCGGAGCCGTAGGGAAGGCGGTTTGAGAGGTAGAGGCTTGGACAACCAAGCTATCGGGGGTGGGGTGTTGGGAGAGGAACAGAGGGTCGCCCGGGGCCGGGCGATGGTGTTGGGCTACGTTCCTGTCCACAGGAGCCCCTGTGGTGGGCCTGGACCAGGTGCCCAAAAGAACGCCAGAAAGTGCGTCGTTGAACGGCAGCAGTGGCTCCGAAGAGGTAGCCGCCGGCTGAAGCACTTCCGTCAGGAGGTTAGTCCTGACAGCCACTGTAGGGAGCTCGAGGCGCAAGGCCGCGGCCGCCCTACGCAACACTGTTGCATAACTTGCTCCCTCCTCCGTAGCCACGGAAGGAGGAGACAGCATGCCAAGGTCAGGAGAGGTGTCCAGACCACTGGCATCACTTAGTTCCTCAGCCCAGTCCTGATAAGGCTCACATTGAGCTGAGAGAGGGTCTTCCGACCCATCCCAGTCCTCCTCGTCCTCCAAAACAGGTGAAAAGTATGGAGGAGGGACATGAGGGAAGAAAGGTCCGGGGAGAACATGGGGACGGCGCCGCCCGGGGCCTCGGACGGCGCCGTGAACGGTACCGAGGAGGTCGGCGCCGGTGGAGGTGTTATTAGGTCAACCGGCATCGACCGGGATCCAGGCCTGGATCCGAGGGGGTCCTGCGGCGCCGGGGCCGGAGCCGCCGGAGACACCGGGGCCGGAGCCGTCGGTGGTGCCGAAGGAGGACTCCCACTGGGGCCCGCGGGGCCCGAAGGCGCACCGGGGTAACCCTTAGGCCCGAAGATGCGAGCCATGGCCGACAGGAAGTCCTGTATCTCGGCCGGAGTCGACGTCGGACCCGGGACAGGCGGGTAGGCCGGCGTCGGCTGTTCGAGTACCCCCGGAGCCGCGGGGGCGGTACCATCTGGACCCTCGGCCGGGTCGTGAGACCGGCGAGGGGAGGTCTTAGAGCAACGCTTCTTAGACCTCTTGTGCTTCGCCTTACCTGAAGACGAAGACTTCGACCCCGACGAATGACGGCTCTGCGACCGGCCCTCGACCTCGAGCGGCGCGGAGCCGAGTGCCGGGCCTCGAGGAGCTTTCGAGACCGCTCTCGCAAAGCCTTCGGGGCGAGGGACCGACACTCGGGGCACGACTTGGGGTCGTGGCCGTGCCCCAGGCAGAAGAGACACTCTTGGTGCGGATCCGTAATCGACATCATGCGATTACAGATCTCACATGGCTTGAAGCCGGGCATCCCTACTGACACCTTGGAGTCGAAGCGACTCAAAAACTTGGACAAAAAAGTCTCAAAAAATACTCAGTCAAAAAATGGCTGGGGGCACTGCTCAATCCGGATCTGCGCTTACTGGCGCGGAAAAAGAAAGAACTGACGCCAGCGCGCATGTGCGGCGTCTAAGTACTGGCCGCGACGTCATCCCGGCGATCACGACGCCGACGACGGAGCCACACGACGCCGCCTACCGACGCGCAGGGGTACTGCTACGCAAAACTTTACGGATCCAGCCTGACGCCTGGGGATATTCTAAGGTAAGGAATCTGTCACTAACGTGTCTCTTTCAGATTATGAATCTTAAGTCCATGATTGGCCTTGGAGTCTGGTCTTGCTTTGGTACTAGGAAGTATGGAGGGTAGTTTCCTTTGTACCACTCTTCTGTTGGTACCTTTTCTATTGCCTGTTTCTGGTATAGTTCTTTGATTTCTGCGTTGAGCAGTGTTTGTTCTGATCTTGTTAATTTTCTAGTTTTGGGTGGATTTACAGGTGGTGTCTTTGTGAGCTCTATGCAATATCCGCATTGTACCAAATTTAATATCCAATTGTCTGTTGTGATCCTTTTCCATTGTCTGAGGAAAAAGGATATTCTTCCCCCCACTGGTGTTTTGTGTGGGTCCTTTTACGTGATAAAGTCAGTTAGATCCGTTTCCTCTTCCTCTAGAGGATTGGCCTCATACGCTGCCATTCCCTCTTCCTCGAAAGGGCTGCTTCTGCTGTTGTTGCCAATCTTGGTAGCTAGACTGTTGACCCATCTGTTGGTTTGGGTTCTGTCCCTGAGATTGTTGTGGCATCTGCTGTCCTTGACTAAAGCTGCCTCTACCTGTGGTTTTTCTGTTAGAGAAGCCTCCTCTTTTAAAAGAACCTCTTTGCTGTAGGGCCCCCATTGCCCTTGCTGTTTCATTGTCTTTTTTAATTTGCTGAAGGGATTCATCCACTTCCTTGCCAAACAGAGCTTCTCCGTTGAATAGTCTGTTGATAATTGATGTCTCAACTTCTTGTTTAAAACCAGAAATTCTGAGCCAGGCATGCCTTCTGAGGATGGTTCCTGTGCACATTTGCCTGCTTGCAGTATCTGCTGCATCAAGGGCTGACTTTAGGCAGGTGTTAGCCACATTTTTCCCTTCTTGGACAATAGATTTTGCCCTCTTTTTGTCCTCCTCGGGGAGTTTGTTCAGCAACTCTTCCATTTCATCCCAATGTTGGTGGCCATATCTGTTTAACAGGGCATTAGAGCTGGCAATGCGCCACTGTGTTGCTGCCTCTTTCTCCATTCTCCTCCCCAACATGTCCATCCTCTTACTTTCCTTTTCAGGTGGTGGCCCTGTGTTGGAGACTGCATTGGCTCTCCTCCTGGCTGTGGTGACAATAATAGAGTCAGGTACTGTACTTCCCTGAATATATTTTGGGTCTTTTGAGGAGGGTTTGTACTTTCTCTACTCTGGGGGTTACCCCCTTGTTTGAAGCTGGTTCTTTGAATGCTTCTTTGCCTTGGTCCAGGATACTTGGCAGCATAGGCAGGTATTGTGTTGGCAGGTATTGTGTTCCTCTTGACGGTGGTGCCAGTGTTTCTAGCAAGAAACATGTGTCCCCTTTTTCCTCCTCTAAGGGTACTCCAAATTGATTTGCTGCCCTTTTGACAATGTCATTGTAGAAAGCTATGTCATCTGGAGGTGGAGCTTTCGAAGGCTAGCTGCAGATCCCTTCTTCCGGGATCTCGGTGTCGAGGTCGTTCCACTCTTCCTCGAAATTTTTGGAGTTTTCCTCCTCTTCAGGTATGTCTCTATATTCATCGGGATCTTCGCCTCGAGGTTCTGGTGTCGGCGGAGAGTCGAAGATCCCTTCTTCCTCTCCTTCAGCGTCTTCTGCCTCTTCAGCATCGACGTTCTCTGGTTCGGCCGCCGGTGTTTTCGGGATTCGAAAATCCTTCAATGAGGCATCGAAGTCCTTCTTTTGTAGGAGCGCTGCCATTTCTTCCTCGAGTCTTCTCCTTTTCTTTTCGACCTCGAGGGCCCTTTCAGCGTCGGTGGCCGGAGATGTTCTTTTCTTCCCGACGTCGACGTTAGTCTTCGGCAGTGTAGTGCACTTTTTTGTGGGTTCGGTGTCGACCCTTTGTTTCAGCGTCTTCGGCGATTTTCCCTCCTCGGTAACCTTCGGTTGGGTTCCGTGGGGTTCTTTCAATCGCGAGTGGCCTTCGATCGCCTTTTTGCTCGACGTCGGGGCTGCCTAGTGCGCCTTATGTTCGTGGCCCTTTGGTTCCGACGGATCTTTATGGTGTCTTACCGTCTCCGTCTTCTTTTTCGGATCCTTAGCCTTTTTCTCGGCGTGGATTTTTTCGGAGTCCCCCTCTAGGACCTCGACATCCGCTCCCTCGTGCTTCGACTCCGCTGGTGCTCCATGTTCCTCCTCGTCGCTCGAGAAACCCAGGTCTCTCAGAGAGGTTTTCTTCATTGTCTGCGACATTGTGGCGTATTGGGCCTGTCTTTGACTTGGGCGTGTCCTTAGCGTTTTCGGTAGGAACGCTGCGCAGGCCTCACAGTCCTTGTGGTCTTCGGGCAGGCAGAGGTTGCAGACGTTGTGTGGGTCGCATTGAGCGCACTTGTGGTGGCACTTGGGGCAGAACTTAAAGGGGGTATTCTCCATGGCCCCTACCTCGCCAATTGTGGACCGGAGTGGTCCTCTGGTTCTGTC
This sequence comes from Calotriton arnoldi, assembly GCA_963921515.1. Taxonomy (NCBI): domain Eukaryota; kingdom Metazoa; phylum Chordata; class Amphibia; order Caudata; family Salamandridae; genus Calotriton; species Calotriton arnoldi. The sequence continues at coordinate 2,415,459 of CAWUFW010001352.1, read as the reverse complement.
TTACTGACGACGTTGATGATCGATGATATTTCTTCGTGGACGTCGATGATCGATGATTTTCTTCGTTAATCTTCTTTTTCGACGTTTTTGGGGAAAATTCGAAACTTTCTTCGGAGCTTCCCGTCTTGCTTCCAGACCCAACGGCAGAAAAAAGAATCTGAAGATGGCCACAACGCACGTCGACCTCCAGGATACCGTCTGACGTACCTGGCACCAAATGGTGGTCGACAGCGACCAAAACAAGAAAAAACACAAAAAAAACAAAGACAATTCCAGACCCAACCACTAGATGGCGGAATGATGCACAGCATGTGAATCCAGAAAAGGATTCACGCTGCAAAACCACTCTCTCCACCCTTGTGCAAGAGTTATTTTATGTGGGGGTTCATAGTTCTACAAGCCAGACACACCTGGCCAATCCTAGGGTGCCAAATCATCTTTCCACCCTTGAGCCAACCCTTCTGCACAGGACGCTGGGCCAATTAAAGAACCAGATGGCAGAGAAAGGAAAATGCTACTTACCCAGTATGCATCTGTTCTTGGCATGTAGAGCTGTAGATACATATGCGTTAGCATAGGTCGCCATCTGGTGTTGGGCTCGGATGTTTGCACTTTGTTTTTCTTCGAAGAAGTGTTTGTAGTCACGAGGTAGGTGACTCCTCCTTACGGTGATAGTGCGCATGGGCATCGACTCCATCCCCAGATTGCTTTGCCATAAAGGGTGATGATGGAGTTAGTAAGAATAGAAAGAGATGTCCATGTGTGTTGTATCTAAGTAAGATAATACTGCAGCAGATAAAGGTCCCGAGGAGGCGGGTGGGTGCATATGAATCTACAGCTCTACATGTCAAGAACAAATGCATACTGGGTAAGTAGCAATTTCCGTTCGAGGCATATGAGCTGTAGATCATATGCGTTAGCATAGACTATATAGCAGTTATCTTCCCAGCGTTGGTTGACCTGTATCTGTTGCAGTAGTTTGAAAAAGTGTTCTTAAGACAGCCTGGCCCACACTAGCTTGTTGTTTTGCATGCACATCTACACAGTAGTGTTTTGTGAATGTGTGAGGTGTAGACCAAGTTGCAGCCTTACAGATGTCATCTAAGGGTATATTCCCCAAGAATGCCATGGAAGCCCCCAGTTTGCGTGTGGAATGCGCTCTAGGGGGAATAGTTAATGTGCGTTTGGCTTTAATGTAGCATATTTGGATGCATTTAACTATCCATCGTGCAATACCAGTTTTTGAAATGGGATTGCCTTTATGCGGTGGGGAAAAAGCAACAAAGAGTTGTTTGATTTTCCTAAAAGATTTAGTTCTTTCGATGTAATAAAGTATTGCTCTTTTGACATCTAGTGTGTGAAGAGCACGTTCTGCCACTGAGTCTGGTTGAGGGAAAAACACTGGTAGTTCAACAGACTGATTAAGGTGAAAGGCAGAGACAACTTTAGGTAAAAACTTTGGATTTGTCCTAAGAACCACTTTGTTGTGATGAATTTGTAAAAATGGTTCTTGTATGGTAAGCGCCTGGAGCTCAACAATTCTTCTAAGAGATGTGATGGCTATAAGGAAGGCTACCTTTCATTTGTGCATAGGCTCAAACGGTGGGCCCATAAGTCTTGTAAGGACAATGTTAAGGTTCCAAACTGGAGAGGGTGGAACTCTAGGAGGAATGATTCTTTTGATTCCTTCCATAAATGCTTTGATAGCGGGCACTCTAAACAAAGACAAGTGTTGTCTGTTTTGTAGATAAGGGGCTATTGCAGCGAGATTCAATCGTATAGATGTGTATGCTAAGTTAAAGCATTGTAGGTGTAAGGGATAGCAGATGATGTTTTGAATGGACGCATCTAATGGCTTGATTTGATTGTTTGTACAGTAAATGACAAATCGTTTCCCCTTTGCTGCGTAGAATGCTCTTGTGGTAGGACGTCTAGCTTCTTTAATGACGTTCATGCAGTCTAGCGGGAGATTAAGGTAGCCAAACTCTATGATTTCAGGTGCCAGATCGCAAGGTTGAGTTGAGTGGGATCTGGATGCCTTATCTCTCCATGGTTCTGAGTGAGAAGCTTGGGTGAGAGGTGTAGTTTTTGATGAGGAACTACAGATCGCTCCAAAAGGGTTGTGAACCAAGGTTGTCGAGCCCATGTGGGAGCAACTAGGATCATTTTGAGTGAATGCTGCTGAAGCTTCCGAACCACTAATGGAATGAGCGGGAGAGGCGGAAAAGCATAAGCAAATGTCCCTGACCAGTTTATCCATAGCGCATTGCCTTTGGACAATGGGTGTGGATACCTGGACGCGAAGTTTGGGCATTTTGCGTTGTGGTGTGTGGCGAACAGATCTATTTCTGGGTAGCCCCACATTTGAAAGAATGGGAGGAGAACTTGAGGATGTAATTCCCATCCGTGGATCTGTTGTCGTTGACGACTGAGCTAATCTGCAATGTGATTGTCTACTCCTGGAAGGTGTTCGGCAAGGAGATATACGTTTTGAGGTATGGCCCATCTCCATATGCTTTGAGCTAGTCGCGAGAGCTGTAGGGAGTGTGTCCCCTCCCTGTTTTTATATATAGTACATGTCATGTTGTCGGTACGGACTAGGACAGCTTTGCGTACTAGGTGGACTTGAAAGGCTTTTAATGCTTGAAAAATTGCCAGTAGTTCTAGGTGATTTATGTGGAACTGTTTTTGTAGTAGAGTCCACATACCCTGAATGGTATGATTTTGAAGATGAGCTCCCCAGCCGGTGAGCGATGCGTCTGCTGTTAGCACAATTTGTGGAACCGGGTCGAGGAACAGCCGCCCTTTGGAAAGGTTTTATATGTTCCACCACTGCAGAGAGCGATGGGTGCGGTCGTCTACCAACACCAGATCTGTTAACGGGCCTTGAGCCTGGTTCCACTGATGTGCTAAACATTCTTGCAGAGGACGCATTTGGAGTCTTGCATAAGGGACGATTAGAATGCAAGAGGCCATCATTCCGATTAACTGCATGAACACTCGAGCTGGTAATGAGTGTTGAGGTTGAAATTGTGATATTAGTGCCAGCATGTTGCGTATCCTGACTGGGTTGGGGTATGCTAGAGCTTTGGAAGTGTCTATTGTAGCTCCTAGATATATTTGTGTGTTGGACGGTTGGAGGTGGGACTTGGTGAGGTTTACAATAAATCGTTTTGTGTGTGTGTTGAACACAGCTGTGCTGTGAGTTGGCCTTTATGAGCCAATCGTCCAAATAAGGAAACACGTGAATGTGTTGTCTTCTTAAGTGAGTTGCAACTACTGCTAGACACTTGGTGAAAACTCTGGGTGCTGTGGTTACCCTGAACGGGAGAACTTTGAACTGGTAGTGTTGACCGTCCACCACGAACCTGCGATATTTCCTGTGAGCAGGGTGAATAGGAATGTGGAAGTAGGCGTCCTTTAAATCCAAAGTGGAAAGAGTCGCCTTGCTGAAGCAATGGGAGCACCTGTTGAAGGGTGACCATGTGGAAATGATCTGACTGAATGTAGAGGTTGAGCTGTCTGAGGTCTAATATTGGCCTGAGAGCCGTCCTTTTTTGGAATCAGAAAATAGAGAGAGTAAACCCCTGTCCCTTGATGAGTTAAGGGGACTGGTTCTATTGCATGTTTTTGTAACAGGGAGAGAACCTCTTTTTGTAGGAGGGTGCGATGTTCTGAGGACATTGCATGATGTTTGGGAGGAATATTTGGGGGAGTGGAGGTAAGTTCCAGGCAATAACCATACTGGATAATTTGTTTTACCCACTTATCTGTTGTGATGGAATTCCAGACAGGTAGGAACTGTGAGAGACGTCCCCCGACAGGAGTGGAATGATCGGGGGGTAGTGGAGGGAAGTCACTGTTTGGTGGCAGGGGAAGTGCGGGTGGAGTTACCTCTGCCTCTTCCCCTATTATTTCCTCTGTATCCTCCTCGAAAATATCCTCTGGGGGAGGAAGATTTGTTGGGACTTTTGTAAGAGGAGGAGGTAATTTCTGCCGCAGTGGTTTTTGAGCCACCCCTGTAAAAGGAGCGACGAAAGGAGCCTCTATTAGAAGGTAGTTGCAAGGCCCCCATGGATTTGGCAGTCTCGGTGTCTTTTTTCATTTTTTCTAATGAAGAATCGACTGTTGGCCCAAAAAGATGTTCCTGATCAAAAGGCTGATTAAGTAGTGATGACTGTACCTCTTGCTTGAATCCGGAGATTCGAAGCAAAGCGTGCCGGAGTAGTAAAACGCTGGTGTTAAAGGCACGAGATGCTGTATCAGCCGCATCGAGGGCGCATTTTATAGAAGTGTTTGTAATAAGCTTACCCTCTTGAATGAGGTCGTGAGCTTTTGTTTTGTATTGTTCTGGTAAATGCTGCATTAGTTTTTCCAGCTCGTCATAGTGAGCTCTATCATAGAGCGCTAATAGAGCTTGGGCATTGGCAATACGCCAATGATTAGCAGCTTGTAATGCTATTCTTTTGCCTGATGCGTCTATAAGTTTTGACTCCTTGTCAGGAGGAGGAGCGTCGCCTGTAGCTTGCGAATTAGCTCTTTTGCGTGCATTAGAGACGACAAGAGAGTCTAAGGGAACCTGCCCTCCGATATAAACTGGGTTTGTAGGAGCGGCTTTATATTTTTTATCCACCCTTGGCGTAAGTATTCTAGCCCTAACAGGGTCTTTGAAAAACTTCGTTGGCGTGTTTTATCATGCCTTTGAGCATGGGCAAAGTTTTAGTGGATTTTTGGGAGGGAGCGAATGTTTCCACTAAAAAATCCTCCTCTAGGGGATCAGTATGTAGTTCCACCCCATGGTACTGGGCAGCTCTTTTAATAAGCTGTGCGAAGCCAATATTGTCATCGGGTGGTGATGGTCTGGAGGGATATAGATCGGGGTCATTATTATGATCTGGCTCTTTATCGTAATCATCCCAGGGGTCTGTGTCCTGTGGTATGTTGTCCTCAGTGTCATCCCCGTCCCCATCCCTCTCTCCATCCCCATCATTGTCATCCTGTGGTACAGGTGAGAAAGGTGGTGGTGGTGAGTTTGATGGTGAAATCAATAAGTTTGGATTAAAAGGTGGAGGAGAGGGAGGTATATATGGGGGAGAGGGGTTAGTACCCATGTCTTTTTTCTTCTTGGGTATATTGTAGTCTTCTGGAAGATCCAGCTTCTGTTTTTTAGGAAGTGTTACTAGAAGGTGTCCAGTTTTAGGGTCAATATGAAATTGTTTTTGTTTTGGATCCAAAGGGTCTTGTGGAGGAAGTTCTTTGGATGGGGTGTCTTTGTCCTTTTGTTTTGATTCAGAGGGCTTTTTAACTGTCTCTGAAAGTTCAAGAGGAGCTGTTTGTTTTTTGGGCTCCAGGCCCTTCGGTGCGGAATGTGTCGGCTCCGAAGGTTTAAGTTTTACTGGTTTAGGCTCCGATGGTTTATGTTTAGTGGTTTTCAGATCCGAAGGTTTGTCTTTGGCTGGTTTCGGCTCCGAAGTTTTGGGTTTCGCCTATGTCGGCTCCGAAGCTTTGGGCTTAGCTGGTGTGGGCTCCGAAGCTTTAGTTTTATGTGGTTTTGGGTCCACGTCTTTCTGTGCCGAAGATGTCTTCGGTGCAGACAGCGAATCGGCAGGCACCTGCTTGGTCTTGGGTTTCGGTGCCGAAGATGTGGGTTCGGCACTGGAATGGCTTGATCCCGAGCCGGAAGACTTATCCTTATGTTTCATAGCCGGGCCCAAGGACGGGGCATCTGAAACGCTTTCACGGTGTCGACCTGGGCCGGAGGACAAAGGCGATACCGGAGTCTTTGTTGTTTTTGTGGGTACTTGGGGCTCGTTACTCACTGTTCGTTGAGCCGGAGTGACGTCCAAGACTTCTTCCATGTCGGAGTCGTCGGCTTCAGACACGGAGATTTCTTCCTCGGCGCTGGGCTGTTGGTATTCAGACTCTTCTCCCTAGATGTCTGGCACCGGGTTAGTGCCGAATCGCATCTCGTGATGTCGAGCCCGATGGTCACGAATCGTTTTCTCCGATCGGAATGATCGACAGGCCTTGCAGTTGATTTCTTCGTGCTCCGGGGATTGGCAGAGGTTACAGACCTCATGCAGGTCCGTGTGTGGGAACTTAGCACCACACCCGGGGCATTTTTTAAATGGAGTCCGTTCCATGGACTGCTGGAGTGGTCGGCGCGAGTAGGCCTCACGGCCCGCGTCGAAGTTCCCAATCGAAGTTGTTGGATTTTACAATGCGCGTCGAAAGGGAAATCGCGATCGAAAACAATACCGTCGAGTGGTAAGGATTGCGCGTCGAAAGGGTTCGAAGACGATACCGGAGCGCAGCAATACACATCCGAACCTGATGGCGGAAAAAAACAATCTGGGGATGGAGTCGATGCCCATGTGCACTATCACCGTAAGGAGGAGTCACCTACCTCGTGACTACAAACACTTATTCGAAGAAAAACAAAGTGCAAACATCCGAGCCCAACACCAGATGGCGATCTATGCTAACGCATATGATCTACAGCTCATATGCCTCGAACACAATGTACGATGAAGTCCGATTGATGATGCCCTGCAGCTTTGACAGCTTGGGATACAAAATTACACATGCCCTAAACCTTTCCATATATAGAACGTAAATGCTGATGTCAAATACAATTTGACACACCTTTAGGCTATTTGGTAATATATATATGATCCTTCACGAGGAGCAATTTTTATTTACCTGAAAAATAACTCAAAGAAATATATTTAAAAAACAAATAAAAAGATTCATCTTTAACTATTGCAGACTGGTATAGCTCCGTTTTAGTTACCCATTGATGTTATGTTCTCAAACACTGTGCCAACTAAAGTCCATCCCCCATCCCAATTAATGCTTTCACAAGTTCATTCCTCACACAACACTTTTCTATAGTAATTTTAAAGTCAGAGATGAATGACCACTGGGACAAACGTGTCCCAACTATTGCAAATACCCTGCAAATGTGAAAACACTTACCTTCCCACTCCATACCCGGGCTTTTAGAGTTATTGCGAGGACTAGCACTTCGTCTGCAGTCTGTGTCCAGATGATCCTGCCTCTGACGCTGATCATCCAGCATGGCCGTTTCGTGCACAGACTTAATGTGACGCTGAAAGAGAGTATAGCCACTCATTGATCCTCCAGCAGCAGTCCCCATTGGCACATTACATGGGCCATAGGACATCTATGGAAGGCAAAATATAAAAACATTTGGTAACCTGATAGCGCTTTTATCTAAAGAGCACGGACTGACAAATTTCCTTTTTTTATGAATACATGTTAGAAATTGAGTCTTTAGTTGGTTGAGGTTTGCATCCTATCCAATTCCAATATCCTCAATCCTAGTCAGGGTAAGTTAGATAAACACTAAAAGATAACCTGTTCTCACCCTCTGGTAGCTTGGCACAGAGTAGTAAGGCTTAACTACAGAGGCAATGTGTAAAGTATTTGTGCAACACAGTAAAACAATGAAAACAATACAAAGACTCCACACAGGGTTAGACAATAGAGAATATTTATCTAAGTAAAACAAGACCAAAACGACAAAAATCCAATCAGTAGAAGTAGAGATATGAATTTTTAAAGAATAAATGCAAAAACAGTGCTTTGAAGTCACTAGCGCTAAAAGATTACTTGAGGTTGCGAGGGAACGGGGTAAATCCAACGTTCAGGCTGCGAAGAAGGACAGGCCGGCTATGAGACTCATGCAGGTCCCGCTGAACCTATTCAGATGCAAGTGTGAGCACCCTCTCCCCTTTCTGCCCAGGAAGGCTATCAGAAAGCAGATGAGTCCTCTGTCAGACCCACTCTTCCTGTGTTTGTGGCTGTCTGGAAGGAATGCACAAAATGTAGCTTAAACCCAGCCCAGATGTGCACTGGAGACAGGCTGCAGGCACACATAGCAAAACTAAGACCAGAGAAATGTCCTTTTTCTAAAAGTGGCATTTCTAAAATAGTAATAAAATTTACCACTAAAGAGGATTTATCATTACCATTCTAAAGATATGAAACATGACTTAGCTACTCCTTTCTAATCAGGAATTACAGCTTAAAAGTATTTTAAGGAATTCCCAATGCTAGCCTAAGGGACGAGTATGCCTCACATTTCTAAAAAACTAATTTAACTGTTTGTCACTACCAGGACATGTTAAACTTAAAAGTACATTTCCTACCTTTTACTTACACAGCACCCTGCCCTTAGGGCTATCTTGGGCCTACCTTAGGGGTGACCTATGTGTAATAAAAGGGGAGTTTAAAGCTTGGCAAGTGGTATTAAATTCCAACTCTAAGTGGCAGACACAGGCCCTGCAATGTCAGGCATGAGACAGGTTTGAAAGGCTACTTGTTCGGGTGGCACAACCAGTGCTGAAGGCCCACTAGTACAATTTAGATTACAGGCCCTGGGTATATGGTATACCACTTTACAAGGGACTTACAGGTAAACTAACTATGCCAATTAGGTATACATCAATGTCACCATATTTTAGGGGAGACGTGCATGCATGTTAGCACAGGTTAACAGTGATAAAGTGCTCAGAGTCCTAAGGCCAACAAAAAGATACAGTAAAAAGTGGAGGGCTAAAGGCAAACAGTTTGGGGTTTCCAACAATACCATTTTACATATGGTATTAATTTTATATTTCTTGGAAAAAGTCTAAGTTATTGCTGCAAATCTGAGACTTTGAGCTGCAGTAATTTAGTATCTGAAACCAATTAATTTATCTTAATAGAATGCTATCAATTAATAAATTCTGGACATTAACAAATCAACCACAGTCTTTTCCCACTGTCCTATGTCCTATCTGGCAGGATAATATATAATTTAATAACATTAAATGAAGTTCATTAATAATCTGGTCTTTATGTCATCCCAGCAAAAGTTACCTACCTTCGAAAACAATATTTCTGGTGCATTAATAAACTTCCTGCAGATTTCTCTCCCTACGCATTACTCTTCCAGGCATCAAACTAGTCTGGAAATGCTTTTCCCCAGCAATAGCACTTTAGCATAGCCAGGTAAAGCCAGGTAGTTATAGCTATGCCTCTGGCATGACATCAGTAAATATTAGGTGCGAACAGTGCAAGGACATTATCCATCAAGAAGTGCTGAGAGGAACCAAGAGAATAACACCAGCTACAAATACAGACCATAACATGTTGGCATACATTTGGATCTTATTAGTCACAACACTAACTGTTCAGGGCGTGGTGAGAAGTCCAGCAGGAGCAAGCAGGCACATTTCAGCTCTAGGCAAGCCTGACTGTCCAGATAATAGTGTTAGCGAGGAGGGAAACCCATGTAGCCACTTGACCAATGTCCAGTGTAGGAAGCTGGCTCTGTGCACACTATACCTTACTTTGGTATAGTATATACAGAGTCCAGGGAGTACCAACAGGTATAGCAGAAGCTAAATTAGGTAAGTACTAACAGCTCTCTTTGTGGTAGTGTGGGCGAGCAGTTAGGTTTACCCAGAGGGTGTGTTAAGCATTTATTGTATTCACTCAATCAAGACTGATACACACACACACTCAGACTGAATCCAGCCGAACCGGATGGCGGAAAAAAACAATCTAACAATGGAGTCGATGCCCATGCACACTATCACCGAAAGGAGGAGTCACCTACCTCGTGACTGGAAAGACTTCTTCGAAGAAAAAAAACTTGCAAACATCCGGACCCAACACTAGATGGCAGGAGTATGCAAAGTATGTGATCTACAGCTCACATGCCTCGAACAAAGGTATACTTGTATATTATTTCTAGAATCAAGCAGGACTTAGTACAGGTAGGTAAATATACTTTCAATGGTAAACCTTTACACTGAAGTGTAATTGAGGATGGATTTTCAGTGGTTACAGGTTTGTATCACTTTAAAATGCAGTTTGAATTACACAGTAATTACTTTCAGATTACTTTTTAGCTACTTTTGGGGTACTTTAAGCACTGGGGGCGGTATGCCTAGATACCACACCTTAGGATCTCACAATACAGTGTAAGTAAGACTTTTCTTGGCTTGGGTTAGAGTTAATGTTTTTCCCATACAAAACAACAGTTCAACACTTTGAACATTTTTAGGCCCCAAATCTTATAACATGCATTCCTATGGGAGATAAATGGTTATCGGTTTCACAGGCAAGTAAATGTCTTACAAGTGGGAGTTTTGGGGGTTAGGACCAAGGTTCCCCAAGGTCCAGGTAGACACTCAAATTGTACCACAAGCGGCACTAGGGTGGTCGGGTGCAGAGTGCAGGGTGCCAATGTTAGCCAATGGGGTTAGGGGGCACCTCCATTGGGGGCTGCTCACGGAGCCAAACTCCTAGGTTTAAGGTCAGGGCGCAGGGGGACCCAGGTCAGCACAAAGTACACACCATCAGAGGCGCAGAGGAGGCCAGGTGCAGGGCTTAGGAGGCGTCTGGAGCCCAATGCAATCCTATGGAGGTTGCCGGTTATGGATTTTGACTGCAGGCTCGGTCCAGCAAGTCTTCCGAGAGAAACCAACATAAGGGCAAGTAAGTTGGAGGGTTCAGGGACATAGGTGCACCTCAGGTCCTCTTCTCTAGGGAGCAGGGCGGCTGGATGCAGAGGTGCCTTTTGAGGTCGGATTTCACCATACCGGGCAAATCACGGCTGGGGGGATCTCCGTGCAGAGGCTGCAGGCGGCATCAGGGAGTCTTGGAGGTGTCAAACCACAGTGGACTCAGGACCTCGTGGAACCGGTGGGTCACTTGGACCGTAGGCGACGGGTGCAGTGGTGGTTCCAGGCATCGAGTTTCTTCGTCCTCAGCAGGCTCAGAGTCTGTCTTTGGAACAGAGGCACAAGTTACTAACTTGTGTAACGATATATCTGTAAGAGACAGTAGTTAGTGACAGATTCCTTACCTTAGAATATCCCCAGGCGTCAGGCTGGATCCGGAAAGTTTTGCGTAGCAGTACCCTTGCGCGTCGGTAGGCGGCGTCGTGCGGCTCCGCGTCCGTCGTCGGCGTCGTGATCACCGGGATGACGTCGCGGGCAGTACTTAGGCGCCGCCCCTGCGCGCTGACGTCAGTTCTGTACACGACTTTCCGCGCCAGGAACGCAGAGCCATGCAAGAAGCTGACACAGGTGTCTGAAAAATACTAGGGCCCTGAAAGGGATGTCCTTAACCCTAGAAATCAGTTCGCAGAACGGGGAGGATGGGTGGGGCGGTAAGGAATCTGTCACTAACTACTGTCTCTTACAGATATATCGTTACACAAGTTAGTAACTTGTGCATCTGAAAGAGACACGTTAGTGACAGATTCCTTACCTTAGAATAGATACCCCAGCAATACCAACCCCGGTGGTGGGTCTGCGAACAAAGATCAGACAAGGAAGTCCTGGAGGACAGAACGGCCAAAGAAGCCGTCCCTCCGGACCTGACTGTCAAGGCAGTAATGCTTTGTAAACGTGTGCAGCGAGGCCCACGTAGCTGCCTGACAAATAACCGGCAGCGGAACACCGCGGCCCAAGGCCGTGGTAGCAGCCGTTGCCCTGGTGGAATGGGCACGCAGCCCAACAGGAGGCTCCTTCTTGGCCAAAGAATAGCAGGTTTTGATGCACAAGGTGACCCAGCGGGAGATGGTCCTCTTGTGCACCGCCCAACCTTTTTTGGCGCCCACGTAGCCAACAAAGAGCTGGTCATCCACCCGGAAGTGTTTTGTGCGGTCGATATAGAAGGAGAGCGCACGTTTTGGGTCCAGACGGTGGAGCCTCTCTTCCTCTCTGGAAGGATGCGGAGGCGGAAAGAAGGTGGGCAAAGTGATGGTCTGCCCAATGTGGAAAGCAGTAACCACCTTTGGCAAGAAGGACGGACGCGTCCGAAGAACAACCTTGTCTGGATGAACAGACAGAAAGGGAGGTTTGCAAGATAGAGCCTGGAGCTCACTCACCCGCCGAGCGGAGGTGATGGCCACCAGAAAGGCTGTCTTCAGAGTCAGAAGACGAAGAGGACAGTTATGCAGAGGCTCAAAGGGAGCGCACATTAAAAAGGTAAGAACCAAGTTCAAGTCCCACTGAGGCATTACAAACGGAACAGGAGGGAAGAGGTGAGTAATGCCTTTTAAGAACCTGTTAACAACAGGGGACTTGAAAAGGGAGGGCTGATCAGGGAGCCTGAGGAAGGCCGAGATAGCACAAAGATAACCCTTGATGGTACCCAGGGCAGAACCCTGTTGGGCCAGAGAAAGAAGGAACAGAAGGACCTCAGAAAGAGGGGCAGAAAGGGGATTCACAGCCTTTGCTGTGCACCATGCCACAAATTTGTTCCACCTGCAGGCGTATACCACCTTAGTGGAGGGACGCCTGGCTGCCAGAATCACATCACAAACTTCGGGAGGCAAGTCGAAAGGAATCAACTGCCGCCGCTCAATCTCCACGCAAGCAGGTGTAGACTGGACAGGTTCGGGTGGAGGACCGTCTCCTGCTGCTGCGACAGAAGATCCTCCCGAAGAGGCAGACGGATCGGGGGATCTATGCTCATATTGAGTAGCTCGGGATACCAAACTCTTCGAGCCCAGTCCGGAGCCACAAGAATGACTTGGGCCCGGTCGTGCCGAATCTTCTTCAACACTCTGGGTAGAAGTGGTATAGGCGGAAAGGCGTACAACAGACCGCAACTCCACTCGCGACGAAAGCGTCGCCGAGCGAGTGCCGCCTTGGAAATTCCAACGCGCAGAACTGATGACATTGCGCGTTCTCTTCGGTGGCGAATAGATCTAACCAAGGCTCTCCCCACTGTAGAAAGAGTCCTTGCGCCACTTCCGAGTGAAGACGCCATTCGTGATCCATCATGCACCTGCGGCTGAGTTCGTCCGCCCTGGCGTTCAGAGAACCTGCCAGGTGTTGAACCATCAGGAACATGCCCTGATGTTCCAGCCATGTCCAGAGGCGCAGAGCCTCCTGACAAAGGGTCCAAGACCCCACCCCGCCCTGTTTGTTGCAGTACCACATGGCGGTGGTGTTGTCTGTGAACACCTGCACTACCTTCCCTTTGACAGAGGGAAGGAATGCCTTGAGTGCAAGCCGGATCGCCCGGAGCTCCAGAAGGTTGATATGGAGCCGGGACTCCGCCGGAGACCAGAGGCCTCTGATCTCCGCCTCTCCCATGTGACCGCCCCATCCCAGAAGGGACGCGTCCGTCACAACTGTATGCTCTGGCTGGGGAAGGGAGAGGGATCTGCCCATGACCCATTGCCGGTTCGAGAGCCACCACTGCAACTGTTTTGCAGTCCCCTCCGAGATCTGGACGTGATCGGACAGGTTGCCCTGGTGCTGCGCCCACTGGAACTTCAGGTCCCACTGCAGAGCCCGCATATGCCATCTGGCATGATTGACCAGCAGGATGCAGGAGGCCATGAGGCCCAGCAGCCTCAGGGTCATCCGTACCGAAACCCAGGATAAAGTCCGAAAGATCGGAATCATAGCCTGAATATCCCGGACTCGCCGTTCGGGAGGATAGGCCCGAAACTGCGTCGTGTCCAGAACTGCTCCGATGAAAAGGAGCTGTGGAGAAGGAATTAGATGCGACTTCGGCACATTGATGGAGAACCCCAGCGAGTGCAGGAGTTCGGCCGTAGTCTGGAGGTGGGAGACGACTGCCTGGGACGAGCCCGCCTTCAGCAGCCAGTCGTCGAGGTAGGGAAGACAAACCCCTGCCCGGCGCAGATGAGCTGCGACCACCGCCATCACTTTCGTGAACACCCGAGGGGCACTGGTAAGGCCAAAGGGAGCACGGTGAACTGAAAATGCTCGGGGCCTACCGTGAACCGAAGGTAACGCCGGTGGGCCGGCAGGACGGGGATGTGGAAATACGCGTCCTGCAAGTCCAACGCTACCAACCAGTCTCCAGGGTCGAGGGCAGTCAAGACCTGAGCTAGGGTGAGCATCTTGAACTTCTCCTTCCGGAGGAAAGCGATTGACGTTCCGGAGGTCCAAGATAGGACGCATGTCCTCCTTGTCCTTTTTGGGCACCAGAAAGTAGTGGGAGTAGCAACCATACCCTACTTCTGGGGTCGGAACATGCTCGATGGCCCTCTTGGTCAAGAGGGCCGTGACTTCCTTCTGTAGAAGCACCAAGTGATCCCCTGACATGCGGTGGAATTGAGGTGGCATGGCTGGGGGGTGGTCTCGAAGGGGAGGGAGTAGCCCCTTCGGACAATGTCCAAGACCCACCTGTCCGAGGTGATGGTGCGCCAGTGGGGAAGGTGATGGCGGACCCTGCCCCCTACTGGCGTGCCGTGCACCTGAAAGGAGGGACTAGGAGGGTTTGGAGGCCGCGGACGGGTTGGAGGTGGTGGCCTGACCCGCACGCTGGTTGCCCGATCCGCCACGGCGGAATCCACGTCCTCGGCCACGCGAAGACGCCTGCTGCGCGGGCCGGTGGCTGGGCTGCTGACGTGAAGGGGCGCCCCTACCGTGGCCACGATAGGGGCGAAAAGCAGAAGGCAGCGGAGGGCGTGTAGCAGAAAGGCCCAGGGACTTGGCAGTAGCCCGTGAGTCCTTAAAGCGCTCCAACGCATGGTCTGCTTTGGACCCAAAAGACCGACTCCATCAAAGGGCATGTCCATGAGAGTATTCTGGACATCCCCTGAAAAACCAGTGGTTCTCAGCCAGGCGTGGCGTCGGAGCGCCACCGTCGTTGCAATCGACCTGCCCAGCGAGTCGGCGGTGTCAAGGCCACAACGGATAGTGTATTTGGCCGCATCCCTTCCTTCCGCAATGGCGCGGGAAAGCAGTGCCTGGACCTCCTCAGGGCACTGGGGCAAAACATCCGCCACCGAATCCCACAGGGAGTGGGTATATTGGCCCAAAAGACAAGCGGTGTTAACGGACCGCAAGCCAGCACTGGAGGAAGAAAAACCTTTCTTCCCAAACTGATCCAGGCGTTTGGATTCCCTATCCGGAGGAGCGGTAGGGAAGGCGGTTTGGGAAGCGGAGGCTTGGACAACCAAGCTCTCAGGAGTGGGGTGGACAGAAAGAAACAGGGGGTCGCCCGGAGCAGGGCGATGGCGTCGTGACACGTTCCGATCCACAGGAGCCCCTGTGTTGGGCTTGGACCAGGCGCCCAAAAGAACGTCAGTGAGGGCGTCGTTAAACGGCAGCACAGTCTCCGCAGAGGAGGCTGCCGGCTGAAGCACCTCTGTCAAGATGTTAGGCTTGACCGTCAAAGTAGGGAGCTGGAGACGTAAGGCCCCAGCAGCCCTACGCAACACCGTACCAAATTGGCCCCCTCCTCCGTAGCCACGGGAGGAGACAGCATGCCAGTGTCAGGGGAAGTATCCAGACCACTGGCCTCCCCTAGACTCTCTGTCCAGTCCTCATCATACTGACAGTTGCGCGTCAGAGGGTCATCAGACCCCTCCCAGTCCAACTGGTCCTCCTCAGGTTCAAAATAAGGAGGAGGAGGGACAGTTGGGACCCAAGGTCCCATCGGCGCCGGCGTCGAGCGAGCGTCGCTCCGGGTCCATGTCCGGAGCCGGAAGGAACTGGGGGACGACGCCGCCCGGAGCCCAGGGCGGCGTCGAGAACGGCACCGGAGACATCGGCGCCGGCGGAGGTGTCGTGAGGTCGACCGGCGTCGATGGGGGTTGTGGAGCCGGGATCGAGGCCGGGGCCGAAGCCGGAGCCGGGATCGAGGCTGGAGGCACGGGCGGCGCCGGGGCCGGAGCCGCCGGCGGCGCCGGAGCAACCCCATCAGGGCCCGCGGGGCCCGAAGGCGCACCGGAGGGGCCTGAAGGCCCGAAGAGGCGGGCCATGGCCGACAGGAACTCCTGTACCTTGGCCGGATCCGCCCCCGAACCCGGGAAGGGCGGGTATGGCGGGGGCGACTCCACAGGCAAGTCCGGGGCCGCGGGGGCGGGGACGGTGCCGGGAGGGGCCTCAGCCGAGTCGCGAGACCGGCAGGCGAAGTCCGAGAGCGACGATGCTTCTTGGACTTCTTGTGCTTAGACTTACCGGACGAAGAAGACTTCGACGCCGACGACCGGTGTGCACTCCGCGAGCGACCCCTGGACCTCTCACGCGACCGGGGCCTCCGTGGAGCCGAATGCCGGGCCTCGAGGAGCTTTCGAGACCGCTCTCGCAAAGCTTTCGGGTTGAGGGCCTGGCATTCGGGACAAGACTCGGTGTCGTGGCCTCGGCCGAGGCAGAAGAGACACTCCCAATGCGGGTCGGTGACGGACATCATCCGCGCACAGGCGCCGCATCGCTTGAAGCCGGGCATCCCTACGACACCTTGAAAGATGAAAAAACAGTGAAAAAAATCACCAAAAAGTATGGTCAAAAATTGACCAGGGCACTGCTCTTCCCGGATCTGCGCTTCCTGGCGCGGAAAAAGAAGAACTGACGTCAGCGCGCAGGGGCGGCGCCTAAGTACTGCCCGCGACGTCATCCCGGCGATCACGACGCCGACGACGGACGCGGAGCCGCACGACGCCGCCTACCGACGCGCAAGGGTACTGCTACGCAAAACTTTCCGGATCCAGCCTGACGCCTGGGGATATTCTAAGGTAAGGAATCTGTCACTAACGTGTCTCTTTCAGATCTGCTGTTTGTAGATCCAGTCTTTGTTGGAGGCAGTCAGTCCTCCCAGGGGTTTTGGAGGTTGCTGGCTGCAGGACAAGTTGACTTCTGGCGCAGGGTCTCCGGAAACTGCAGACAGGCCGGTAGGGCTGAGGCCAAGTCAGTTCTTCTCTGTAGTCTCCTCTGCTGTGAGACTTCTTCCGTCCGTCCTTCGTAGGTTTCAAGAATCTCGTTCAGGGCTGCCTGCTAAATAATGTATTTAGGGGGCATTTTAAGGGTCTCGAGGTCAGTAGCCAATGGGCTACGGACCTTAGGGTGACTACACCCTTGGTGTGCTCACCCAACATGGGGGGGTGGGCACAATCCCTAATGCTGATTGGAGAGTACCTGCCATCTGCAAGATGGTGAGCACTGAACAGTGGGCTTCAATTCACCTCCCCCACCTGAGGGGTGGGGTTTGCAGAGGTGGGCATACCTTCGAGTTATATTTCCCGCATGTCTTGCCGCCAAAAAGGGGTGAGACAGGAAGGGGGCCTGCTCCTGACAGCAGGAGAGGCTGGGGGTCTCGTTGCAAAGGTGTGAGAAAGTGCCCTCTTTCTGCATGGTTGCCCCAACTTTTTGCTGAATCGCTGATGTACTTTGACAGTGTGCCCTGGGCTCCTGCTAATCAGGTACCCAGGGCCTATGTTCTTTCCCTAAAACTGCATTGAAGCCTAAACCCAATTGGCATCTCTGGCCACAAAGCATTCCAGGAACATATTCAGGGGAAAACCATCTTAATACAAACAGACAATACAACTACAATGTTCTACCTGAACAAGCAGGGTGGAACAAGGTCCTTTCCCCTGAGCAAACTTGCACAGGAAATCTGTTATTGGGCAATACCCCAAAAAATCAATCTACAGACAGTACATCTACCAGGGGTAGACATCATTACAGCAGACCAACTGAGCCGACAAAACAACTGCTCCCACGAATGGGAGTTGAAACCGACAACAGTGCAGTATCTATTCAACATCTGGGGAACACCAGTGTTGGACCTGTTTGCAACAATGCAGAACAAGAAATGCCAAAGCTTTGCCTCGAGGTTTCCACACCATCTGTCAAAGGGAAATGCACTTTCACTCAATTGGTTACAGACATTTGTTTACGCCTTTTCACCAATACCCCTGATGCAAAGAGTGCTACAAAAAGCAAAGGAACCAGGAACAAATATGATTCTCATTGCTCCTCATTGGCCAAGGCAAACATGGTACTCAACTCTCCTAGAACTATCCAAAGGAGAAATGGTAAGGATCAAAGCAGAAAAAGACCTGCTGACAATGCAAAAGGGCCAGATTTTTCACACGGAACCAGCAACGCTAAACTAGCAGCCTGGCGCCTGAATACATAGAATTTGGGCATCTCAATCTACCGCTCAGAACAATGGAAATTCTAAAAGAAGCAAGAAAACAGTCAACAAGAAAATGCTATACAGCAAAATGGAAGCGATATACCACATGGTGCAGCGCTAACAACAACACTAATTCTATCAATACACAAGAAACAGTTATTACATATCTTACTTACCTCTTGGACAGCAACATCAACTTTTCCAGCCTTTAAGTGCACCTTGCTGCCATAGTGGCATACACAAGAGGAAAATCATGCAAAAGCTTTTTACAAGACCAGTCATTAAAAGGTTCTTAGAAGGAGCAAAAAGACTAGCTCCACCAAGAGCTGCTCCTGTACCAACATGGAGCTTAAATACAGTACTTTCTCAACTGATGACAAAACTCTTTGAGCCCATGCATGCAGCGTACCTCAAACATATTACTCTCAAAACAGCCTTTCTCATTGCTATAACATCACTACGAAGAGTAAGTGAACTGCAAGCTTTAACTACACAAGAACCTACTTACAAATCCACAAGGATAAAGTAATCTTAAAGACTAACCCACAATTTTTGCCAAAAGTGGTTGTGAGAAAGTGCCCTCTTTCTGCATGGTTGCCCCCACTTTTTGCTGAATTGCTGATGTTCTTTGACTGAGTGTGCCCTGGGCTCCTGCTAATCAGGTACCCAGGGCCTATGTTCTTTCCCTAAAACTGCATTGAAGCCTAAACCCAATTGGCATCTCTGGCCACAGATCAGTCCCTGGTAAATGGTACCACAGGTACCCAGGGCACTGTGACCAGAGAAGGCCTATAAGGGTTGCAGCACTTATTGTGCCACCCTTAGAGGTCGTGTACCACTATACTCTCACACTGCCTTTGTAAGCTGTGTGTTTTGGTGCAGAACAAAGTGAAGAGTTGGCTACAACCCACTGCCCTGGCATAGGTCAGTTACCCCTCTAGCTGGGTGCACTATACCAGTGGTGAGGGTACAGGTGCATGAGCCCTGTACCCCTACAATGTCGAAGGCCATTCCTGGGCACTGTAAGTGCAGTGCTGCCATTAAGAGTATATGGTGCTGGGAGTTTGTCATTACGAACTCCACAGCACCATAATGGCTACACTGAAAACTGAGAAGTTTGGTATCAAACTTCTCAGCACATTAAACCCACACTGATGCCAGTGTGGGATTTAATGAAAAATGCACACAGAGGGCATCTTAGAGATGCCCCCTGAAAACTAACCCACCTCAAGTGTCCAGGCTGAGTGGCTGCTTTCAGCTGCTGAGCCAGACATGTTTCTGGACCCCTGGGTCGAGAACCTGCTGTTCTCTGGGGCCTGAAACAATGCATATCCTGGGACGAGGTGCCAAGCCTCCCCCCCAGGATGGGCAGTGTTCACGAAGGGGAAGCTTCAACGCCTTTGTGAGCTTCCCCAGGCCACTTGCTGCTTTCAGCAACTGGTCCCCACTGGTTCTGACCCCCACTTTGGGCGGGAGAACCGGCGGGAAAAACAAGGGAGGAAGAGAGGTGTGCCCACCTCTGCTAACTCCACCCCTCAGGTGGGGGAGACGAGGTGAAGCACAAACCCCAGTCCACGCCATCTTGAAGATGGGGGGACTCAGCCAACCAGGGACAGGCACATGCCCCCATCCCACTGGAGGGGGGCATAATAGGGGGGTGTACCCACCCCAGGGAAGATACCCATTGGTCCCTGCCTTTTACCTACCTGTAACGCCCCTAAATCTAGTATTTAGGGGCACCCCTGAACCTTGCTTCCTGAGATCCAGACAAGAAACAAGAAGAAAAGAAGAAGGACCGAACAGCCGTGCAGCAGCTAACCAGAGGAAGACGCCCACTGACTTGACCCCAGCCCCACCGGCCTGTCTCCCCCTCGAACCTGCTCCTGCGAAATCCCGGTGTGTCCTGCAGCCAGCAACCTCAAAAACCCCGGAGGACCTGCCTACCTTCACTTCCAAAGACTGCTTCTCCCGTGAACACCGGATTTGTTCAACTGCAACCTATGGCAGCAGCCGGAGACCGCGAATCTGCCCCATTCTGCACCCGCCGTCCATGGCCCGAGCTCGAGTGGGCAAACACCACGAGGAGGTCACCCCGGCGATCCTGAAAAGAGATCCGGCGACCCCTGACCTGCCTCAAGCCTCCAGCCGACGCCTGCAGTCTAAAACCAGAAGGCCCACCTTTAAGAAACTGGCTCTAAATATACTACACCAAAATGAGGTATAGTGTGTATAGGGTCCAGGTGACTCCAGAGGTAGGCAGAGGTTAAAGTTAGATAGAACCTTACTCTCTAATAGTGGTAGCTTGGTCGAGCAGTAAGGCAATATCAGAGGACAGTGTTAAGCATTTGATGTACGCACTCAGTCAGCAAATGAAGTCACACACTCAAGAACTGAACTATAGGCCAATTGTTTTTGTATAAAAAAATACTGTTGTTTTATTTTAGAACCAAGCAGGCTTGGCACAGGTAAGCATGAAACACTTTACAGTGATAAGATGCTATAGGTTGAACAGTTTTAAAAAGCAATAGAAATTGTACTTTATTTGATTTACAGGGGATGCAGTAGGTTGCAACACTTAGCAAATGCAGTACATTGGAATGAATGCACAAGTTACTAACTTGTGTAACGATATATCTGTAAGAGACAGTAGTTAGTGACAGATTCCTTACCTTAGAATATCCCCAGGCTGGATCTGGAAAGTTTTTGCGTAGCAGTACCCTTGCGCGTCGGTAGGCGGCGTCGTGCGGCTCCGCGTCCGTCGTCGGCGTCGTGATCGCCGGGATGACGTCGCGGGCAGTGCTTAGGCGCCGCCCCTGCGCGCTGACGTCCAGTTCTGTACACGACTTTCCGCGCCAGGAACGCAGAGCCATGCAAGAAGCTGACATAGGTGTCTGAAAAATACTAGGGCCCTGAAAGGGATGTCCTTAACTCCTAGAAATCAGTTCGCAGAACGGGGAGGATGGGTGGGCGGTGAGGAATCTGTCACTAACTACTGTCTCTTACAGATATATCGTTACACAAGTTAGTAACTTGTGCATCTGAAAGAGACACGTTAGTGACAGATTCCTTACCTTAGAATAGATACCCCAGCAATACCAACCCCGGTGGTGGGTCTGCGAACAAAGATCAGACAAGGAAGTCCTGGAGGACAGAACGGCCAAAGAAGCAGTCCCTCCGGACCGGACTGTCAAGGCAGTAATGCTTTGTAAACGTGTGCAGCGAGGCCCACGTAGCTGCCTGACAGATAACCGGCAGCGGAACACCGCTGCCCAAGGCCGTGGTAGCAGCCGTTGCCCTGGTGGAATGGGCACGCAGCCCAACAGGAGGCTCCTTCTTAGCCAAAGAATAGCAGGTCTTGATGCACAAGGTAACCCAGCGGGAGATGGTCCTCTTGTGCACCGCCCGACCTTTTTGGCGCCCACGTAGCCAACAAAGAGCTGGTCATCCACCCGGAAGTGTTTTGTGCGGTCAATATAGAAAGAGAGCGCACGTTTTGGGTCCAGACGGTGGAGCCTCTCTTCCTCTCTGGAAGGATGCGGAGGCGGAAAGAAGGTGGGCAAAGTGATGGTCTGCCCAATGTGGAAAGCAGTAACCACCTTTGGCAAGAAGGACGGACGCGTCCGAAGAACAACCTTGTCTGGATGAACAGACAGAAAGGGAGGTTTGCAAGATAGAGCCTGGAGCTCACTCACCCGCCGAGCGGAGGTGATGGCCACCAGAAAGGCTGTTTTCAGAGTCAGAAGACGAAGAGGACAGTTATGTAGAGGCTCAAAGGGAGCGCACATTAAAGAGGTAAGAACCAAGTTCAAGTCCCACTGAGGCATCACAAACGGAACAGGAGGGAAGAGGTGAGTAATGCCTTTTAAGAACCTGTTAACAACAGGGGACTTGAAAAGGAGGGCTGATCAGGGAGCCTGAGGAAGGCCGAGATAGCACAAAGATAACCCTTGATGGTACCCAGGGCAGAACCCTGTTGGGCCAGAGAGAGAAGGAACAGAAGAACCTCAGAAAGAGGGGCAGAAAGGGGATTCACAGCCTTTGCTGTGCACCATGCCACAAACTTGTTCCACCTGCAGGCGTATACCACCTTAGTGGAGGGACGCCTGGCTGCCAGAATCACATCACAAACTTCGGGAGGCAAGTCGAAAGGAATCAACTGCCGCCGCTCAATCTACACGCAAGCAGGTGTAGACTGGACAGGTTCGGGTGGAGGACCGTCCCCTGCTGCTGCGACAGAAGATCCTCCCGAAGAGGCAGACGGATCGGGGGATCTACGCTCATATTGAGTAGCTCGGGATACCAAACTCTTCGAGCCCAGTCCGGAGCCACAAGAATGACTTGGGCCCGGTCGTGCCGAATCTTCTTCAACACTCTGGGTAGAAGTGGTATAGGCGGAAAGGCGTACAATAGACCGCAACTCCACTCGTGACGAAAGCGTCGCCGAGCGAGTGCCGCCTTGGAAATTCCAAAGCGCAGAACTGATGACATTGCGCGTTCTCTTCGGTGGCGAATAGATCTAACCAAGGCTCTCCCCACTGTAGAAAGAGTCCTTGCGCCACTTCCGAGTGAAGACGCCATTCGTGATCCATCATGCACCTGCGGCTGAGTTCGTCCGCCCTGGCGTTCAGGGAACCTGCCAGGTGTTGAACCACCAGGAACATGCCCTGATGTTCCAGCCATGTCCAGAGGCGCAGAGCCTCCTGACAAAGGGTCCACGACCCCACCCCGCCTTGTTTGTTGCAGTACCACATGGCGGTGGTGTTGTCTGTGAACACCTGCACTACCTTCCCTTTGACAGAGGGAAGGAATGCCTTGAGTGCAAGTCGGATCGCCCGGAGCTCCAGAATGTTGATATGGAGCCGGGACTCCGCCGGAGACCAGAGGCCTCTGATCTCCGCCTCTCCCATGTGACCGCCCCATCCCAGAAGGGACGCGTCCGTCACAACTGTGTGCTCTGGCTGGGGAAGGGAGAGGGATCTGCCCATGACCCATTGCCGGTTCGAGAGCCACCACTGCAACTGTTTTGCAGTCCCCTCCGAGATCTGGACGTGATCGGACAGGTCGCCCTGGTGCTGCGCCCACTGGAACTTCAGGTCCCACTGCAGAGCCCGCATATGCCATCTGGCATGAGTGACCAGCAGGATGCAGGAGGCCATGAGGCCCAGCAGCCTCAGGGTCATCCGTGCCGAAACCCAGGATAAAGGCTGAAAGATCGGAATCATAGCCTGAATATCCCGGACTCGCCGTTCGGGAGGATAGGCCCGAAACTGCGTCGTGTCCAGAACTGCTCCGATGAAAAGGAGCTGTGGAGAAGGAATCAGATGCGACTTTGGCACATTGATGGAGAACCCCAGCGAGTGCAGGAGTTCGGCCGTAGTCTGGAGGTGGGAGACGACTGCCTGGGACGAGCCCGCCTTCAGCAGCCAGTCGTCGAGGTAGGGGAAGACTGGAAACCCCTGCCCGGCGCAGATGAGCTGCGACCACCGCCATCACTTTCATGAACACCCGAGGGGCACTGGTAAGGCCAAAGGGGAGCACGGTGAACTGAAAATGCTCGAGGCCTACCGTGAACCGGAAGGTAACGCCGGTGGGCCGGCAGGACGGGGATGTGGAAATAGGCGTCCTGCAAGTCCAACGCTACCAACCAGTCTCCGGGGTCGAGGGCAGTCAAGACCTGAGCTAGGGTGAGCATCTTGAACTTCTCCTTCCGGAGGAAGCGATTGACGTTCCGGAGGTCCAAGATAGGACGCATGTCCTCCTTGTCCTTTTTGGGCACCAGAAAGTAGTGGGAGTAGCAACCACGCCCTACTTCTGGGGTCGGAACATGCTCGATGGCCCTCTTGGCCAAGAGGGCCGTGACTTCCTTCTGTAGAAGCGCCAAGTGATCCCCTGACATGCGGTGGAATTGAGGTGGCATGGCTGGGGGGTGGTCTCGAAGGGGAGGGAGTAGCCCCTTCGGACAATGTCCAAGACCCACCTGTCCGAGGTGATGGGACGCCAGAGGTGAAGGTGATGGCGGACCCTGCCCCGACTGGCGTACTGTGCACCTGAAAGGAGGGACTAGGAGGGCTTGGAGGCCGCGGACGGGTTGGAGGAGGTGGCCTGACCCGCACGCTGGTTGCCCGAACCGCCACGGCGGTATCCACGTCCTCGGCCACGCGAAGGCGCTTGCTGCGCGGGCCGTTGGCCGGGCTGCGGACGTGACTGGGCGCCCCTTCCGTGGCCACGAAAGGGGCGAAAAGCAGACGTGAGCGGAGGGCGCACAACAGCAAGGCCCAGGGACTTCGCAGTAGCCCGAGAGTCCTTGAAACGCTCCAGCGCATGGTCTGCCTTCGAACCAAAAAGACCGACACCATCAAAGGGCATGTCCATGAGTGTATTCTGGACATCTCCCGAAAAACCAGTGGTTCTCAGCCAGGCGTGGCGACGCAGCGCCACCGTCGTTGCAAGCGATCTGCCCAGCGAGTCGGCGGTATCAAGGCCACAGCGGATGGTATATTTAGCCGCATCACGCCCTTCCGCAATGGCGCGGGTAAGCAGTGTCTGGACCTCCTCAGAACACTGCGGCAAAACAGTTGCCACCGAATCCCACAGGGAGTGGGTGTATCGGCCCAAGAGGCAAGCGGTATTAACAGACCGCAAGCCAGCACTGGAGGAAGAGAAAGCCTTCTTCCCAAAGTGATCCAGGCGCTTGGATTCCCTATCCGGAGGGGCGGTAGGGAAGGCGGTTTGGGAGGCAGAGGCTTGGACAACCAAGCTCTCAGGGGTGGGGTGTTGGGAGAGAAACAGGGGGTCGCCCGGAGCAGGGCGATGGCGTCGGGCCACGTTCCTATCCACAGGAGCCCCTGTGGTGGGTTTGGACCAGGCACCCAAAAGAACGTCAGTCAGTGCCTCGTTGAACGGTAGCACAGTCTCCGAAGAGGAGGCCGCCGGCTGAAGCACTTCAGTCAGGATGTTAGACCTGACGACCACTGTAGGCAACTGGAGATTCAAGGCTCCAGCAGCTCTACGTAACACCGTTGCAAAATTAGCCCCCTCCTCCGTTGCCACGGGAGGAGACAGCATGCCAGAGTCAGGGGAGGTATCCAGACCACTGGCATCCCCAAGTTCCTCAACCCAGTCCGGGTCAAACTCGCACTGTTGTGTGAGAGGGTCGTCAGACCCCTCCCAGCTCTCCTGGTCCTCCTCAGGTTGAAAATATGGAGGAGGAGGGACATCAGGGACCCAAGGTCTCATCGGCGCCGGATACGGCGTCGGGCGACGCCGTTCCGGCACCATGTCCGGACCCGGAGAGAACCGGGGAACCGACGCCGCCCGGAGCCCCGGACGGCGTCGGAAACGGTACCGGGGACATCGGCGTCGGCGGAGGCGTGGTTAGGTCAACCGGCGTCGATGGGGGTTGCGGCCCCACCGGAGCCGGGGTCGAGGCCGGGACCGGAGCCGAGGCCGGGACGAAGGCTGGTGGGACAGGCGACGCCGGGACCGGAGTCGACGGCGACGCCGGAGCAACCCAATCAGGGCCCGGAGGCGCACCGGAGGGACCTTGAGGCCCGAAGAGGCGGGCCATGGCCGACAGGAATTCCTGTATATCGGCCTGAGTCGCCCCCGAGCCCGGGTAGGGGCGGGTACTGCGGGGGTAACTCGACAGGCACGTCCGGGGCCGCGGGGACGGTGCCGACAGGGACCTCAGCCGAGTCGCGAGACCGGCGAGGCGAAGTCTTAGAGCGATGACGCCGCTTAGACTTCTTGTGCTTCGACTTACCGGAGGAGCGCGAAGACTTTGAATCCGACGAACGGCGGGGACTCCGCGTCCGGCCCCTCGACCTCTCCCGGGACCGGGGCTTGGTGCGGCGCGGAGCCGAATGCCGGACTTTAAGGAGCTTTCGAGACCGCTCTCGCAAAGCCTTAGGATGAAGTTTCCGGCAGTCAGGACACGACTTCGTGTCGTGGTCTCGGCCGAGACAAAAGAGACACTCGAGGTGCGGGTCCGTGATCGACATCATGCGACCACATTCCTCGCAGGGCTTAAAGCCGGGCATCCCTACGACACCTTAGGAGTCGTGAAGACTCGTTGAAGAAACAGTGAAAAAATTCACCAAAAAAGATAGTCAAAAAGTGACTAGGGCACTGCTCTTCCCGGATCTGCGCTTACTGGCGCGGAAAAGAAGAACTGACGTCAGCGCGCAGGGGCGGCGCCTAGAGTACTGCCCGCGACGTCATCCCGGCGATCACGAGCGCCGACGACGGACGCGGAGCCGCACGGCGCCGCCTACCGGCAGCGCAAGGGTACTGCTATGCAAAAAACTTTCCGGATCCAGCCTGACGCCTGGGGATATTCTAAGGTAAGGAATCTGTCACTAACGTGTCTCTTTCAGATAGGCTTATTCAGTAAATCACAGGTAAGTTACTTTTCAAGTTACTCTTCTAACTCAGTGCTGGATACCTAGATTCAGCACTGGGACATTTCCTGCAAACAGGTAAGTAAATACGTTTTAGTTAATAATATGATTTTTAAAGAATATTCTTAGATTTCAAAACTCCACACTTAATCGTTTTTTGGAAGAAAAACAGTGCATTGAAATGAATAGGCTTTTTCTGTAAATTGCAGGTAAGTTACTTTTCAAGTTACTTTTCTAACTCAGTGCTGGATAGCTAGATTCAAAACCAAAGGGGATGATGGACGGCGTGTTGAACATTGCAAGCACTCACCCCCAGTCAACTGATCTGGATTTAATCCATCATCATTCTTTACCTCACTCCGCCACCCCAGTTCAGACATGGCCATATGCAAATCAGTCTGACCCTGTGCCTCATGGGAACAGTCGAGCCCGAACTGCCAAGCCATGTCTTCCCTGAACCGAAAACAAGCATCCTGGGACCGGTTTCTGGCTTACAGCCGTTATCAGCCAGGCTATCTTGAATCCAGTGGCAAAGTGAGCAAGGGACCCACGCCTGGGCATACCCTGCCAACGTAGGGCGAACATAGCAAAACCAAAGGGG
Source organism: Calotriton arnoldi (assembly GCA_963921515.1). NCBI lineage: Eukaryota > Metazoa > Chordata > Amphibia > Caudata > Salamandridae > Calotriton > Calotriton arnoldi. The sequence goes on along the minus strand of CAWUFW010001352.1, from coordinate 2,388,525 downwards.
ATGATGTTCGCCCTAAGTTGGCAGGGTATGCCCAGACGTGGGTCCCTTGCTCACTTTGCCACTGGATTCCAAGCTAGCCTGGCTGATGAAGGGTGTTACCCAGAAACCGGTCCCAGGATGCTCGTCTCCGGTTCAGGGAAGACCTGGCTTGGCAGTTCGGGCTGGACTGTTCCCATGAGGCACAGGGTCAAGACTGATTTGCATATAGCTGGGTCTGAACTGAGGTGGCGAAGTGAGCTAAAGAATGATGATGATGGATTCAACCCAGATCTGGGGGTGAGTGTCTGAAAAGTTTCAGCGCTCCGTCCATCATCTCCTTGTGTTTGGATAGCTAGATTCAGCACTGGGACATTTCCTGCAAACATGTAAGCAATTACGTTTTGGTTATTTGTATGATTTTTAAAGAATATTCTTAGATTTCAAAGCTCCACACAGTCGTTTTTTGGAAGAAAAAGTGTCAATGTTATCCTATGGAGGAAAAGTAGGTTATCGGTTCATAGGTAAGTTATCGACTGTGGGAGTTAAGGTTCTGGGGTTAGACTCAGGGGTCCCCCAGGGTCAGTGAAGCACTTTTGTTACACCCTCAGCGGCACTAGGGCGGCCGGGTGCAGAGTGCCTGTCTTCCCACCAATGTTATCCTATGGGGGATAGGAGGCCTCCGGTTGGTGGCTGCTGGCGAGCAAGCCACAAGGTTGTGGGAGCCAAGCTCCTGGTGTTAGGCTCAGGGCAAAAGGGGATCCTGTTTAGCACAAAAAGTGCACCCGCAGCGGCGCAGGGGCGGCTGGGTGCAGGGTGCTGGTTTGGCGTCGGGTGTCCTGTTGTTTTCAATGGGGATTTTTCGATTTTGGTTTTCAGATGCAGGCTCGGTCCAGGAAGACTTCCAGGAGGAACCAACAGCTGGGCAGGTAAGTTGGAGGGCTCGGGGACGTAGGTGCACCTCTGGTTCTCTTCTCCAGGGCGCAGGGCGGCTGGAAGCAGGGGTGTCTTTTGAGGTCGGATTTCACCTTACCGGGCCACTTGCGGTTGGGGGTGTCTCCGTGCAGAGGCTGCAGGCGACGTCGGGGAGTCCTGGAGTGGTCAACCCACGGTGGACTCGGACTCTGGAGCGCTGGGGGACCTCGCTGGGACCGGTGGGCCACTTGAACTCGGGCTGTAGACGACAGGTGCAGTGGTGGTTCCAGGCGTCGGGTTTCTTTTTCCTCAGCAGGCTCGGAGTCTTTCTTTGGTGTTTCTTTTGAACAGAGCTGCTGTTCACAGGAGATCCACTCTTTGTTGAAGGCAGTCAGTCCTCCCCGGGGTTCTGGAGGTCGCGGGCTGCAGGACAAGACTATTTTTGGCGCAGGATCTCTGGAAACTGCAGACGGGCCGGTAGGGCTGGGGCCAAGTCAGTTGTTCTCTGCAGTCTCCTCTGCTGGGCGTCTTCTTTCGTCCTTTTTCTTCTTAGGTTGCGGGAATCTGATCTCTTGGTTCAGGGCTGCCCCCTAAATACTGTATTTAGGGGGCGTTTTAGGGGTCTCCAGGTCAGTAGCCAATGGGCTACTGACCTTAGGGCGACTACACCCTTGGTGTGCTCACCCCACGTGGGGGAGTGAGCACAATCCCTAGTCCTGATTGGGGAGTGCCTGCCATTTGCAAGATGGCGAGCACTGGAGAGTGGGCTTCACCTCGCCTCCCCCACCTGAGGGGTGGAGTTGGCAGAGGTGGGCACACCTCCTGGCTGGCTAGCTTTTCCCGCCTGTCTTCACGCCGAAAGGGAGGGGAGACAGGAAGGGGGCCTGCTCCTGATAGCAGGAGAGGCTGGGGTCGCATTACAAAGGCTGCCAGGCCTTTGAAGCTCCCCTGCCACAGATGGCTCTTCCTGGCCTGGGGGAGGTGTGAACACCTCCGCCCAGGAAAGGCTTTGTTTCTGGGCTCAGGGAGCGTAGGCTCCCACCCTAGGGGTCCAGAAACATGTCTCGTGGTGGCAGGCTGGTGTGTACCAGTCAGGGACCCACCAGAGGCTGGTCGTTTTTCAGGGGGCATCTCAAAGATGCCCTCTGTGTGCATTATTCATTAAATCCCACACTGGCATCAGTGTGGGTTTAATGTGCTGAGAAGTTTGATACCAAACTTCTCAGTTTTCAGTGCAGCCATTATGGTGCTGTGGAGTTTGTAATGACAAACTCCCAGCACCATATACTCTTAATGGCAGCACTGCACGTACAATGTCTAAGAATGGACTTAGACACTGTAGGGGTACAGGGCTCATGCACCTGTACCCTCACCACTGGTATAGTGCACCCAGCTAGAGGGGTGACTGACCTATGCCAGGGCAGTGGGTTGTAGGCATGGCACACAGAGGTGTGTGCCATGTCGACTCTTCACTTTGTTCGGCACCAAAACACGCAGCCTGCAAAGGCAGTGTGTGTGTGTAAAGGTACAGGGCCTCTAAGGGTGGCACAATAAGTGCTGCAGCCCTTAGAGGTCTTCCCTGGTCACAGTGCCCTGGGTACCTGTGGTACCATTTACCAGGGGCTGACTTGTGGCCAGAGATGCCAATTGGGTACAGTTTTGGGGAAAGAACACAGGCCCTGGGAACCTGATTGGCAGGGACCCAGGGCACATCAAGTCAAAGGGCATCAGTAGTCTGGCAAAAAGTGGGGGGGTTGCTGCAACAGAAACCCACTTCCTTACACCACCTAACCGCAACCAGGAGCTGGTAAGAAGATCCGACCCCGAAAGGCACCCCTGCACCCGACGCCCCACAGCCTTGTGTGCCCAAACCAACGGTGCCTAACCAACCCCTAACTTCCCAACTTACCTCTCAAAGTGCTGGTCGCACCCAGAAGTCCTTCGTCTCCCTGCCTGCAGTGCTTTTGCAAACCGGAGGCTCTCCATTGGAAACAACAGGGCATCCGACCTCGAAACAGCGCCCAGCACCCCATTTGCCCTGAGCTACAGTCCAGGAGCTTTGCTCCCACAACCCAGTGGCCTGCTTGTCAGCAGCCACCAACCGGAGGCTCCCTATCCCCCATTGGATAACATTGGGCCTCAACACTCTGCACCCAGCCGCCCTAGTGTCGCTGAGGGTGTAACAAAAGTGCTTCACTGACCCTGGGGGACCCCTGAGTCTACCCCCAGAACCTGAACTCCACAGACCGATTACTTACCTAAAAAACGATAACCATATTCTCCTCCATAGGATAACATTGACACTTTTTCCTGAAAAAGTTTCCAAGTGTTGAGTTTTGAAACCTAAAGAAATTCTTTAAAATTGTACGATTTAACAAAAACGCTTTTACTCACCTGTTTACAGGAAATGTCCCAGTGCTGCATCTAGGCATACAGCACAGAGTAAGAAAAGTAATCCAAAAGTAACTTACCTGCTATTTTACTGAAAATCCCATTCAAGTCTATGTACTGTATTTACAGGTGATTGCATTTCTCTGAAACAATACTGTAAGTCAAACCATAGTACATTTACAATTGCAACTGAACTGTTTTACAATCAGCATTTACTACTGTAAAGTATTTATTGCTTACCTGTGCCAGGCTTGCTTGGTTCTAGAAGCACAAGTTACTAACTTGTGTAACGATATATCTGTAAGAGACAGTAGTTAGTGACAGATTCCTTACCTTAGAATATCCCCAGGCGTCAGGCTGGATCCGGAAAAGTTTTGCGTAGCAGTACCCTTGCGCGTCGGCAGGCGGCGTCGTGCGGCTCCGCGTCCGTCGTCGGCGTCGTGATCGCCGGGATGACGTCGCGGGCAGTACTTAGGCGCCGCCCCTGCGCGCTGACGTCAGTTCTGTACACGACTTTCCGCGCCAGGAACGCAGAGCCATGCAAGAAGCTGACACAGGTGTCTGAAAAATACTAGGGCCCTGAAAGGGATGTCCTTAACCCTAGAAATCAGTTCGCAGAACGGGGAGGATGGGTGGGGCGGTAAGGAATCTGTCACTAACTACTGTCTCTTACAGATATATCGTTACACAAGTTAGTAACTTGTGCATCTGAAAGAGACACGTTAGTGACAGATTCCTTACCTTAGAATAGATACCCCAGCAATACCAACCCCGGTGGTGGGTCTGCGAACAAAGATCAGACAAGGAAGTCCTGGAGGACAGAACGGCCAAAGAAGCCGTCCCTCCGGACCTGACTGTCAAGGCAGTAATGCTTTGTAAACGTGTGCAGCGAGGCCCACGTAGCTGCCTGACAGATAACCGGCAGCGGAACACCGCGGCCCAAGGCCGTGGTAGCAGCCGTTGCCCTGGTGGAATGGGCACGCAGCCCAACAGGAGGCTCCTTCTTGGCCAAAGAATAGCAGGTCTTGATGCACAAGGTAACCCAGCGGGAGATGGTCCTCTTGTGCACCGCCCGACCTTTTTGGCGCCCACGTAGCCAACAAAGAGCTGGTCATCCACCCGGAAGTGTTTTGTGCGGTCGATATAGAAGGAGAGCGCACGTTTTGGGTCCAGACGGTGGAGCCTCTCTTCCTCTCTGGAAGGATGCGGAGGCGGAAAGAAGGTGGGCAAAGTGATGGTCTGCCCAATGTGGAAAGCAGTAACCACCTTTGGCAAGAAGGACGGACGCGTCCGAAGAACAACCTTGTCTGGATGAACAGACAGAAAGGGAGGTTTGCAAGATAGAGCCTGGAGCTCACTCACCCGCCGAGCGGAGGTGATGGCCACCAGAAAGGCTGTCTTCAGAGTCAGAAGACGAAGAGGACAGTTATGCAGAGGCTCAAAGGGAGCGCACATTAAAAAGGTAAGAACCAAGTTCAAGTCCCACTGAGGCATTACAAACGGAACAGGAGGGAAGAGGTGAGTAATGCCTTTCAAGAACCTGTTAACAACAGGGGACTTGAAAAGGGAGGGCTGATCAGGGAGCCTGAGGAAGGCCGAGATAGCACAAAGATAACCCTTGATGGTACCCAGGGCAGAACCCTGTTGGGCCAGAGAGAGAGGAACAGAAAGACCTCAGAAAGAGGGGCAGAAAGGGGATCCACAGCCTTTGCTGTGCACCATGCCACAAATTTGTTCCACCTGCAGGCGTATACCACCTTAGTGGAGGGACGCCTGGCTGCCAGAATCACATCACAAACTTCGGGAGGCAAGTCGAAAGGAATCAACTGCTGCCGCTCAATCTCCACGCAAGCAGGTGTAGACTGGACAGGTTCGGGTGGAGGACCGTCCCCTGCTGCTGCGACAGAAGATCCTCCCGAAGAGGCAGACGGATCGGGGGATCTATGCTCATATTGAGTAGCTCGGGATACCAAACTCTTCGAGCCCAGTCCGGAGCCACAAGAATGACTTGGGCCCGGTCGTGCCGAATCTTCTTCAACACTCTGGGTAGAAGTGGTATAGGCGGAAAGGCGTACAACAGACCGCAACTCCACTCGCGACGAAAAGCGTCGCCGAGCGAGTGCCGCCTTGGAAATTCAACGCGCAGAACTGATGACATTGCGCGTTCTCTTCGGTGGCGAATAGATCTAACCAAGGCTCTCCCCACTGTAGAAAGAGTCCTTGCGCCACTTCCGAGTGAAGACGCCATTCGTGATCCATCATGCACCTGCGGCTGAGTTCGTCCGCCCTGGCGTTCAGAGAACCTGCCAGGTGTTGAACCATCAGGAACATGCCCTGATGTTCCAGCCATGTCCAGAGGCGCAGAGCCTCCTGACAAAGGGTCCAAGACCCCACCCCGCCCTGTTTGTTGCAGTACCACATGGCGGTGGTGTTGTCTGTGAACACCTGCACTACCTTCCCTTTGACAGAGGGAAGGAATGCCTTGAGTGCAAGCCGGATCGCCCGGAGCTCCAGAAGGTTGATATGGAGCCGGGACTCCGCCGGAGACCAGAGGCCTCTGATCTCCGCCTCTCCCATGTGACCGCCCCATCCCAGAAGGGACGCGTCCGTCACAACTGTATGCTCTGGCTGGGGAAGGGAGAGGATCTGCCCATGACCCATTGCCGGTTCGAGAGCCACCACTGCAACTGTTTTGCAGTCCCCTCCGAGATCTGGACGTGATCGGACAGGTTGCCCTGGTGCTGCGCCCACTGGAACTTCAGGTCCCACTGCAGAGCCCGCATATGCCATCTGGCATGATTGACCAGCAGGATGCAGGAGGCCATGAGGCCCAGCAGCCTCAGGGTCATCCGTACCGAAACCCAGGATAAAGGCCGAAAGATCGGAATCATAGCCTGAATATCCCGGACTCGCCGTTCGGGAGGATAGGCCCGAAACTGGGTCGTGTCCAGAACTGCTCCGATGAAAGGAGCTGTGGAGAAGGAATTAGATGCGACTTCGGCACATTGATGGAGAACCCCAGCGAGTGCAGGAGTTCGGCCGTAGTCTGGAGGTGGGAGACGACTGCCTGGGACGAGCCCGCCTTCAGCAGCCAGTCGTCGAGGTAGGGGAAGACTGAAACCCCTGCCCGGCGCAGATGAGCTGCGACCACCGCCATCACTTTCGTGAACACCCGAGGGGCACTGGTAAGGGCAAAGGGAGCACGGTGAACTGAAAATGCTCGGGGCCTACCGTGAACCGAAGGTAACGCCGGTGGGCCGGCAGGACGGGGATGTGGAAATACGCGTCCTGCAAGTCCAACGCTACCAACCAGTCTCCAGGGTCGAGGGCAGTCAAGACCTGAGCTAGGGTGAGCATCTTGAACTTCTCCTTCCGGAGGAAGCGATTGACGTTCCGGAGGTCCAAGATAGGACGCATGTCCTCCTTGTCCTTTTGGGCACCAGAAAGTAGTGGGAGTAGCAACCACGCCCTACTTCTGGGGTCGGAACATGCTCGATGGCCCTCTTGGTCAAGAGGGCCGTGACTTCCTTCTGTAGAAGCACCAAGTGATCCCCTGACATGCGGTGGAATTGAGGTGGCATGGCTGGGGGGTGGTCTCGAAGGGGAGGGAGTAGCCCCTTCGGACAATGTCCAAGACCCACCTGTCCGAGGTGATGGTGCGCCAGTGGGGAAGGTGATGGCGGACCCTGCCCCCTACTGGCGTGCCGTGCACCTGAAAGGAGGGACTAGGAGGGCTTGGAGGCCGCGGACGGGTTGGAGGTGGTGGCCTGACCCGCACGCTGGTTGCCCGATCCGCCACGGCGGAATCCACGTCCTCGGCCACGCGAAGACGCCTGCTGCGCGGGCCGGTGGCTGGGCTGCTGACGTGAAGGGGCGCCCCTACCGTGGCCACGATAGGGGCGAAAAGCAGAAGGCAGCGGAGGGCGTGTAGCAGAAAGGCCCAGGGACTTGGCAGTAGCCCGTGAGTCCTTAAAGCGCTCCAACGCATGGTCTGCTTTGGACCCAAAAGACCGACTCCATCAAGGGCATGTCCATGAGAGTATTCTGGACATCCCCTGAAAAACCAGTGGTTCTCAGCCAGGCGTGGCGTCGGAGCGCCACCGTCGTTGCAATCGACCTGCCCAGCGAGTCGGCGGTGTCAAGGCCACAACGGATAGTGTATTTGGCCGCATCCCTTCCTTCCGCAATGGCGCGGGAAAGCAGTGCCTGGACCTCCTCAGGGCACTGGGGCAAAACATCCGCCACCGAAGCCCACAGGGAGTGGGTATATCGGCCCAAAAGACAAGCGGTGTTAACGGACCGCAAGCCAGCACTGGAGGAAGAAAAACCTTTCTTCCCAAACTGATCCAGGCGTTTGGATTCCCTATCCGGAGGAAGCGGTAGGGAAGGCGGTTTGGGAAGCGGAGGCTTGGACAACCAAGCTCTCAGGAGTGGGGTGGACAGAAAGAAACAGGGGTCGCCCGGAGCAGGGCGATGGCGTCGTGACACGTTCCGATCCACAGGAGCCCGTGTGTTGGGCTTGGACCAGGCGCCCAAAGAACGTCAGTGAGGGCGTCGTTAAGCGGCAGCACAGTCTCCGCAGAGGAGGCTGCCGGCTGAAGCACCTCTGTCAAGATGTTAGGCTTGACCGTCAAAGTAGGGAGCTGGAGACGCAAGGCCCCAGCAGCCCTACGCAACACCGTACCAAAATTGGCCCCCTCCTCCGTAGCCACGGGAGGAGACAGCATGCCAGTGTCAGGGGAAGTATCCAGACCACTGGCTTCCCCTAGACTCTCTGTCCAGTCCTCATCATACTGACAGTTGCGCGTCAGAGGGTCATCAGACCCCTCCCAGTCCAACTGGTCCTCCTCAGGTTCAAAATAAGGAGGAGGAGGGACAGTTGGGACCCAAGGTCCCATCGGCGCCGGAGCCGGCGTCGAGCGGCGTCGCTCCGGGTCCATGTCCGGAGCCGGAAGGAACTGGGGGACGACGCCGCCCGGAGCCCAGGGCGGCGTCGAGAACGGCACCGGAGACATCGGCGCCGGCGGAGGTGTCGTGAGGTCGACCGGCGTCGATGGGGTTGTGGAGCCGGGATCGAGGCCGGGGCCGAAGCCGGAGCCGGGATCGAGGCTGGAGGCACGGGCGACGCCGGGGCCGGAGCCGCCGGCGGCGCCGGAGCAACCCCATCAGGGCCCGCGGGGCCCGAAGGCGCACCGGAGGGGCCTGAAGGCCCGAAGAGGCGGGCCATGGCCGACAGGAACTCCTGTACCTTGGCCGGATCCGCCCCCGAACCCGGGAAGGGCGGGTATGGCGGGCGACTCCACAGGCAAGTCCAGGGCCGCGGGGACGGTGCCGGGAGGGGCCTCAGCCGAGTCGCGAGACCGGCGAGGCGGAGTCCGAGAGCGACGATACTTCTTGGACTTCTTGTGCTTAGACTTACCGGACGAAGAAGACTTCGACGCCGACGACCGGTGTGCACTCCGCGAGCGACCCCTGGACCTCTCACGCGACCGGGGCCTCCGTGGAGCCGAATGCCGGGCCTCGAGAGCTTTCGAGACCGCTCTCGCAAAGCTTTCGGGTTGAGGGCCTGGCATTCGGGACAAGACTCGTGTCGTGGCCTCGGCCGAGGCAGAAGAGACACTCCCAATGCGGGTCGGTGACGGACATCATCCGCGCACAGGCGCCGCATCGCTCGAAGCCGGGCATCCCTACGACACCTTTAAGTTGGAAAAAACAGTGAAAAAATCACCAAAAAATATGGTCAAAAATTGACCAAGGCACTGCTCTTCCCGGATCTGCGCTTGCTGGCGCGGAAAAAGAAGAACTGACGTCAGCGCGCAGGGGCGGCGCCTAAGTACTGCCCGCGACGTCATCCCGGCGATCACGACGCCGACGACGGACGCGGAGCCGCACGACGCCGCCTACCGACGCGCAAGGGTACTGCTACGCAAAACTTTCCGGATCCAGCCTGACGCCTGGGGATATTCTAAGGTAAGGAATCTGTCACTAACGTGTCTCTTTCAGATATAAAATAACTAAAAGAATATTTTTAAACAAAAACAATTGGCCTAGAGTTCAGTTCTTGAGTGTGTGAATTCATTTGCTGACTGAGTGTGTACAACAAATGCTTAACACTGTCCTCTGATACTGCCTTACTGCTCGACCACACTATCACAAATAGAGAGTAAGGTTCTATCTAACTTTGCCTCTGCCTACCTTTGGGGTACAATGGACTCTGTGCACACTATACTTCACTTTGGTATAGTATATACAGAGCCAGCTTCCTACAAAAGGTGGCAAGGCCTTTGAAACCCCCCTGCCTCAGATGGCTTTTCGTGAACTAGGGGAGGTGTGAACACCTTTGCCCACGGAAAGCTTTGTTTCTGGGCCCAAGAAGCGAAGGCTCCCACCCCAGGGCTCCAGAAACTTGTTTCGTGGTGACAGGCTGGTGTTTACCGGTCAAGGAACACACCAGGGACTGGTTGTTTTTTAGGGGGCATCTCTAAGATGCCATCTGATGGCATTGTATAATAAATCCCACACTGGCATCAGTGTGGGTTTATTATGCTGAGAAGTTTGCTACCAAACTTCTCAGAATTCATTCAGCCATTATGGTGCTGTGGAGTTCGTATTGACAAACTCCCGGACAATATGCTCTTTATGGCTTTACTGAACTTACAATGTCTAAGAATGGACTGAGACACTATAGGGGTACAGTGCTCATGCAACCGTACCTTCACCAGTGGTATAGTATACCCAGCTAGAGGAGTGACTTGCCTATATCATAGGCAGTGGGTTGCAGGCATGGCTCACAGGTATGTGTGCCATGTCAACTCTTCACTTTTCTCAGCACCAAAACACGCTGCCTGCAATGGCAGTGTGTGTTGTGAGAAAGTGCCATCTTTCCTGCATGGTATGCCCCCCACTTTTTGCTGAATTGCTGACGTACTTTGACTGAGTGTGCCCTGGGCTCCTGCCAATCAGGTACCCAGGGCCTGTGTTCCTTCCCTAAAACTGCATTATAGCCTAAACCCAATTGGCATCTCTGGCCACATGTCAGCCCCTGGTAAATGGTACCCTAGGTACCCAGGGCACTGTGACCAGAGAAGGCCTCTAAGGGCTGCAGCACTTATTGTGCCACCCTTAGAGGCCCTGTACCCTGACACACACACACACTGCCTTTGCAGGCTGAGTGTCTTGGTGCAGAACAAAACAGAGTCGACATGGCACACATCCCTGTGTGCCATGCCCTAAACACACTGCCCTGGCATACCTCAGTCACCCCTCTAGCTGGGTGCACTATGCCAGTGGTGAGGGTACAGGTGCATGAGCCCTGTGCCCCTACAGTACCAAGGTCCATTCCTGGGCAGTGTAAGTGCAGTGCTGCCATTAAGAGTATATGGTGCTGGGAGGTCGTCATCACGAACTCCACAGCACCATGATGGCTACACTGAAGACTGAGAAGTTTGGTATCAAACTTCTCAGCACATTAATCCCACACTGATGCCAGTGTGGGATTTAATGTCAGATGCACGACAGAGGGCAACTTAGAGTTGCCTCCTGAACCTAACCTACAATCCACGTCCTGTCTGAGAGGCTGCCTAGGCTGCCACCCAGCAGACATGTTGCTGGACCCCTGCCATCCGCTCTCCCGGGCCTGCAACAATGCACGTCCTTGGCGAGGTGCTAGGTCTCCTCCCCCAGGAGGGGCAGGGGGAAGCTTCAAAGGCATGCCGCCTTGGTGAGCTTCCCCAGACCACTGCTGTACTCAGCAACTGGTCCCCACGGTTCTAGCCCCCACTCTGGCGGGAATACTGGCGGGAAACCACAAGTGAGGAAAGGGGTGTGCCAGCCTCTGCCAACCCCACCCATCAGGTGGGGAGGCGAGGTGCAGCACATCTCCGGGCTCTCGCCATCTTGAAGATGGGGAGCCCTACCCAATCAGGACTAGGCTCCTGCCCCCCTCCCACTGGAGAGTGGCAGGATAGGGGGTGTACCCACCCAAGGGAAGGGACCCATTGGTCCCTGCCCTTTACCTACCTGTAACGCCCCTAAATCTAGTATTTAGGGGCACCCTGAACCTTCCTTCCTCAGATCCCGAACTCGAAACAAGCAAGAAGAACAAGAAGAAAGAAGACCTGCCGTGCAGCTGCTCACAAGAGGACGACACCAACTGACTTGGCCCCAGCCCTACAGGCCTGTCGACCCTCGAACCTGCTCCTGCTAAACCCCGGAGTCTCCAGTGGTCAGCAACCTCGAAAACCCCGGTGGACCTGACTGCCTTGTGACTCTAAAAGAACTGGGACTCCCACGAGCAGTGGTACTGCTCAAAAGCAAGTAACAAACCCCTGGTGCCAGCCAGGAACCGCGACTCCTGCACCCTCTGCACCCGCCGAGCCCGGCCTGTGCCTGAGTGGACAAAGACCACGAGGACGTCCCCCCGGCGACTGTAACCCAGAATCCAGCACCCAAGGACCCTCCTCGACGCTCCTGACGACGCATGCAGCCTCAGAACCAGGGACACCTCCAACCGCGACCAGCAGAGGGTAAGATTTCCCCACGCGAAAAGACACCCCTGCACCCAGCGCCCTGGGGCCTCCTGTGCCCAACTACGGGGTGCCTACCTATCATCCAACTACCCAACTTACCTCTCGAAGAGGTGGTCGCACCTGAAGAATCTCCGTCCCCGAGCTTGCAGCCTTTGTCCAACTTCCAGCTTCTTCATTGAATTACATTGAGCGCCCGACGGCTCAAAAGCACCCTGCACCCAGCCGCCCGAGTGCCCCTGGGAGTGCAACACCTAGCCTATTTTTCTTCCCCACTTGCCCTGGGTAAGTGACCAGGAGCCCAGCTCCCACAGCAGCGTGGCCTGCCTGCCAGCAGCCACCAACCAAGGGCCCCCTGCCCGCCATAGGCTAACATTGGGCCTAACTCACTCTGCACCCGGCCGCCCCTGTGCCGCTGAGGGTGTACCAACTGTACCTACCTGACCCTGGGAGACCCCTGAGTCTATGCCCAGAACCTTAACTCTGCCAGTCGAGTACTTACCTGAAAACTGATAACCTACATTTTCTCCATAGGGTAACATTGACTGGTTTACACTGAAATTTCTTCTAAGTGTCGAGTTCTGAAACTTTAAAATAATCACTAAAAATCGTCCGATCAACGAAAACGAAATTACTCATCCTGTTATCAGGAGAGATCCCAGTGCTGGATCTTGGTGCCCAGCACTGACCCTGAAAAGCAATTACAACTGTACTTACCGATAACTTGATTTTCCTCCATGGGATAACATTGCCTCGTTTGCTCCAGAAATTCTTCTAAGTGTCGATTTTTGAAACAAACAAATATTCCTTAAAAATCGCCTGTGTAACAAAAGCGATTTCTTTCAACTGTTTACAGGAAATGCACCAGGGTTGAATCCAGGATCCAACCCTGAGTAAGAAAAAACATACGTAAAGTAACAAACTGCTTTTACTTAAAAACTCCCATTGAGCTCAATGTTATAATTGTGTTTGAATTGTGTTGCCTATTGCAACAACTGTAGCTATTGCATTCAACAGTCTATTGTGTATTGAAAGTATATAACTAAAGCATCTCATTCTGAGAAAGTATTTTTATACCTACCTGTGGTTCTAAAATAAAACAATATATTTTTACATACAAAACAATTGGCCTAGAGTTCAGTTCTTTAGTGCGTGAGACCATTTGCTAAGTGTGTACAACAAATGCTTTACACTGTCCTCTGATACTGCCTTACTGCTCGACCAAGCTACCACTTTAGAGAGTAAGGTTATATCTAACTTTAGCCTCTGCCAAACCTCTGGGGACTGTGGACTCTGTGCACAATGAACCTTACTTTGGTTCAGTATATACAGAGCCACTTTCTTACATGTGTGGGTTAAGGTACAGGACCTCTAACGGTGGCACAATATGTTTTGCGGCCCTTAGAGGCCTTCCCTGGTCAAAGTGCCCTTGGTACCCATGGTACCTTTTACAAGGGACTTACATGTGGCCAGAGGGGTGCCAATTGTGAGTACAAATGTACAGTTTTGGGAAAGAACAAAGGCCCTGAGAACCTGATTGGCAGGGACCCAGGGCACATCAAGCCAAAATCTGGTAAAAAGTGGGGGTGGAGGTTACCGCAACAGAAACCCACTTTCCTACATCAAGGATAGGGACTGGTTGTGCCAACGAGTGGTAGCAGCTTTGGTCCTGGTAATATGAGCATGCAATCCTTTCTTGGGCTGCTTTTTTGCTAGTGAGTAGCATATCTTATTGCACAGCAGGATGCAGCAGCAGATGGTTCTCTTCTGCACAGCCTACAGAGAACCCCACAAAGAGCTGACTGTTCACCTAGTGTTCTTTGGTACCATCAATGTAAAAGCTCAGCACTCTTTCGAGGTTCAAGTGATGAAGTCTCTCCTCTCCTTTAGAGGGATGAGATGGAGCACAGAGCGTCGTCGTAAAATGGTGTCAAAACTATCAGCAAATGGGATGCTCAAGTTTGCAGAACCAGCTTGTCTGGGAAGAAGGTGGTGTGTGACGCACAAGTTACTAACTTGTGTAACGATATATCTGTAAGAGACAGTAGTTAGTGACAGATTCCTTACCTTAGAATATCCCCAGGCGTCAGGCTGGATCCGGAAAGTTTTTGCGTAGCAGTACCCTTGCGCGTCGGTAGGCGGCGTCGTGCGGCTCCGCGTCCGTCGTCGGCGTCGTGATCGCCGGGATGACGTCGCGGGCAGCACTTAGGCGCCGCCCCTGCGCGCTGACGTCAGTTCTGTACACGACTTTCCGCGCCAGGAACGCAGAGCCATGCAAGAAGCTGACATAGGTGTCTGAAAAATACTAGGGCCCTGAAAGGGATGTCCTTAACCCTAGAAATCAGTTCGCAGAACGGGGAGGATGGGTGGGGCGGTAAGGAATCTGTCACTAACTACTGTCTCTTACAGATATATCGTTACACAAGTTAGTAACTTGTGCATCTGAAAGAGACACGTTAGTGACAGATTCCTTACCTTAGAATAGATACCCCAGCAATACCAACCCCGGTGGTGGGTCTGCGAACAAAGATCAGACAAGGAAGTCCTGGAGGACAGAACGGCCAAAGAAGCCGAACCTCCGGACCTGACTGTTAAGGCAGTAATGCTTTGTAAACGTGTGCAGCGAGGCCCACGTAGCTGCCTGACAAATAACCGGCAGCGGAACACTGCGGCCCAAGGCCGTGGTAGCAGCCGTTGCCCTGGTGGAATGGGCACGCAGCCCAACAGGAGGCTCCTTCTTAGCCAAAGAATAGCAGGTCTTGATGCACAAGGTAACCCAGCGGGGAGATGGTTCGTTTGTGCACCGCCCGACCTTTTGGCGCCCACGTAGCCAACAAAGAGCTGGTCATCCACCCGGAAGTGTTTTGTGCGGTCGATATAGAAGGAGAGCGCACGTTTTGGGTCCAGACGGTGGAGCCTCTCTTCCTCTCTGGAAGGATGCGGAGGCGGAAAGAAGGTAGGCAAAGTGATGGTCTGGCCAATGTGAAAGGCAGTAACCACCTTTGGCAAGAAGGACGGACGCGTCCGAAGAACAACCTTGTCTGGATGAACAGACAGAAAGGGAGGTTTGCAAGATAAAGCCTGGAGCTCACTCACCCGCCGAGCGGAGGTGATGGCCACCAGGAAGGCTGTCTTTAGAGTCAGAAGACGAAGAGGACAGTTATGCAGAGGCTCAAAGGGAGCGCACATTAAAAGGTAAGAACCAAGTTCAAGTCCCACTGAGGCATCACAAATGGAACAGGAGGAAAGAGGTGTGTAATGCCTTTTAAGAACCTGTTAACAACAGGGGACTTGAAAAGGGAGGGCTGATCAGGGAGCCTGAGGAAGGCCGAGATAGCACAGAGATAACCCTTGATGGTACCCAGGGCAGAACCCTGTTGGGCCAGAGAAAGAAGGAACAGAAGGACCTCAGAAAGAGGGGCAGAAAGGGGGTTCACAGCCTTTGCTGTGCACCATGCCACAAATTTGTTCCACCTGCAGGCGTATACCACCTTAGTGGAGGGACGCCTGGCTGCCAGAATCACATCACAAACTTCGGGAGGCAAGTCGAAAGGAATCAACTGCCGCCGCTCAATCTCCACGCAAGCAGGTGTAGACTGGACAGGTTCGGGTGGAGGACCGTCCCCCTGCTGCTGCGACAGAAGATCCTCCCGAAGAGGCAGACGGATCGGGGATCGACGCTCATATTGAGTAGCTCGGGATACCAAACTCTTCGAGCCCAGTCCGGAGCCACAAGAATGACTTGGGCCCGGTCGTGCCGAATCTTCTTCAACACTCTGGGTAGAAGTGGTATAGGCGGAAAGGCGTACAATAGACCGCAACTCCACTCGTGACGAAAAGCGTCGCCGGCGAGTGCCGCCTTGGAAATTCCAACGCGCAGAACTGATGACATTGCGCGTTCTCTTCGGTGGCGAATAGATCTAACCAAGGCTCTCCCCACTGTAGAAAGAGTCCTTGCGCCACTTCCGAGTGAAGACGCCATTCGTGATCCATCATGCACCTGCGGCTGCAGGTTCGTCCGCCCTGGCGTTCAGGGAACCTGCCAGGTGTTGAACCATCAGGAACATGCCCTGATGTTCCAGCCATGTCCAGAGGCGCAGAGCCTCCTGACAAAGGGTCCACGACCCCACCCCGCCCTGTTTGTTGCAGTACCACATGGCGGTGGTGTTGTCGGTGAACACCTGCACTACCTTCCCTTTGACAGAGGGAAGGAATGCCTTGAGTGCAAGTCGGATCGCCCGGAGCTCCAGAAGGTTGATATGGAGCCGGGACTCCGCCGGAGACCAGAGGCCTCTGATCTCCGCCTCTCCCATGTGACCGCCCCATCCCAGAAGGGACGCGTCCGTCACAACTGTATGCTCTGGCTGGGGAAGGGAGAGGATCTGCCCATGACCCATTGCCGGTTCGAGAGCCACCACTGCAACTGTGTTGCAGTCCCCTCCGAGATCTGGACGTGATCGGACAGGTTGCCCTGGTGCTGCGCCCACTGGAACTTCAGGTCCCACTGCAGAGCCCGCATATGCCATCTGGCATGATTGACCAGCAGGATGCAGGAGGCCATGAGGCCCAGCAGCCTCAGGGTCATCCGTACCGAAACCCAGGATAAAGGCTGAAAGATCGGAATCATAGCCTGAATATCCCGGACTCGCCGTTCGGGAGGATAGGCCCGAAACTGCGTCGTGTCCAGAACTGCTCCGATGAAAAGGAGCTGTGGAGAAGGAATCAGATGCGACTTCGGCACATTGATGGAGAACCCCAGCGAGTGCAGGAGTTCGGCCGTAGTCTGGAGGTGGGAGACGACTGCCTGGGACGAGCCCGCCTTCAGCAGCCAGTCGTCGAGGTAGGGGAAGACTGAAACCCCTGCCCGGCGCAGATGAGCTGCGACCACCGCCATCACTTTCGTGAACACCCGAGGGGCACTGGTAAGGCCAAAGGGAGCACGGTGAACTGAAAATGCTCGAGGCCTACCGTGAACCGAAGGTAACGCCGGTGGGCCGGCAGGACGAGGATGTGGAAATAGGCGTCCTGCAAGTCCAACGCTACCAACCAGTCTCCGGGGTCGAGGGCAGTCAAGACCTGAGCTAGGGTGAGCATCTTGAACTTCTCCTTCCGGAGGAAGCGATTGACGTTCCGGAGGTCCAAGATAGGACGCATGTCCTCCTTGTCCCTTTTGGGCACCAGAAAGTAGTGGGAGTAGCAACCACGCCCTACTTCTGGGGTCGGAACATGCTCGATGGCCCTCTTGGCCAAGAGGGCCGTGACTTCCTTCTGTAGAAGCACCAAGTGATCCCCTGACATGCGGTGGAATTGAGGTGGCATGGCTGGGGGGTGGTCTCGAAGGGAGGGAGTAGCCCCTTCGGACAATGTCCAAGACCAACCTGTCCGAGGTGATGGGACGCCAGCGGTGAAGGTGATGGCGGACCCTGCCCCCGACTGGCGTACTGTGCACCTGAAAGGAGGGACTAGGAGGGCTTGGAGGCCGCGGACGGGTTGGAGGTGGTGGCCTGACCCGCACACTGGTTGCCCGAACCGCCACGGCTATATCCACGTCCTCGGCCACGCGAAGGCGCTTGCTGCGCGGGCCGTTGGCCGGGCTGTGGACGTGACTGGGCGCCCCTTCCGTGGCCACGAAAGGGGCGAAAAGCAGACGTGAGCGGAGGGCGCACAACAGCAAGGCCCAGGGACTTAGCAGTAGCCCGTGAGTCCTTGAAACGCTCCAGCGCATGGTCTGCCTTCGAACCAAAAAGACCGACTCCATCAAAGGGCATGTCCATGAGTGTATTCTGGACATCCCCTGAAAAACCAGTGGTTCTCAGCCAGGCGTGGCGACGCAGCGCCACCGTCGTTGCAAGCGATCTGCCCAGCGAGTCGGCGGTATCAAGGCCACAGCGGATGGTATATTTAGCCGCATCACGCCCTTCCGCAATGGCGCGGGTAAGCAGTGTCTGGACCTCCTCAGAACACTGCGGCAAAACAGTTGCCACCGAATCCCACAGGGAGTGGGTGTATCGGCCCAAGAGGCAAGCGGTATTAACAGACCGCAAGCCAGCACTGGAGGAAGAGAAAGCCTTCTTCCCAAAGTGATCCAGGCGCTTGGATTCCCTATCCGGAGGGCGGTAGGGAAGGCGGTTTGGGAGGCAGAGGCTTGGACAACCAAGCTCTCAGGGGTAGGGTGTTGGGAGAGAAACAGGGGGTCGCCCGGAGCAGGGCGATGGCGTCGGGCCACGTTCCTATCCACAGGAGCCCCTGTGGTGGGTTTGGACCAGGCACCCAAAGAACGTCAGTCAGTGCCTCGTTGAACGGCAGCACAGTCTCCGCAGAGGAGGCCGCCGGCTGAAGCACTTCAGTCAGGATGTTAGACCTGACGACCACTGTAGGCAACTGGAGATTTAAGGCTCCAGCAGCTCTACGCAACACCGTTGCAAAATTAGCCCCCTCCTCCGTTGCCACGGGAGGAGACAGCATGCCAGAGTCAGGGGAGGTATCCAGACCACTGGCATCCCCAAGTTCCTCAACCCAGTCCGGGTCAAACTCGCACTGTTGTGTGAGAGGGTCCTCAGACCCCTCCCAGCTCTCCTGGTCCTCCTCAGGTTGAAAATATGGAGGAGGAGGGACATCAGGGACCCAAGGTCTCATCGGCGCCGGAAACGGCGTCGGGCGACGCCGGTCCGGCTCCATGTCCGGACCCGGAGAGAACCGGGGAACGACGCCGCCCGGAGCCCCGGACGGCATCGGAAACGGCACCGGGGACATCGGCGTCGGCGGAGGCATGGTTAGGTCAACCGGCGTCGATGGGGGTTGCGGTACCACCGGAGCCGGGGTCGAGGCCGGGGCCGGAGCCGAGGCCGGGACGAAGGCTGGTGGGACAGGCGACGCCGGGACCGGAGTCGACGGCGACAGCGGAGCAACCCCATCAGGGCCCGCGGGGCCCGAAGGCGCACCGGAGGGACCTTGAGGCCCGAAGAGGCGGGCCATGGCCGACAGGAATTCCTGTATATCGGCCGGAGTCGCCCCCGAGCCCGGGTAGGGCGGGTACTGCGGGGGTAACTCGACAGGCACGTCCGGGGCCGCGGGGCGGGGACGGTGCCGACAGGGACCTCAGCCGAGTCGCGAGACCGGCGGGCGAAGTCTTAGAGCGATGACGCCGCTTAGACTTCTTGTGCTTCGACTTACCGGAGGAGCGCGAAGACTTTGAATCCGACGAACGGCGGGGACTCCGCGTCCGGCCCCTCGACCTCTCCCGGGACCGGGGCTTGGTGCGGCGCGGAGCCGAATGCCGGACTTCGAGGAGCTTTCGAGACCGCTCTCGCAAAGCCTTAGGATGAAGTTTCCGGCAGTCAGGACACGACTTCGTGTCGTGGTCTCGGCCGAGACAAAAGAGACACTCGAGGTGCGGGTCCGTGATCGACATCATGCGACCACATTCCTCGCAGGGCTTAAAGCCGGGCATCCCTACGACACCTTAGGAGTCGTGAAGACTCGATTGAAGAAACAGTGAAAAAATTCACCAAAAAGATAGTCAAAAAGTGACTAGGGCACTGCTCTTCCCGGATCTGCGCTTACTGGCGCGGAAAAAGAAGAACTGACGTCAGCGCGCAGGGCGGCGCCTAAGTGCTGCCCGCGGCGTCATCCCGGCGATCACGACGCCGGCGACGGACGCGGAGCCGCACGGCGCCGCCTACCGACGCGCAAGGGTACTGCTACGCAAAAACTTTCCGGATCCAGCCTGACGCCTGGGGATATTCTAAGGTAAGGAATCTGTCACTAACGTGTCTCTTTCAGATAGGTCAACAAAGAGATTGAAGCTCAATCACTCAATGCACCGAAATTATGGTGACGAGGAGCGCAGTCTTGAAAGTCAGAAGCTACAAGCGAAAGCTTATAAAGCACCTCAAAGCAAGAACATATCAAATATGAAAGGACCAAGATAAGGTCCAACTGTGGCATGACAGAGGGAGAGGCAGGAAACAGAGGTAGGCCTTTCAAAAAAGCATCACAACGGGTGACTTAAATAATGAGAACTGATCCAGCAACCGCAAAAATGCCAAAAGATACCCTTTAACTGTGCCCAAAGTCCCTGCTGGGAAAGGGACAAAAACAGTAAAAAGTCAGATAACTTTGTCTGGAGAGGGTCTATCTGCTTCGTGCCGGTCAAAGTCACAAAGTTGGCCCACCGACAGGTGTATACAGTTTTTGTTGAGGGCTGCCTGGCTGCCTCGATGATATCAACCCACTCCGGAGGAAGATCGAAGATTTTGAGCCGTCATCGCTCAATCTCCAAGCATGAAGGTGTAGATTGCAAAGGCCCAGAGGCAGAATCCTGCCCCATTGCTACGACAGCAGATACTCCCAGATAGGCAGCCTGATCGGAGGACAGATGCTCATGCCCGGGAGCTCTGGATACCATACTCTCCGTGCCAAATCAGGGGCCAGTAGTATGACTTGAGCCTGGGTCTGTCCTGATCTAATTCCGAACTTGAAGCAGGAGTGGTATTGGCGAGAAGACATACAGGAGTCCCGAGTTCCACCCTAGGCATAACGATTTTCCTTCCGCGATACGCTTTGCAAAATGCCAATGCACAGAACTGCTGACATTTCTCATTCTCAGCAGTGGCGAATAGATCGAGTCAAGGTTCTCCCCATTCATGGAAGAGACATTGCTCCACATCTGGGTGCCAATGCCATTTGTGATCCGCTAGGCATCAATAGCTGAGTTTGTCTGTCCAGGCATTCAAGG
This sequence comes from Calotriton arnoldi, assembly GCA_963921515.1. Taxonomy (NCBI): domain Eukaryota; kingdom Metazoa; phylum Chordata; class Amphibia; order Caudata; family Salamandridae; genus Calotriton; species Calotriton arnoldi. The sequence goes on along the minus strand of CAWUFW010001352.1, from coordinate 2,367,981 downwards.
CTCCTGCAAGGTGGTTCCGCACCAGCAAAATGGCTTGATTGTCCAGCCATTTTCAGAGGCGCAGGGCCTCCTAGCACAGGGTCCTTCACTCCACCTACCCGGTTTGTGGCAATACCACATGGTGGTGTGTTGTCCTTAAGCACCTGTACCAGACTCCCCTAGATGGATGGAAGACAAACTTTCAATGGCAAGCGGATGCCCCTCAGCTTCAGAAGGTTGATGTGCAGTCAGGACTCCGCCGGAGACTAGAGTCATCTGATCCCCACCTCACCCAGGTGGAAGCCTAAACCCAGGAGTGACAGATTAGTCACCACGGTCAGCTCTGGGTCATCTAGGGAGATGGACTGGCAGCAGGATCCAACAATTCTTTCTGCGTTGGCAGGTCATACCATCGGACATCTGGGCGTGTCTTGGATAGCCAACATGGCGCTCGCTCTTTAGCAGAGCTCCGCATCGATCCCCTTCCCCTGGCAATAATCAGTCCAAAAACTTGCCACAGGCTTGTGTAGGCCGCAGGGGCTGTCCACCTAGCGTGAGGAGTTCCAGTGTGTGGAGCAGCTGTCGCCTGCCGAGATTCCCTGGATGCACCGACAGACGGAGGTGAGGGGGCAGGGATGGATCAGATTATGCGGCCATCTGCTCACCTGCCCTTGGAGGCTAAACCGGTGGGCGGTGGTGTCGTGGCCCTCCGGGGGGCTGCCCCACTACCCCCTTGAATACAGACTAAACATGGAGTCGGGACCCCCCTAGAGCCCTGGATAGAACTGCGAAGCAGGCCGGGGGGGGTTCTAATCTCACTGAGCAGTGTGCGGTGCTGTGGGGGAGGAGCTACCTTGCCACCTGGTTGCTGGAACATGATTGGGAAGAGAGCAGGCCTAGAGCTTGGGTCCAGGTCCGTGCCGAGCTGCACCCCGCCCTGGTCCTCTTCCCCCTCACCAGAGAGGCCTGAGGGATAGCAGGTGCTGCCCAAGGACTTCTGACCACGCTCCAGGGACCGGAGCACCAAGGAGCCTTTGAGCAGTAATCGCTGGGGTTTATAAACTCCCCCGATACATTGTAAAACACTGCTGCCACATTCCTGCATCTAGCCAGGGGGAAACAGCGTCTGGCTCCCAGACTGTCATACTTGATCCCACGTTGACTTCTCCTTCTCTACCTTTGCCGTTAAGTGATGGCTGGGCCCGTGTCTCCCTGGTGTACTGGTGCTGCTTCTCCCCCTACATGGACAGCTGTGCTGTACTTTCAACTGAGGCACACTCCTAAACCAACAGATACAGCATGACTGGCGTGGATCTCACGGACTGCTCAGCCCTCCTTTCACTTGACCCACTTTGGCCCTGCGTGGTACATGGCAAGCACGGACGGGCCCGTGGTGCCCCTCATGGCTTGTGGTGGACACCAGGATTATTGCCTTACCAATTTACAGTGAAGCTCTGCATACGAACAGCCACCTTGTGCTACCACGTGGCTGTGACAGACGGGCCACTTCTCCTTCAAAAGAGGGCCTAGCAGGATCACAACCCCACCATCATGGCAAAGATAAATCGGTGAAGCCAGGAACCTCACAGACTCGCATGGAACAATTCACTATCGATCGATGAGCAATCAACAAGGAAATGCTGGGGAAGGGTCGAGTGGTTCCTCCCCCACTGCTGATCTGGCCACAATTCTCCAAGCCACACAAACATCCCAAGCAGCTGTGGAAAGTAAAATCAGAGAAGTTCGCATGGATGTGGCATTGCTCCGCAAAGATCTCAGAAACGCTATGGCGCGAATCACAGAGGCAGAATCGCAAATCTCTGGAGTGGAAGACGAGGCTGCATCCTTTAATGTCCAAGTTAACAGCCTTCTCACACGCACATCAGAACTGCACCGTCGTGCGGAAGACGCTGAAAACCGCTTGCGAGGCAACAATGTGTGCATGATTAGAATCCCTGAGGGAACCGAACCTCAGCAAGTTTTGGTTTTCTTAGAAACATGGATAAGATCCTGGATGCCAGCTAAACATCTTTCCTCCTGGTTCGCGATTGAGAGGGCCCATCGTGCTTTGACACCAAAGCCTCCCCCAGGTGCCTTCCCCAAGGCCTATGTTCGCCCGGAATTCTGAATTTCAGGCACAGAGACGCGGTCCTATGTGAGTCAAGATTCAGACAGGAACTTTGCTGTGGGGACGCTAAGGTCCTCATTTTTCCTGATTACACCGTGAACTGCAGAAGAGGCGTCGTTCCTACACTGAGGTCAAACAAAAACTCAGGGGGGTGGGCCTCCAATATCACCTCCTGTTTCCTGCTAAGCTCCAAGTGATCCAGGCCAACAAATCCCATTATGTTGATACTCCAGAGTCAGCGTGGTCCTGGCTCACAGAGGACCGACCCCTTCGAAATCATGCGGAGACCTTGTCTAGTGGAGAGAGGGCTGAAGGACCGCCTGGACACACGCCAGCACTCAAACCGCAAAGATATCGTACTCGCTCCCACAGGAGAAATTGTCTCAATCGATGCCGGTCGCCCTCTGGTTCTTCTCCAGCACGGGAACTTTCTCCCTCGCTGCCAAGCCACCTTCCAGCCTCTGGCGGGGGAGCGAACGAGGCAGCTACAGAGACTATCTTGGTCACAGGGTCTTTGGTACCGGATGAGACATTGCAAGATCTGGGTAATTGAGGTAACCTGGCCACGCTCTCTATTGCAGGTGGTCCTTTCTCACTTGATGGAAAGTAGATATACGTTCTTGGTGAAGGGATCTAGAGGAGTATGATCCTCCTTTTGAATGTCATTCTCTTATTTCAGTTTCCTGGATCGGGCGACAGATGCTTCTAACGTAGAAATATGGGGTGGGGCAGGAGTGGGTTTCAAAGTAAGTACTGTTATTGTTTCAACTGTTTTCATTGATCTGTCTTAATGTTTGCCTCATCACCTGTATTATGTTTGGAGACACACACCGACACACATGCACTTCGTATATTACGTGACGCATGCAGAGTCATGGCTCTTCTTCATGCGCGGCGCGCTTGCCCCCCGTCCGTATGGCAACAGGTACATATCCCCCATCTACGTTTAGTGGCGCTTGTGCTTACTCCTCCCTCTGCTGGTGTCCTCCCATGTTCCGTCTTGGAACGTTAACGGCCACCTGGACCGGGTAAAGCGCACTGCAGTCCTGACCTTCGCTCACCGGCATCTCCCTGCAGTCCTTCTGTTCCAAGAGACTCATCTCTTGAGGAATCCCTGCCCTTTCTTAGCGTGTAGAGGATATGATGGGGTCTTCCACGCAAGATATTCTTGGGGCTCTACGAGAGTGGCTGTCTTGTTGGGGCGTTCCTTTCCACTCATGGTCTCCCGGGAGATGCGTGACCCACAGGGTCATGTTCTCGCTATTAAGGGGACACTTGAGGGCCAAACGGTTAATATGAGTGTTTAAACCCCTTATGCAGCTCATGCCACACTCTTTCAGGACCTTACTAGGACCCTCCTAGATTTACCGCAGGGATTGACTGTAATAGGGGGAGACTTTAACACGGTCCCTGTCCATGAGGCTGATGCTACTGGACCTTCCTCTGGTACGAGGCGCACCGGTGCCCATGGAGACTATGATTGGGCCGCAGCCCTGGGACTCTACAATGCATGGAGGACCTGGCACCTGCGCAGCCGTCGAAGCACGCACACCTCGGATGCTCATCATTCTCACTCCCATATAGACCTTATTTTTCTACCGGCCCCGAATGTCGCAATATTAGCCACGTTCAGATACTACCCCGTGGCATATTCGACCATGCCCCAGTACTTTTCCACCTGGGCTCTCTCAGAGAGGGTACACGATCTAAGTGGCATCCCAACGCCTGGTACCTACAGGATAGTGTTTGTCCAGGCCCTCAAGGAAGAATTACATGCTACTTTCATAATAATGAAGGGTCAATTGCTGCAGTGGGTGCTCTCTGGGCCGCTAGGAAGGCCACGCTGCGCGGTTTTGCCAAAGGAAAAATCTGTGTACAGGAACATGCATGTTCTCTACGCATTATCCAGTTAAAGGCGTGAGCCCGCTGTTTAGAAACCCAGATCGAGTCAGATCCTGATGATAGCATCTCCCAACACTTGGCCCTGATCTACAAGGATATTCGTCTCCTCTCCTTGGAAGCGGCCAAGCATTTGTGGAATGCCACAATGGCCAAGATTTACGGGTGGGGACACAAGAAGGGAAAATTGCTCTATTTGGCTGACATCTCACCATTACGTAAATAGGATCATACCGGAGATTACTGACAAACACGGTGCCTCCTTCCAGTCTCTCCCAGAGATCAGGCAGGCCTTTGCTTGCTATTACCACCACTTATACACAGTCCCCGCTGGTAGGGATTCGGCTTTTGCTACTCAATTCCTCTCAGACGTTCCCCTTCCCATTCTTTCACAGGCCGAAGTTAAGGCCTTAGACGAACCCTTCTCAACTGAAGGATGCCCGGTCAAAGACGAAACCTGGGAAAATCCCCGCCCTGATGGGTTCCCTGCCGAATACTACTGGACATTGCGAGACATTTTGAACCAACACCTCCTTGCCCTCTACGAAGAAGCTGGGGACCTGTGTAGATTTCCCACAGACATAGATACTGCCACAATAGTGGTGATCCCAAAGACACAGCCCCCATCTACCTCGCACGACGACTATCACCCGAAATCCCTGATTAATGGGGAAGTTAAGATCTTTGTGACCTTGTTGGCGGCCCGGCATAAAGAGGGTGCTGCCCACATTATTACACCCTGACCAGTGTGGCTTTATGCTGGCCTGTGGCACACGACATTGCCTTAGGCGCCTTTATGTGGCCCTAGCCCACCATCATCTTTTATCCCAGACCCTACGTTTACTCCTTTGCAGAGCAAACTTGTGGTGGCATTTTGAGCAGAATTTGAAAGCGTTATTTTCCATGGCCCCTACCTCGCCCTCTGTTGATCCATGTGTGTCATTGTTTCATCTGGTCCCCCGACGGAAAAAGTATCCGGAGGTCTTTCTTCTTCTCCGGTGTCTTCGTAGTCAATGATCAATGGTATTTTCAATCGAATTCTTTGATTCTTTCGGGGATTTTGTTCAAATCTTCGGTGTGTCTCCTTTTCCTTCCAGACACAACGGCAGAAAATAGAATCTGAAGATGACTACAACGCACAGGAACTTCCGGGGCGCCGTCTGATGTCACACAAGGTATGGCCCTAGCCCACCATCCTCTTTTATCCCAGACCCTACCTTTACTCCTTATAGACTTTGAAAAGTAGTTTGATACGGTGGACTGGGGCTATCTCCAACTGGTGCTGGCACAGGCTGGGATCGGACCTCGCTTCAGGGTCATGGTCCAAGCATTGAATTCTAACCCAAAAGAAAGAGTTCAGATTAATTAGGTCCTCTCCCACACCTTCCCCATGGGTCGAGGGACTAGGCAGGGTTGTTCCCTATCCCCGCTCCTTTTCGCACTGGCAATTGAGCCCTTAGCGCATCTCGTTCACATTGACGCACTGACCCCTCGATAAAGGCAACGAAGATTGCAATGCCTTGTATATGGACAACGTCCTGCTTTACTTGGCAAATCCAGCACAGAGTGGAACTCGCTGTCTCCATCTCTTACAGTGTTTTGGGAAAGGATCGCGTCTTAAAATAAACCTGGCTAAACCTATATTGGTGCCTCTGGGCCCTTCCCGGGACTGTTTTGATTGGGGCGGAATATGGAAATAAATGTCCTGCAGATCCAATGCCACCATCCAAGTCTCCAGGGTCGAGGGGAGACAAGACTTGGGCTAAGGGGAGCATTCTGAATTCGTCCTTCGGGAGGAAGGTGTTGAGAGGGCAGACGTCTAAAATATGATAAAGGCCTTTGTCCTTCTTTGGCATGAGAAAGTAGTGGCAATAACAACCACAACCCACTTCTGGCGCAGGAATCCTCTCAAAAGTGACCTAGGGCAAAATGGCTTGCCCTTCCTGTCTTAAGACAGACAGGTGTCCGTCGACAGTTGGTAGGAGGTGCGCGACTGAGTTGCTATAAAAGGTAGGTATCTCCTCTAGACAAGATGCACAAGTTACTAACTTGTGTAACGATATATCTGTAAGAGACAGTAGTTAGTGATAGATTCCTTACCTTAGAATATCCCCAGGCGTCAGGCTGGATCCGGAAAGTTTTGCGTAGCAGTACCCTTGCGCGTCGGTAGGCGGCGTCGTGCGGCTCCGCGTCCGTCGTTGGCGTCGTGATCGCCGGGATGACGTCGCGGGCAGTACTTAGGCGCCGCCCCTGCGCGCTGACGTCAGTTCTGTACACGACTTTCCGCGCCAGGAACGCAGAGCCATGCAAGAAGCTGACACAGGTGTCTGAAAAATACTAGGGCCCTGAAAGGGATGTCCTTAACCCTAGAAATCAGTTCGCAGAACGGGGAGGATGGGTGGGCGGTAAGGAATCTATCACTAACTACTGTCTCTTACAGATATATCGTTACACAAGTTAGTAACTTGTGCATCTGAAAGAGACACGTTAGTGATAGATTCCTTACCTTAGAATAGATACCCCAGCAATACCAACCCCGGTGGTGGGTTTGCGAACAAAGATCAGACAAGGAAGTCCTGGAGGACAGAACGGCCAAAGAAGCCGTCCCTCCGGACCTGACTGTCAAGGCAGTAATGCTTAGTAAACGTGTGCAGCGAGGCCCACGTAGCTGCCTGACAGATAACCGGCAGCGGAACACCGCGGCCCAAGGCCGTGGTAGCAGCCGTTGCCCTGGTGGAATGGGCACGCAGCCCAACAGGAGGCTCCTTCTTAGCCAAAGAATAGCAGGTCTTGATGCACAAGGTAACCCAGCGGGAGATGGTCCTCTTGTGCACCGCCCGACCTTTTTGGCGCCCACGTAGCCAACAAAGAGCTGGTCATCCACCCGGAAGTGTTTCGTGCGGTCGATATAGAAGGAGAGCGCACGTTTTGGGTCCAGACGGTGGAGCCTCTCTTCCTCTCTGGAAGGATGCGGAGGCGGAAAGAAGGTGGGCAAAGTGATGGTCTGCCCAATGTGGAAAGCAGTAACCACCTTTGGCAAGAAGGACGGACGCGTCCGAAGAACAACCTTGTCTGGATGAACAGACAGAAAGGGAGGTTTGCAAGAAAGAGCCTGGAGCTCACTCACCCGCCGAGCGGAGGTGATGGCCACCAGAAAGGCTGCCTTTAGAGTCAGAAGACGAAGAGGACAGTTATGCAGAGGCTCAAAGGGAGCGCACATTAAAAGGTAAGAACCAAGTTCAAGTCCCACTGAGGCATTACAAACGGAACAGGAGGGAAGAGGTGAGTAATGCCTTTTAAGAACCTGTTAACAACAGGGGACTTGAAAAGGGAGGGCTGATCAGGGAGCCTGAGGAAGGCCGAGATAGCACAAAGATAACCCTTGATGGTACCCAGGGCAGAACCCTGTTGGGCCAGAGAGAGAAGGAACAGAAGGACCTCAGAAAGAGGGGCAGAAAGGGGATCCACAGCCTTTGCTGTGCACCATGCCACAAATTTGTTCCACCTGCAGGCGTATACCACCTTAGTGGAGGGACGCCTGGCTGCCAGAATCACATCACAAACGTCGGGAGGCAAGTCGAAAGGAATCAACTGCCGCCGCTCAATCTCCACGCAAGCAGGTGTAGACTGGACAGGTTCGGGTGGAGGACCGTCCCCTGCTGCTGCGACAGAAGATCCTCCCGAAGAGGCAGACGGATCGGGGGATCTATGCTCATATTGAGTAGCTCGGGATACCAAACTCTTCGAGCCCAGTCCGGAGCCACAAGAATGACTTGGGCCCGGTCGTGCCGAATCTTCTTCAACACTCTGGGTAGAAGTGGTATAGGCGGAAAGGCGTATAACAGACCGCAACTCCACTCGCGACGAAAAGCGTCGCCGAGCGAGTGCCGCCTTGGAAATTCCAACGCGCAGAACTGATGACATTGCGCGTTCTCTTCGATGGCGAATAGATCTAACCAAGGCTCTCCCCACTGTAGAAAGAGTCCTTGCGCCACTTCCGAGTGAAGACGCCATTCGTGATCCATCATGCACCTGCGGCTGAGTTCGTCCGCCCTGGCGTTCAGAGAACCTGCCAGGTGTTGAACCATCAGGAACATGCCCTGATGTTCCAGCCATGTCCAGAGGCGCAGAGCCTCCTGACAAAGGGTCCAAGACCCCACCCCGCCCTGTTTGTTGCAGTACCACATGGCGGTGGTGTTGTCTGTGAACACCTGCACTACCTTCCCTTTGACAGAGGGAAGGAATGCCTTGAGTGCAAGCCGGATCGCCCGGAGCTCCAGAAGGTTGATATGGAGCCGGGACTCCGCCGGAGACCAGAGGCCTCTGATCTCCGCCTCTCCCATGTGACCGCCCCATCCCAGAAGGGACGCGTCCGTCACAACTGTATGCTCTGGCTGGGGAAGGGAGAGGGATCTGCCCATGACCCATTGCCGGTTCGAGAGCCACCACTGCAACTGTTTTGCAGTCCCCTCCGAGATCTGGACGTGATCGGACAGGTTGCCCTGGTGCTGCGCCCACTGGAACTTCAGGTCCCACTGCAGAGCCCGCATATGCCATCTGGCATGATTGACCAGCAGGATGCAGGAGGCCATGAGGCCCAGCAGCCTCAGGGTCATCCTTACCGAAACCCAGGATAAAGGCCGAAAGATCGGAATCATAGCCTGAATATCCCGGACTCGCCGTTCGGGAGGATAGGCCCGAAACCGCGTCGTGTCCAGAACTGCTCCGATGAAAAGGAGCTGTGGAGAAGGAATCAGATGCGACTTCGGCACATTGATGGAGAACCCCAGCGAGTGCAGGAGTTCGGCCGTAGTCTGGAGGTGGGAGACGACTGCCTGGGACGAGCCCGCCTTCAGCAGCCAGTCGTCGAGGTAGGGGAAGACTGAAACCCCTGCCCGGCGCAGATGAGCTGCGACCACCGCCATCACTTTCGTGAACACCCGAGGGGCACTGGTAAGGCCAAAGGGGAGCACGGTGAACTGAAAATGCTCGGGGCCTACCGTGAACCGAAGGTAACGCCGGTGGGCCGGCAGGACGGGGATGTGGAAATACGCGTCCTGCAAGTCCAACGCTACCAACCAGTCTCCAGGGTCGAGGGCAGTCAAGACCTGAGCTAGGGTGAGCATCTTGAACTTCTCCTTCCGGAGGAAGCGATTGACGTTCCGGAGGTCCAAGATAGGACGCATGTCCTCCTTGTCCTTTTTGGGCACCAGAAAGTAGTGGGAGTAGCAACCACGCCCTACTTCTGGGGTCGGAACATGCTCGATGGCCCTCTTGGTCAAGAGGGCCGTGACTTCCTTCTGTAGAAGCACCAAGTGATCCCCTGACATGCGGTGGAATTGAGGTGGCATGGCTGGGGGTGGTCTCGAAGGGGAGGAGTAGCCCCTTCGGACAATGTCCAAGACCCACCTGTCCGAGGTGATGGTGCGCCAGTGGGGAAGGTGATGGCGGACCCTGCCCCCTACTGGCGTGCCGTGCACCTGAAAGGAGGGACTAGGAGGGCTTGGAGGCCGCGGACGGGTTGGAGGTGGTGGCCTGACCCGCACGCTGGTTGCCCGATCCGCCACGGCGGAATCCACGTCCTCGGCCACGCGAAGACGCCTGCTGCGCGGGCCGGTGGCTGGGCTGCTGACGTGAAGGGGCGCCCCTACCGTGGCCACGATAGGGGCGAAAAGCAGAAGGCAGCGGAGGGCGTGTAGCAGAAAGGCCCAGGGACTTGGCAGTAGCCCGTGAGTCCTTAAAGCGCTCCAACGCATGGTCTGCTTTGGACCCAAAAAGACCGACTCCATCAAAGGGCATGTCCATGAGAGTATTCTGGACATCCCCTGAAAAACCAGTGGTTCTCAGCCAGGCGTGGCGTCGGAGCGCCACCGTCGTTGCAATCGACCTGCCCAGCGAGTCGGCGGTGTCAAGGCCACAACGGATAGTGTATTTGGCCGCATCCCTTCCTTCCGCAATGGCGCGGGAAAGCAGTGCCTGGACCTCCTCAGGGCACTGGGGCAAAACATCCGCCACCGAATCCCACAGAGAGTGGGTATATCGGCCCAAAAGACAAGCGGTGTTAACGGACCGCAAGCCAGCACTGGAGGAAGAAAAACCTTTCTTCCCAAACTGATCCAGGCGTTTGGATTCCCTATCCGGAGGAGCGGTAGGGAAGGCGGTTTGGGAAGCGGAGGCTTGGACAACCAAGCTCTCAGGAGTGGGGTGGACAGAAAGAAACAGGGGGTCGCCCGGAGCGGGGCGATGGCGTCGTGACACGTTCCGATCCACAGGAGCCCCTGTGTTGGGCTTGGACCAGGCGCCCAAAAGAACGTCCGTGAGGGCGTCGTTAAACGGCAGCACAGTCTCCGCAGAGGAGGCTGCCGGCTGAAGCACCTCTGTCAAGATGTTAGGCTTGACCGTCAAAGTAGGGAGCTGGAGACGTAAGGCCCCAGCAGCCCTACGCAACACCGTACCAAAATTGGCCCCCTCCTCCGTAGCCACGGGAGGAGACAGCATGCCAGTGTCAGGAGAAGTATCCAGACCACTGGCCTCCCCTAGACTCTCTGTCCAGTCCTCATCATACTGACAGTTGCGTGTCAGAGGGTCATCAGACCCCTCCCAGTCCTCCTGGTCCTCCTCTGGTTCAAAATAAGGAGGAGGAGGGACATTTGGGACCCAAGGTCCCATCGGCGCCGGAGCCGGCGTCGAGCGACGTCGCTCCGGGTCCAAGTCCGGAGCCGGAAGGAACTGGGGGACGACGCCGCCCGGAGCCCAGGGCGGCGTCGAGAACGGCACCGGAGACATCGGCGCCGGCGGAGGTGTCGTGAGGTCGACCGGCGTCGATGGGGGTTGTGGAGCCGGGATCGAGGCCGGGGCCGGAGCCGGAGCCGGGATCGAGGCTGGAGGCTCGGGCGACGCCGGGGCCGGAGCCGCCGGCGGCGCCGGATCAACCCCATCAGGGCCCGCGGGGCCCGAAGGCGCACCGGAGGGGCCTGAAGGCCCGAAGAGGCGGGCCATGGCCGACAGGAACTCCTGTACCTTGGCCGGATCCGCCCCCGAACCCGGGAAGGGCGGGTATGACGGGGGCGACTCCACAGGCAAGTCCGGGGCCGCGGGGGCGGGGACGGTGCCGGGAGGGGCCTCAGCCGAGTCGCGAGACCGGCGAGGCGAAGTCCGAGAGCGACGATGCTTCTTGGACTTCTTGTGTCGAGACTTACCGGACGAAGAAGACTTCGACGCCGACGACCGGTGTGCACTCCGCGAGCGACCCCTGGACCTCTCACGCGACCGGGGCTTCCGCGGAGCCGAATGCCGGGCCTCGAGGAGCTTTCGAGACCGCTCTCGCAAAGCCTTCGGGTTGAGGGCCTGGCATTCGGGACAAGACTCGGTGTCGTGGCCCCGGCCGAGGCAGAAGAGACACTCCCAATGCGGGTCGGTGACGGACATCATCCGCGCACAGGCGCCGCATCGCTTGAAGCCGGGCATCCCTACGACACCTGAAGGCTGGAAAAAAAAAAAAAACAGTGAAAAATCACCAAAAAGTATGGTCAAAAATTGACCAGGGCACTGCTCTTCCCGGATCTGCGCTTACTGGCGCGGAAAAAGAAGAACTGACGTCAGCGCGCAGGGGCGGCGCCTAAGTACTGCCCGCGACGTCATCCCGGCGATCACGACGCCAACGACGGACGCGGAGCCGCACGACGCCGCCTACCGACGCGCAAGGGTACTGCTACGCAAAACTTTCCGGATCCAGCCTGACGCCTGGGGATATTCTAAGGTAAGGAATCTATCACTAACGTGTCTCTTTCAGATCCAGGAATTACTTGTCTGTTGTTATGGCCTGACAACCTGGCAAAAATCTTTAGATTCTGCCGCCAAACGAACAGCTGTGCTCAACTAAGGGCACGATAAAAGGATTTGGCAGATGGGTTTGGGGGAATGAGTTGAGCAAGTTGACTAGCTCGTTGACTGTGATCACGGGGACAGTGGGTGACAGTCTTGGCTGTGAAACTGCTGGACACTTTGCTGAGACTGAAGTGGCTGCTGGTATGGGGTGCCTCTGCCGAAATAAAAAAAACAAATGGTAGGGCTGATGTGGCAGATAAGCCCAGGGGGCATGCTGTGGGACCTTCTCTTTGTACAACTTAAGAGCGTAATTTGCCTGGTCTCCAAAAAGGTGAGTCCTGTCAAAGGGTATGTCCATAAGGGATGACTGGACATCGCCTGAAAACCCCACTGACCGCAGCCAGACATGAATTTGCCTTCACCGGCCAGTCGCCTAGGTAGGGATAGACGTGGATTCCTCTCCTTTTTAGGAATGCTGCAAATGCTGCTAGGCACTTTGTGAAGACTCTTGGTGCCGATTTTATCCCGAAAGGCAGGACTTTGAATTGGTAGTGAGTGTTCTCGTGGAAGAACCTGAGGTATTTCTTGTGAGATTAGTTCATGGGGATGTGTTCAAAGGCATCCTTTAGATCTATTGTTGCCATGAAGTCCCCTTTTTGCAGCTGTGGGATTACTTCCTGTAGAGTTGACATTTTGAAACGCTGTGTGCGAATGAATTTGTTTATGAATCTGAGGTCTAAGATGGGTCTTAGCATGAGATCTTGCTTTGGGACCAGGTAGTATGGTGAATAGTTTCCTCTGGAGTGTTCCCTTTTTGGTACCTTCTCTATTGCTTGTTTTTGCAGGAGTTCCCTTCTTTCTTGTGTTAATTGTAAGAGTTCTGTTCCTTGGAACTTTTTCTTTTTGGTGGGTTGGGTAGGGGTTTGTTTGTTAGCTCTCTACAATAGCCGTGGTGTATCAAATTTAAAATCCAACTGTCTGTGGTGATGTGTTTCCATTGACGTAGGTGGTGTACTATCTTGACTCCCACTGGTGTTGTGTGGGGGTCTTTTGCTGTGGGCAAGTCTCTTGGAATTTGCTCCTCTCCCCTCTTGAGGGTTTTCCCCTGCCTCTTCCTCTGCCCCAAAAGGGCTGCCTTGGTTGCGGTTGCCAGGTTTGGTATCCGGACTGCTGTCCGCCGCCTTGAGTTTGTTGTTGTTGGTGGCATGTTAAGACTCCCCTTCATGTGGGTCTTCTGGTATTAAAACCTCCTCTCTTGAAGGTGCCTCTCTGTTGTAGGGCTCCCATGGCCCTGGCCCTGTCCTTTTTTATTTGTTGAAGTGATTCATCTACCTCACTTCCAAACAGGGCGTCTCCTGTGACGGGCATGTTAATAATTGAGGTTTGGGCTTCTTGCTTGAAGCCTGATATTCATAGCCAGGCGTGCCTTCTTAACGCTGTGCCTGTACACATTTGACTGCTGGCTGTATCGGCTGCGTCTAGGGCTGATTTCAGGCAGGTATTAGCGATGTTCTTTCCCTCCTGCATGATGGATTTTGCCCTCTTTCTATCTTCCTCTGGGAGCTTGTTTATCAGTTCCTCAATGTCATCCCATTGTTGGTGGCCATACCTTTTGAGTAGAACATTGGAGTTTGCAATGCACCATTGTGTTGCTGCTTCTTTCTCCATCATTCTCCCTACCATATCCATTCTTTTGCTTTCTCTCTCTGGAGGTAAACCAGTGGAGGAGAGGGCTTTTCCCCTTCTTGCCGTGGTGACAATGATGGAGTCTGGCACTGTGTTTCCCTGTATGTATTTAAAGTCCTTTGTTGAGGGTTTATATTTTTTCTCCACTCTTGGAGTTACCCCTTTTGCTGAGGCAGGGTGCTTGAAAGCCTCCTTACCCTCGTACAGAACGCTTGGTAGCATTGGGAAGTATTGTGTCCCCTTGGTGGATGGTGCCAAAGTCTCTAGGAGAAAGCAAGAGTCTCCTTTTTCCTCCGCTTAAGGGACCCCAAAGGTATCAGCTGCTCTCTTGATGAGGCTGTTGTAGAAGGCTATTTCGTCTGGTGGAGAAGCCTTCGAGGGATAGCTATAATCAAACGTCCCCGAGGCTTCCCCCTCTTCTTGAGCGTCGAGCTCCTCTGAAATTCTCTTCGCGCGGTTCCGGGGTTGCCGGAGAACTGAGGATATCTTCCTCTTCTTAAGCGTTTTTGGTGTCGCCGGCGGGCTTCCGGGAATCCGGAACTCCTTCAGTGCTTCGTCAAACTCCTTCCGTTGAAGGTGTGGTGCCATTTCCGCTTCCAGGCATCACTTCTTTTTCTCCACCTCGAGGGCCCATTCGGCGTCTGAGGCCAGGATGATCCTCTTCTTGAGTGTGGAGGTTTCAGGCTCCGAGGGTGTGGTCTTTCCCTTCGTAGCCTCTTGTTCGGTGCTTGCTTCTGTCGATTTAGATGATCTTCCCTCAGTCGGTATCGATGGGGTGGTATACGTGGGATTCGTTTGGTCGCGGCTTACCCTCAGTGTGTTGATTCTGCGGGTACTCCCTGGTCGTCCTAGTCGCTTGAGAGGCCTAAGTCCCTCAGCAAGGGTTGTTTCTGGCTTTGGAGCATGGCTGGGTAATGGTCCTCCCTCTGCTTTCGGCGTACCTGGAGTGTCTTTGACATGGCAAACACAAGGAGATGATGGACGGAGCGCTGAAACTTTTCAGACACTCACCCCCAGTCACATGAACACAGCGCAGGCCTCGCAGTCTTTATCCTTGTGATCCCTCGGCAGGCAGAGGTTACAAACGTCGTGTGGATTGCAGAGCAAACTTGTGGTGGCATTTTGAGCAGAATTTGAAAGCGTTATTTTCCATGGCCCCTACCTCGCCCTCTGTTGATCCATGTGCGTCATTGTTTCATCTGGTCCCCGACGGAAAAACTATCCGGAGGTCGTTCTTCTTCTCCGGTGTCTTCGTAGTCAATGATCAATGGTATTTTCAATCAAATTCTTTGATTCTTTCGGGGATTTTGTTCAAATCTTCGGAGTGTCTCCCTTTCCTTCCAGACACATCGGCAGAAAATAGAATCTGAAGAGGACTACAACGCACAGGAACTTCCGGGGCGCCGCGTGATGTCACACAAGGTATGGACCTATCACCAAATGGTGGTCGACGATGTCCCAAACAAAAAAAAGAAAAACAAAGACCATTACGGACCCAACCACTAGATGGCGGAATAATGCACAGCATGTGAATCCAGAAAAAGATTCATGCTGCAAAACCCCAATGACCGCAGACAGACGTGGCGACTAATGGATATACTGGTGCCAATGGCTCATCCATTGGCATCAGTGGTGTCTAAGTCACATCGAACTGTGAAACTGGCCATCTCACGACCACCTTGTATGGCTTGGGTCAGGACAGGTCAGAGGTCTTTCGGGATTCTTAGGAGAACTTGAGCCACCGAATCCTAAAGAGTGTGGGAATAGCAGCCCAGTAGGCAACTGGGATTGACAGACCCGAGGGCCAAACTGGTGGAAGAAAAAACTCTCTTCCCAAAGGTCTTCACTATTCTGGACACCCTATTGGGGATTAGTCAGAAATGTATTTGGGTTTATCCGACTAGTAGATGCTTGTACCACTAAGCTCTTAGGAGAGGAGATCTGAGGCAAAAATGCAGGGTCACCCAGGGCAGGTTAGTTGCTCCTTGCAATTTGCCGATTTACGTGGGGAGACAGAGCACGGTTTGGCCTATGTCTCTAGAGGGTATCAGTAAGTGCCTCGATAAAAGGTAGTAGGGGTTCAATAGTACTTTACCCCAGCTGGAGAACTTTGGTCAAGACATTGCTTTTGACCACTGAGGTGGGGAGCAGGAGGTCGAGAACTTTGGTCGCCCTTGGCATGACCACCAATTCTCTTGATAAGTGTAGGAAAGTCGGTTTCTGTTGTGCACACCCCCCCCCCACACTTCTTGCCAGATCTTTGATGCAATTTGACTGAGTGTGCCCTGGGTCCCTGCCAATCTGGTTCCCAGGGCCTGTGTTCTTTCCCCAAAACTGTACCTTTGTTTTCACAATTAGCACACCTCTGGCTCACATGCAAGTTGCTTGTAAAAGGTACCAGTGGTAACAAGGGCCTTGTGATCAAAGAGGGTCTCTAAGGACTCCAGCATGTATTGTGCCACCCCAAGAGGCCCCTCACCAAACACATACACAGCTATTGCAGACTGTTTTGGTGCCTGTGGCATAGTTAAATCACCCCTCTAGCAGGCCTCACAGCCCTAGGCAGTGTGCACTATACCACAGGTGAGGGCACAGCTGCATGAGCAATGTGCCCCTACAGTGTCTGTGCCATTCACAGACATTGTAAGTGCAGTGGAGCCATATTGAGTTCATGAGCTGGGAGTTTCTCATTACAAACTACACAGCTTCATGATGGCTTTACTGAATGCTAAGGAGTTTGGTATCAAACTCCTCAACATAATAAACTCACACTGCTGCTAGTGTTGGATTTATTACAAAATGCACTCAGAGGGCATCTTAGAGATGCCCCATGAAAAATGACCAACTCCCTCGTGTCCAGCTGATTGGTCTGCAACAGCCTCCCACACACAGACACGCTTCTGACCCCCTGAGGTGGGAGCGCTTGTGGTCTCGTGGGTCAGGGACCAAGGCTGCTTGAGGTGGAGGTTCTTCACACCTACCCCAAAGCAGGAACAGAATTCAGGGTGGTGAGCCTCTAAGGCTACCTGACCTTTGATATGCTAGCCAGGGACTCTCCAACTAGTGGAGATGCCCGCCCCCCCCTTGACCAAGCCCCACTTCTGGTGGGAAATTTAGTAGTCAAGAGAGGTGTCCCCCCCTCTTCCAGGACCACCCCTAAGGTGTCCTGGAGCAAGGTGACCCCGCTCCTTAGGAAATCTCCCATCTTGAATTGAAGAATATGACCCAATCAGGTTAGGGAGATGCCCCCTCCCCAAAGAGAGGGGCATTCTAAAGGTGTAGTCACCCTAAAGGCAAGTAGCCAATTGGCTTCCATCTGCCAGTACTTTAAATGCCCTGCATTCAGCATTTAGGGGCTCCCCTGAACCTTAATCCTCGAATTCCTGCGACCCAAGAAGACGAAGACAACACTGTGCAGCCAAGCCTGGAAGGCGACTAATGATTTGGCCCTAGCCCTACCTGCTCAAAGACCATGCAAAGAAAATTACGCCTGTCCTGTGGCCAGCAACTTCCAAGAACCCCAGGAAGATTGACACTTTTCAGCCAAGACCAGATCTCCCGAAGACAGCAGCTCTGTCCAAAAAGAAACTACATCAAGGATTCTGGATCCAAGGGGATCCGTGACCCCCTACCCAATCTGCACCTGATGCCCATGGCCCGAGTTCAAGCAGCTCACCTGCCCTGAGAAGTCTCCCCAGCGATCCTGACATCTCCATCGGTGGCTGACCTCTCTTGGAACCCACAAATCGCCTGAAGCCTCTACATGAAGGGTCCCCCTGACCGCGACCGGCTCCGACCGAGAAGATCTGACACCAAAAGGTACCCCTGCATCTTCAGCACCGACCACCTGAGCCCTCCAAGTTACCTACCCAGTGGTCACATTCAGCTAGCCTCCTGGTCCGAGCCTGCAGCCTCTGTGCGACCGAGAGTCCCCATTGAAATGCACCGGGTGCCCAATGCTGATTTTACACCCTTCACCCGGCCGCACCTGAGGCGCTGGTGGTTAAACTTAGGTGCTGCTTGTGGTCCCCCCTGTGCTGATCTTGACCCCCAGGACCTGTGCCCTGAAACCACGTGTACTTGCCTGCAAACAGTGCCTCTTTGAGGTGCCCCCAGTCTCCATTGATTTACTTTGGACCCAGTGACCTCTACACCCTGCCGCCCCAGTGCCACTGGTGGTGCAGTACCTACCCTAAACAGAACCTTAACCAGTGTTGGTCCAAACCCCTAAAGACTGGTATTGTAAGTCGAGTACTTACCTGCTAATGCATAACACGGTTTTCCTTCCATAGGATTGCATTGTATTCTATCTATTGCATACAACTGTCTAACTTTCCCATTGATAAGTGACAAATACAAAAGCGTTTGAGACTGTAAAGCATTCCTTCTGCCTTGCAAAACAATTCTTACTGCATATTTGAAAGTATTACTACTTTGAAAACGGTTTCTTACCTGCAACTGAGTATTTCTTGGTTCTAGAAAATAAAATAACCAAGTAATTTTTTTATACAAAACAATTGGTCTGGATTCAGTCTGAGTGAATGCAATCATTTCTTGCTTGAGTGTGTACAATAAATGCTGAACACAGCCCTCTGATAAGCCTAACTGCTCGACCACACTATCATAAATAGTGCTTTTAGTTTTATCTACTTGAGCCTCTGTAAGCCTCTAGGGATTCACTGGACTCTGTGTACACTATACCTTACTTTGGTATAGTATATGCAGAGCCAGCTTCCTACAGTAAGGTTGGCCAATTTCATCACCCACTTCATACTAGTTGTCAGAATCTGTGCCAAACAACGTATACAATGTATGGGATCTTCCTTGTCGAGTTGGAATGTAAAGCGTTGCAGGTTGTGGTTCAATGGAAAGTGAGCACTGTCTCAGAAGAGGTCGTATCGGCTAAGACTCAGAGCACAATGGGCACCTTGTCCTTCGGCAGCAAGGAAGGTTTCTTTAATTATCCAGGAACTGGAGTAGATGTGAGAGGCCCAGTGGGCATGTCAGAGGGTTCAACTGCCGTCAAGGGCGAACCCGCCGGCATTATCCCAGATGGACGGCCTCTCGCTCCTTGGGGCCTCCAGGCGCGCCAGAGGGAGTCAGAATGGATCTGAACAGTCAGTGCATGGCCTCGCAGAACACTTGGATCTGCCCAAAAACTCAGGTTGTTCCAGGATAAGTTGCAAAATTGGCTCTTAAGTCGACTGGCTTCAGGAGCAATCACTGGAGGTACAGTGACACCCTCGCACCTTCTCAGGAGTACAAGAGTGGCAGAAAGGGGCAGAATCCAGCTTGGATTTTATGTTTTTTTCCATCAACTTACCCCATGATTTGGAGCAGGACGACGATAGTCCTCTGGATCAACTTCTGGAACAGGACCAATTTAGATGAGGACTATTCCGGTGCTTGGCAAAGGAGTTTTGTCTTGTCGTGCCATGTGGCCTAAAGGTTCATCGACACACAGTCACTCCAGTTTTAGAGTCGTGACTCGGCCCCAGGCACGACGGGCAAACCTGATGAGGATCTGTCAGAGACATCTACTTGCAACAGTGCTTGCAAAGTTTAAAGCCGGTGGTCTTGAGATGTGACACACTGTAATCTTATGAGGTAAAAGAAGGTCTCAAAGAGACAACAGGTAGCTCAGGATCAGAAAGTAAGGAAACCTTGTCATCAAGCGATAATGGAGCCTATTTAAGCTCCGCACTTCATTCCCAAAACAAAACTGCATCAGTTCAGGACTGTGTGGTGCCACCTATTGGTATTAAAGTTTCCGGATACAGTTTGAAGCCTGGGGAATATACAAAAGGTGAGGAATCAGCACTTGGAAATCCCTCTAAGAATTAAAATGTAACTGTTTGCTTTAAAAGAGGACTTTGACAATTCATTAACCACTCTAGCTTAAGATTGCATGAATATGAGGTGACTTTCACAGAACTGAACCATATTTCAGGCAGCATTTTTCACATTTGAGTCTATTAAGTGAAACATGTGAACAGAAGATAGAAATATTCTGGAACCTGTAGCGGTGTATTTTTAGAATAACAAAGGATGCCCAGCCAGTCAGCACATACCATGGGAGGGATGATGGCAGCTCGATGGTGGAGCTGCTGCAGATCCATCGGCACTTGTTTCATAGCAGGCCCAAGAAGGACACTTCCAGGGGGGTTCAAGAGCGAGGGCTTGGACTCCATGAAAACCCTAGGGGGGAAAAAACAAAATGTAAGCATTCAGAAAACACAGTCCTCATTGCAGACTATTAGTTATTTTTTCCTAGAGTTTAGTAGGGTGAACTTACTTAGTGAGAGGCGAGAAGAAAGCAAATAAGAAAACAGGCTAATGATTGTGTGGTGGTGTAAAGGGCAATTCTCATCTGCAGATTTACTACCTGCTAGGTATTCATATTAAGAAACGTATATAGATCGGTGGTGACTGAATAATCCTGATTCGTGTAAATATAGGGAAAAGAATGGCAACCTGCTCAACCAACAGAATGCCACTGGCACATTTAAAAAAAAATAGAACAATTTGGATATAGGAATGGAAAATGTGAGGAAATGGGGTGTATTATATGGTGTGGTAGAGCAACCTCACACTGTAATACATCTACCAACCCCTTTAGGATACTTAGGTTTCGTCTGTCAAACCCTTAGCTGAACCCAAGGTAACTGTGGCCCTGAGCAGCAAGGCTTACAAAAAGTAACAAGTGTTTGGCATTTAAATGGCACCAAAACAATTGAAGAAATCGACAACACTCAATAGAATGTATTTGTATAAGATTTTAGACACTAGAACAAAAAAGAACTAGCGGAGGGTTCTGGAGATCTAGTTTTTAAAAGCAATAAAATCAATGCAATTTCACTCAAATGCAAACAAGCCTCGGCAAAGTCAACAAATTAGCCACTTAGAAACGTTTTCATAGAAAACTTTGGTAAATGTCCACGCGGTCAGTTAGAAGTACCTGGGGCGACCAACTCCAGGGGCAAGCTAGTCAGGGGGACCAGCAAGGTCTTCAAGAACAGTTTCCTTCACAGGAGGCACTCCTTCAACAGTCCTTCATCAGTTCCAGGAACTTTATCTGCTTTGCAACGGATTCCTATGGAGTGGTCCTGATGCAAGGGATGAAGGATGCTGAAGATGCTCAAAGGATGCTATGGATGCGACACGGTAGACGGGGATCTTTCTGTAGGGGGTCCTGGTGCAGGGTTTCCATCCTACGAAGTCCTCTCTGGCCTGGCCGAATTCCAGATGTCACTGGACTACCAGTTATCACGGTTACAGGCCAATCCTTCCTGGGTCGATAGTTTGCCTTCTGAGGGTCCCGGCAGCTCTACAACAGCACTCCCGGGCTCAGCAAGCTCAGGTGCAAATTTGTACATCGGATCTTGGTCCTCGGTGCTGCACAGCGGCGGTGGTAGCAGCTCGGAGACTTTAGGCTACAAACTTGCCTCAGCAGGCTTCTTCAGCTGTTGTGTACTTGTGTTGCAACATGAGGCCAGTCGGCTGGCCCTTAGAGTTCTCTTGGCTTGACTGGACTCCGGAGACAGCTTCAACTTGAGCAGGACACAGCAGGCATAGTCCCTCTCTCCGCTAGCCACCAGATGCAACAGGTGCAATCCTCGTCTGTGCAGCCTCTTCTTTGCTGGTCCTTCGGTACAGCAGGGCAGTCCTTCTTTAGTCCTCCTTTCGAGTCAATTGAGATCTGAGTTCTGGGTGTAAGGGGTGACATATTTGTCTTCAGAAACTGCCCTCAGGATAGGATGCAGTTGGTAGTCAATGAGCTACCAGGATTCCTACCTCCTGATGACCACTTCCTGGGCAGTGTGATATCTGGTTATCCCTGGATGCACCATTCTGCCCACTCCCAAGATGAGAAGAGTCCCCTTCACATTCAAAGCTCCCTAGCCCACCTCCAGAGGCGTGGCAACCAAGGGGCTACATGCCCCTGAAAATCCCAGGTTGACAACCAATTTCTCCTCTCCTGTCTACAGTACCAGCCTGTTTGTCTAAACAATAGAGCAGCCTCTCCCCCAAGTGTTACCCATTTGCCCTTTAAAGGCGGCTTCTCCTATGAAGCTTGCCTTTTGCACTAACACCCGTGTGGATTCCTGCAGGAGTGTGGTAACACCTCTCTCATGCGGGTCCCTATTGTGTCCTTTCCTAGGAGTCATTAGCACATCTCTCCAGGAGGGCAGAACGCTCTCTGCAGGACAAGCCCTGTGTAAAACGGTAAAAGGGCATTGAAAACCTTGGGTAACTAAAGTGCCAACTTCTAAAGTTGCACTTAGCCGACCAGTGGCATTAAATTCGATTTAACCATTAAATCAGATTTAAAGCAACGATTCTTTCAAAACCAAACAGTACCAATCTTAGTAGTCCCATTCAGAAGTTAGCGGGCCAGGGTGCCAGCCTGTAAGTCTGTACTTGCCAATGAGGCTACTTGCCTTTCCAAAGTAAAACGACAATTTAGGGTTTTTATTGTTGGAACATGTCAAAGTACACATTTCACTTTTTTAACACACACTACCCTACACTACAGCCTGTTAGGCCTACCATAGGGGTGACTTACATACATTAAAAAGTGAGGTTTGGGTTTTGCCATTACTTTAAATGGCAAAGTCAAGTTAGTTTTAAACTGCCCTTCTAGTCTGCAGTGGCAGACTGGGAAGCATGTTTTAACTTCACCTACTCAGGGTGGCACAAAAAGTACTGCAGTCCATGGGGGACACTCTAACATACAGGCCCTTGGTACCCCTGGTACCATATAGTGAGGACTTGCAAGTAAGTTAGGCTATGCCAGTTGGGACAAGTCAATTAAACATACACCATTCTAAGGGTGAGAGCACATGCACTGAGTCCTGGTTAGCAGGGCTCTGGGTATTTCAGAGCTAATACTCCAGTACCTAGTAGTCAAAATTGGGTCAAAAAGGGAAGTAAACCTGCAAAAAGCCCATTTCCTTACAGGAAAGCTTCAGCCCATGGCATTTTCCCTAAGGGGCACTTTAATAAAATGGTCAAGGACCGCACTTAACATACACAATTCTTCACATGGTGTGTGAAAAAAAAACTGCCATTAATCATTCTCAGCAATGCTTTTTCAGTTATGCGCGGCATAGCCATCAAAATGCACCCAAAATGTATAGATAATGTGCAAATTACTGTAAAACATACGAATGATAGTCTGAAAGCATTCTAAAGTCTAATCAAATCTGGAGATGGAGTAAATTTGAAAATAAAGTACATTTAGAAAAATGCGAAGCAATGCAGGTAAGGATTGCAAAAGTGTTCTCAAAGTTAGGCTTCATGCACAAAATAAATGTGCATTCAGTTAGTAGCCACAAAGTGTAATACAATGGGAAATGCAGCTTGTCAGTACAGTAATCTCATTCTTCAAAAGCCACATCCCGTCAAAACTAACTCCACTGCAGCTGTTTAAACACAGAAGACATCACAACTGAAAGAAAGGTAAATTACTTTGTTGAATCCTTGTTTCTGCATTGTAGGAATCTTCACAAAATTCCCTGATACGTGCAGGGACCCCGCAACACTTCTTATCATATATATGGAAGAGAACTGCAACTAAGCTTGAGCTAGATGAACTAACTATGGCACAATCACTTACTAATGGAATGATAGAGGATTGTGCCTTTTTTGTTGACACCAAAAACAAAATATTTTCCACTTGAATGAGTAAGAAGCTCTCTTTAATGGACGTTTATCCTTTCAAGTGAAATATCTGACCCTGTAGCATGAAGGGAGGTTTGGTTTGCATTGCACTCTTATGTGCCATCAATGACATTTGTAGCAAGTCAAGTCATCATCACTGGAACAATGAGGATCATTGCTGCCTGACAATTCTGAAACTAGAAGATGACTGTTGGAATTAATGTAATTGAAGGAAATGCATGGAGTAATTTTTCCGACATATTACACAAATGGTATTGCCCAGAGAACCTGGATTAGGAAGTGGTTATGGAAATACCAAGCTACATTTGGAAAACACCATTCTGCAAAGATTTGCTGAAGAACACAGTCAACTACTGTAGAAAAGTACCTCTTTTCTACATGATCGCCCCCACTTTTTTACCACTGCTACTGATATTCTTGACTGGATGTGCACTGGGTCACTGCTAAACAGGCGCCAGTGTCTTTTCCATAAAACTGCATCATGCTCAATTGTTTCCCCAATTGGCAAGGACTTTAGAACCCCTCTAAGTCCTTCGTAAATGGTACATATGTTAGCCAGTGCATGGGTACTAAAGAGGGTCCCTATGGGTTGCAGCATGTATTATGTCCACCCAAAAGGACACACACAAAAACTGCATGCAGACTGCCATTGCAGGATGCGTAAAAGGGCTCAAGCCTTCTGAAAACACAACATTGCACACTCCATGTGTGCAATGCCCAGGTACACTGCATGTCTAATATGAAAGCCACCCCTACAGCAGGCGTTAGAGCCCTAAGGCAGGGTGCATTATATTACATTTGAGGGCACATCTGCACAAGCAGATATTCCCGTGATGTCCAGTTCCATTACTAAGTAATTGCAACTGATCAGGAAGCCATCTTAAGTATATGTACCAGGAACAGGTCATTACAAGTTACCCAGCTATATAATGGGCTTCACTGAAAATAATGGTGTTTGGTATCAAACATCTCGTCTCAATGACTTTATACTGATGCCAGAATCCGATTTATAATGACATGCACCCAGAGAGCACCTGTGAGAAAGTGCCCTCTTTCTGCATGGTTGCCCCCACTTTTTGCTAAACTGATGATGTGCTTTGACTTGAGTGTGCCCTGGGCTCCTGCCAATGAGGTACCCAAGACCTATGTCCTTTCCCTAAAACTGCATTGAAGACCAAACCCAATGGGCACTCTCTGGCCACAGGTCAGTCCTTGGTAAATGGTACCACAGGTACCCAGGGCACTGTGACCAGGGAAGGCCTCTAAGTGCCGTAGCACTTATTGTTCCACCCTTAGAGGCCCTGTACCTTTACACTCACACACTGCCTTTGCAGGCTGCACGTTTCGCGCAGAACAAAGTGAAGAGACGACATAGCACACATCCCTGTGCGCCATGCCTTCAACCCACTGCCCTGGCATAGATCAGTCACCCCTCTAGCTGGGTGCACTATACCAGTGGTGAGGGTACAGGGCGCATGAGCCCTGGACCCCTACAGTGTCTAAGTCGATTCTTAGACATTGTAAGTGCAGTGCTGCCATTAAGAGTATATGGTGCTGGGAGTTTGTCATTACAAACTCCACAGAACCATAATGGCTGCACTGAAAACTGAGAAGTTTGGTATCAAACTTCTCAGCACATTAAACCCACACTGATGTCAGTGTGGGATTTAATGAAAAATGCACATAGAGATGCCTCTTAGAGATGCCCCCTGAAAACTAACCTACCACTAGTGTCCAGGCTGAGTGGCTGCTATCAGCTGCCACCACCAGACATGTTTCTGGACCCCTGGGTCGAGAGCCAGCTGCTCTCTGGGGCCTGAAACAATGCACATCCTGGGACGAGGTGCCAAGCCTCCTCCCTCAGGATGGGCAGGGTTCACGAAGGGGAAGCTTCAAAGGCTTGCTGCCTTTGTGAGCTTCCCCAGGGCACTTGCTGCTCTCAGCAACTGGTCCCCACTGGTTCTGACCCACACTTTGGGCAGGAGAACCGGCGGGAAAAACAAGTGAGGAAGAGAGGTGTGCCCACCTCTGCCAACTCCACCCCTCAGGTGGGGGAGGCGAGGTGAAGCACAACTCTCAGTCCACGCCATCTTGAAGATGGGGGGACTCAGCCAACCAGGGACAGGCTCATGCCCCCCTCCCACTGGAGGGTGGCATAATAGGAGTGTGCCCACCCCAGGGAAGGGACCCATTGGTCCCTGCCTTTTACCTACCTGTAACGCCCCTAAATGTAGTATTTAGGGGCACCCCTGAACGAAATTGTTACTTACCAGTAGGAGTAGTTTTGCAGCTTGAAGAGTTTTCTGGATTCACTTGCTGTGCATCATTCCGCCATCTAGTGGTTGAGTCCGGAATGGTCTTTGTTTTTTTTTTCTTCTTGTTTTGGTCGCTGTCGACCACCATTTGGTGCCAGGAGGTCAGACGGTATACTGGAGGTCGACGTGCGTGGTGGCCATCTTCGGATTCTTTTTTCTATTTTATGTTCTTTAATCCTTGTGATGGTCCTTTTTCTGAATTACTGATGTTGTCTTTTGCTTCCCCATCTGTTTGTGTTCCTTCTAGGGGAAGGCCGGGCGGGTCGCATGTTAATCCAGAAAACTCTTCAAGCTGCAAAACTACTCCTACTGGTAAGTAACCATTTCGTTTTGCAGCTGCATCAGTTTATGTAGCGCTTTCTCCCGTGTTTGGGAGGCTGTGGTGGAAGGAAGACTTTGCAAACAGGTGTTGAAGCCCCCTTTGTCCAATTTGAGCTTCCTTATTCATCTGTATATCCACACAATAATGCTTTGTAAAAGTGTGTGGTGATGCCCATGTTGCTGCTGCGCAGATGGCATTGATGGGTACATTGCCATAAAAGCTAGCGTTGCTCCTTTCTTCCTAGTGGAGTGAGCTGTTGGTTGTATTGTTAGTTCCTTTTTGGCATTGGTATAGCTTAATTGGATAGCTTGTACTATCCATCTTGCGATAGTTGCCTTCGTGACAACTGATCCTGTATTGGTATGAGAGTAAGCAACAAACAACTGCTTTGCTTTCCTGAGTTGTTCTGTTTTTTGTAGATAGCACAGTAGTGCTCTCCTTACATCCAGGGTAAGGAGGCTTTTTTCTGCTTTAGTTATTGGATTTTTGAAGAAACTGGTAGGATGATGTTTTAAGTGATATTTAGTTACCACCTTTAGTAAAAACGGTGGGTTAGTTTTTAAGATGACCTTATCTTTGTGGATTTGCAATTAGGGTTCTTGTATAGTTAATGCTTGTAGTTCACGTACTCTCCGTAGTGATGTTATAGCAATGAGAAAGGCTGTTTTGAGAGTAATATGTTTGAGGTTAGCTGTATGCATGGGCTCAAAAGGTTTAGTCATTAGTTGAGACAGCACTGTATTTAAACTCCATGTTGGTACAGGAGCAGTTCTTGGTGGAGCTATTCTTTTTGCTCCTTCTAAAACCCTTTTTATGACTGGTCTTGTAAAAAAGCTTTTGCATGTTTTTCCTCTTGTGAATGCCACTATGGCCGCGAGGAGCACTTTTAGGCTGGAAAAATTGATGTTGCTGTCTAAGAGGTAGGTAAGATATGTAACTACTGTTTCTTGTGTATTTATTGAGTTAGTATTGTTAGCGGTGCACCATATGGTATATCGCTTCCGATTTGCTGTATAGCATTTTCTGGTTGACTGTTTTCTTGCTTCTTTTAGAATTTCCATGGTTCTGGACGGCAGATTGAGGTGTCCAAATTCTATGTATTCAGGCGCCAGGCCGCAAGTTGTAGCGTCGCTGGTGCTGGGTGAAAGATTTGGCCCTGTTGCATTGTCAGCAGGTCTTTTTCTGCTTTGATCCTGATTATTTCTCCCTTGGAGAGTTCTAGGAGAGTTGAGTACCATGTTTGTCTTGGCCAACGAGGTGCAATGAGAATCATATTTGTTCCTGGTTCTTTCGCTTTTTGTAGTACTCTTTGCAACAGGGGAACTGGTGGAAAGGCGTAGACAAATGTCTGAGACCAATTGAGTAAAAGTGCATTTCCCTTTGACAGGTGGTGTGGAAACCTGGATGCAAAGTTTCGGCATTTCTTGTTCTGCATTGTTGCAAAGAGGTCCAACACTGGCGTTCCCCAGATGTTGAATAGGTATTGTACTGTTTGCTTTAGCTCCCATTCGTGTGAGCAGCTGTTTTGTCTGCTTAGCTGGTCTGCTGTGATGTTGTCTACCCCTGGTAGATGTACTGTCTGCAGATTGCTTTGTTGTGGTATTGCCCATTGCCAGATTTCCTGCGCAAGTTTGCTCAGGGGAAAGGACTTCGTTCCACCCTGTTTGTTCAGGTAGAACATAGTAGTCGTGTTGTCTGTTTGTATTACAATGGTTTTCCCCTGAACCGGTTTCTGGAATGCTTTGAGTGCCAGTAAAACCGTTTATTTCTAAGAAATTGATGTGCTTCGTGGAGTCTTGTTCGCTCCATTGACCATGAACCTTTAGCTGGTTGAGATGTGCTCCCCAACCGTTGAGGGATGCATCCGTAGTGATGGTCACAGATGGAGTTGTGTTCCTGAAAGGTCTCCCCTGTGCTATGTTGTTTATGCCCACCATTGTGTCTCTGCTTGCACCTTTTGTGTAACAACCACTAGATCTTCCCAACTCCCTGTGGCTTGTGACCAGCTGTTTGTGAGCCATTCTTGGAATGGGCGCATGTGTAGGCGAGCGTGAGGGATGAGTGGGATACATGATGTCATCATGCCCATTAGTTTCATTACCTTCCTCACTGTCAGAGACTGTCCCCTCTGGTAGAGGGCTGTTTCGTTGTGGGTAGCTTGTATCCTGTTCTGTGTGGGATAAGCCTTTGCGTCTTTTGTGTTCAGTCTTGCTCACAGGAAGGTCTTTTCTTTTTCTGGGGTTGTTGACGATTTTTTGTGGATTATTGAGAAACCCAGGCTTTGTAGCGTTTGAATTGTTTTTTGAACATGATAGTGGCATATTTGTTTTGTGCGTCCCCTTATTAGCCAATCGTCCAGGTAAGGGTATACGTGGATTTTTTCTTTTCTTAGGTGTGCTGCCACTGCGGCCAAACACTTTGTGAACACCCGTAGAGCTGATTTTATCCCAAACGTGAGTACCTTGAATTGGTAGTGTGTTCCGTTGTGTAGGAATCTTGGGTACTTTCTGTGTTTTGTGTTCATTGGGATATGTAAATAGGCGTCCTTGGGGTCTATTGTTGCTAGAAAATCCCCCTTTTGGATTTGTGGGATTATTTCTTGAAGGGTACACATTTTGAAGTGTTGTGTCAGTATAAACTTGTTTATGAATCGTAAGTCCATGATTGGCCTTCGGGTTAGATCTTGTTTTGGTACAAGGAAGTATGGTGAGTAGTTTCCTGTGTGCCATTCTTGTTTTGGTACTATTTCTATTGCCTGTTTTAGATACAGTTCTTTGATCTCTGCGTTTAGCAGTGTTTGTTCTGATTTGGATAATTTTCTTGTTTTTGGTTGATTTGCAGGTGGGGTTTTTGTTAGCTCTATGCAATATCCGTGTTGTAACAAATGTAATATCCATTTGTCCGTTGTGATCCTTTTCCATTGGCTGTGGAAAAAGGATATTCTTCCCCCCACTGGTGTTGTGTGTGGGTCCTTTTTTGTGTTGGTCAGTTTGAGCCATTTCCACTCCCTCTAGAGTATTGGCCTCTTCCTCAGCCATTACTTCGCCCTCGAAAGGGCTGCTTCTGTTGCTGCCAGCCCTGGTAACTAGATTGTTGACCCATCTGTTGGTTTGGGTTCTGTCCCGGAGACTGCTGCGGCATTTGCTGGCTTTGGCTGAAGCTGCCTCTCCCTGTGGTCTTTCTGTTAGAGAAACCCCCTCTTTTGAAAGATCCTCTTTGTTGCAGGGCCCCCATTGCCCTTGCTGTTTCATTGTCCTTTTTAATTTGTTGAAGGGATTCATCCACTTCTTTGCCAAAAAGAGCTTCCCCGTTAAAGGGCCTGTTGATGATCGATGTTTGAACTTCTTGTTTAAATCCAGAAATCCTGAGCCAGGCATGTCTTCGGAGTATGGTTCCCGTGCACATTTGCCTGCTTGCGGTATCTGCTTCATCTAGAGCAGATTTTAGGTAGGTGTTAGCCACATTCTTTCCCTCTTGGATAACTGCTCTTGCTCTTTTCTTGTCCTCCTCTGGGAGTTTGTTCATCAACTCCTCTATTTCATCCCACTGTTGGTGGCCATATCTGTTTAACAGGGCATTTGAGTTGGCAATGCGCCACTGCGTTGCTGCTTCTTTCTCCATCCTTCTGCCCACCAAGTCCATCCTCTTGCTCTCCTTTTCTGTTGGAGGTCCTGAGTTGGAGAATGCATTTGCTCGCCTCCTGGCTGTTGTTACGATGACAGAGTCCGGTATAGTATTTCCCTGTATGTAGAGGGCTTATATTTTTTCTCCACTCTAGGAGTTACCCCTCTGTTACAAGCTGGTTCTTTAAAGGCTTCCTTGCCTTGGTCCAGAATACTTGGCAACATGGGTAGATGTTGTGTCCCCTTTGTTGCAGGTGCCAGGGTTTGCAGCAGGAAACATGTACCCCCCTTTTCTTCCTCTGGGGCACCCCAAACTGGTTTGCTGCCCTCTTAACAATTTCGTTGTAGAAAGCAATGTCATCTGGGGGTGATGCTTTCGAAGGATAGTTGCAGATTTCCTCCTCTGGACTCTCGGGCCGAGATCGTTCCATTTGTCCTCGAAGGTTTCTTCGTTTTCCTCCTCCCCTGGTACGTTTCCGTATTCCTCGGGATCTTCGCCTCGAGGTTCAGGTGTCAGTGGGAATTCGAGGATACCTTCTTCCTCTTCCTCGGCGTCTTCAGCAGTGTTCCCTCTAATTATTTTTGTCTCTGTGCGGCAGTGACCTGTTTGTGTGCACACATTTCTTGTTTGTGTGCGCAACTGAGTGACATTAGCAAAAATTATACTACTTTCTGGTGAGATTAGAAAGGACACCTCCTCAAACATTTAAAAGTTAAAGAGTTCCTTGAAAGCACATTTTCCTGCTAAATTGTCTAACAAGGATTGGCAGTGTGTGCACCCTGCACGTACACAAGTATACCCCTCATCCTGCACTCACAATACAGCTAAAAACTGGCACACAGGCACATACTCACCCTGCACTCACACAGCACACTCCTCATCCTAGACTTATGAAGACTCACCGCTTACCCTGCACTCACACAGACACATTGCTCACCCTACATTCAGGCACTTTGCTTACTCCGTATTCAGATGCACTCATGAACACACATAAATTCTGCATTCAAGCACATTATTTACTGTACACTCACTCTGACATACTGCTTATTCCACACTCACACAGACACGAGTCACAATACATTCACACAGACACACCACTCAGTCTACACTCTGCAAGCAATCCTTTCACCTTGATCTCCCTATGCACATCACTCACTCTGCCCTCACATTACTCACACTGCACTCATTCAGGCAAACCACTCATTGTATAGTCATAAAGCCACACCCCAACAGTGCACTCACAATACACACTATTCAACCTACACTCAAAATACGCTTTGCTCGCCCTGCACAGACTGAACACTTCCTCATTCTCACACAGGCACACTGCTGACCCTACATTCACACAGTTCACCTTGCACTTATCCAATCACTTCACTATGCACTTCTGATGACTCTCACTCCTTCCAGCATGTACTATACACATCACTAACCCTGCAATCACTGTAAATTCACAAAGTTTCATCCCTCACCCTACACTCAAACTGGTATACTGCTCATCTTGCCCTCTACATGCACACTGCTCAGGTGTGCAAAGGAACAACTCTCACCCTACACTAATACAGACATACCCATATCCCTGTACTAATAGAGGCATACAACTCACCATGCACCAAGTCAGGGACATTGGGGAGGACTAGACACAGAACAGCTCCTGCAAAGTCCAACCTGTAGGAGTAGGAGGAGAGCTGCCAAGGAGAATTCAATCTCACCCCTTTCCCCATCCTTGTTAGACTTAGATGGGTGCAGGAGATTTGGAATTAAGAGACAAAATACAATCCTTGTAAGTGAATGAAAGTATAGAGCATCTTTTATATTATAGGCAGTAAGGAGGAGAACATCAGTGAGGTAAGCAGGTAATTAGAAGCAAACTATGTGAAGATAACATTACAAAAAAAAGAGACTGCGCAGGGAGGGGATTCCCTGGTTGGATACCGGTAAAAGAAGGAATTGGGGCCGAGAGAGCTGTGCAGCGAAGAAAAGAGCCTGCCCAGGGTGTATAACTGTCAAAGTAGACTGCAGTGATGGGGCATCTGAAGATAAGAGAGACTTCATTGAGAGAGACTGTTGCACAAAGAGAATGAAACCACAATGAAAGAAACAGTGCCAGGGAAGTAGCAGTGAGAGAGAGGGAACAAGATCTGATATAGCTGTAACCATGGGACACAGCTGTGTAAAGAAGAAAATGCTGCTCAGAGTTGGTGACCAGGAAAGACAGCAGTTGACAGAAAAATACCTGGATTGAAACAGTATTTATTGAGTAAGACTGTTGTGCAGAAAAAAAGTGTCTTCCTAGCTCAGCAGTTTAAGAACTACCCCACAACTATTAATTAGCAGTGCACAGCACAATACTGAGTAAATATGTACAGCATGTACCTATTTTTGCTTTTATTTGTTTGGGTGTTTTGTAAAGCGTAAATTGTTACATTATGATAACTTTGACTCCCTTTTCAGAGTAGATTAAAGGTGTGTTTTTCAGATTCTGATGAATTCCTAGCTGCTCCACCATATTGTATGGGTTGTGCCCCACCAGTGGCAGGCTTCTTCACCATGTGCTGCACCGAAAACTGAGGGTCGTTTGGGGTTACACATGTAGTCCCATCAGATTAAAACTGCCTGATCTGATGAGAGATAGAAAGAGATAACATGAAATTGTAATGCCTATGTGATTTCAATTCAAGCACTGCTCAAAAGTAGGCTTGAATGAATTTGGAGAGAGCAGGCTAGGCAGTAAGCCTTGGATCTTCTCTGTGGTGTTAGCACCCCACTAACGTTTGCACTGAAACATATACAAAGGTAAAACGTGTGTCAATTAACTGGACTGCCACTCGTGTAATCAACACTGGTGTTCCTTGTCTTTTAAAAATGTATGTTTTTCTACATTGTACTGTAAAGAAATAGCTGCTTTGAATTACTAATGTGGCTTCTCAGAGTAGTACTGCAGACATGGCTATCATTCGTTTTGGTATAAAGCAATTTTGGACTCCTTCTAGGACCTCTTTTCCGGCAACCCTCTGAACTTGCCAAGCTGAATCTAGCTCATCCTCTTCTCATTTTTTGACTTCTGATATAATTGGAATTCTGCCCCCTTGCATCATGACTTGTGCAGAGTGGACCCACCACTCCTTCAGCATCGTCACTTTAGTCCAGTGCAGAATCCCATTCCTAGACCAACGTCACTCTGTAAACCAGGCGCCCTAAAATATAACGCTGTGCTGTCTGCATCAAGCACGGTATCGGGAGAAGCAAAGAAACTTGTGGGAAGAAGGAATGGAGAGAATGCAGGTTCAAAGCACATCAGACTGTATGCCAATGTTTGGGAGAAAATGTGTACCAGATAGAGAATCATACATGTATTTGTGAAATACACGTTTATCCAAGAGTTTGTTGGTGCTATATTACAAATGCTTATTACCCAACTCAGTGGTACACATAATCTGGTCACTTCATTTTCTTTAGGGTGTCTTTTTTAACTACAGCTTAGATTTACTGCTGCTCCCCTTCAGCAATCATGGTATTGCTAACTGTCTTTTGAGTATTTGTTTTATGTGATTTGTTTTCACAAACTGCTTGTAGTAACCTCTGCTGCACGCCTGCCAGTCCCAGACAGGAACTGTATTATTAAGAGGAATTTGGAGAAATCACACATGTTTAAAAGAACGGGAAAGCAGCTTTCAAATGTGCACACAGGGAAGAATGTAATATGGAAACCTTTTCAACAGAGTTGGTTTATTTAATTTACCTTAAAAATTTAAGTAGGGAAATGTCCTTCCTAGAGGTGAGATGCAGATTATTTTATGTCAGTAATTTTCAACCGGTTTCATTTTTCTTCCAGCTCGGCATTTCTCTACCTCCCTAATTAAAGGTTGAAATTGACACTATTTTCTTGGGACAGCTGAGGCTTTTGCAGTAGCAACATCTTTTAAATACAAGCATGCACATAAAAGTTTATACTTTTATTATAAAAATTGTAGTACCCGCACAAACATGCTTGCAAAGTGTGTAAATTTTGTCTGCTATTGCAGTTTTAAAAACAGTTTGTTACTTGGTTTTCTTCTGAGAATGGCGATAGTGGGGCGGGGGAGTCGCACCTTCAGGAAGAAAAATATCACACTTACTCTACGCTCATTAGCAAGCCATGGAGAACGCTTCTCCTGTCAGCAGGAGATTCCTTTGTTTTGCGCGCTCCTTAAGGCCCCCTGTGCGGTGAAAATGACACTGTGCGCGGCCGCCCAGGAGCGCAGCTTAGAGGGAACATAGGTCTTCAGCCTCTTCGGCGTAGACGTTTTCCGGTTAAGCCTCCGGTGTCTTAGGGATTCGAAAATCTTTTAATGATTTGTCGAATTCCTTTTTTCTCTGCAATAGCGCAGCCATCTCGTCCTCGAGTCTTCTCTTTCTTTTCGACTTTGAGGGCCCTTTCGGCGTCGGAGGCCGGGGACTTCCTTTTCTTTTCGGCGTCGACGCTAGTTTTCGGCGTCGCGCCCTTTTTTGCGGGTTCGTCGTCGACCCTTGGCTTTGGAGCCTTGTGCAATTTCCCCAGATTTGGGAACCTTTGGATGGGTGCCGTGGGTTCTTTTGATCGCGGCTGACCTTCGATCGCCTTTTTGCTCGGCGTCGGGGCTGCCTTGGGCGTTTTTTGGTTTGTGGCCCTTTGGTTCCGACGGATCTTTATGTCTTACCTTCTCAGTCTTCTTTTTCGACCTCTTCGCCTTCTTTCCGGTGCAGCTCTTTTCGGCGTCTTTTTCTAGAATTTCGACGTCCAATCCTTCGTGTGTCGATTCTGTTGGAGCTGCATGCTCCCTGTGACATCGTGGTGTAGTTATTTTATTAGGTTAAAATTTCATTATAAAAAAGTGTCCAAGAAAAGAAGAAACCAGAAAGTAGAAGAAAAAACGACCACCAAACACAGGATTTTCTTGTGGCTCTTCTCATGGACTATTATCTGGTGTTTGGTGGTCGTTTTTTCTTCTACTTTCTGGTTTCGTCTTTTCTTGGACACTTTCTTATAATGAAATCTTAACCTAATAAAACTTTTTTTGTAATAACTATACAAATTCCTCTGATCAAGATCAAATAATAGTGATGATAGCACCTCATTTATGAGTTGATATGAATCTTGACAGGGCTTAGTGATTTTTGTGTTTGTCTTACGATATGTTTGTATTGTCATTGTATTGTTGTTTGATTCTATTTATATTATGTTTGCAGCCCTGATGATGCCCTGTTCAGGGTGAAACGCGTTGGCTGCATCTGCTTTGTATCACGCATCTGTGGTTGTGGAACTATTAAAAGAAGCATTAACCTCACTGAAGACTCCAAAAAGAATTGTTTTTCTAGCATTTGTGCTATTTATGTTTATGTTACCTTTGTCCCCAAGCCTGCAGTGTCTTTCCAAACCGGAGGTTCTCCATTGAAAACAACAAGGCGTCCCACGTCGAAACAGCACTCTGCACCCGGCCGCCCTAGAGCCGCTGAGGGTGCACCTTTGGTGCTACTTTGTTTCCCCATTTGCCCTGAGCTAAAGTCCAGGAGCTTTGCTCCCACAGCCAAGTGGCCTGCTGGTCAGCAGCCACCAACCGGAGGCTCCCTATCCCCCAATGGATAACTTGGGCCTCAGCACTCTGCACCCGGCAGCCCTAGTGCCGCTGAGGGTGTAACTAGAGTGCATTCTTGACCCTGGGGAACCCCTGAGTCTACCCCCAGAACCTCAACTCCAACTACCAAATACTTACCTCAAAACCGATAACA
Organism: Calotriton arnoldi; assembly: GCA_963921515.1. NCBI lineage: Eukaryota > Metazoa > Chordata > Amphibia > Caudata > Salamandridae > Calotriton > Calotriton arnoldi. The sequence continues at coordinate 2,332,769 of CAWUFW010001352.1, read as the reverse complement.
CTATTTTCCTTCATAGGATAACATTGACTGTTTTGCTGTGAAAAGTTTCTAAGTGTGGAGTTTCAGAAACTAAAGAAATTCTTTAAAATTGCATAATCTAACAAAAACGATTTTACTTACCTGTTTTCAGGAAATGTCCCAGAGTAGTATCTAGGTATACTACTCTGTGTAAGCCTAGTAATCTCAAAAGTTACTTACCTGCTACTTTACTAAAAAGCCTATTCAAGTCTATGTACTGCATTTACTTAGTATTGCATTTCTCTGCATCCGTACAGTAAATCAAACCAAAGTGCATATACAATTATCAATCAAACTGTATTTCCATTGCATTACTACTGTAAAGTATTTATTGCTTACCTGTGCCAGGCTTGCTTGGTTCTAGAAAATAAAATAACTAAAAGAATATTTTTATACAAAAACAATTGGTCTGAAGTTCAGTCTTTGAGTGTGTGAATTCAATTGCTGACAGTGTGTACAACAAATGCTTAACACTGTCCTCTGATACTGCCTTACTGCTCGACCACACTACCACAAATAGAGAGTGGGGTGCTATCTAACTTTACCTCTGCCTACCTTTGGGGATCCACTGGACTCTGTGCACACTATACCTCACTTTGGTATAGTATATACAGAGCCAGCTTCATACACTAGCCCATACCCTGGCTTGGGGCCCATATTTTCCTGCTTCAGCACTAGGATAATGTGAGGAATTAACTTTAGTATATGGTGTGGTTGTGCGACCTCACCGAGTAATATATTCATCAACCCTCTTTAGGACCCTAAGGTTTCGTTTGACAACCCTTCAGCTCAATCCTGGGTAGCTGGTGCTCTGAACAGCAAGGCTTCCACAAAGGAACAAGTATAAAGAATAGAAGCAGCAGGAAAACAATTGTAGAAGAAATCAACAAGACACCAAACAAATCCAACACCAATTTATAAAAAGAGACTATATTTATATGTATTTTAGACACCACAACGAAAACGATCCACAGGAGGGTTCCAGAATTTAAAAGGTAAAGTAAATCAGGTTATTTCACTCGACCGTGAACAAGTACTGGCAAATTTAATGAATTTGACACGTCTAAACTTTTTTACTAAGAAGTTTGGCTAGTTGGAATGCAGTCACTTAGAGTCACTTTAGGTGACCAACTCCAGAAGGGAGCTAGTCAGGGGGTCCAGCAAGGTCCTCAGAGACAATTACTTCAGTAGGTGAAGCAGTCCTCAGCCAGTTCCAGACACTTTTATCCATAGCAGGGATTTCCTATGGAAGTGGTCCTGATGAAAGGGACGAATGATACTGAAGATTCTCCAAGGATGCGATGAGGTCAACGTGAGTCTTGCTGCCACTACTCATCGGTCCACGAAGGGGTTGAGGCGGACCGGGTCAACGTCCCTCGAAGTCCTCTCGGTGCTTGCAGAAGTCCAATCGCCACTGGACTACTGGTCGCCCAGTACTGCAGTGTAAGGTCAATCCTTCCTGGGTTGATAACGCGTCCTCTGGGGGTCCCAGCTGCACCTTGCCAACACTCCCAACTCTGGTACAACTTTGCAATCAGGTCCTGCTCCCTGGTGCTGCATGGCGGTGGTAGCTTGAAGACTTTGGGCTAACAACTTTCCCCAGCAGTCTTCTAAGCTGTTGTGTCCCTATTCTGTGAACAGGAGGCCAGCTCAACGGCCCTTGGAGTCTTTTGGCTGGACTCTGGACACGGCTTCTCCTCAAGCAGACACAGCAGGCACAGTCCCTCTCCTTTGCTAGCCACCAGGTGCAGTCCACGCTGGTGCAGTCTCCCTCTGCTGGTTCCACAGGCCAGCAGGATAGTCCTTCGGTCCTTCTTCCAGTCCAGATCTGATTTCTTGTTGCTAGCGATGTCCTATATATGCTCAGAAAATTGACCTCAGGGTAGGATGTGGTTGGTAGCAAATGGGCTACCAGGTTCTCTCCCCCCTGATGACCACTTCCTGGGAAGTGTGCTATCTGGCTATCCCAAGATGCACCATATTCTGCCTACTCCCAACATCGCAGAATTCCTCTCTTGGCATCCACAGCTCCCTAGCCCAACCCAGAGAAGTAGCTACCAAGGGGGCTACACTCCCATGGAAAACTGGTTTGACAACTGGCTTCCCCTTTCCTGTCCCTAGTGCCAGCCTGTCTACCTAAACACTAGAGCAGCCCCTCTCCCAAGTGTTCCCTATTTGCCCTTCAAAGGCGGCTTCACCTTTGAAGATCGCCTTTTTCTGCAAACACCTGCGTGGCATCTTGCCTGGGGGAGGTAACAACTCTTCCAGTAGAAGGCCTCTATTGTTATCTTTCCTGGGTGTCAATAGCACGTCTGTCCAGTATGGCAGAAAGCGGTCTGAAGGACAGACCACGGGTACAACAGTAAACGGGAACTAGAAACCTTGGGCAACTAAAGTGGCAACTTCTAAAGTTACACTTTGCCCACAAGTGACATTAAATTTGATTTAACCATTAAATCAGAATTAATGCACCAAATCTTTTGATACCTTACAATACCAGCTTCAGTAGTCCCATTTAAAAGTTAGTAGGCCTGAAGAATCAGCCTGTAACTCTGTACTCGCTAATGGGACTACTAGCCTTACCACAGTAAAAACAAAACGACTATTTACAGTTTTTACTGCTGGAACATGCAAAAATACATGTTCCACTTCTTAACATACAGCACCTTACCTTAGGGGTCATTAGGCCTACCATAGTGGTGACTTACACATATTTAAAAGGGAGGTTTTGGCTTTGCATTACCATAGATGGCACAGTTGAGCTAGCAGTGTAAAAATGCCCTTCCAGTCTGCAGTGGCAGGCAGACAGCCATGTTTTACCTTCTCCCACTCAGGGTGGCACAACAAGTGCTGCAGTTCCTGGGGACACTAACTTACAGGCCCTGGGCAAACCTGGTACCATATACTAAGGATTGATAAGTAAGTTAGGCTATGGCAATTGGGGGAAAAATAATTAAACAAGAATCATTTTTAGTGTCACAGCACATGTACTGAGTCCTGTTTAGCAGGGTTCCGGGCATTTCAGTCATTACTCCAGTACCTAGCAGTCAAAATGCGGGCATAAAGTGGGGAGCAAACCTGCAAAAAGCCCGTTTCCTTACAGATACCATCCCAGATGAGTTGTACGCTATAGATGTTAACACAACACAAAATATAACATAACATATAACACACACCACATCATATAAAATAATATATAACATATCTATCATAATACAAGTGAGAGTGATTCAAATGCATGTTTTTCAGCAACATTGCAGTCTCCTTCCACAAACTGGAATTTTTATGCTGGCGCTGGTTAAACATGCAGAGGTGCCTTGAAATGCAGAGAATATTCACCACATAAAATAGTCAGCACTCACCTATTGTTTGTGATTTCTTCCCACTCTTCAAGACGTTGAGATTTAGATTCTACCATTGCAGTAGCTAATGAAGAAAGGGTAACCTGGGCAGAGGCCGAGGGGAGTGATAGTGAGGAGTCACTGGCAATTGTTCAAGGGCAGCCGCCTGATGAGTTGGCTGGTTAAGACTGAGTGGATTTATTTAAAATCCTATCCTTCTATAAGGGTCTTTGGTTCAGCTGATGTTGATGATAGGACCAAGAAGGAGAATTAACCCGCCAAGGATGTTAAATGCCATCTCTGTGCCTGCATTGGAATCTGAAGACTATCTTCTCCTCATGACCCTCCTCCTTCATGGTCTTAACTTTGTTCTTCAGCTTCACCACCTCAATGTGTTGGCCGAACAACGATAAGCCAGAGAATGAGACACTGAATAATCTTGAGCTGCACATAAGGTTTTAAGGTAGGCAGGCACAATCAGGAATAAAGGCACAGAGTAATCCCATGACTGCCAAAATGCACCAAATTATACTTTACAAATAAGAAAGGCATATTGACTGGGTAAAAGCCTGTGGAAAAGGCAGAAAACACTTAACTCGTCTTGCAAGACGTTAAAGACAAAGTCAAGGTGGAAAAAAATGGTTTCTGATACTATTTCTTCAGAAAAACCAGGTGAGAAAGCACAGAGCGTGTTCCAGGATCAGAATAACAAGCTTGAAAACAGAACTGACTCGGTGACGCAACCAGGGTCGAAATGGGAACCCAATGATATGAGATGGGTTTGGGCCGACAGGGATAAGGGGTTCTTCGCCCAGAAAAAGTTGGGGAAAATTAGCAAAAATGGTGCATCTACAACACATTTTAAATTGCATATTAAATTGTATCAGCTTTTAAAGCATCTTAAATGATTACCTTATGGGGGGCGGATCATGCCTGACTCCAAGATGGCAGCAGGTTAAGGGAGCTCCGCCGATAGCCACCAATATCCATCATAATCCTGGTGTATATCCAGCCTGCTGTCCTCTTCTGAGGGGTCACTGCCGCACTATTGGCGGGGACTACCTGGGGGGGCCCCGACAGTCCCGAGATTGGGGCTTGCTGGCAGATACAAAAGTCAGCGACGGCCAGAGCAGCGCGTGTGATCCTGAGGCCTTCGCGCTGTGGGGCAGAGAAGCACGCCCCTGCGTTGACCGAAAAGCTGGGAACGAGCGTCTCAACATCGCCGAGCAGAGCCTGGAGGCGCGGTGCCGGAACAAAGACAGCGAAGCGACAGGTGATGATCCAGCCTGCGACGTGATCAGAGGTACTCTGTAGCGTGCGGGGTGCGGCGCGGCCTGCTCCGGCGGCCGGCGGTTCTGAACGCATCCTGAAGTCCGGGGCCTCTCCTGGGAGCCGACGGTGGACAAAGTGAATTGCGGCGCCCTGCGGACCCTGGGGCGAACTGAGATCGAGCCGGAACGCTGACAAGACCAAGCATCGGTGCCCATAACTGTGAGCGGCCGTGAATTACCCACCCAGAAGGGAGAGGAGTGAGAGGTGGACGCCGCTGCATTGCCATGACCGGTCCGCCAAGGAGAGCAGTTAAGCCCCTATATGTACTGTGGCCTGGGTTGGGGGCCCACGAGAGCAACAAACGGACCATTTTGGGGGGTTCTGGCGAAGGCCCCAAGCTGCGGCCCGGCGCTTCCGCAATAGTAACACCTGAGCCGCATATAATAGTAGTGGATCCCCGGGCAGTTCTGGGTCCCCCCTGCCCTGTAGCGGTTTGGCGGGCTGGGTCCGACCTGAGGCGCACAACATTGCCACTCACAGCGGCCCCTGAGGGCTGGCTAGCGATCCACAAGCAGCGGTACATGCCGGAGTTGGATGCCAAGAGTCGGTGTCTTCTCCGTGGCGGGCTCTCCTGAGACATACGGAAGCCCCACTATTCCGGCCCATACTGCGTCTAGAAGCACAGCACACATAAAAGCAGCAGGCCTCAGAGTTTGATCAAAGCACACTTTCCCACTGCACAATGGGCAAATCGGACAAACTTCAATCGAAATTGTAGTCTGAGCTCCGCAAAACCCCCATATCACGGGACCCCACCCCCACTGATCCTGAAGCCACATCAGACGAACAGGAGGCATCAGCAGATACAGATTTGAAGCAAATATTGCGTACCATGCAGCAAAGCCTCTCCAAAATAGATAGCAAAATTGATGTCTTGTCGTTTCGCATGGACAGGATGCCCGAACGCCTCGACAAACATGGCGACAGACTCAACGCAGCGGAGCAAAGAATATCGGATGTGGAGGACATCGTGAAGGCGGACTCGGAGACAGATAAAGAGAGAGACAAAATTCTGCAAGCGCTTCAATCCAAAGCAGAAGACCTCGAAGCGCGGTCGAGACGGAACAATATCCATATTTTGGGGGTGACGGAGTCGTCAAATATAGGGAACATGAAACAGCACGTGGAGAAACTGCTAGTCACTCTCCTAGGCAGAGACACCTTCTCAGATATATTTATAGTGGAGCGGGCCCACCGGACCTTGGCGCCCCGACCGGTACAGGGAGCGGCTCCGCGACCCATAATAGCAAGACTGTTAAATTACAGAGATCGTGATGCTGCCCTGAGGAAGGCGCGTGAGCTGGGGACGCTGTGACATGAGGGCGCAGACATATCCTTATTCCCTGACTTCACACTACAAGTTCAAGAGGCAAGACGACTCTTCATTCCCACCAAAAGGAGACTCAGAGAGATGAACCTGGAGTACAGCATGCAATACCCAGCTAAGCTAAGGGTCAGAGCAGATGGGAAGGTACATTTCTTAACGGACCCCAAAGCTGTTCTGCACTTTTTAAAAGAAAAGGAGCAAAATTCGAGGCGGCGGGGGTCACCCAGTGGCTCTCGTCCAAACACAGATGCCCCCCTCCCCCCTTCCCCCCCTGCCTGGGCACAGATGATGAGCGAGGAGAGTGAGAATAGCTGGGATCGGTACCCACCGGTGACGGCATCGAGTTTGATGGGATGGTGACAGCTACACAAGAAAAGGGACTCTAGTGCCGTAGGAACTGTTAAACAATGCTGCAGCGCAGCATGGATGAGTAGTTTACTCTCTTTATATCTGTTAAATGCAACGTACTGTTGGGGTCTTTTTTGGGTCGCCATGTGGGGGCATGATCTAGCATAAACTGGCTCTCCACGTCAGACCGTTAAGTTACTAGCCCAGGGAAATTATTTGGGTGGGGTAGAGTTGCTAAAACTCAGAACCAAGCCGCTGTGGTAATATTTATACACCACAGCAAGGGAGATTGAAGTAAGGGTTGCGTTAAGACCTAGAAGAGATGGCAAGATCGGCCCCCAAGTGTATCACACTATGCCGTATGTTTTGTTGGGGATTATCAAGTACTAAAGGGACGAAGGGAGGGGGTAGGGGATGTCTGCAACCATGGAAGTTGTGGGTTCCCATGGTGTGGGAGGGATGTTTATATTTGCATGTATTGTTTTGGTTAGATTAGAGGGCAAGATGTGACATTATTGAGCTAGGCATCCCACACGAACAGTGTTCCGGAATCCAATTTTAACACACAGACTCAATGATACCCGAGGGCGGGAAGGCGCAATCCTTGCATCTCATGACCTGGAACGTTCGGTGTCTGAATGACAACAGGAAAGTGCGGAGGGTGGTGGCGTACTTAAAGAGACACTCGATAGGCGTCGCCAGTTTTGCAAGAGACATCTCAGGGCAGAAAATAGCGGGGCAGTGCAGCACAAACTACAGGGCCAATGCTACTCAGCTGACTACACCTCACATGCTAGAGGGGTACTGTTATGGGAAGATAAGCGGGCTGGGGTGGACATGACTGGACTTTTCAGGGAACCGTAAAACAGGTATGCAGCAGCTCTCTGCAGCAAAGGAGATCTTAAATTCATTCTGGTCGGTATATACGGGCCGAATCATGACGACCCCCATTTTTATAATACGCTAGCAGCGAAGCTGGTGCAATGGGAGGCATAGATTATTGGTTATTGTCAGGGGGATTAGGCACGAGGGCAACGGCTTGCACTCACCTCCCCAGGACATACTCTGACTATTCCCCTGTCCAGCTTACATTTGAATACAGGTCACCTAGAGTCCCCGCATTCACCTGGCGCTTCCTGCCATATTCATTATTAGATGCCGTCTTCAAAGCAGGCCTGACGAAAGCAATAGGAGAGTTTTTTTACGAACAATTTAGGCTCTGTCACAAAATTTGCCACGATCTGGAAAACCTTTAAGGTGTATATCAGAGGGGTGGTGATTACCTCGCATGTGGGAGTCCTCCGTTCCATACGCAACAGGCTAGCGACCCTGGAAGAGGAAATTGGAAAAATAGAAAGGGCACTAGCGGGGCCCGATGGACCCCAGGCCACTGCGGAACTCAAGCAAAAATTGTCAGAATTTCAAGATACAGCGAACGATGAAATTAAACATATGGGAAAGTATGCCAACACACTCAGTTATGGGGAGCGGGAGAGGCCTGGGGCCATGCTGGCGGGGATCCTGAGGCCCAAGAGGGACTTAGACAAAATGATGGACATGACAGACGAAGACGGAAGCACTCTGCGCACATCAGAGGAAATGGCGGCTCACTTTCGCACTTATTACCAGACACTGTATACATCCCAAATTCCGACTGATAATGATGAGCTTGATGAATACTTGTCCTACATCAAAATGCCGTGGCTAGTGACGGAGCAAAGGGAACACTTGATGGCTCCTTTGGAATCAGCTGAAATAGGGACGCGCTGCGTAGTATGGCAGCAGGAAAAGCACCGGGGGCAGATGGTCTATCGGTGGCTTTTTACAAAGAGTTAAAGGAACTGCTGATCCCCTACCTTAAAATGCTCGACGAGGAAATGGCAGCATCCGGAATCATGACCCCCTCCTTACGTGAGGCTGTGATAGTAATGCTGTTGAAGGCGGGCAAACAGCCCACTCACTGTTCCTCGTATAGACATTTGTTCCTGCTCAACGTGGATGCAAAAATCTACGCGAAGAATTTTGGAAAACAGGCTGGCGCCTTCGTTGCCAGGCGTTATTCGCCCAAAACAAGCGGGTTTCATCCCTATCCGTAACTTAACACAGAACCTGAGGACGCATTTCAGCGTGGTGCAGAGACTGAATCTGGAGGTCAAGGCTGCTGCGGTATGTCTCGATGCCGAGAAGGCCGTTGACTCCATGGAGTGGGGGTTTATGGTCACTGTTCTGCATACATTATTTCAAAACATACCAATCGCATTACCGCGCACTCTATTCAAGCAATTGCGCACACAGCTTATCCTGTTAGCGTGGGCGGTGAAGCAGCCCCGGATACGGTGGGATTCCCTCACTTTACCCTACGAATTGGGTGAGTTGGGTGCCCCAGACTTGGAGAAGTACTACAGAGCTGCACACAGCACATTGTTGGGTACACGGCCCACACGACACACCCTTTTTGTACCTGGAAAGGAACGCAGCGGATCCGCTCAACCTGCCCCAGACACTATTCCAACCATCATCTAGGCGACAACAAATATTTGACTCGTTAGCCACTGCGTCGCAGGTGTGACAAACATTGCTCCACATGCAGGCAGGGGCTTTTCTGTATTCGCCAGAGATCCCATTAAACTGGTGCTTGTGGTTCCCTCTGGGGCAGGACAGGGGGGGGGGCAAGGCAGGCGCTACGGACTGTGGGCATCCAAAAGATGGGAGACTTCTTCAAACACGGGAGGGTGTGTAGCTGGGAAGCTCTCCAAAGTCCAAAAGCGCGGCCGTCAGGTACAGCACTGTTTCATTTTTTCAGGGCTCAGCACATTTGGCACGCCCTCTTGGGTGACGATATGACGGAGCCGCAGGCAATGAGTGCCCTCACCACCCTCACTATAGTCAGCGAACCCTCCAAACTGATCACCAGGTTTTATTCTAGTATGCAGGAAACCCAGCGGGCGGAAGTACTGAAAGTCAGGCGGGAATGGCAGCGCCAATTGGGTACACCATTGAGCGATAGAATTGGCAATATTGCTGCACCCACACTAGGTCCGTCTCTCTTAATGGGAGGCATAGGTGTAGGAAGCTGGCTCTGTATATACTATACCAAAGTGAGGTATAGTGTGCACTGAGTACAGTGAAACCCCAAAGGTAGGCAGAGGCAAAGTTAGATAGAACCTTACTCTCTATTTGTGGTAGTGTGGTCGAGCAGTAAGGCAGTATCAGAGGACAGTGTTAAGCATTTGTTGTACACACTCCGCAAATGAATTCACACACTCAAAGACTGAACTTCAGACCAATTGTTTTTGTATAAAAATATTCTTTTAGTGATTTTATTTCTAGAACCAAGCAAGCCTGGCACAGGTAAGCAATAAATACTTTACAGTAGTAAATGCTGATTGTAAAACAGTTCAATTGCAATTGTAAATGTACTATGGTCTGACTTACAGTATTGTGTCAGAGAAATGCAATCACTTGTAAATACAGTACATAGACTTGAATGGGATTTTCAGTAAAATAGCAGGTACGTTACTTTTGGATTACTTTTCTTACTCAGTGCTGTATGCCTAGATGCAGCACTGGGACATTTCCTGCAAACAGGTGAGTAAAAGCGTTTTTGTTAAATCGTACAATTTTAAAGAATTTCTTTAGGTTCCAAAACTCCACACTTAAAAACTTTTTCAGGAAAAAGCGTCAATGTTATCCTATGGAGGAAAGGAAAATGCTACTTACCAGTATGCATCTGTTCTTGGCATGTAGAGCTGCAGAATCACATACTTGTGCATAGATCGCCATCTGGTGTTGGGCTCGGATGTTTGCACTTTGTTGTTGTCTTGGAAGAAGTCTTTTGTAGTCACGAGATAGGTGACTCCTCCCTTGGACGATAGTGCGCATGGGCATCGACTCCATCCTTAGATTGTTTTTCGCCATGAAGGGAAATGATGGAGTTTGTAAGAAACAGAAAAGATGTCCATGTGTAATGTATCTAAGTAAGATAACCCTGGAACAGATAGAGGTACCGGGAGGCGGGTGGGCGTATGAGATTCTGCAGCTCTACATGCCAAGAACAGATGCATACTGGTAAGTAGCATTTTCCGTTCGAGGCATATGAGCTGCAGAATACATACTTGTGCATAGACTGTACAGCAGTGCTCTCCTTAGCGGTGGCCACCTGCATCTGTTGCAGTGGTCTGAAAAAGTGTTTTAAGAACAGCCTGGCCCACAGAAGCTTGTTGTTTTGCCTGCACATCTACACAATAGTGTTTGGTGAAGGTGTGTGGCGTAAACCATGTTGCTGCTTTACAAATGTAATCTAAGGGAATGTTTCCTAAGAATGCCATGGAAGCCCCTAGTTTGCGTGCTGAGAGCGCTCTAGGGGGAATTGTTAATGTGCGTTTTGCTTTGTGGTAGCATATTTGAATACATTTGACTATCCACCTGGCAATTCCAGCTTTGGAAATGGGGTTTTCTTTATGAGGTGGAGAGAAAGCTACAAACAGTTGGTTTGTGTTTCTAAAAGGTTTAGTTCTGTCAATGTAATAAAGTATAGCTCTTTTGACATCAAGTTTGTGAAGAGCTCTCTCTACTACAGAATCTGGTTGTGGGAAGAAAACGGGTAATTCCACAGATTGATTAAGATGGAAAGCAGAGATTACTATGGGAAGGAATTTGGGATATGTTCTAAGAACCATTTTGTTATGATGTATTTGTAGGAATGGTTCTTGTATGGTTAAAGCCTGGATCTCACTTACTCTTCTAAGAGAGGTGATTGCGACAAGGAAAGCTACTTTCCATGTAACGAACTGCAGTTCGCATTTGTGCAGAGGTTCAAATGGGGGACCCATGAGCCTAGTAAGGACAATGTTTAAATTCCACACTGGAGAGGGTGGGATTCTGGGAGGAATTATCCTTTTAAGGCCTTCCATAAACGCTTTGATGGCAGGTTCCTTAAACAATGACAAATGTTGTCTGTTTTGTAGGTAAGCAGCAATGGCAGCAAGATGTAATCTTATGGATAGGTATGCCAGATTACATCTTTGTACATGCAGTAAATAACAAATAATGTTTTGAATTGAAGCATCTAGTGGGTCAATTTTGTTATTGCAGTAAATGACAAATCTTTTCCATTTGGCTGCATAGCAAGCTCTAGTAGTAGGGCGTCTAGCTTCTCTAATAAAGTTCATACAGTCCGGTGGGAGGTTGAGGTAACCGAACTCTATGACTTCAGGAGCCAGATCGCTAGGTTTAGTAGAGCTGGATCTGGATGCCTTATCTCTCCATGGTTCTGTGTAAGAAGCTTTGGGGAGAGTTGTAGTTTTTGGTGTGGAACTACTGAGAGTTCCAGTAGTGTTGTGAACCATGGTTGCCTGGCCCATGTTGGAGCAACCAGGATTATCGTGAGAGACTGTTGTTTGAGCTTGCGCACTACTAATGGAATGAGCGGGAGTGGCGGAAAAGCGTACGCAAATCTGCCTGACCAGTTCATCCATATCGCATAGCCCTTGGACAATGGGTGTGGATACCTGGCGGCGAAGGTTGGGCATTTGGCGTTTGCATGTGTGGCGAACAGATCTATGTCTGGGTGGCCCCACATCTGAAAAAACGGATGAAGAACTTGCGGATGAAGTTACCATTCGTGGATGTGCTGTGTCTGACTACTGAGTAGATCCGCAATCTGATTGTGTACCCCTGGAAGATGTTCTGCTAGGAGGTATATCTTTTGTGGGCTGGCCCATTTCCATATGCTTTGCGCTAGTTGAGAAAGCTGCAAAGAATGTGTTCCTCCTTGTTTTTGTATATAATACATTGCAGTCATATTGTCTGTGCGGACAAGGACAGTTTTGTTCATGAGATGTGTTTGGAATGATTTTAATGCCAGAAAGATTGCCAGTAACTCCAGGTGATTGATGTGGAGCACTTTTTGTTGAGGGGTCCACCTGCCCTGAATTGTATGGTTTAAGAGATGGGCTCCCCAGCCGGTGAGCGATGCGTCCGCTGTTAGCACAATCTGTGGAACTGGGTCTAGGAACAGCCGCCCTTTGGAAAGGTTTTGTGTGTTCCACCACTGCAGAGAGCGATGTGTGCGGCTGTCCACCAACACCAGATCTGTAAGTTGACCTTGAGCCTGGTTCCACTGACGTGCTAAAACATTCTTGTAAAGGGCGCATTTGAAGTCTTGCGTGAGGTACTATGAAAATGCAAGAGGCCATCATTCCTATTAGCTGCATAAACACTCGATCTGGTAGGGACTGTTGGGGCTGAAATTTTGTTATGAGGGTTTGCATACTGGCTATTCTGACTGGATTGGGGTATGCAAGGGCTTTGGAAGTGTATATTGTGGCCCCTAGATACTGATGTATGTGGGACGGTTGAAGATGTGACTTGGTGAGGTTTATTGTGAACCCCAAGTTGTGGAGCAGCTGAATTGTTTGGTGTGTGTGTGGTGAACACACTGGCTGTGTGACTTGGCTTTTATGAGCCAGTCGTCCAGGGATGGAAACACATGAATTTGTTGTCTTCGCAAGTGGGCGGCTACTACTGCCAGACACTTTGTGAAGACTCTGGGTGCTGTGGTCACTCCGAATCGGAGGACCTTGAATTGATAGTGCTGACCGTCCACTACAAACCTTAGATATTTCCTGTGAGCAGGGTGAATAGGAATATGGAAGTAGGCGTCCTTGAGATCTAGAGTGGCAAGGAAATCGCCTTGTTGGAGCAGTGGGAGGACCTGTTGAAGGGTGACCATGTGAAAGTGGTCTGATTGTATGTAGATATTCAAAGGTCTGAGGTCCAGTATTGGTCTGAGAGTACCGTCCTTTTTGGGGATGAGAAAATAGAGGGAGTAAACCCCTGTGCCTTGATGCTGAAGGGGAACTGGTTCTATTGCATGCTTTTGAAGAAGTGAGAGAACCTCCTGTTTCTGGAGTGTTAGATGTCCAGTGGACATTGGACGTTGTCTGGGAGGTATGGTTGGGGGAGTTGAGGTAAGTTCCAGGCAGTAACCATACTGGATAATTTGTCTTACCCACCTGTCTGTAGTGATGGAGTTCCAGACAGGTAGGAACTGTGAGAGTCTTCCTCCGACCGGAGTGGAATGGTCTGGAGGGAGAGGAGGGAAGTCACTGTTTAGTAGTAGGGGAAGTTAGGTAGTTGTTACCTCGGCCTCTACCCTTGTTACTATTTCCTCTGTACCCACCTCTAAAATATGCCCTGTTGGAGGATGTTTGTGTGGGACTCTTGTAGGAGGAGGAAGTAGTGTCTGTGCTAATGTTTTTGGATGCGCCCCTTGTAAAAGGAGCGACGAAAGGAACCTCGTGGTGTTTGAGATTGTAATGCTCCCATTGATTTTGCAGTGTGTCTTTTTTCATCTTCTCCAAAGCTGTATCCACAGCTGGGCCAAAGAGGTGTTCTTGATCGAACGGCTGATTTAAGATAGTAGTTTGCACTTCTGGTTTAAAACCAGAAATGCGCAACCATGCATGTCTGCGAAGTAAGACACTGGTGTTGACAGATCTAGATCCAGTGTCTGCTGCATCGAGGGCACATTTGATGGATGCATTTGTAATTAACTTGCCCTCTTGGACCAGATCGTTGGCCTTGGCTTTGTATTGGTCAGGTAAATGTTGAATAAGATCTTCAAGCTCATCGTAGTGAGCCCTGTCATATCTGGCAAGCAATGCCTGTGCATTAGCTATTCTCCAATGATTGGCTGCTTGTGAGGCAACTCGTTTGCCTGATGCATCCAGCAGTTTAGATTCCTTATCTGGAGGTGGAGCATCACTAGAGGTTTGGGAATTAGCGCGTTTTCTTGCATTTGAGACTACTAAAGAATCTAAAGGGAGTTGTCCTTTAATGTAAATGGGATAGTTAGGGGCAGGTTTATACTTTTTATCAAACCGAGGATTGAGAATCCTGGTCCTGACAGGGTCTTTAAATAGGTCTGGTGCATGTTTAATGACACCTTTAAGCATGGGTAATGTATGTATTGATTTTTGTGACTGAGCAAATGTATCTAGTAGGAAATCTTCGTCCATGGGGTCTGAATGTAGCTCAACCCCATGATATTGCGCAGCCCTATTAATGAGCTGGCTAAAACCTATATTGTCATCTGGAGGGGATGGCCTAGATGGGTATATATCCGGATCAGGAAGGTCTGGAGGATCTGTGGAATTGTTGTAATCTTCCCATGTATCCTGTGGTGGAATTGTGTGATCATCAGGGTCATCTAAAGGATCCTTATCGTGTCCACCCCCATCCCCTAGATCATCCTCATCCTGTGGGGGTAAGGGTGAGTATGGAAGTACTGGAGAGAATCTAGGAGAGTTTGTAGGAGACAAAGGTTTGGTAGGAAGAATAGGAGAAGAGGGTCTTAGAGGTGAAGTTGCAAAGTCTCTTTTCTTCACAGGTACCTCAGGACAGTGCGAGGTATCCAATTTCCTCTTCTTTGATGGGATACTGCCAATATGGCCTGTTTTAGGGTCAATATGTAATGTCTTTTGTTTCGGATCCGTAGGATCTGGCCAAAACAGTTCTTCCTGCTTGTTGTCTTCTTTCGGTGCCGATTTTTTCGGTTCCGAGCGTGGTTTTGATTTCGGCTCTGGAGCAGTAGGAGTTGTCTTGTGCTCCTTTGGCTTCGATGTCGGTGTCGAGTCCGAAATCTTCTTTGGATCCTAAGGTTTTTGTTGTTTCTTCGGTTCCGAGGCCTTATGTTCTTTCGGTGCCGAAGGGTTCGATACCGAGGCCTTTTTGGGGGTAACGGGAATAGGGTGTGACCCTGATTTTGGTACCGAAGGTGTTTTATGGGTACCAACGTGCGGCTTGCTCGGTCCCGAGCCGCCGGAAGGCTTTTCCCTTGTGTTCGGAGCCGGGCCCGGAGGCGGGGCTTCTGATGTCGTTCCTCGGTCTCGACCTAGGCCTTCAGGCGAAGGTTTGACCGGAGCCTTCTGTTTATCGGATGTGGCAGGGGCATGGACATTTGTACTCACTCGTTCACCTGGAGTAATGTGGTCATCGGAGTCGGAGTCATCAGCTTCGGAAACGATGTCGAGCTCCTCCGAATCCTCTGCCTCTGGAACATCGGGGCCTTCGTCGAAAATGTCGTGTGGCACCGGTGTAGTCTGTTGAGTCATAACGGGTCGCCGAGGCCGGCATTCACGGATAGTCTTTTTGGAGCGAAAAGAGGCGCAGGCCTCGCAATCCCTTTCCTCGTCTTCTGGTGAGAGGCAGAGGTTGCAGACCTTGTGGTGGTCACTGTGTGGAAATTTAGCTCCACACTGGGGGCATTTTTTAAATGGAGTCCTTTCCATTAGCCGTAGGGCCGAATGGCGCAGACAGGCCCAACGGCCTGCGTCGACGACCGGAATCGAGGATTTTGAGGTTAGCGCGTCGGAGGGGCACGCGAACGAAACAATACCGTCGAGTGGTGATAGGTTGCGCGTCGAAAAGGGTTGGAAACACGGTACCGAACCGGAGCGCAGCAAGTCACATCCGAACCCGATGGCGGAAAAAAACAATCTAAGGATGGAGTCGATGCCCATGCGCACTATCGTCCAAGGGAGGAGTCACCTATCTCGTGACTACAAAAGACTTCTTCCAAGACAACAACAAAGTGCAAACATCCGAGCCCAACACCAGATGGCGATCTATGCACAAGTATGTATTCTGCAGCTCATATGCCTCGAACATATGGTTATCATTTTTTAGGTAAGTATTCGGTAGTGGGAGTTGAGGTTCTAGGGGTACACTCAGGGGTCCCCCAGGGTCAGTGATGCACTCTTGTTACACCCTCAGTGGCACTAGGGCGGCCGGGTGCAGAGTGTTGAGGCCCAATGTTATCCAATGGGGGATAGTGGGCCTCCGGTTGGTGGCTGCTGGCAAGCAGGCCACTGGGTTGTGGGAGCAAAGCTCCTGGACTTTAGCTCAGGGCAAATGGGGAAACAAATTAGCACCAAAGGTGTACCCTCAGCGGCACTAGGGCGGCCGGGTGCAGGGTGCTGTTTCGACGTCGGATGCACTGTTTCCAATGGAGAGCCTCCGGTTTGCAAAAGCACTGCAGGCAGGGAGACAAAGGACTTCTGGGTGCGACCACCACTTCGAGAGGTAAGTTGGGAAGTTAGGGGTTGGTTAGGCACCGTTGGTTTGGGCAAACAAGGCCGTGGGGCGTCGGGTGCAGGGGTGCCTTTTGGGGTCGGATCTTCTTACCAGCTCCTGGTTGCGGTTAGGGGGGCCTTCTGGATTTAGACTGCAGTTGTCGGCTGGAGGCTTGAGGCAGGTCAGGGGTCGCCGGATCTCGGTTCAGGATCGCTGGGGTGACCTCCTCGTGGTGTTTGCCCACTCGAGCTCGGGCCGGCGGGTGTAGAGTGGGGCGGATTCGCGGTGTCCGGCCTGAGCCAGAGGTTGCAAGTGAACAAATCCGGTGTTCACGGAGACAATCTTTGTGCTTGAAGGCAGGCAGGTCCTCCGGGGTTTTCGAGGTTGCTGGCTGCAGGACACCAGGATTTCGCAGGAGCAGGTTCGAGGTGGAGACAGGCCGGTAGGGCTGGGGCCAAGTCAGTGGGCGTCTTCCTCTTGTTAGCTGTTGCACGGCTGTCCGGTCCTTCTTCTTGTTGCAGGTTCTTGTCTGAGGAAGCAAGGTTCAGGGGTGCCATTAAATACTAGATTTAGGGGGGTTACAGGTAGGTAAAAGGCAGAGACCAATAGGTCCGTTCCCTGGGGTGGGTACACCCCCTATTATGCCACCCTCCGGTGGGAGGGTGGCATGAGCCTGTCCCTGGTTGACTGAGTCCTCCCATGTTCAAGATGGCGTGGACTAAGAGTTGTGCTTCACCTCGCCTCCCCCACTTGAGGGGCGGAGTTGGCAGAGGTGGGCACACCTCTCTTCCTCACTTGTTTTTCCCGCCGGTTCTCCCGCCCAAAGTGGGGGTCAGAACCAGTGGGGACCAGTTGCTGAGAGCAGAAAGTGGCCTGGGGAAGCTCACAAAGGCAGCAAGCCTTTGAAACTTCCCCTTCGTGAACCCTGCCCATCCTGGGGGAGGAGGCTTGGCACCTCGTCCCAGGATGTGCATTGTTTCAGGCCCCAGAGAGCTGCAGGCTCTCGACCCAGTGGTCCAGAAACATGTCTGGTGGTGGCAGCTGAAAGCAGCCACTCAGCCTGGACACTAGAGGTGGGTTAGATTTCAGGGGGCATCTCCAAGATGCCCTCTGTGTGCATTTTTCATTAAATCCCACATTGGCATCAGTGTGGGTTTAATGTGCTGAGAAGTTTGATACCAAACTTCTCAGTTTTCAGTGTAGCCATTATGGTGCTGTGGAGTTCGTAATGACAAACTCCCAGCACCATATACTCTTAATGGCAGCACTGCACTTACAATGTCTAAGAAGGGACTTAGACATTGTAGGGGTACAGGGCTCATGCACCTGTACCTTCACCACTGGTATAGTGCACCCAGCTAGAGGGGTGACTGATCTATGCCAGGGCAGTGGGTTGTAGGCATGGTACCCAGAGATGTGTGCCATGTCGACTCTTCACTTTGTTCTGCACCAAAACACGCAGCCTGCAAAGCAGTGTGTGTGTGTGTGTAAGGGTACAGGACCTCTAAGGGTGGCACAACAAGTGCTGCAGCCCTTAGAGGCCTTCTCTGGTCACAGTGCCCTGGGTACCTGTGGTACCATTTACCAGGGGCTGACCTGTGGCCAGAGATGCCAATTGGGTTTAGTTTTGGGGAAAGAACACAGGCCCTGGGAACCTGATTGGCAGGGACCCAGGGCACATCAAGTAAAAGTGCATCAGTAGTCTGGCAAAAAGTGGGGGGGGTTATTGCAACAGAAACCCACTTTCCTACAATAGGCTCATCCACTTTAAATTTCTGCACAGAGCTTACTGCACCCCAGAGAGGCAGTATCGATATGGGCTATCAGAGAACTCCAAATGTCAAAGATGCGGGAGAGATGAAGCGGGTTTTTGGCACCTAGCATGGCAATGTCCCGGGATTCAGTCATTCTGGTGCGCAGTTTTCCAGGAACTTGGGATCATTATAAGTGCTGACCTAGAGCCTGGTGTTGCTGGGTTGGGACCTGAACATAGAAAAAGCGGTGCGCCCCTTGGTGGCCATTGGCCTTCTCTTGACTAAGCGCCGTGTGGCAATCAGATGGGCGGTGGGCCCACTACCGACAAACAAGCATTGGCATAGCCAATAGGTCTCTCCTTTGGGACCTTATAAGTGTTTAACTATGCAACAGTTAATGTTGTTGCACCAAGGATATTATGCTGCATAACTAAATACTTATAAGGTCCCAAAGCGAGACCTATTGGCGCTTTAACAATGCCAATAGGTCTCGCTTTGGGACCTTATAAGTATTTAGTTATGCAGCACAATATCCTTGGTGCAACAACATCAACTGTTGCATGGCTAAACACTTATCAGGTACAAGGTTTAGCCATGCAACAGCTGATGTTGTTGCACCAAGGATATTGTGCTGCATAACTAAATACTTATAAGATCCCAAAAGCGAGACCTATTGGCTATGCCAATGCTTTTTTATCTGACATAGATACGAAAGAAGGCTGTCTTGCTACTCCACCTTCATTTCACATAGACAGACAAACATAACTGCAATGAAGAAAAGGGAGCCTTTAGTAAAGACCATTTTTTTTTATTATCTCAGCAGCACTGATGGGTAGCCGCTGGGAGAATTGGGGGGGGTGGGGGGGAGGGGGGCGGGACAAGAAGCATTAGGAGAGACAAAGGGGTGAGCAGACCGGCTAACTCAAAATACAAGCTCTGGCAATGCCAATAGGGGTTACCCACACAATGGCCTTATGTAGCCTTTTGGCTTTGTCAGTGCTTTTTGCTGATGCTTTTCCACATCGGCAAACGTTTAATACATTTTTTTTTTTTTTTAAATAATTGCTTCCTGACACGGAACAGCATAAAAAAAACTTAATGATATACACAAGCACATGCAGACATATGCATCATGAGAGCTATGACGGTCAAAGTGTGCGGACACACGCACGCACATGCCATACACAGTGAGCAGTTTGTTTTTTGTTTAAATTCACCATTCCACCGTAGCAGATGCCAGTCTTGGAGCTGGAATAAAACTGTGCCAAACCATTTTTTTTATTTAAGAAAAGAGTGGCCAAGCAGTACCTGACACTTTCAAAAACAAACAAAAGAAGAAAACAAGGAGGGGGCGCAATAGTGGAGTGGCGATGGTGTTTGGTGGTGAGTAATTGCCAACACGTGGCGAGAGAAACGTGGGAGGTGGGGGAGAAGGGGGTCGTAGAGCAATAAAGTAGCTTTTGTAATAATTTAAATGAGACAAAAAACGAGCAGGAAGGGAGGGTTGGGGAAGCAGCAGACAAGCGGTGGGGGAAATAAAGCAACACGAAGTGGAGGCAGGGTGGGGATTTCAATGGGATAGTAGCACACAAGGGAGACGGCAAGTAAACATATGCACTCCCAAGGAGTGCTGTAAGAGAAAGAAAACAAGCATTGGTCGCGCGGCCGTGAAAGTAACGCGGCAGCGCGGCCGTGAAAGCGAAAGTTATGGCAGGGACGCGCTCTGTGGTGGGGGAGGGGCAGAGCGAGGCGCTTGGGAGAGCAAGGCTTAATGAGCCATGAAAGCCACATGGCGGCTGAGCGCGTGCAAGCGCTTGTGAACGCAAGCTTGAGGCCAGGAAAAGATTGTGGTAGCACTTTGAAAAGCCACTAACTAAATGTCTCGCAGAGCAGCGCATGCGCTGGCTCAGCGAGACCTAAAAAGAGTGGCACGCTGACATGCTCTAATGCAACACACACCGATGCATACAATGAACTGCTCCCTTCCACAAGTCAGCCCAAGAGTTGTTGGGGTCCATATCAAACATATGTCCTTAGTAAAAATGCAATGCACTGAACACAGAGCACTGAAACATCCGCAACTCAGGGGTATAAGGTGTAGGTGGATACTGGGCATATGGAATGAAGGTGCACTGCAAACACGAAAGTTCAGTATACGGCAATAGTGTCGGATTGTGGACATTATCATGGTACTCTATGTGATTGTAAGAAGTCTCATGTATTGTTATGCCTGGTCATGATGCATCTGTCTTTTAATTTGTTTGTTCAATAAAATTCAATTAAAAAAAAATGATGACCTTATAGTGCACCAGGATACGACAATCTTTGCTGGGCTCCTTCAATGATTCCCTCACCATCACCTCCAACAGGGCGCCTCATCTCTATAAAGCTCATCTATCAAATGTATTTGTTTTACAGCACCTCTCAACCAGTGTAGAGTGTGGAAGCACTTTACATCAAACACATATACAGCGACAATGAATCATACGTGTGCAAATCAGTGTACAGAAAATGTTACATAAGACCAAAGGTAATACAAGTTGTAGGATTCACATTTCATCCATACTGGTAGGTATTTTGTACAAGTGCTTGGTCTGGAGAAGCACAAACTCAGTATTTGAAAATTAACACAATGGTTGGATTTACTAATAAGAATTTATTTCTACACAAATAAAATCATTTTAGCAACATTAGGATGATGAAAGACTGGGGAACCAATAAACTTTTCAACCTGTACCATGCAGTTTGCTTGCAGTTCTCTGATAGCAGTTTGTGAGAAAGTGCCCTGCATGGTTGCCCTCACTTTTTGCCGAATTGCTGATGTGCTTTGAGTGAGTGTGCCCTAGGCTCCTGCTAATCAGGTACCCAGGGCCTATGTTCTTTCCCTAAAACTGCATTGAAGCCTAAACCAAATTGGCATCTCTGGCCACAGGTCAGCCCCTGGTAAATGGTACCACAGGTACCTAGGGCACTGTGACCAGAGAAGGCCTCTAACGGCTGCAGCACTTATTGTGCCACCCTTGGAGGTCCTGTACCCTTACACTCACACTCTGCCTTTGTAGGCTGTGTGTTTTGGTGCAGAAAAAGTGAAGAGTCGACATGGCACACATCTCTGTGTGCCATGCCCACAGCCCACTGCCCTGGCATAGATCAGTCACCCCTCTAGCTGGGTACACTATACCAGTGGTGAGGGTACAGGTGCATGAGCCCTGTACCCCTACAATGTCGAAGGCCATTCCTGGGCACTGTAAGTGCAGTGCTGCCATTAAGAGTATATGGTGCTTGGAGTTTGTCATTAAGAACTCCACAGCACCATAATGGCTACACTGAAAACTGAGAAGTTTGCTATCAAACTTCTCAGCACATTAAACCCACACTGCTGCCAGTGTGGGATTTAATGAAAAATGCACACCAAGGGCATCTTAGAGATGCCCCCTGAAAACTAACCTACCACTAGTGTCCAGACAGAGTGGCTGTTTCAGCTGCCACCACCAGACATGTTTCTGGACCCCTGGGTCGAGAGCCTGCTGCTCTCTGGGGCATGAAGCAATGCACATCCTGGGACGAGGTGCCAAACCTCCTCCCCCAGGATGGGCAGGGCTCACGAAGGGGAAGCTTCAAAGACTTGCCGCCTTTGTGAGCTTCCCCAGGTCACTTGCTGCTTTCAGCAACTGGTCTCCACTGGTTCTGACCCCCACTTTGGGCGGGAGAACCGGCGGGTAAAACCAGTGAGGAAGAGAGGTGTGCCCACCTCTGCCAACTCCACCCCTCAGGTGGGGGAGGCGTGGTGAAGCACAACTCTCAGTCCCCGCCATCTTGCATTTGGGGGACTCAGCCAACCAGGGACAGGCTCATGCCCCCTCCCACTGGAGGGTGGCATAATAGGGTTTGTACCCACCCAAGGGAAGGGACCCATTGGTCCCTGCCTTTTACCTACCTGTAACGCCCCTAAATCTAGTATTATGGGGCACCCCTGAACCTTGCTTCCTCAGACAAGAAGAAACTACAAGGAGAAGAAGAAGGATTGAACAGCCATGCAGCAGCTAACAAGAGGAAGACGCCCACTGACTTGGCCCCAGCTCTAGCAGCCTGTCTCCACCTCGAACCTGCTCCTGCGAAATCCCGGTGTGTCCTGCAGCCAGCAACCTCGAAAACCCCGGAGGACCTGCCTGCCTTCAACCCCAAAGACTTTGTCTTCTGTGAACACCGGATTTGTTTATCTGCAACCTCTGGCTCCGCCCCACTCTGCACCCGCCGTCCACGGCCCGAGCTTGAGTGGGCAAACACTACGAGGAGATCACCCCGGCGATCCTGACCCAAGATCCGGCGACCCCTGACCTGCCTCAAGCCTCCAGCCGATGCCTGCAGCCTAAATCCAGAAGGTCCCCCCAACCGCGACCAGGAGCTGGTAAGAAGATCCGACCCCAAAAGGCACCCCTGCACCCGATGCCCCACGGCCTTGGGTGCCCAAACCGACGGTGCCTAACCAACCCCGAACTTCCCAACTTACCTCTCGAAGTGGTGGTCGCACACAGAAGACCTTTGTCCCCAAGCCTGCAGTGCCTTAGAAAACCGCAGGTTCCCAATTGAAAACAACAGGGCACCCGACGTCGAAACAGCACTCTGCACCCGGCCACCCTAGTGCCTGTGAGGGTACACCTTTAGTGCTACTTTGTTTCCCAGTTTGCCCTGAGCTATTGTCCAGGAGCTTTGCTCCCACAACCAAGTGGCCTGCTCGTCAGCAGCCACCAACCTGAGGCCCCCTATCCCCAATTGGATAACATTGGGCCTCAGCACTCTGCACCCGGCCGCCCTAGTGCCGCTGAGGGTGTAACAAGAGTGCATCCCTGACCCTGGGGGACCCCTGAGTCTACCCCCAGAACCTCAACTTCCACTACCGAATACTTACCTTAAAACAGATAACACTATTTTCCTCTATTGGATAACATTGACTGTTTTTCTTGGAAAAGTTTCCAAGTGTGGAGTTTGAAAACCTAAAGAAATTCTTTAAAATTGCACTAACAAAAACGATTTTACTTACCTGTTTACAGGAAATGTCCCAGAGTAGTATCCAGGTATACTACTCTGAGTAAGAAAAGTAATCTCAAAAGTAACTTACCTGTAATTTTACTGAAAAGCCCATTCAAGTCTATGTATTGTATTTACAAAGTATTGCATTTCTCTAAAACCATACTGTAAGTCAAAACAAAGTGCATATACAATTACAAATTCAAACTGTTTACAAACTGCATTACTACTGTAAAGTATTTATTGCTTACCTGTGCCAGGCTTGCTTGGTTCTAGAAAATAAAAGAACTAAAAGAATATTTCCATACAAAAACAATTGGTCTGAAGTTCAGTCTTTAAG
Organism: Calotriton arnoldi; assembly: GCA_963921515.1. Lineage (NCBI taxonomy): Eukaryota > Metazoa > Chordata > Amphibia > Caudata > Salamandridae > Calotriton > Calotriton arnoldi. Next base: position 2,309,204 of record CAWUFW010001352.1, on the reverse strand, counting down.
TGTGTGAAATCATTTGCTGATTGAGTGGGTACAACAAATGCTTAACACTGTCCTCTGAGACCGCCTTACTGCTCGACCACACTACCACAAATAGAGAGTGAGGTGCTATCTAACTTTACCTCTGCCTACCTTTGGGGTTCCACTGGACTCTGTGCACACTATACATCACTTTGGTATAGTATATACAGAGCCAGCTTCCTACACAGTTCCTAGCTCATTTTGCTAGATTACAATTGTAAGATATGAACTGCAAGTACCAAAAGGATCTCTGTGACAAAAGCAGTAACCCACTAAGCTAAGCTCATAAAATACAGTTCTGTGATCTGCATGGCACACGTTCTTTGCAGCAGGCATTTAACCCTCTGCACTACTTTAGATGAGTCGAAATTGCCAATAGACAAAACTCCAATCTGTCTACAGCAGGACGATTAGTCACCAAAGACAGCAATCTTTCCTTTTTATTTGTTGTTGCCTGAAAACTGGTAGATATACAAGGAACTCTGCAGTAGGAGTGAGTAGTCAGTGATTATCCTGGCCAGGCCTGCTTATTTTGTTACTGGGGGCAGATATTGCAGCACTACTACAAAATTGGCTCGCAATCACAAAAACAGGCCCCTCGTCCTTCTACCCTCCCAGGGAAACGCACAATGTCATATACAGCCAGTCCGGCCTTGGATGCAACTGTAGGTACAAGCATCAAGGGAAGTAGAAGCCTTTGGAGCATTAAAGGAACAGTGTGATTTTTTTGACTCTTATAATGTAAGCCCATCAGGCTACACTTTCGTTACTTAGATTAGTACTTAGACAAACGCACAAGTTACTACTTGTGTAACGATACATCTGTAAGAGACAGTTAGTGATAGATTCCTTACCTTAGAATATCCCCAGGCGTCAGACTGGATCCAGAAAGTTTTGCTAGCAGTACCCCTGCGCGCCAGTAGGTGGCGTCGTGCGGCTCCGCGTCCCTCGCTGGCGTCATAAGCGCCGAGATGACATCACGGAGACTACTTAGGCGCCACCCATGCGCGATGACGTCAGTTCTGTACACGACTTTCCGCGCCAGGAACGCAGAGCCATGCAAGAAACTGACCACTGGTGCCATGAAACTAGGGCCCTAAAAGGGATGACCTTAATACTAGAAATCAGTTCGCAGAACAGGGAGGATGGGTGGGGCGGTAAGGAACGAATAGTTTCTTACCTGTCGGTGTAGTTTTGCAGCTTGAAGACTTTCTGGATTCACTATGCTGTGCATTATTCCGCCATCTCGTGGTTGGGTCCGGATTCTTTGTTTTTTTGTTTTTTTTTGTTGTTGGCCCAGGTGGGCGGCGACGCCCACCATTTGGTGTCTTCGGTGACGTCGTCGCGCTTCCGGCGGAAGCTCCCACCTTTGGTAGCCATCTTCGGATTCTTTTTTCTTTTCCTCTTACAGTTTTTTGTTGTCTATGTCTTTAACCTTTAATCCTTCAATTATTCTTTGATCCTTTTAACCTTGTATGTAGTTCAGTTGTACCCTTAACCTCCTATGTTATCTTCCTGGCGGAGGCGGGTGGGATCGCTAGTGAATCCAGAAAGTCTTCAAGCTGCAAAACTACACCGACAGGTAAGAAACTATTCGTTTTGCAGCGTGAATCTTTCTGGATTCACTATGCTGTGCATAGACTTAGTAGCGGTTTTGTTATTGCGGTGGTTGGGTGGAAGATGAGCATTGGTTGCTGAAAATGTGCTGTAAGACCTTCTGTCCTACTTGTGCCTCTTTGTTCATTTGGATATCAACACAGTAGTGTTTGGTGAACGTGTGCACGGAAGACCATGTTGCCGCTTGGCAAATGTCTTGTATAGGTGTGTTCGCTAGGAACGCAACCGTTGCTCCCTTTTTCCTTGTTGAGTGAGCCTGGGCGGCTCCTTGTAACTCTTGTCCTGCCTGCTTGTGGCAGAGTTGTATTGCTTGTGCAATCCACCGTGCAATGGTATTTTTGTTACTGGTCGTCCCAGGAAACTGCTTGCGAAGAAAACGAAGAGTTGTTTTGTTTTCCTGCATTCCTTCGTCCTTTCTATGTAGTGCATCACTGCCCTTCTGGCGTCTAGCGTGTGTAGCGCCTTTTCTGAGGGTGTTGAAGGTTTCTGGAAGAAACTTGGTATCTGTATTGTTTGATTGATATGGAACCGCGACACCACCTTTGGCAGGAAGTGTGGGTCCGTCCTCATGACAATTCTGTCCTTGTGTATTTGCAAGTAGGGCTCTTGTAGTGTGAGAGCCTGTAGTTCACTGACTCTTCGCAGTGACGTGATAGCCACTAAGAAAGCCGTTTTTAGTGTGAGCATGTGCAGTGTGATCTTGTGTATGGGTTCAAATGGTGATTTCATCAACTGTGTCAGTACAGTGTTGAGGTTCCAGCTTGGGGCTGGCATCCTTTTAGGGGGCTATTCTTTTAGCCCCTTCCAGGAATCTTTTGACCACTTGGGAGGTGAAGAAGCTTTTCACCGCTTCTCCCTGGTGTAGGCCACTATGGCTGCTAGGTGAACCCTTAGTGACGAGTAGCTCAGCCCGCTTTGTAGTAGGTGTGTTAAGTATCGCAGTACTGTTGATTCTTTTGTGACTTTTCGTTGCAGTCCCTCTGTAATGCACCATTGTGAGAACCTTTTCCACTTTGCAATGTAGCATTTTCTTGTAGTGGGTCTCCTTGCTTCTCTGAGTACTGCCATGGTGCTTGGAGGTAGTTTGAGGTGTGCGAATTCTAGGTCCTCAGGAGCCATGCTGCTAGGCTGAGGGGGTCTGGTTCTGGGTGGAGCACTTTTCCGTTTTGCATTGTGAGGAGGTCTTTCCTTCTGCTGAACCTGTGTGCTGGTTCCTGCGCCATTTCCATTATCTGTGAGAACCATGTTTGTCTGGCCCACTGAGGTGCCACCAGTATGAGTGTCATGCTGCTGCTCCTGCATTTGCTGAGTACTTTGTGTAACAGTGGTATCGGGGGAAAAGCGTAAGCAAATTCGCTCGACCAACTTATCCATAGGGCATTCCCTAGGGACCTTTGGTCCGGCTGTCTGGATGCGTAATGTTGGCATTTTGCATTCTGGGGTGTTGCAAAGAGGTCTATCCGTGGTGTTCCCCACTTTTGGAACAGTTGCTGCACCTCCTGTTGGTTCAGTTCCCATTCGTGGGATGCAGACGTCTGCCTGCTGAGTCGGTCTGCTTCTACATTGTCTATTCCTGGGAGGTGTATTGCTAGCAGGTCTATCCTTAGAGGGATGGCCCATCTCCAGATCTGTTGTGCCAGACTTGACAGCGGTGCTGATTGTGTTCCACCTTGCTTGTTGATGTAGAACATTGCAGTTGTGTTGTTTGTTTGTATCAGCACTCGCTGGCCGTAAAGCTGCTTTTGAAAGGCTTTTAAGGCTAGGAACACAGTTTTGAGTTCTAGGTAGTTGATGTGTTTCACTGCATCTTGTTGTGACCAGAGCCCCCTGACGCGGAGTCTGGTCATGTGCGCGCCCCAGCCCTGCTGTGAGGCGTTTGTTGTGATGGTCACTGTTGGAGTTGGCTGTGTGAATGGCTTCCCTTGTAATATGTTCTCTTCTTTCCACCACGCTATTTCTTTCTGCACTGCGTGTGTGACAACCACTAGATCTTCCCAACTCCCTGTGGCTTGTGACCATTGCTGTTGTATCCATTCCTGGAGCGGTCTCATGTGCAGTCTGATATGCGGGACAAGGTGGATGCATTATGCCATCATTCCCATTATCCTGCTCACCGTCCTCACTGTCAGAACTTGCCCCTTGCGGTAATGATGTGTTTCCCTCAGGAGCGCTATACTTCTCTTGTCGCTGGGGAACACCTTGGACTGTGTGCTGTCTATTTGTGCCCCCAAGAATATCTTGATTTGTTGGGGTTCTGTTGACGATTTTTCCCAATGTATTGAGAAACCTAATGTGGACAGTGTTTCTATGACTTGTTTGATGTGTTTTTGCAGAGTCTGTATGATCCTGCTTTTACCAGCCAGTCGTCGAGGTAGGGGTATACATGTATGCTCCTTCTCCGAAGGTGCGCTGCTGCTGCTGCTAGGCATTTCGTGAACACTCTTGGTGCGGACTTTAGTCCGAAGGCTAGCACTGTGAACTGGTAGTGATCGTGGCCTATCACGAATCTTAATAGCCGTTTGTGTTTGCGGTTGACGGGTATGTGCAGGTATGCATCTTTTAGGTCTAAGGTCGCCATGTAATCCCCTTCTTGGATTTGGGGTATTACTTCCTGAAGTGAAGTCATCTTGAATTTTTGAGTTTTTACGAACTTGTTCAGGAATCTGAGGTCCAGTATTGGTCTTAGTGTATCGTCTACCTTTGGCACTAGGAAGTACGTTGAGTATATTCCCTTGTTCCTTTCGTTGTTTGGAACTGGCTCTATTGCTCTTTTTGTAGCAGTTCCTCTGCTTCTAGGCGGAGGGCTAGTTCTCTTGCGGGTATTGACCGATGTCTTGGTCTTCTCCCTGGCGGGTGTTTTTGGAGGTCTATGCAGTACCCGTGCTGTATGGTGTTTAGTATCCATTTGTCCGTGGTAATTTTCCTCCATTGTGTGAGAAATTTTCCTATTCTTCCTCCCACTGGTGTCGTATGCTCGGTGGTTATTTGCTGTGTGCTTCTGCTCTTTATCTTTTCCTTTTGCGGACTTCCCCTCAACCTTGGTGTTAACGGTGGGGGGCTTGTTCTGAGTGTGGAGTCACTTTGAGGCGGGCTGCTGGCCCCTCTTCGGGCCTGTCCCCGTCCGTATCCGCGCCCTCGAAAGGACCGTCCTCTGGGTTGGTACTGCCAATTCTGCTGCTGTTGTCCCTGCAGGTTTTGGCCCTGGTTGTTCCCTTGGTACCCTTGTTGTTGTGATTGGTGCGAGGTGGTAGGTGCATTGCCTCCTCTACCACTGGCTCGCCTTGAGGGGTTCCCTCTTCTCATTCCCCTGAACTGCAGCGCTCCCATGGACCTTGCAGTTTCGTTGTCCGTTTTTAGTTGTGTTAATTTGTTGTCAACTGTTGCTCCAAACAGTTTCTCACCGTCGAACGGTGTGTTGATGATGTTGCTCTGTACTTCTGGTTTGAAGCCGGAGATCCTGAGCCATGCGTGTCTCCTCTCAGTCATCCCTATCATCATTTGCCTGCTGGAGTTCTCTGCTGCGTCCAAGGCTGACTTTAGGCAAGTGTTCGCGATGGCCTTGCCTTCTTCCGCTAGGTAATTGGCTCTTTGTTGGTGTTCTTCTGGCAGGTGCTTAATGAGCTGGCTCATTTCTGCCCAATGCTGGTATGCATGCCTGCTGATGAGGGCGTTGGAGTTGGCGATACGCCAGTGTATGGCTGCGTTCCTCTCCACCTTACGTCCTGTGAGGTCTATTCTTTTGCTCTCCTTGTCTGGAGGTGGGCCTGTGTTGGTGGGCACACTGGCCCTCTTCCTGGCTGTTGCAGCGATAATGGAGTCTGCTGGTACAGACCCCTGTATGTATGCAGGATCTTTTGTGGAGTGCTTATACTTCTTTTCGCTCCTCGGGGTAACCGCCTTGCAGATTGCTGGTTCCCTGAAGGCCTCCCTTCCCTGGTCGAGAACGCCAGGTAACATGGGTAGAAATTGGCTCCTTGTCTGTTGGGGGAGCAGTGTTTCGAAGAGGAAACCTGCTTTTGTTTTTTCCTCCTGCATTTCGACCCCATAAGTCCTTGCAGCCTTCTGCACGACCTCATTGTAGACTCCGATGTCGTCTGGCGGCGAAGGTCTCGAGGGGTAAGTGTCTACCCCTTCTTCTGGTGACTCTGTGTCGAGGACTTGCCAGTCTAGGTCTTGTACTTCAGAGGACGCCGAGTCCCTGTAAGACAGCATCTCCTCTTCGCCTTCGGCCTCGAAGCACAAGTTACTAACTTGTGTAACGATATATCTGTAAGAGACAGTAGTTAGTGATAGATTCCTTACCTTAGAATATCCCCAGGCGTCAGGCTGGATCCGGAAAGTTTTGCGTAGCAGTACCCTTGCGCGTCGGTAGGCGGCGTCGTGCGGCTCCGCGTCCGTCGTCGGCGTCGTGATCGCCGGGATGACGTCGCGGGCAGTACTTAGGCGCCGCCCCTGCGCGCTGACGTCAGTTCTGTACACGACTTTCCGCGCCAGGAACGCAGAGCCATGCAAGAAGCTGACACAGGTGTCTGAAAAATACTAGGGCCCTGAAAGGGATGTCCTTAACCCTAGAAATCAGTTCGCAGAACGGGGAGGATGGATGGGCGGTAAGGAATCTATCACTAACTACTGTCTCTTACAGATATATCGTTACACAAGTTAGTAACTTGTGCATCTGAAAGAGACACGTTAGTGATAGATTCCTTACCTTAGAATAGATACCCCAGCAATACCAACCCCGGTGGTGGGTCTGCGAACAAAGATCAGACAAGGAAGTCCTGGAGGACAGAACGGCCAAAGAAGCCGTCCCTCCGGACCTGACTGTCAAGGCAGTAATGCTTAGTAAACGTGTGCAGCGAGGCCCACGTAGCTGCCTGACAGATAACCGGCAGCGGAACACCGCGGCCCAAGGCCGTGGTAGCAGCCGTTGCCCTGGTGGAATGGGCACGCAGCCCAACAGGAGGCTCCTTCTTAGCCAAAGAATAGCAGGTCTTGATGCACAAGGTAACCCAGCGGGAGATGGTCCTCTTGTGCACCGCCCGACCTTTTCTGGCGCCCACGTAGCCAACAAAGAGCTGGTCATCCACCCGGAAGTGTTTCGTGCGGTCGATATAGAAGGAGAGCGCACGTTTTGGGTCCAGACGGTGGAGCCTCTCTTCCTCTCTGGAAGGATGCGGAGGCGGAAAGAAGGTGGGCAAAGTGATGGTCTGCCCAATGTGGAAAGCAGTAACCACCTTTGGCAAGAAGGACGGACGCGTCCGAAGAACAACCTTGTCTGGATGAACAGACAGAAAGGGAGGTTTGCAAGAAAGAGCCTGGAGCTCACTCACCCGCCGAGCGGAGGTGACGGCCACCAGAAAGGCTGCCTTTAGAGTCAGAAGACGAAGAGGACAGTTATGCAGAGGCTCAAAGGGAGCGCACATTAAAAAGGTAAGAACCAAGTTCAAGTCCCACTGAGGCATTACAAACGGAACAGGAGGGAAGAGGTGAGTAATGCCTTTTAAGAACCTGTTAACAACAGGGGACTTGAAAAGGGAGGGCTGATCAGGGAGCCTGAGGAAGGCCGAGATAGCACAAAGATAACCCTTGATGGTACCCAGGGCAGAACCCTGTTGGGCCAGAGAGAGAAGGAACAGAAGGACCTCAGAAAGAGGGGCAGAAAGGGGATCCACAGCCTTTGCTGTGCACCATGCCACAAATTTGTTCCACCTGCAGGCGTATACCACCTTAGTGGAGGGACGCCTGGCTGCCAGAATCACATCACAAACTTCGGGAGGCAAGTCGAAAGGAATCAACTGCCGCCGCTCAATCTCCACGCAAGCAGGTGTAGACTGGACAGGTTCGGGTGGAGGACCGTCCCCTGCTGCTGCGACAGAAGATCCTCCCGAAGAGGCAGACGGATCGGGGGATCTATGCTCATATTGAGTAGCTCGGGATACCAAACTCTTCGAGCCCAGTCCGGAGCCACAAGAATGACTTGGGCCCGGTCGTGCCGAATCTTCTTCAACACTCTGGGTAGAAGTGGTATAGGCGGAAAGGCGTACAACAGACCGCAACTCCACTCGCGACGAAAAGCGTCGCCGAGCGAGTGCCGCCTTGGAAATTCCAACGCGCAGAACTGATGACATTGCGCGTTCTCTTCGGTGGCGAATAGATCTAACCAAGGCTCTCCCCACTGTAGAAAGAGTCCTTGCGCCACTTCCGAGTGAAGACGCCATTCGTGATCCATCATGCACCTGCGGCTGAGTTCGTCCGCCCTGGCGTTCAGAGAACCTGCCAGGTGTTGAACCATCAGGAACATGCCCTGATGTTCCAGCCATGTCCAGAGGCGCAGAGCCTCCTGACAAAGGGTCCAAGACCCCACCCCGCCCTGTTTGTTGCAGTACCACATGGCGGTGGTGTTGTCTGTGAACACCTGCACTACCTTCCCTTTGACAGAGGGAAGGAATGCCTTGAGTGCAAGCCGGATCGCCCGGAGCTCCAGAAGGTTGATATGGAGCCGGGACTCCGCCGGAGACCAGAGGCCTCTGATCTCCGCCTCTCCCATGTGACCGCCCCATCCCAGAAGGGACGCGTCCGTCACAACTGTATGCTCTGGCTGGGGAAGGGAGAGGGATCTGCCCATGACCCATTGCCGGTTCGAGAGCCACCACTGCAACTGTTTTGCAGTCCCCTCCGAGATCTGGACGTGATCGGACAGGTTGCCCTGGTGCTGCGCCCACTGGAACTTCAGGTCCCACTGCAGAGCCCGCATATGCCATCTGGCATGATTGACCAGCAGGATGCAGGAGGCCATGAGGCCCAGCAGCCTCAGGGTCATCCGTACCGAAACCCAGGATAAAGGCCGAAAGATCGGAATCATAGCCTGAATATCCCGGACTCGCCGTTCGGGAGGATAGGCCCGAAACTGCGTCGTGTCCAGAACTGCTCCGATGAAAAGGAGCTGTGGAGAAGGAATTAGATGCGACTTTGGCACATTGATGGAGAACCCCAGCGAGTGCAGGAGTTCGGCCGTAGTCTGGAGGTGGGAGACGACTGCCTGGGATGAGCCCGCCTTCAGCAGCCAGTCGTCGAGGTAGGGGAAGACTGAAACCCCTGCCCGGCGCAGATGAGCTGCGACCACCGCCATCACTTTCGTGAACACCCGAGGGGCACTGGTAAGGCCAAAGGGGAGCACGGTGAACTGAAAATGCTCGGGGCCTACCGTGAACCGAAGGTAACGCCGGTGGGCCGGCAGGACGGGGATGTGGAAATACGCGTCCTGCAAGTCCAACGCTACCAACCAGTCTCCAGGGTCGAGGGCAGTCAAGACCTGAGCTAGGGTGAGCATCTTGAACTTCTCCTTCCGGAGGAAGCGATTTACGTTCCGGAGGTCCAAGATAGGACGCATGTCCTCCTTGTCCTTTTTGGGCACCAGAAAGTAGTGGGAGTAGCAACCACGCCCTACTTCTGGGGTCGGAACATGCTCGATGGCCCTCTTGGTCAAGAGGGCCGTGACTTCCTTCTGTAGAAGCACCAAGTGATCCCCTGACATGCGGTGGAATTGAGGTGGCATGGCTGGGGGTGGTCTCGAAGGGGAGGGAGTAGCCCCTTCGGACAATGTCCAAGACCCACCTGTCCGAGGTGATGGTGCGCCAGTGGGGAAGGTGATGGCGGACCCTGCCCCTACTGGCGTGCCGTGCACCTGAAAGGAGGGACTAGGAGGGCTTGGAGGCCGCGGACGGGTTGGAGGTGGTGGCCTGACCCGCACGCTGGTTGCCCGATCCGCCACGGCGGAATCCACGTCCTCGGCCACGCGAAGACGCCTGCTGCGCGGGCCGGTGGCTGGGCTGCTGACGTGAAGGGGCGCCCCTACCGTGGCCACGATAGGGGCGAAAAGCAGAAGGCAGCGGAGGGCGTGTAGCAGAAAGGCCCAGGGACTTGGCAGTAGCCCGTGAGTCCTTAAAGCGCTCCAACGCATGGTCTGCTTTGGACCCAAAAAGACCGACTCCATCAAAGGGCATGTCCATGAGAGTATTCTGGACATCCCCTGAAAAACCAGTGGTTCTTAGCCAGGCGTGGCGTCGGAGCGCCACCGTCGTTGCAATCGACCTGCCCAGCGAGTCGGCGGTGTCAAGGCCACAACGGATAGTGTATTTGGCCGCATCCCTTCCTTCCGCAATGGCGCGGGAAAGCAGTGCCTGGACCTCCTCAGGGCACTGGGGCAAAACATCCGCCACCGAATCCCACAGAGAGTGGGTATATCGGCCCAAAAGACAAGCGGTGTTAACGGACCGCAAGCCAGCACTGGAGGAAGAAAAACCTTTCTTCCCAAACTGATCCAGGCGTTTGGATTCCCTATCCGGAGGAGCGGTAGGGAAGGCGGTTTGGGAAGCGGAGGCTTGGACAACCAAGCTCTCAGGAGTGGGGTGGACAGAAAGAAACAGGGGGTCGCCCGGAGCGGGGCGATGGCGTCGTGACACGTTCCGATCCACAGGAGCCCCTGTGTTGGGCTTGGACCAGGCGCCCAAAAGAACGTCCGTGAGGGCGTCGTTAAACGGCAGCACAGTCTCCGCAGAGGAGGCTGCCGGCTGAAGCACCTCTGTCAAGATGTTAGGCTTGACCGTCAAAGTAGGGAGCTGGAGACGTAAGGCCCCAGCAGCCCTACGCAACACCGTACCAAAATTGGCCCCCTCCTCCGTAGCCACGGGAGGAGACAGCATGCCAGTGTCAGGAGAAGTATCCAGACCACTGGCCTCCCCTAGACTCTCTGTCCAGTCCTCATCATACTGACAGTTGCGTGTCAGAGGGTCATCAGACCCCTCCCAGTCCTCCTGGTCCTCCTCTGGTTCAAAATAAGGAGGAGGAGGGACATTTGGGACCCAAGGTCCCATCGGCGCCGGCGTCGAGCGACGTCGCTCCGGGTCCAAGTCCGGAGCCGGAAGGAACTGGGGACGACGCCGCCCGGAGCCCAGGGCGGCGTCGAGAACGGCACCGGAGACATCGGCGCCGGCGGAGGTGTCGTGAGGTCGACCGGCGTCGATGGGGTTGTGGAGCCGGGATCGAGGCCGGGGCCGGAGCCGGAGCCGGGATCGAGGCTGGAGGCTCGGGCGACGCCGGGGCCGGAGCCGCCGGCGACGCCGGATCAACCCCATGAGGCCCGCGGGGCCCGAAGGCGCACCGGAGGGGCCTGAAGGCCCGAAGAGGCGGGCCATGGCCGACAGGAACTCCTGTACCTTGGCCGGATCCGCCCCCGAACCCGGGAAGGGCGGGTATGACGGGGGCGACTCCACAGGCAAGTCCGGGGCCGCGGGGCGGGGACGGTGCCGGGAGGGGCCTCAGCCGAGTCGCGAGACCGGCGAGGCGAAGTCCGAGAGCGACGATGCTTCTTGGACTTCTTGTGTCGAGACTTACCGGACGAAGAAGACTTCGACGCCGGCGACCGGTGTGCACTCCGCGAGCGACCCCTGGACCTCTCACGCGACCGGGGCTTCCGCGGAGCCGAATGCCGGGCCTCGAGGAGCTTTCGAGACCGCTCTCGCAAAGCCTTCGGGTTGAGGGCCTGGCATTCGGGACAAGACTCGGTGTCGTGGCCTCGGCCGAGGCAGAAGAGACACTCCCAATGCGGGTCGGTGACGGACATCATCCGCGCACAGGCGCCGCATCGCTTGAAGCCGGGCATCCCTACGACACCTGAAGGCTGGAAAAACACAGTGAAAAATCACCAAAAGTATGGTCAAAAATTGACCAGGGCACTGCTCTTCCCGGATCTGCGCTTACTGGCGCGGAAAAGAAGAACTGACGTCAGCGCGCAGGGGCGGCGCCTAAGTACTGCCCGCGACGTCATCCCGGCGATCACGACGCCGACGACGGACGCGGAGCCGCACGACGCCGCCTACCGACGCGCAAGGGTACTGCTACGCAAAACTTTCCGGATCCAGCCTGACGCCTGGGGATATTCTAAGGTAAGGAATCTATCACTAACGTGTCTCTTTCAGATGTAGTAGTATTCCTCGTCCTGGTCTTCGAGCTGTTCGGGTGTCCCCGGGGCCTCGACGACTTCGGCCTCGAACTCCTCGACTGCCTCGTGGGCTTGCTTCGACGGAATAGCGTATTGTTTCATCTTCTCGTCGAAGTCTTTTTTGCGTTGCAGTATGCTCGCCATCTCTGCCTCGAGCCTCCTTTTCTTTTTCGCCATCTCGTGGACCTTTTCGGCGTTGAGTGGTGCAGTGCCTCTCTTCGTGGTCGTCGAAACAGACGCCGGGCCTTCCTTTCTCGGTGTCGAGGTTTCCTTTTTGGGGACGACCTTCGACGCCTTCGTTTTTTCGGAGGCTTTCGCCGATTGAGAGTCCTTGTCCAAGGATCCGCTCGGCTGTTTGTCCCTTGGTGCTGTTGCTTTCGTCGAGTGTTTCGGCGGCAACACTCCCTTCGAGGACTTTGCTACACTTCTCGGAGTGTCGCTAGGGATTCTGGCTTCACTCTTTCGAGCGTTGCTTTGGTGTTTTGGGGTCGACGACTCCCTTACCTCCTTCGACGTTTTCTTTTCGATTTCGACGACAGCGCAGTCCTCTGGTCCCTCTGCGATGTTGTCCTCCTCTCCGCTCGAGAGACCCAGGTCTCGGAGAGATGGTGCTGGTCCCTGGCCCTGCATGCTGTAGTTCGCCCTTCTCTGTCTGTCTCTCACCCGGAGGGTCTTCGGGGTGAACGCCGAGCACGCGTTGCAGTCTTCGCTGGCGTGGTCGAGCGGCAAGCAGAGGTTGCAGACTGGGTGCTGGTCTTTTTGGGCGTATTTGTGGTGGCAATTTCTGCAGAACTTGAACGGAGTCTTGTCCATAACCGCGCTTAGGGAGCCCCTGTGAGCGCATTCTCTGTAGGCGTCGAGATTTCGGTCGTGGACCTTCTACCTCGTCATCCTTTTTCTCCGGTACTAGTGTCGTCGTCCGGTGTCTCAGGAGTACATCTTCTGTGATGAAATTTCGACTTTTCGAGATTCTTCGTCCAAACTTTCTGGAACTTCTCGGCAACGATCCAGACCCCACGGCGGAAAAAAGAATCTGAAGATGGCTACCAAAGGTGGGAGCTTCCGCCGGAAGCGCGACGACGTCACCGAAGACACCAAATGGTGGGGCGTCGCCGCCCACCTGGGCCAACAAAAAACAAAAAAAAACAAAGAAAAGACTACGAATCCGGACCCAACCACGAGATGGCGGAATAATGCACAGCATAGTGAATCCAGAAAGATTCACGCTGCAAAATCTATCACTAACTAATGTCTCTTACAGATATATCGTTACACAAGTAGTAACTTGTGCATCTGAAAGAGACAGGTTAGTGATAGATTCCTTACCTTAGAATAGATACCCCAGCAATACCAACCCCGGTGGTGGGTCTGCGAACAAGATTACACCAGAAAGTCACGGAGAACAGAACGGCCAAAGAAGCCGTACCTCCGGACTTGACTGTCAAGGCAGTAATGCTTGGTAAACGTGTGCAGCGAAGCCCACGTAGCTGTCTGACAAATGTCCTGCGAGGGAACGGCGCGTCCCAAGGCAGTAGTGGCTGCCGTCGCCCTGGTGGAATGGGCACGCAGCCCCACAGGAGGCTCCTTCTTAGCCAACGAGTAACAGGCTTTGATGCAGAGAACGACCCACCGAGAGAAGGTCCGTTTGTGCACGGCCCGACCTTTTGTGGCGCCCACGTAGCCAACAAAGAGCTGGTCATCCACCCGGAACTGTCAAGTGCGCATCAGGTAGAACGAGCGCGCACATTTTGGGTCCAGACGGGGGAGCCTCTCCTCCTCTTTTGAAGGATGCGGAGGCGGAAAGAAGGTGGGCAAAGTGATGGTCTGCCCGATGTGGAAGGGCGTAACAACCTTTGGCAAGAAAGAAGGACGGGTCCTTAAAACTACCTTGTCCGGATGAACAGAAAGGAAAGGAGGTTTGGAAGAAAGAGGCTGGAGCTCACTCACTCTTCTGGCAGAGGTGATAGCTACCAGGAAAACCATCTTGAGAGCGAGAAGACGCAAAGGACAGGTATGAAGGGGCTCGAAGAGAGCGCACATCAGATATGTCAAGACAAGGTTTAAGTCCCATTGAGGCATAATGAACGGCACGGGAGGAAACGTGTGCGTAATGCCTTTCAGGAAACGGGTAACAACCGGGGACTTAAAAAGAGAAGGCTGATCTGGAAGCCGGAGAAAGGTGGAGATGGCCGAAAGATAACCTTTGATAGTGCCCAGAGCAGAGCCCTGCTGGGCCAAAGAAAGAAGGAACAGAAGGACCTCGGAAAGAGGGGCAGAAAGGGGATCCACAGCTTTAGCTGTGCACCATGCCACAAACTTGTTCCACCTGCAGGCGTATACCGTTTTAGTGGAGGGACGCCTGGCTGCCAGAATGATATCACAGACTTCGGAAGGAAGATCGAAAGCTGTCAACTGCCGCCGCTCAATCTCCACGCATGGAGGTGGAGGCTGGACAGGTTCGGGTGGAGGGCCGTCCCCTGCTGCTGCAACAGAAGATCCTCCTGAAGAGGCAGTCGGATCGGGGGATCGATCGCCATGTTGAGTAGCTCGGGATACCAGTATCTTCGCGCCCAATCCGGAGCCACAAGGATGACTTTGGGCCCGGTCGTGCCGAATCTTCTTCAGCACTCTGGGCAGAAGTGGTATAGGCGGAAAGGCGTACAACAGATCGCAGCTCCACTCGCGACGAAAAGCATCGCCGAGCGAGTGCCGCCTTGGAAATTCCAACGCGCAGAACTGATGACATTGCGCGTTCTCTTCGGTGGCGAATAGATCTAACCAAAGCTCTCCCCACTGCAGAAAGAGACCTTGCGCCACGTCCGAGTTCAGACGCCATTCGTGATCCATCAAGCACCGGCGGCTGAGTTCGTCCGCCCTGGCGTTCAGAGAACCTGCCAGGTGTTGAACCACCAAGGTAACGCTTTGATGTTCCAGCCATGTCCAGAGGCGCAGAGCATCCGGACATAGGGTCCACGACCCCACCCCGCCCTGTTTGTTGCAATACCACATGGCGGTGGTGTTGTCCGTGAACACCTGCACTACACTTCCCTGGACAGAGGGAAGGAAGGCCTTCAGTGCAAGTCGGATCGCCCGAAGCTCCAAAAGGTTGATATGGAGCCGGGACTCCGCCGGAGACCAGAGGCCTCTGATCTCCGCCTCTCCCAAGTGGCCGCCCCATCCCAGGAGGGACGCATCCGTCACCACTGTGTGCTCCGGTTGGGGAAGGGAGAGGGATCTGCCATTGACCCAATCGCGATTCGTGAGCCACCACTGCAATCGTCATGCAGCGCCCTCCGAGATCTGGACATGATCGGACAGGTTGCCCTGATGCTGTGCCCACTGGAACTTCAGGTCCCACTGCAGAGCCCGCATGTGCCATCTGGCATGTTGCACCAGCAGGATGCAGGTGGCCATCAGGCCCAGGAGCCGGAGGGTCATCCTGACTGAAACCCGGGATAGAGGCTGAAAGATCGGAATCATAGCCTGAATATCCCGGACTCGCTGCTCGGGAGGATAAACCCGAAACAGCGTCGAATCCAGAACCGCTCCGATGAAGGGGAGCTGCTGAGAGGGACACAGGTGCGACTTCGGCACGTTGATGGAGAACCCCAGCAAATGCAGGAGGTCGGCCGTAGTCTGAAGGTGGGTGACGACTGCCTGGGCGAGCCCGCCTTCAACAACCAGTCGTCGAGGTAGGGGAAGACTGACACCCCTGACCGGCGCAGATGAGCTGCGACCACCGTCATCACCTTCGTGAACACCCGAGGGCGCTGGTAAGGCCGAAGGGGAGCACTGCAAACTGAAAATGCTCCTGGCCTACCGTGAACCGCAGGTAACGCCGGTGGGCCTGCAGGACGGGGATGTGAAAATATGCGTCCTGCAAGTCCAACGCTACCATCCAGTCTCCAGGGTCGAGGGCAGCCAGGACCTGAGCCAGAGTCAACATCTTGAACTTCTCCTTCCGAAGGAAGCGATTGACGTTCCTGAGGTCCAGGATGGGGCGCAAGCCCCCCTGGTCCTTCTTGGGGACCAGAAAGTAGTGGGAATAACAACCACTCCCTACTTCTGGCCCAGGAACACGTTCGATGGCCCCCTTGGCCAAGAGGGCCATGACTTCCTGCAGGAGAAGTGCCAAGTGGTCCCCCGACATGCGGTGGAACCGAGGTGGCATGGCGGGAGGGGCAGCCTGAAAGGGAAGGGAGTAACCCTTGCGGATGATCTGCAACACCCACTGGAGTTTTGGACATCTGGCGAGAACCCGGTAGATCTGAGCCAGGCGTGGCGACGAAGCGCCACAGTTGTAGAAATCGCTCTACCTAAGGAGTCCGCGGTGTCTAAACCACACTGAATGGCGAACTTAGCCGCATCTTTACCTTCTGCAATAGCTTGGGACAATACAGCTTGGGTCTCCTCAGGACACTGAGGTAACACCTGCGCAACTGTGTCCCACACCGCGTTGTAATAGCGGCCCAATAGGCAGGCGGTATTCACTGACCGCAGCCCCAAGCTGGCCGAAGAGAACAAACGTTTACTGAACTGTTCCAGCTTCTTAGAGTCCTTATCCGGCGGAGCCGTGGGAAAGGCACTCTGCGACGTCGAAGCTTGGATGACCAGACTCTCAGGCGTAGGATGAGTGGTCAAAAAAGCGGGGTCACCCGGCGCCGGGCGATGACGCCTGGCGACATTATTATCCACAGGAGCCCCAGTGGATGGCCGCGACCAAGTGCCCAGCAAGACGTCGGTAAGGGCGTCGTTAAACGGGAGCAGGGGCTCCAACGAGGTGGTCGCCGTCTGGAGCACCTCAGTAAGGAGGTTAGTTTTGAGGGCCACCATAGGGAGATCAAGGTTGAGGACCTCAGCTGCCCGTCGGAGCACCATCGTGTAGGAGGCGCCCTCCTCCATAGGAGGCGGGGGAGAGGCAAACCCCGGGTCAGAAGAGATGTCGAGGTCGCCGGCGTCCTCCAAGTCGTCCGCCCAGTCCTGCTCGGAGTCACACTGACGGGCGAGAGGGTCCTCGGACCCCTCCCAGTCGTCCTCCACCTCCGCCGCCGGTGGTACCGACCGCGGCGGCGGGGCAGGAGCCGGAGAGGGAATATACGGCGTCAGGGACGGCGTCGGAAACGGCGCCGAGAACGGCGCAGGTTGGGGCCGAACCGGCGCCGCGTCCCAATGCGGAGCCCAGGTAGGAACAAAATGGTCCTGGAACCTGGGTAACGGCGGGACGAAAGGCACCCAGTGCGGAGGCGGAGCCAAGGGCGGCGCTGGGGCCGGAGCCGGCAGCGTAGGACCTTGTGGCGCAGTGGCCGGAGCCAGCGGCGCAGGATTCTGTTTCGCCCGAAGCTGGATCCGCCGGCGGCGCCGGCGGTCCAACAGGATCCAGACACGGGACCGCGGGGCCCGAGGGCGCACCGGCGGGAGCCCGAGGCCTAAAAAGGTGGTCCATGGTAGCAAGAAATTCTTGCACCTGTGCGGGAGTCGCCGACTGACCCGGGTAAGGCGGGTAGGCCGCGGGACTCTCGAGCTCCAAAGGAGCCGCAGGGGCAAGGCCCCTGTCCCCCTCAGCCGCATCCAAGGAGCGGCGGGGGGACGTCGGAGAGCGAACACGCTTCTTCGACTTCTTTTTGTGTCGTCTCTTACCCGAATCCGAGGGTGAAGACCTGGAGCCAGAGGAGCGATGGCTGTGGCCCCGCGAGCGTTCCCTGGAACGGCCTCTGGACCGGGAACGGCGCGGGGACGAGTGCCGGACCTCCAGCAGTTTCCGGCGCCGCTCCCGCAAGGCCTTCGGGGCCATGGCCCGACAATCCGGACAAGACCGAGAGTCGTGGTCGGTCTCCAGGCAGTAGAGGCAGACATCGTGGGGGTCCGCCACCGACATGTTGCGACGGCAGGCCCCACAAGATTTAAATACAGGCATCCCTATGTGCACCAGGAAACAACTGGAAAATGGGAGACAAAAGTCTCAAAAGAGATAGTCAAAAAGTGACTAGGGTACGTGCTCTAACCGGACCTGCGCTTTCTGGCGCGGAGAAAGAAAGAACTGACGTCAGCGCGCATGGGTGGCGCCTAAGTAGTCTCCGTGAAGTCATCTCGACGCTTATGACGCCAGCGACGGACGCGGAGCCGCACGACGCCACCTACTGGCGCGCAGGGGTACTGCTAGCAAAACTTTCCGGATCCAGTCTGACGCCTGGGGATATTCTAAGGTAAGGAATCTATCACTAACGTGTCTCTTTCAGATAAATTACTTACTTTTAGTAACAATCTTTCTGGTAGAACCTCTATCTAACCACAGATTCCGCACCTTTTTTTTCACCCCAGGCGTCAGACTGGATCCAGAAAATCTTAAGCAGTACCCCTGCCCAAACGAGTGGCGTCACGCGGTACCCCACCGTCATTGCTCCGAAGTGACATGAGGGGCAATATATAGGCGCTACCAATGCTTGCTGTCATCAGTTACTTTTTGAACCATCCATGTCCGAAGATGCAGAATTTTAACTTCACAATGGTAGTGACCACTGTGAAGATGCCTAATTAGGAGCATTTTAAAATAAGAGTCCAGTTCACAGAAGGGGGTGTATGGGAAGGTCAGTGAGAAATCAATCATATAGAGTTTCTAATAGGAAGAGCACTACAGAAGTAAGAAGCTTGTTAATTTCAGAGAAACTGCTAACTGCAGCTTTCTCACCTTTCAAATAGATACCAAAGTACCACCTCCAAGGTGGTGGGTCAGTGGACCGACTCAAATCAAAAATTCCCGCAGAATCATACTGACAAAATGCCCTTTTCAAAAGACCCGATTATCCAGACAATAGTGCTTTGTGAACGTATAGAGGAATGTACACATCACTGCCTCACAAATATCCAGGACAGGCACCACATGTGCCAATGCAGTGGCAGCAGCCTTGGCTCTGGTGGCATGAGTCCGTAAGCCCTCTGGCCGTTGCTTTTTGGCCAATGGATAGCAGATCTTAACAGAAAGCACGATCCAGCGAGAGATGGTCCGCTGCTGCACAGCATTGCCTTTCTTTACTGAAATCTGATAAAGAGCTGATCATCTACCCGGTGTTCTCAGTTACAATCAATATAGGCCCTTTTTGGATCCAATCCATGGAGTCTCTTCTCCTCCTTAGAGGGGTGAGGTGGAGCAAAGAATGCCAGCAGGGTGATGTTCTACCTGACATGAAATGGAGTCACTACCTTCAAAAAGGAAGGATGCTTGAGTCCCTAAAAAAGCTTATCTGGGTAGAAGTTGGTTGATGGAGAGGACTTGTAGGTTGCTCAACCGCCATGCCGATGTAATGACTACAAGTAGGTATATGTTACTTACCCTGTAGGCACTTAAACGTTTCACGTTGCGTTGTAGATTCTCATGCTGTGCATACTCCTATCATCTAGTATTGGGCTTGGATGCTGCAAATACTGTTTTGAATGTGAACAGCAGAAGAGGACAGATGTGGAGAGGTTTGAAACAAGGAATATATGAACCAAGTTTAACTCGATAGGAGCATAATAAATGGAGAAGGGGGAAATATACACTGTAAACCCTCAAGAAAATGCATCACTAGAGGTGATTTAAATATAGAGGGCTGGTCCAGCAACCACAAAAAGCCAAAAGAGAAGACCGATACATAGGAGGTCATTTAGGGGTTGACAGGGGTGGCAGCTGCAACCCATGGCAAGCCCCTTGTGACCCCAGGCACTGCCTTTGAGACGCCTAGCATCAGTGGCAAGTGCACTGGGGTGATTCCGAACTCCTTATTTTCTGTCCGTTTTTAGCTATGCCAATAGTGAATAATATTCTAAAATAAATGTCATTGGCCCTGGCATACTGAAAACAATTGGTGTCGTATAGAAAGACTTGTGGTAAAATGTTGATGCTGGCATACTTCAGGCAATTTTTAGCATGACAAACACACAAAATAGGGGCACCGTCCCATTGGAGGTAATTCTTGGCATAAAGCACACCAATGGGAGATACTGGTAATGGCATACTAGATGTAATACTTGGCATATGAGCAACTTTGAATAAATATTAGTACTTGCACATTGGAGGTATTTCTTGGCACAAAGGAAGGCAATCTTGCATCTCAGAGACGTGAAACCATGACAAATGCTGGCCTAGACTTCCCAATACAATTTTGGACATTAAGGGTCGTCTATGATATGTGGACAGCATAAATGGAAAAGGTCTGCACTGGCATACTGGGGGCACCCATGACGAAATGCTAGCCATGGCACAATGGAGCAAAATGTTGACATATGGTGGCATCTATAGCATAATTTGAAAAAATGCGGTAAACTCCTAGGGAGCGTCAGGTTTCATTGGCTTGGTGAACCACGAAAGGATTTGAGAAATTAATAAATGCCATTTCAGAGGTTACAACATTTTAGCAAATTTATGCAAAACTTGTGCTTTAAAATAAACTATATGACCACATTCTTTTAAAAATGTTTTTGGGGGAGACAAACCCCCTAGTAGAGGTTCGCTTTGCTCGCGCACTACAATACTGGGCAAGTATTAAGCTCCCAAAACTTTCTAAGTTCAAGTCAGCACTAAAATATAGGGGCTAAAGCACAAGTTGCTTACCTTCGGTAACGATATACCTGTAAGAAACATTAGTTAGTTATAGATTCCTTACCTTAGAATTACCCCCAGGCGTCAGACTGGATCCGGAAAGTTTTTTCGTCAGCAGTACCTCTGCGCGTCGAAAGGTGGCGTCGGTCGGCTCCGCGTCCGCGTCGCTGGGATGACGTCGCGGCAGCTACTTAGACGCTGCCCTCGCGCGCTGACGTCAGTTCTGTACACGACTTTCCGCGCCAGAAACGCAGAGCCATTTAAGACACTGACCACTGGTGCACAAAACTAGGGCCCTGAAAGGATGTCCTTAACCCTAGAAATCAGTTCGCAGAACGGGGAGGACGGGTGGGGCGGTAAGGAATCTATAACTAACTAATGTTTCTTACAAATATATCGTTACTGAAGGTAAGTAACTTGTGCATCTGAAAGAAACACGTTAGTTATAGATTCCTTATCTTAGAATAGATACCCCAGCAATACCAAACCCGGTGGTGGGTCTGCGAACCAGGATCACACCAGAAAGTCCTGGAGAACAGAACGGCCAAAGAAGCCGTCTCTCCGGACTTGGCTGTCCAGGCAGTAGTGTTTGGTGAATGTGTGCAGTGATGCCGACGTGGCCGAATGACAGATGTCATTTAGAGGAACTCCTCTTCCCAAGGCAGTAGTGGCTGCTGTTACCCTGGTGGAATGGGCGCGTAGCCCGACTGGAGGCTCCTTTTTAGCCAGAGAATAACAAGCCTTAATACACAACACGACCCATCGAGAAATGGTGCGTTTGTGCACTGCCCGACCCTTCTTTGCACCCTCGTAGCCAACAAAAAGTTGATAATCCACCCGGAACTGTTTTGTGCGATCCAGATAGGAGAGCGCACGTTTTGGGTCCAGACGGTGGAGCCTCTCTTCCTCCTTCGAAGGATGCGGAGGCGGAAAGAAGGTGGGCAAGGTAATGGTCTGCCCGATGTGGAAGGCAGTGACCACCTTAGGAAGGAAGGATGGACGGGTTCGGAGAACCACCTTGTCCGGATGGACAGACAGGAAAGGAGGCTTTGAAGAAAGAGCCTGGAGCTCACTCACCCTTCTAGCAGAAGTGATGGCTACCAGGAAAGCAGTCTTAAGAGTTAAGAGACGTAAGGGACAGTTATGAAGCGGATCAAAGGGAGCGCACATTAAATAAGTTAGTACAAGATTCAAGTCCCACTGAGGCATAACGAAGGGGACTGGAGGAAAAAGATGTGTTAAGCCTTTTAAGAAACGGTTAACTACCGGGGACTTGAAAAGAGAAGGCTGATCTGGCAGCCGAAGGAAGGCAGAGATGGCTGAAAGATAGCCCTTGATAGTGCCCAGAGCAGAGCCCTGCTGGGCTAAAGATAGAAGGAACAAGAGTACTTCAGAAAGAGGAGCAGAGGGGATCCACAGCCTTTGCTGTGCACCATGCCACAAATTTGTTCCACCGGCAGGCGTATACCGTCTTAGTGGAGGGATGCCTGGCTGCCAAGATTACGTCACAGACTTTGGGAGGCAGGTCGAAAGACATCAACCGCCGCCGCTCCATCTCCACGCAAGGAGGTGGAGAGTGGACAGGTTCGGGTGGAGGACCGTCCCCTGCTGCTGCGACAGAAGATCCTCCCGAAGAGGCAGTCTGATCGGAGGATCGATGGCCATGTTGAGCAGCTCGGGATACCAGACTCTTCGTGCCCAATCCGGAGCCACAAGAATGACTTGGGCCCGGTCGCGCCTGATCTTCTTCAGCACTCTGGGCAGAAGTGGTATAGGCGGAAAGGCGCACAACAGACCGCAACTCCACTCGCGACGAAAAGCGTCGCCGGGCGTGTGCCGCCTTGGAAATTCCAACACGCAAAATTGCTGACATTGCGCGTTCTCTTCGGTGGCGAATAGATCTAACCAAGGCTCTCCTCACTGTTGAAAGAGACCTTGCGGCACCTCTGAGTGAAGACGCCATTCGTGATCCATCACGCACCTGCGGCTGAGTTCGTCGGCCCTGGCGTTCAGGGACCCTACCAGGTGTTGAACCACCAGGGATATGCCCTGATGTTCCAGCCATGTCCAGAGGCGGAGGGCCTCCTGACATAGGGTCCACGACCCCACCCCGCCCTGTTTGTTGCAGTACCAAATGGCGGTGGTGTTGTCCGTGAACACCTGCACCACTAATCCCCGGACAGAGGGAAGGAATGCTTTCAGTGCAAGACGAATCGCCCGGAGCTCCAGAAGGTTGATGTGAAGCCCAGACTCCGCTGGAGACCAAAGGCCTCTGATCTCCGCCTCTCCCATGTGGCCGCCCCATCCCAGAAGAGATGCATCCATCACCACAGTGTGGTCTGGTTGGGGAAGGGAGAGGGATCTGCCACTGACCCAATCCTGGTTCGTGAGCCACCACTGCAGTTGTTGCGCAGTGCCCTCTGAGATCTGGACGCAATCGGACAGATTCCCCTGATGCTGCGCCCACTGGAACTTCAGGTCCCACTGCAGAGCCCGCATATGCCATCTGGCATGATAGACCAGCAGGATGCAGGAGGCCATGAGGCCCAGCAGCCTCAGGGTCATTCTGACCGAAACCCGGGATAGAGGCTGAAAGATCGGAATCATAGCCCGAATATCCCGGACTCGCTGTTCGGGAGGATAGACCCGAAACCACGTCGTGTCCAGAACCGCTCCGATGAAGAGGAGCTTCTGAGAGGGAATCAGGTGCGACTTCGGCACGTTGATGGAAAACCCCAGCGAATGCAGGAGGTCGGCCGTAGTCTGGAGGTGGGAGACGACTGCCTGGGGCGATCCCGCCTTTAACAGCCAGTCGTCGAGATAAGGGAAGACTGAAACCCCTGATCTGCGCAGATGAGCTGCGCCCACCGCACTTTCGTGAACACCCGAGGGGTGCTGGTAAGGCCAAAGGGGAGCACGGTAAACTGAAAGTGCTCGTGGCCCACCGTGAACCGTGTAACGCCGGTGGGCCGGCAGGACGGGGATGTGAAAATAAGCATCCTGCAAGTCCAACGCTACCATCCAGTCTTGCGGGTCGAGGGCAGACAAGACCTGAGCAAGCGTCAACATTTTGAATTTCTCCTTCCGGAGGAAGCGATTGACATCCATGAGGTCCAAGATAGGACGCAGGCCCTTGTCCTTCTTGGGAACCAGAAAGTAGTGGGAGTAACAACCACGACCTACTTCTGGGACAGGAACGCGCTCGATGGCTCCCTTGGCCAAGAGAGACGGAACTTCCTGCCGGAGAAGGGCCAGATGATACTCCGACATGCGGTGGTATCGCGGTGGCATGGCTGGAGGGGTAGTCTCGAAGGGGAGGGAGTAGCCCCTTCGGACTATTTGCAAAACCCACCTGTCCGATGTGATGATGCGCCAGTGGGGGAGGTGATGGCGAATCCTGTCGCCCACTGGCGTTTGATGGGCCTGAAAGGTCGGACTAGGAGGGTTTGGAGGCAGCTGCAGGGGGAGGGGGGGTGGGGGTTGGTGGACTGGCCCGCCCGCTGGCCCCCGGAACCACGACGGTTGGGTAACTTGCTGCGGCCCTGGGTAGGACGTAGCGGGGCACCCCTTCCGCAGCCACGAAAGGGGCGAAAAGCAGACTGCGCAGGGTGGGTGGAGAGGCCCAAGGACTTGGCCGTAGCCCGTGAGTCCTTGAAGCGCTCTAGGGCGTTGTCTGCTTTGTCACCAAAAAGGCGACGGCCATCAAAGGGCATGTCCATCAAAGTGTTCTGGACATCCCCTGATAAGCCAGTGGGCCTCATCCAGGCGTAGCGACAAAGCGCTACCGACGTTGAAATGGTCCTGCCCAGAGAGTCGGCGGTGTCCAGCCAACAACCTATCAAACTTTGCTGCATCCCTCCCGGCGGTAACAGCCTGGAAGAGCACTGCCCGGGCCTCCTCCGGACACTGAGGCAGCACTTGCGCCACCGTATCCCAGACCGAGCGCGAATAACGGCCCAAGAGACATGCAGTGTTTACGGACCGCAGTCCTAAGCTGGCGGAGAGAAAACTTTCTTGCCAAGGTGGTCCAGCTTCTTGGATTCCCTTTCCGGTGGAGCGGTAGGGAAGGCACTCTTGGAGGTGGAGGCTTGAACTACCAAGCTCTCAGGGGTGGGATGTTGGGAGAGGAAAGTGGGGTCGCCCGGAGCTGGCTTCGGTCAATCATCCTGTCCACGGGAGCCCCCCCGTGTTGGGTCTGGACCACGTGCCCAAAAGGACGTCTGTGAGGGCCTCATTGAACGGCAGCAGAGGCTCCGAAGAGCTCCCAGCCGGTTGAAGCACCTCAGTCAGGAGGTTAGTCCTGACCGCCACCATAGGAAGCTCGAGGTTGAGAGCCTCGGCCGCCCTACGCAACACCACTGCGTATGATGCTCCCTCCTCCGTAGCCACGGTAGGAGGAGACAACATGCCAAGGTCAGGGGAGGTGTCCAAACCACTGGCATCCCCCAGTTCCTCTCTCCAGTCCTGTTCACTGTCCTCCTCATCATCCTGTGGGTGCCACTGTGGTTGAAAAGGGACCTCAGGAGTGAACAGGGGCATGAAAACCCCACCCGGCGCCGAATCCGGCGTCGGACGACGCCGGTTCGTCTCCGTGCCCACGTCGGGATGGAGGCCGGGGTCGATGCCGGCCAGGGGGCCAACCGGCGTCGGAAGCGGTAGTGGTGCCGTCGGAAGCCTGGATGCAAGGGGGGCCGCCGGAGCTGCCGGGAGCGAAGACCTAGGCCCCCCAACCGAGTCTGCGGGGCCCGAAGGCGCGCCGGCGGGGCCGGTCCGCCCAAAGATGGCATGCATTGCCTCGTAGAACGTACGAAGCTGGGCGGGAGTCGCTCCGGGTCCCGGAAAGGGAGGGAAACTGAGTCGACTCGCCGGGGAGGGGCACCACCCGCGTGCCTCGTCGGATCAGCCGACCGATGAGGAGAAGTCGAAGAGCGACGATGCTTCTTCGACTTCTTCTTGTGCTTCGACTTACCCGACCCAGAGTGCGAAGACTTCGATGATTTCGAACCGAAATGGTGGTGGCTCTGCGACCGGTCCCTCGACCTCCCTCTCGACCGGGACCTCGAACGGCGCGGAGCCGACTGCCGATGTTCAAGCAGCTTTCGGGACTGCTCCCGCAAAGCCTTCGGCGCCATCGACCGGCAGTCGGAGCACGACTTTGGGTCGTGGTCGCGCTCCAGGCAGAAAAGACACACATGGTGCGGATCCGTCACAGACATCATGCGATGACAGGAACCGCAGGCCTTGAAACCGGGCATCTCTCGTGCACCTTTTCGGAGTCGGAGACTCGAAGAAATTAGTCGACAAAAGTCGAAAAAAGGTTACTCAAAAAATGACTGAGTTACTGCTGTTCCCGGATCTGCGCTGGCTGGCGCGGAAAAAGAAAGAACTGACGTCAGCGCGCGAGGGTGGCATCTAAGTAGCTGCCGCGACATCATCCAGGCGACCACGACGACTGACGCGGAGCAGACCGACGCCACCTTCCGACGCGCAGAGGTACTGCTGACGAAAAAACTTTCCGGATCCAGTCTGACGCCTGGGGGTAATTCTAAGGTAAGGAATCTATAACTAACGTGTTTCTTTCAGATGCACAAGTTACTAACTTGTGTAACGATATATCTGTAAGAGACAGTAGTTAGTGACAGATTCCTTACCTTAGAATATCCACAGGCGTCAGGCTGGATCCGGAAAGTTTTTGCGTAGCAGTACCCTTGCGCGTCGGTAGGCGGCGTCGTGTGGCTCCGCGTCCGTCGTCGGCGTCGTGATCGCCGGGATGACGTCGCGGGCAGTACTTAGACGGCGCCCCTGCGCGCTGACGTCAGTTCTGTACACGACTTTCCGCGCCAGGAACGCAGAGCCATGCAAGAAGCGGACATAGGTGTCTGAAAAATACTAGGGCCCTAAAAGGGATGTCCTTAACCCTAGAAATCAGTTCGCAGAACGGGGAGGATGGGTGGGGCGGTAAGGAATCTGTCACTAACTACTGTCTCTTACACATATATCGTTACACAAGTTAGTAACTTGTGCATCTGAAAGAGATACGTTAGTGACAGATTCCTTACCTTAGAATAGATACCCCAGCAATACCAATCCCGGTGGTGGGTCTGCGAACAAAGATCAGACAAGGAAGTCCCGGAGGACAGAACGGCCAAAGAAGCCGTCCCTCCGGACCTGACTGTCAAGGCAGTAATGCTTTGTAAACGTGTGCGAGGCCCACGTAGCTGCCTGACAGATATCCTGCAGCGGAACACCGCGGCCTAAAGCCGTGGTAGCAGCTGTTGCCCTGGTGGAATGGGCACGCAGCCCAACAGGAGGCTCCTTCTTAGCCAAAGAATAGCAGGCTTTGATACACAAGGTTACCCAGCGGGAGATGGTTCTCTTGTGCACCGCCCGACCTTTTTTGGCGCCCACGTAGCCAACAAAGAGCTGGTCATCAACCCGGAAGTGTTGTGTGCGGTTGATATAAAAAGAAAGCGCACGTTTTGGGTCCAGACGGTGGAGCCTCTCTTCCTCTCTGGAAGGATGCGGAGGCGGAAAGAAGGTGGGCAAAGTGATGGTCTGCCCCATGTGGAAGGCAGTAACCACCTTTGGCAAGAAGGACGGACGCGTCCTAAGAACAACCTTGTCTGGATGGACAGACAGAGAGGGAGGTTTGCATGACAGAGCCTGGAGCTCACTCACCCGCCGAGCGGAGGTGATGGCCACCAGAAAGGCAGTCTTCAGAGTCAGAAGACGAAGAGGACAGTTATGTAGAGGCTCAAAGGGAGCGCACATGAGAAAGGTAAGAACCAAGTTCAAGTCCCACTGAGGCATCACAAACGGAACAGGAGGGAAGAGGTGTGTGATGCCTTTTAGGAATCTGTTAACAACAAGGGACTTGAAAAGGGAGGGCTGATCAGGAAGCCTGAGGAAGGCCGAGATTGCACAAAGATAGCCCTTGATGGTACCCAGGGCAGAACCCTGTTGGGCCAGAGAAAGAAGGAACAGAAGAACCTCAGAAAGAGGGGCCGAAAGGGGATTCACAGCCTTTGCTGTGCACCATGCCACAAACTTGTTCCACCTGCAGGCGTATACCACCTTAGTGCAGGGACGCCTGGCTGCCAGAATCACATCACAAACTTCGGGAGGCAAGTCGAAAGGAATCAACTGCCGCCGCTCAATCTCCACGCAAGCAGGTGGAGGCTGGACAGGTTCGGGTGGAGGACCGTCCCCTGCTGCTGCGACAGAAGATCCTCCCGAAGAGGCAGACGGATCGGGGGATCGACGCTCATACTGAGTAGCTCGGGATACCAAACTCTTCGAGCCCAGTCCGGAGCCACAAGGATGACTTGGGCCCGGTCGCGCCGAATCTTCTTCAACACTCTGGGTAGAAGTGGTATAGGCGGAAAGGCGTACAACAGATCGCAACTCCACTCGCGACAAAAAGCGTCGCCGAGCGAGTGCCGCCTTGGAAATTCCAACGCGCAGAACTGATGACATTGCGCGTTCTCTTCGGTGGCGAATAGATCTAACCAAGGCTCTCCCCACTGTAGAAAGAGTCCTTGCGCCACTTCCGAGTGAAGACGCCATTCGTGATCCATCATGCACCTGCGGCTGAGTTCGTCCGCCCTGGCGTTCAGGGAACCTGCCAGGTGTTGAACCATCAGGAACATGCCCTGATGTTCCAGCCATGTCCAGAGGCGCAGAGCCTCCTGACAGAGGGTCCACGACCCCACCCCGCCTTGTTTGTTGCAGTACCACATGGCGGTGGTGTTGTCTGTGAACACCTGCACTACCTTCCCTTTGACAGAAGGAAGGAATGCCTTGAGTGCAAGTCGGATCGCCCGGAGCTCCAGAAGGTTGATATGGAGCCGGGACTCCGCCGGAGACCAGAGGCCTCTGATCTCCGCCTCTCCCATGTGACCGCCCCATCCCAGAAGGGACGCGTCCGTCACAACTGTGTGCTCTGGCTGGGGAAGGGAGAGGGATCTGCCCATGACCCATTGCCTGTTCGAGAGCCACCACTGCAACTGTTTTGCAGTCCCCTCCGAGATCTGGACGTGATCGGACAGGTTGCCCTGGTGCTGCGCCCACTGGAACTTCAGGTCCCACTGCAGAGCCCGCATATGCCATCTGGCATGATCGACCAGCAGGATGCAGGAGGCCATGAGGCCCAGCAGCCTCAGGGTCATCCGTACCGAAACCCAGGATAAAGGCTGAAAGATCGGAATCATAGCCTGAATATCCCGGACTCGCCGTTCGGGAGGATAGGCCCGAAACTGCGTCATGTCCAGAACTGCTCCGATGAAAAGGAGCTGTGGAGAAGGAATCAGATGCGACTTCGGCACATTGATGGAGAACCCCAGCGAGTGCAGGAGTTCGGCCGTAGTCTGGAGGTGGGAGACGACTGCCTGGGACGAGCCCGCCTTCAGCAGCCAGTCGTCGAGGTAGGGGAAGACTGAAACCCCTGCCCGGCGCAGATGAGCTGCGACCACCGCCATCACTTTCGTGAACACCCATGGGGCACTGGTAAGGCCAAAGGGGAGCACGGTGAACTGAAAATGCTCGAGGCCTACCGTGAACCGCAGGTAACGCCGGTGGGCCGGCAGGACGGGGATGTGGAAATAAGCGTCCTGCAATTCCAACGCTACCAACCAGTCTCCAGGGTCGAGGGCAGTCAAGACCTGAGCTAGGATGAGCATCTTGAACTTCTCCTTCCGGAGGAAGCGATTGACGATCCGGAGGTCCAAGATAGGACGCATGTCCTCCTTGTCCTTTTTGGGCACCAGAAAGTAGTGGGAGTAGCAACCAGGTCCTACTTCTGGGGTCGGAACACGCTCGATGGCCCTCTTGGCCAAGAGGGCCGTGACTTCCTTCTGCAGAAGCATCAAGTGATCCCCTGACATGCGGTGGAATTGAGGTGGCATGGCTGGGGGGTGGTCTCGAAGGGGAGGGAGTAGCCCCTTCGGACAATGTCCAAGACCCACCTGTCCGAGGTGATGGGACGCCAGTGGTGAAGGTGATGGCGGACCCTGCCCCCTACTGGCGTGCTGTGCACCTGAAAGGAGGGACTAGGAGGGCTTGGAGGCCGCGGACGGGTTGGAGGTGGTGGCCTGACCCGCACGCTGGTTGCCCGAACCGCCACGGCGGTATCCACGTCCTCGGCCACGCGAAGTCGCTTGCTGCGCGGGCCGGTGGCTGGGCTGCTGACGTGACTGGGCGCCCCTTCCGTGGCAACGAAAGGGGCGAAAAGCAGAGGTTAGCGGAGGGCGCCCAACAGAAAGGCCCAGGGACTTGGCAGTAGCCCGTGAGTCCTTAAAACGCTCCAGCGCATGGTCTGCTTTGGAACCAAAAAGACCGACTCCATCAAAGGGCATGTCCATGAGTGTATTCTGGACATCACCCGAGAAACCAGTTGTTCTCAGCCAGGCGTGGCGACGCAGCGCCACCGTCGTTGCAAGCGATCTGCCCAGCGAGTCGGCGGTATCAAGGCCACAACGTATGGTGTACTTTGCCGCATCCCTACCTTCCGCAATGGCGCGGGTAAGCAGTGTCTGGACCTCCTCAGAACACTGGGGCAAAACAGTCGCCACCGAATCCCACAGGGAGTGGGTATATCGGCCCAAAAGGCAAGCGGTGTTCACCGACCGCAAGCCAGCACTGGAGGAAGAAAAGGCCTTCTTCCCAAATTGGTCCGGGCGTTTGGATTCCCTATCCGGAGGGGCGGTAGGGATGGCGGTTTGGGAGGCAGAGGCTTGGACAACCAAGCTCTCGGGGGTGGGGTGCTGAGAGAGAAACACGGGGTCGCCCGGAGCAGGGCGATGGTGTCGGGCCACGTTCCTATCCACAGGAGCCCCTGTGGTGGGCTTGGACAAGGCGCCCAAAAGAACGTCAGTCAGTGCATCATTAAACGGCAGCACAGTCTCCGCAGAGGAGGCTGCCGGCTGAAGCACTTCCGTCAAGAGATTAGTCTTGACAGCCAGAGTAGGCAATTGGAGGTGCAAGGCTCCAGCTGCTCTACGCAACACCGTTGCGAATTTGCTCCCTCCTCCGTAGCCACGGGAGGAGACAGCATGCCAGTGTCAGGGGAAGTATCTAGACCACTGGCATCCCCAAGTTCCTCTGCCCAGTCCTGATCATACTCACACTGCTGTGTGAGAGGGTCTTCCGACCCCTCCCAGCTCTCCTGGTCCTCCTCTGGTGAAAAATATGGAGGAGGAGGGACATTTGGGACCCAAGGTCTCATCGGCGCCGGAGCCGGCGTCGAGCGACGCCGGTCCGGCTCCATGTCCGAACCCGGAATGAGCTGGGGAACGACGTCGTCCGGAGCCCCGGACGGCGTCAGGAACGGCACCGGGGACATCGGCGGATGCGTGGTTAGGTCAACCGGCGTCGATGGGGGTTGCGGCACCACCGGGGCCGGGATCGAGGCCGGAGCCGAGGCCGGGATCAAGGCTGGCGGGACAGGCGACGCCGGGACCGGAGTCGTCGGCGACGCCGGAGCAACCCCATCAGGGCCCGCGGGGCCCGAAGGCGCACCGGAGGGACCTTGAGGCCCGAAGAGGCGGGCCATGGCCGACAGGAATTCCTGCACTTGGGCCGGAGTCGCCCCCAAACCCGGAAAGGACGGGTAATGCGGGGGCGGCTCGACAGGCACGTCCGGGGCCGTGGGGGCGGGGACGGTGCCGACAGGGGCCTCAGCCGAGTCGTGAGACCGGCGAGGCGACGTCTTAGAGCGATGATGCTTCTTAGACTTCTTGTGCTTCGACTTACACGAGGAGCGCGAAGACTTGGACTCCGACGACCGGCGGGGACTCCGCGACCGGCCCCTCGACCTCTCCCGGGACCGGGGCTTGGTGTGGCGCGGAGCCGACTGCCGGACCTCGAGTAGCTTTCGACCGCTCTCGCAAAGCCTTCGGGTGAAGTTTCCGGCAGTCAGGGCACGACTTTGTGTCGTGGTCTCGGCCGAGACAGTAGAGACACTCTAAGTGCGGGTCTGTGATCGACATCATTCGACCACAGACGTCGCATGGCTTGAAGCCGGGCATCCCTAACACCTTGGAGTCGAGACGACTCGAAAAGAAACAGTGAAAAATCACCAAAAAATGTAGTCAAAAATTGACTAGGGCACTGCTCTTCCCGGATCTGCGCTTACTGGCGCGGAAAAAGAAGAACTGACGTCAGCGCGCAGGGGCAGCGTCTAAGTACTGCCCGCGACGTCACCCCGGCGATCACGACGCCGACGACGGACGCGGAGCCGCACGACGCCGCCTACCGACGCGCAAGGGTACTGCTACGCAAAAACTTTCCGGATCCAGCCTGACGCCTAGGGATATTCTAAGGTAAGGAATCTGTCACTAACGTGTCTCTTTCAGATATGGATGTTTGTCTGTGTTGTGATATTAATCATGAGATTATGGAACTTCAGCAATATCAATTATTGTGATGTCTTCATGGTTAAAGTCATGTGACATGATTTAGAAAAAAATCAGGGTCAAGGGTCATATGACACTTCCTGTGAAGTTATTAAGGTCAAAGTGTATGTGATGTCATATCCGCTACCCCAGGCATTTTGGAGAATTTACGCCCATGACAGATACCCTTCAACAGTGCCCAATGCAAGTTCTTCCTGGCTTAGACACAACACAAACAGAGCAGCACTTCGGACAGCTTAGCATGAAATGGGATAATCTGCTTGGTAGCACACCAAGCCACAAACTTGTCCCAAGGGCCGTCGTATGCAAATTTGGTTGACGGAGGCCTAGCTAACAAAATAACATCAACAACTTCAGGAGGAGGACCAAAAGAGCTCAACTGCTGCCGTTCAATCTCCAAATAGAGGTGAAGCATGCACAGGTTCAGATGCAGGACCCTGCCTTGTTGGTGCAACAGAAGATACTCCCTCTGGAGCAGCCTGATCCTAGGACAGATGCTCATGCCCAGGAGTTCTGAATACCACACTCTCCATGCCCAATCCAGTGTCAATAGGATGACTTGGGCCCAGTCATTCCTCATCTTATTCAGAACTCGGGGCAGGAGAGGTATCGACAAACAAGTAGCTTAATTTCATTAACACCTTATCGGGTAGAGACTATCTAGCCGCTGATTCCTCATCTCAGTATTATCTCCAGGCGTCAGACTGTATCCGGACATTTTTCGTGAGCAGTATTCCTGCACGCCAGTAGGTAGCGTCGTTCGGCTCCACGTGCTGTCGTCCGGGTTGGACGTGACGTACGCAGTGTCAATATAGGCCCCAACCCAGCGTGCTGACAGTTTCTTTCTGCGACTTTCCATGCCAGAAGCGTGTAGCCACAAAGAGCACGGACCGCTGGTGTGTGAAATTAGGGTCCTGAAAGATGAACTGCCCTGAATCTAAAATACGTTCACAGAGCGAGGAGGATGGGTGGGCCGGTAAGGAATCTACAGCTAGATAGAGTCTCTACAAGATAAGGCGTTACCGAAGGTAAGAAACTGGTTCATCTGATAAAGGCTTCTAGCTGCATATTCCTTACCTTAAAATGGATACCCAAGTAATACCTTCCCGGAGGAGAGTCTGAGAAATGATTTCACACTAGAAAGTCCTGCAGGACAAAGTGGGCAAATTGCCCGTTGCAACGGACTTGACTGTCCAGGAAGTAGTGTTTGGTAAACGTGTGCAGAGATGACATTGTTGCGCCTGGCAGATGTCGAGGACCGGGACTCCACGTGCTAACGCAGAAGTCGCAGCCTTGGCTCTGGTGGAGTGAGCACTCAAGCCCTCAGGGGGTTGCTTCTAGGCCAGTGCATACATTTTTTTCGATACAGAGCACGATCCATCGAAAGACAGTCTGTTTCTTTACTGCCTTCCCTTTCTGGGCTCCGACTCACCCTACAAAGCGTTGTTCGTCCACCCGGAACTCTTTTGTGCTGTCAAGGTAGAATGACAATTTCTTTCTGGGTCTAGCCAGTGGAGTCACTCCTCTTCCTTAGAGAAATGAGGCGGAGCGTAAAAGGTAGGCAGAGTGATTGACTGGCCTACACAAAAGGGAGAGAACACTTTCATAAGGAAGGAAGCTCGAACGAGAAGAACCAGTTTGTCGGGGAAGATGTTGAGGTACGGAGACTTGGATGGCAAAGCCTGGAGCTCACTGACCCTCCGGGCAGATGTTACTGTCACTAGAATGTCGTCTTGATGGTAAGGAGCCTGATAGGACAGTTGTGTAGCCATTCAAAAGGAGCACACATCAGAAATGTTAGAACTAAATTTAGCTGACACCACCTCAACGAAGACCAACTTCCACAACTTTATGAAGAACATCTCATCCTGGATGAAGAACAACTGCTTTAAGACTCAACAGGGACAAAACTGAGGTCCTGATCTTCAGCAAACACACCTCCCTCCGGAAAGACTCCTGGTAGCCATCAGAACTCGGACCCACCCCCACGCCGAAAGCCCACGCCCGCAACCTTGGCATCACCCTCAACATCTAACTCTCCATAAAACGTCAGGTCAAAGCAGTCTCCTCAGCCTTCTTCCACACGTTCTGCATGCTCCACCAAATCTTCAAGTGGCTCTCCATCAGCACCAGTAAGACACCAACACATGGTCTAATCACCAGACGACTGCACTATGGCAATGCACTCTATGTAGCACCACTACCGAACTCATGCAGACTCCAGATGATCCAGAACACAGCTGCAGACTGATCCGCAGTCTGCCCAAAACAACACGCATCAGCCAGCACCTGAAAAACCTCCACTGGCTCCTAGTTCAGAAGAGATGCCTTTTCAAGCTCCTGACCCACGCTTACAAAGCCCTCCATGACCAAGGACCCACATACTTGAACCACCACCTGACTTCCACCGACCCACAAGGAACCTCAGCTCACATCGGCCTCGCACAGATTCCTTGCATACGTTGCTGCTGTGCTGGAGGATGCTCCTTCTCCCACCTCGCTGTCAAAGCCTGGAACACACTCCTTCTCCCACCTCGCTGTCAAAGCCTGGAACACTCTCCTCCTCCACCTCCGCACCACATTCTTGCTAACCAACTTCAGGAAGGGGCTCGAGGGCTGGCTCTTTGACTGAGACCTGCAGCAAGCACCTGGATACCCTCACGGGTGACAAGCAGCGCTCTACAAGTATAACCTGATTGATTGATTGAGGTCCCATTGAGGCATTATGAAGGTGGAAACAAGTGTTGAAGAACTTTAGGAAACGTATGTACAATAGGGGACTTGAAAAGGAATGGCTGATCAGACAACGGCAGAAATGTCGAAATGGCCGAGGTGCCCAAAGCAGAGACCTGCTGGGCAAGAGAAAGAATAAATAGCAGGACCAGAGAAAGGAGAGAAGAAAGGGGGGTCAAACTGGTTTTCAGCACACCATGCCACAAACTTGCCTCAACGGCTGGCATATACTGTCTTGATGGAGGAACGCCTGGATGTCAAAATGACATTGCAAACTTCAGGCGTACGGTCAAAAGCTGTTAACTGGCGCCGCTCAATCTCGGCACATTCAGTCAGTGATTTGGCAGATTCAGTGAAGATTTCTCCCCTGCTGCTGTGACAGAAGATCCTCTGGAAGTGGCAACCTGATCAGAGGACCAATGGCCATGCTCAACAGCTCGGGATACCCGACTCTCAGAGTCCAGTCAGGAGCCACAAGGATGACTTGGGCCAGGTCCCTGGGCAGAACTGGTATGGACGAAAAGGCGTACAAGAGGCCTGAGCTCCACTCGAGATAAAAAGCGTCTCAGAGTGAGAGTCGTCTTGGAAACTCTAGTGCACAGAACTGCTAACACTCTGAATTCTCGGAAGTGACAAATAGATCCAACCAAGGTTCTCCCCACTGCTGAAAGAGACATGGCAACACCTCCAGATGAGGCGCCATTCGTGATCCGCTAGGCATCTTCAGCTGAGTTTGTCCACTCTGGCGTTCAGAGATCCCACCAGGTGTTGAACTACTAGGAAAATGCCCTGACATCCTAGCCATGTCCAGAGACAACAACCCTGCCTTGTTTATTGTAGTACCACATGGAGGTAGTGTTGTCCGTGAACACCTGGACTAGCCTTCCCTTGATGGGGGGTAAAAAGGCTTTCAACGCTAGTTGGATCGCACGGAGCTCCAACAGGTTGATGTGGAGTCTGAAATTCCACCAGAGGCCTCTGATCTTCACCTCTTCCAGATGCCCCCCCCTCTCCACCCTAGCCCGAGTGGTGCATCTGTCACTACTGTTCGATCTGGTTGGGGAAGAGAGAGGGGTGTGTCGCTGACCGTTAATCACCACTGCAGATCTTTTGCAGTGCCCTCCGAGATCCGGATCATGTTGGAGAGATTCCCCTGATGCTGCACTCACTGGAACTTCAGGTCCCACTGCAGAGCCCCCAAATGCCATTGGGCATCTGTCACCAGCAGGATGCAGGAGGCCATGAGGCCTAGCATCCTCAGAGTCAGTCTCACCAAAATCCAGGATAGAGGCTGTAACATTGGTAACAGCCTGAAAATCCTGGACTCGCTGTTCAGGAGGATAAGCCCGAAATGGAGTCTGAGAAGGGGTCAAGTGTCACTTCAGCATGTTTATCATGAAATCAAGGGCAAGTTCAGGTGGTCTGCAGTAGTCTGGAGGAGGGAGACGACTGACTGAAACGAGCCCGGCTTCAACATTCAGTGGCCGAGATAGGGGGATTGGCACTCCTGATCCATGCAGATTAGCTGAAACCGCCGCCATCACCATGGTGAACACCCGAGGAGAGTTGGTAAGGCCAAAGGGGAGCAAGGTGAACTGCAAGTGCTCATGGCCTACCATGAACCACAGGTAACGTCTGTGGGCAGCCAGGACGGGGATGTGGAAGTAAGCGTCCTGCAAGTTCAGTGCTACCATCCAGTCTCCCTTGTCCAGGGCAGACAGGACTCAAGCAAGCGTGAGCATTCTGAATTTCCCCTTTTTCAGGTAAAACGGGAGAGGCACAAATCAAGGATAGGACAAAAGCCTCCGTCCATCTTTGGCACCAAAAAGTAGTGGCAATAGCAACTAGGACCTATTGCTGATGCCGGCACCCTCTCTATGGCTCCCTTGGCCAAGAGAGCCGCCACGTCCTGGCTGAGTAAAGAGATATGGTCCTCCGTTAGCCTGTCACATGAGGGTGGCATTGGTGGACGGGTTGTCATGAAGGGGAAGGAGTAGCCCCTTCTGACAATCTGGAGAGCCCAGCAGTCTGATATTATCGATCTCCAGGGGTGCAGGTCAAAGCGTATCCTGCATCCCACTGATTGCCCATGATTGTCGGAGGGCAAACTAAAGAGCCTTGGAAGCTGTGGTTGCTGAGGGAGTGGTGGTCTGGCCCAACCTCCGGCTACCTGACCCCTGGAGTGTGGGTTCCGCGTCCTCGGCTACGCAAGGACTGGGAAGCTTGCGTGCCGTGGTGGTTGGGCGAGTAGAGACACGTCTGGAAGCCCCTTCCGTGGCCATGAAAAGAGCGAAAGGTGGACTGGGGTTGGCGAGAAGCCATGGAAAGGCCTAAGGACCTGGCAGTAGCTCTGCTGTCCTTGAAGCGCTCCAGCGATGAGTCCACCTCGTCTCCAAAGATGGGAGCCATTAAAGGGCATGTCCATGAGCGAGGCCTGGCTATCCCCAGAAAAGATATTCTTTCTTAACCAGGCGTAACGCCTAAGGGTCACCGCTGAAGAAATCGCTCTGCCCAGTGAGTCGGTCTTATCCAGGCCACAGCACATGGCGAATTTAGCTGCATCCCTCCTGTCAGAAATAGCCCTGGAGACTAAGGCTCGCGCCTCCTCCGAAACCATAAGCAGTACCTGTGCTACCTAGTCCCAGAACGAGTGGGGGTATTGGCTCAAAAGGCATATTGACTGCAGTGCCAGGCTGGCAGAAGAAAACATCTTCTTGTCTAAGGTATAGCCTCTTGGATTCCCAGTCCAGTGGATTTAGTTTGGAAGTGGAGGCTTAGACCACCAAGCTCTCCGATGTAGGGAGTTGGTTGAGGAAATTGGGGTCCCTTGGGGCGGGGCGATGGTGGCAGGCAATTTTGCTATTTACAGGAGCTCCTGTGCAGGGCTTGGACCAGGCCCCAAATAGGATATCCATGAGGGCTTCATTAAAGGGGAGAAGTGGTTCGGAAGGGGTGACTCCTGGTTGAAGCACCTCTGTCAAGAAATTAGTCTTGACAACCACGGAGAGAAGCTGAAGGTGCAGGACATCAGCCGCCCTCCTCACCACCATTGCAAATTAGACTCCCTCCTGCGCAGCAACGGAAGAGGGAGAGGCAAAGTCAGTACCTGAAGAGGTGTCCAGTTCACTGGCATCTGCCAAATCCTCACACCAGTTGCCCTCATTAGGGTCTAGAGGCTAGTATTCATAAGGGTCCAGTGGCCACTCACAATCTTCACCAAGTCCTAGCCCATAGGAATAGGGCTCAGGCTCTGGCTTGGATGGAATGTCGCCCGCCGGTAACGGAGCTGGCGTCGGACAACACCCATCTGGCTCCGTGTCGGGGATAGGAATGGAGGCGGCTCCACCAGCGCCGGGAATGTCGCAGTAGAACCGATGCCGGGGAAGGTCGAGGTCGGGCGATCGGTGTCGATCCGGATCCGTCCATGGATCAGAGGGCCCCAACTGCCGCAGGGGGCGAACCTACATGCGAAAAACCAGTAGGACGCCCACCTGACCCCGTGGGGCCAAGGGCGCACCAGCGTGGACGAGCCGCCCAAATATGAAGTGCATTGTCTCATAAAACTCACAAAGTTGGGTTGGGGTCGCTCCGGCTCCAGTAAATAAGGAGAGGCGCCGAGACGGCCCAGGTGCAGCCACAACCACAGAGACAGACCTTGAATGCCAAAGTTTTTCATCTTTTTGTGGGACTTACCTGAAAGTCTGGACAACTTCGACAATGATCGATGGCTCCACGACCGATTCCGGGACCTTCCTTTCAACCAGGATAGAGACTGTTGCCGCATCGGGCAGCAAAGAGCTTAAGGGATCGCTTCCTCAAGGTAAGGTTTTGGGATGCATGCCATGACAATTGATGCAGGTCTTAGCGTTGTGGTTGCGCTTGAGACCAGAGAGGCAGATGAGGTGTGGGTCCGTCACCGACATTTGCAGGTAACCGGCATCACAGTGTTTAAAGCCAGCCTTCCTCGATGACATCCCTACTACACCAGGAGACAATGCCCCAGAAAATCTTCTACAAAAAGTCGAAAAGGGTCCGTCAAAACGTGACTGGGGGTAGCTCTTATCCGTATCTGCGCAGACTGGCATGGAAAGAAAAGAACTTTAATCAGTGCGCTAGGGTGAAGACAATATAGGCACAGTGCACGTCACTTCTGGTGTGGAAGATTCGGAGCTGAACGATGGCATCTACCGGCATGCTGAGGTATCGCTCACTAAATTTTTTACAGATCCAGCCTGACACCTGGGGATAATTCTAAGGTAAGGAACATGCGGCTAGAAGTCTCTATCAGATAGAAAGGCATACAGGAATCTAGAGATCCAATCGACACGAAACACGTCCAAGCAAAAGAGACTCCAAAATGCAAAAGTGCTGATATTGTGCGTTCTCAGCAGTGGCAAAAAAAATCAAGCTAAGCTTCTCCCCATTCGTGGAAGAGTCACTGCAACACCTCTGGATGTAGTCGCCATTCGTGATTGGAGAGGAATTGACGGCCGAGTTCATCCTCCCTGACACACAGTGATCCCTCCAGGTGGCACGCCACCAGGAAAATTTCCTGGCATTTTAGTCATGTCCAGAGGCGCAATGCCTCCTTGACCTTGCAAGTTCCATGACCATAAAGCCCTAGCTGTTGCAGTACCCAATGGTGGTGGTACTGCCTTGAGCACTTGTACCAGCTTTCACTTGATGGAAGGAATGAAATCTTTTAACGCCACACGGATGACTCAGAGCTCAGCAGATGTGAAGTCGAGCCTCTGCAGGGGACCAGAGGAGTCTGATCATCACCTCTCCCAGGTGACCACCCCACCCCAGGAGCAAGGCACTGGTCACCACTGTCCTGGGCATGGTAGGAAGAAGGGTCTGCCGTTGGCCCAATCCCAGTCCAGGAGCTATCACTACAGATCACTTGCAGTCTACTCTGAAATCTGGAATAGATTGAAGAGATCCCCCTGGTGCTGTGCCCAGTGGATCTTCAGATCACACTGCAGAGCCTGCAAATGGCATGTGGTGTGCTTCACCAGCAAGATGCAGGAGGCTATCAGTCCTAAGCAGGCTAAGAGTCATTCTCGCTGAGATCCAAGGCTGAGGTTGACACATCAGGACCATTGACCTAATGCCCTGAACACTTTCATTCCAGCGGAAAGGCACAAAACTGAACGATGTCCAGAATGGCTCAGATGAAGGAGAGTGTCTGAGGAGGAATCAGGTGTGACTTTGGCACGTTCATGGAGTACCCAAGAGACGACAGAAGGTTCGCAGTAGTCTGGAGGTGGTTGACGACTGCCTGGGGTAAGCCTGTCTTCAATAGCCAGTCGTCGAGGTAGGGGAAGAATGACACGCCTGACCTCCAAGGATGTGTTGCCATCAACGCCATCACATTAGTGAACTGTAGGAAAGTGGCTCTGTATATACTGTACCCAAGTAAGGTTCAGGGTGTACAGAGTCCACAGTCCCCCAGAGGGTTGACAGAGGCTAAAGTTAGATATAACCTTACTCTCCAAAGTGGTAGCTTGGTCGAGCAGTAAGGCAGTATCAGAGGACAGTGTAAAGCATTTGTTGTACACACTCAGTCAGCAA
The DNA here is from genome assembly GCA_963921515.1 of Calotriton arnoldi. NCBI lineage: Eukaryota > Metazoa > Chordata > Amphibia > Caudata > Salamandridae > Calotriton > Calotriton arnoldi. Next base: position 2,269,276 of record CAWUFW010001352.1, on the reverse strand, counting down.
ATGAAGCCACACACTCAAGAACTGAACTCTAGGCCAATGGTTTGTATATAAAAAAATATATGCTTGTTTTATTTTAGAACCAACAATAGGGTCAAAATATACTTTCTCAGTATGAGATGCTTTGGTTATTCACCTTACAGATAGGCAATAGACTTTTTAGATAGTGGTAATCACAGTTGGTGCAAGAGGCAACACAGGGTCAAATTCAATGCAACATTGAGCTCAATGGAAAATTATGCTTAATTACAATTGATTACTTTGCAGAGCACTTTTCTAACCACAGGACTGGATCCTGGATTCAGTCCTGGGACACTTCCTGTAAACAGGTAAGAAAAAGCGTTTTGGTTATTGTAGTGATTTTTGAAGAATATTACTATATTTCAAAAGCTGACACTTAGAAACTTTTCTGGATAAAATTACCAATGTTATCCTATGAAAGGAAATACAGTGTGCAAGCAAAGTATGTTTACGTTACTTTTGTAATCCAGTGCTGGACTCCTAGGTTCAGCACTGGGACATTTACTTAAAACAGGTAAGTAATTACGTTTTTGTAGTTTGTTCGATTTTTAAAGAATATTTGTAAAATACAGAAATCGACACTTAGAAGAAATTTCACAGAAAACCAGTCAATGGATCCCTATGAAGGAAAAGTGAGTTAACGGTAAGTAACGTTGCGATTACTTTTTAGGGCCAGTGTTGGGCACTCGGGTCCAGCACTGAGGCCCCTCCTAATACTAGGTGAGTATTTTCGTTTTCGTGACTCGGTTGATTTTTGGTGAATATTCTAAAGTTTCAGAACTCCACACTTAGAAGAAATTTCGCAGAAAATCAGTCAATGGAACCCTATGGAAGAAAAGTGAGTTATCGGATTTCGGGTAAGTACTTGACTGGCAGGGTTAAGGTTCTGGGTAAGACTCAGGGGTCCCCAGGATCAGGTAAGTACAGTTTTTACACCCTCAGCGGCACAGGGGCGGCCGGGTGCAGAGTGAGAAGGCCCAATGTTATCCTATGGCAGGCGGGGGGCCCCGGGTTGGTGGCTGCTGGCAAGCAGGCCACGCGACTGTGGGAGCTGGGCTCCTGGTCACTTGCTCAGGGCAAGTAGGGAAGTAGGTTAGGATAGAGGTTGCACTTCCAGGGGCACTCGGGCGGCTGGGTGCAGGGTGCTTTTGAGCCGTCGGGCGCTCAATGTTAAACAATAGAGGTCGTGAAAGGTGAAGAAAGGCTGCAGGCTCGGGGACGGTGATTCTTCAGGGACGACCAACACTTCAGGAGGTAAGTTGGGGTCTTGGAGGATAGGTAGACACCCAGGAGTTGGGCACAGGGGGCCGTGGGGCGCCGGGTGCAGGGGTGTCTTTGAGGTCGGGAAATCTTACCCCCTGCTGGTCGCGGTTGGAGGGGTCCCTTGTCCTGAGGCTGCAGGCGTCGTCTGGGTCGTCGAGGAGGGTCCTTGGCCACTGGATTCCAGGTCAGAATCGCCGGGGGTCGTCCTCGAGGTCTTTGGTCACTCAGGCACAGGCTGGACTCGGCGGGTGCAGAGTGTGCAGGTTTCGCGGCTCCGTGCCAGGGCCGGGTCTTTGGTAGGTTTTCTTTTGAGCAGTACCACTGCTCGTGGGAGTCCCTGGGTCGAAGGCTGTAGCACAGAAGTCAGGTCCTCCGGGGTTTGTGAGGTTGCTGAGGCCGGGATTCCGCAGGAGCAGGTTCAGAGGTCGACAGGCCGGTAGGGCTGGGGCCAAGTCAGTTGTTGTCGCCTCCTTTTTAGCAGCTGCACGGCTGGTCTTCTTGCTTCGTCTTCTCTTCTTGTTTTCGGATTTGGGAACTGCGGAAGGAAGGTTCAGGAGCCCCTAAATACTAAATTTAGGGGTGGTTACAGGTAGGTAAGGGCAGGGACCAATGGGTCCCTTCCCTGGGGTGGGTACACCCCTATTCTGTTCCTCTCCAGTGGGAGGGGGACAGGAGCCTGTCCCTGGTTGGCCAGGTCCCCCATCCTCAAGATGGCGGGGACTCGAGTTTGTGCTTCACCTCGCCTCCCCACCTTAGGGGTGGAGTTGGCAGAGGTGGGCACAACCCATTTCCTGCTTCTGGTTTTCCCGCCGGTTCTCCCGCCAGGAGTGGGGGTAGAACCAGTGGGGACCAGTTTGCTGGAAGCAGCAAATGGTCTGGGGAAACTCCAAAGGCGGCAGGCCTTTGAAGCTCCCCTGCCCATCCTGGGGAGGAGGCTTTGGCACCTCGTCCCGGGATGTGCATTGTTTCAGGCCCCTGAGAGCAGAGGCTCTCGACCCAGGGGTCCAGAAACATGTCTGGTGGTGGCAGCCTGGGCAGCCACTCAGTCCGGACACTGGAGGTCGGGTTGGTTTCAGGGGGCATCTCTAAGATGCCCTCTGGAGTGCGTTTACATTAAATCCCACACTGGCATCAGTGGGGGTTTAATGTGCTGAGAAGTTTGATACCAAACTTCTTAGTCTTCAGTGGGGCCATTATGGTGCTGTGGAGTTCGTAATGACAGACTCCCAGCACCATATACTCTTAATGGCAGCACTGCACTTACAATGCCCAAGAATGGACTTGGGCACTGTAGGGGCACAGGGCTCATGCCTCTATGCCCTCACCACTGGCATAGTGCACCCAGCTAGAGGGGTGGCTGACCTAGGCCAGGGCAGTGGCTTGTAGGCATGGCACACAGGGATGTGAGCCATGTCGACTCTTCACTTTTGTTCTGCACCAAGACACGCAGCCTGCAAAGGCAGTGTGTGTGTGTAAGGTGCAGGGTCCCTAAGGGTGGCACAACAAGTGCTGCAGCCCTTAGGGGCCTTCCCTGGTCACAGTGCCCTGGGTACCCATGGTACCATTTACCAGGGGCTGACCTGTGGCCAGGGATGTCAATTGGGTGTAGGTATCAATGCAATTTTAGGGAAGGAACACAGGCCCTGGGTACCTGGTTGGCAGGAGCCCAGGGCACACTCAGTCAAAGTACATCAGCCATTCAGCAAAAAGTGGGGGCATACCATGTAAGAAAGATGGCACTTTCTCACACAACTCCCCCAAACGAAAGATGATGAGACTAACCTTGCCCTATGGAGTCTTCATTGTCTAAGTGGAAGAACCTGGAAAGGCCATCTGCATTGGCATGGGCAGTGCCAGGTCTGTGTTCCACTTCAAAGTCCATTCCCTGTAGGGAGATGGACCACCTCAACAGTTTTGGGTTTTCTCCTTTCATTTGCATTAGCCACCTGAGAGGTCTGTGGTCAGTTTGAACTAGGAAGTGAGTTCCAAACAGGTAGGGCCTCAGCTTCTTCAGGGACCAGACCACAGCAAAGGCCTCCCTCTCAATGGCACTCCAACGCTGCTCCCTGGGGAGAAGCCTTCTGCTTATAAAAGCAACAGGTTGGTCTTGGCCTTCATCATTGGTCTGGGATAGGACCGCTCCTATCCCTAGCTCAGAGGCATCAGTCTGCACAATGAACTGCTTGGCATAATCTGGTGCTTTTAGAATTGGTGCTGAGCACATTGCTTCTTTCAGAGTGTCAAAAGCCTTTTGGCAACAAACTGTCCAGTTTACTTTCTTTGGCATCTTCTTGGAGGTGAGTTCTGTGAGGGGAGTCACAATGGACCCATATCCCTTCACAAACCTCCTGTAGTACCCAGTCAAGCCAAGGAATGCCCTGACTTGGGTCTGAGTTGTTGGAGCTACCCAGTCCAGGATAGCCTGGATCTTGGGCTGTAAGGGTTGTACCTGGCCTCCACCAACCAGGTGGCCCAAGTACACCACAGTGCCCTGCCCTATCTGGCATTTGGATGCCTTGATAGTTAGGCCTGCAGTTTGCAGGGCCTTTAAAACCTTCCCAAGGTGGACCAGGTGATCCTGCCAGGTGGAACTGAAGACAGCAATATCATCAAGATAAGCTGCACTAAAGGACTCCAACCCAGCAAGGACTTGATTCACCAACCTCTGGAAGGTGGCAGGGGCATTCTTTAAACCAAAGGGCATAACAGTGAACTGAAAATGCCCATCAGGTGTGGAGAATGCTGTTTTCTGTTTGGCTCCTGGGGCCATGCCAATCTGCCAGTACCCTGCAGTTAAGTCAAAGGTACTCAGGTATTTGGCTGCACCCAATCTGTCTATCAGTTCATCAGCTCTTGGGATAGGGTGTGCATCTGTCTTGGTGACAGAGTTGAGACCCCTATAGTCCACACAAAACCTCATCTCTCTCTTTTCACCCTTTTGATGAGGTTTGGGGACCAGAACCACTGGGCTAGCCCAGGGGCTCTCAGAGGGCTCAATAACCCCTAGCTCCAGCATCTTGCTGACTTCAGCTCTGATGCTTTCCTTAACTTGGTCTGACTGACGATAGATCTTGTTTTTGACAGGTGCACTGTCACCAGTGTCCACATCATGGGTACACCAGTTTGTCAGACCAGGGGTCAAGGAAAGAGCCCAGCATACTGCTGCAAGACTTGCTTGCAGTCAGTCTGCTGTTGGGCAGTGAGGGTGTCTGAAAAGACAACTCCATCTACTGACCCATCTTTTGGGCTGTGGGAGAGGAGATCAGGGAGAGGTTCACTCTCAGCTTCCTGTTCCTCATCTGTCACCATCAGCATGGTGATGTCAGCCCTGTCATTGTAGAGTTTTAGGCGGTTCACATGGATAACCCTTTTGGGTGTCCTGCTGGTGCCCAGGTCAACCAGGTAGGTGACCTCACTCTTTTCTCTAGGATAGGGTAAGGGCCACTCCATCTGTCCTGGAGGGCCCTTGGTGCCACTGGCTCCAAAACCCATACCTGTTGCCCAGGTTGGAATTCAACCAGTGCAGCTTTTTGGTCATACCAGTGCTTCTGAAGCTCCTGGCTGGCCTCAAGGTTCTTCCGATGCCTTTTCCATGTACTCAGCCATTCTGGACCTTAGGCCAAGCACATAGTCCACTATATCTTGTTTGGGTTCTTGGAGAGGTCTCTCCCAGCCCTCCTTTACAAGACAGAGTGGTCCCCTCACAGGATGGCCAAACAGAAGTTCAAAGGGTGAGAAACCTACCCCTTCTGTGGCACTTCTCTGTAAGCGAAAAGCAGGCATGGTAGTAGGACATCCCATCTCCTTTTGAGTTTTTCAGGGAGCCCCATGATCATGCCTTTCAATGTCTTGTTGAACCTCTCAACAAGGCCATTGGTTTGTGGGTGGTAGGGTGTAGTAAACTTGTACTGCACCCCACACTCCTTCCACATGTGGGTCAGGTAAGCAGACATGAAGTTGGAACCTCTGTCTGAAACCACCTCCTTAGGAAACCCTACCCTGGTGAAGACACCAATGAGGGCTTTGGCTACTGCAGGAGCTGTAGTAGTCCTAAGGGGAATAGCCTCAGGATACCTAGTGGCATGATCCACTACCACCAGTATGAATTTGTTCCCTGAGGCTGTGGGAGGTTCCAGTGGACCCACTATGTCCACACCTACCCTTTCAAAGGGAACCCCCACCACAGGTAGTGGTATCAGGGGGCCTTTGGATGGCCACCTGTCTTGCCACTGGCTTGACAGGTAACACAGGAGCTGACAAACTCCTTCACCTTTTGGTGCATCTGGGGCCAGTAAAAGTGGCTAACTAGCCTTTCCCAAGTTTTGGTTTGGCCCAGATGTCCAGCTAGGGGATGTCATGAGCCAAAGTTAGGAGGAACTCCCTGTACTTCTGGGGCACTACCACTCTCCTGGTGGTTCCAGGGTTGGGGTATTTTGCCTCAGTGTACAGTAATCCCTCTTCCCAATAGACTCTGTGGGTACCACTGACATCTCCCTTGGCTTCTGAAACAGCTTGCTGCCTCAGGCTTTCAAGAGTGGGACAGTCTTGCTGTCCCTGGCACAGCTCTTCCCTAGAGGGTCCCCCTGGGCCCAAGAGTTCAACCTGGTAAGGGTCAAGCTCTAGGGGCTCAGTTCCCTCTGGGGCTTCCAGGTTCTCTCCCTGAGGAGAGGGGTCCTGCTCTTGTGACTGTGTAGAAGCTGGTCCGCCAGTCTTCTTTCCTTTTCTCTTGGTAGGCTGGGCCATCATTTCAGGCTCCAACACTATTTCTTCACCCTGCCTTTTGCTCTGTGCTCTTGTTTTTACACACACCAATTCAGGGATGCCCAGCATGGCTGCATGGGCCTTTAGCTCCACCTCTGCCCAGGCTGAGGTTTCCAGATCATTTCCTAGCAGACATGCAGCTGGTAACTTCGGAGAGACCACTACCTGCTTCAGGCCAGTAACCCCCCAGCCTAATGTCACCATGGCCATGGGATGACTAGTGGTGACACTGTCAGCATTGGTGACTGGGTAAGTTTTCCCAATCAAGTATTGCTCAGGGGAAACCAGTGTGTCCCTCACCATAGTGACACTGGCACCTGTATCCCTCAGAGCCTCTACTCTAGTTCCATTCACCCAGGGGTATTGCAAATACTTCTTTAAGTTGGGTGGCCACACAGCTACAGTGGCAAATTCCACTTCCCCTAGGGAGACCAGACTTGCCTCAGTGGGTTCCCAGATTTGCTCAGGGTACACTTCTGATCCCATCTGTAAACTTGCTGCCCCAGGAGTAGCTGTACTGGGTGCCTTAGGGGCTTTGTTGTGGGGGCAAGTTTTGTCTACAGTGAGGTGTCCTGACTTCTTACAGTTATTACACCAGGCCTTCAAGGGATCAAAGTTCTTCCCCTATAGGGTTGAGGCACATAGGGAGTAGTTTGGGACCCACCCCCTGAACAGGTTTTTGGGGCCCTTTGGAAGACTCAGACTTTTTATCTTGGGGATTCTCACCACCTTTCCCCTGGGGGGTTTGGTGACCACCTTCTTTGGTCACCCCCAGTGGTTGTCCTTGTCACCCTAGTCTTGACCCAGTGGTCTGCCTTCTTTCCCAATTCTTGGGGAGAAATTAGACCTAGGTCTACCAAATGCTGATGCAACTTTTCATTTGTGCAATTACTTAGTATGTGTTCCTTCATAAACAAATTGTAAAGTCCAGAAAAATCATGCACATTATGTCCAGCTAACCAGCCATCCAGTGTCTTTACTGAGTAGTCCACGAAGTCAATCCAGGACTGGGTCTGGGTTTTGTGAGCCCCCTGAATCTAATTCTATACTCCTCAGTAGTGAGCCCAAATCCCTCAATCAGAGTACTCTTCATGAGGTCATAGGACCCTGCATCTGGCCCAGAGAGGGTCAGAAGCCTGTCTCTGCAGTTACCAGAGAACAGTTCCCACAGGAGTGCCCCCACAGAGGTTTCTTTACTCTTCTTATTTCACAAGCCCTCTCAAAGGCTGTGAACCATTTGGTGATGTCATCACCTTCCTCAAACTTAGGGACAATCCCTTTGGGGATTTTAGGTTCAGAAGTTTCCTCCCTATCCTTATTTTTAGTATTGCTGCCACCATTGATGGGTGCTAAACCCATCTCCTGTCTTTCCTTCTCTAGAGCCAGGAGTCTGGTCTCTAGGTCCAGTCGCTTGGCCAACCTGGCTAACAAGTTGTCCTCCTCACTGAGGGTATCCTCAGTGTCCTCTCTGGGACCAGGACCACCTAGGTGGCCCCTAGGTCCCCAGAGGTCTATTCTTGGAGTTAAGGGTGCAGGGACCCTATCTTCCCTAGGAAGTGATGGAGGTGGGTTACCATCCCCATCCTCCTCATTCCTTTCCTCCTCTGTTGGGTCATCACCATGCTCAGAGGGGTGGGCTTTAGCATACTCAGCCAGGAGCTCCTGGAGCCCTTGTTTGGTTGGATGCTGGCCCATTGGTATATCTTTAAGTTTGCATAAGGACCTTATCTCTTTGAAAGACAAATGAAGATAAGGGGTGAGGTCGAGCTCCTCAACCAGTTCCTGTATGTCATTATTATCTTCACTAGTAGCTGGGTTCTTGTCTTGAGACATTTTTTTAAAAAAATTCTAACCCCTCTAACCTTGGCTATAGTGACTTTTTATTTTCTAAGATGCTACAGGGACTTAAGCAAGGCCCTAACAAGACTTTTAGTAATTTGGTAAAAAAAAATGCCAATTAAAAAAATCAGAATTCTAAAGGCAATTTAAGAGTTCTGTCGTGTGATCAGATGGTAACCAAGTAGTCCAACAAATGCAAGTTTGTATCCCACCGCTGATCCACCAATGTAGGAAAGTGGCTCTGTATATACTGTACCCAAGTAAGGTTCAGGGTGTACAGAGTCCACAGTCCCCAGAGGGTTGACAGAGGCTAAAGTTAGATATAACCTTACTCTCCAAAGTGGTAGCTTGGTCGAGCAGTAAGGCAGTATCAGAGGACAGTGTAAAGCATTTGTTGTACACACTCAGTCAGCAAATGAAGCCACACACTCAAGAACTGAACTCTAGGCCAATGGTTTGTATATAAAAAAATATATGCTTGTTTTATTTTAGAACCAACAATAGGGTCAAAATATACTTTCTCAGTATGAGATGCTTTGGTTATTCACCTTACAGATAGGCAATAGACTTTTTAGATAGTGGTAATCACAGTTGGTGCAAGAGGCAACACAGGGTCAAATTCAATGCAACATTGAGCTCAATGGAAAATTATGCTTAATTACAATTGATTACTTTGCAGAGCACTTTTCTAACCACAGGACTGGATCCTGGATTCAGTCCTGGGACACTTCCTGTAAACAGGTAAGAAAAAGCGTTTTGGTTATTGTAGTGATTTTTGAAGAATATTACTATATTTCAAAAGCTGACACTTAGAAACTTTTCTGGATAAAATTACCAATGTTATCCTATGAAAGGAAATACAGTGTGCAAGCAAAGTATGTTTACGTTATTTTTGTAATCCAGTGCTGGACTCCTAGGTTCAGCACTGGGACATTTACTTAAAACAGGTAAGTAATTACGTTTTTGTAGTTTGTTCGATTTTTAAAGAATATTTGTAAAATACAGAAATCGACACTTAGAAGAAATTTCACAGAAAACCAGTCAATGGATCCCTATGAAGGAAAAGTGAGTTAACGGTAAGTAACGTTGCGATTACTTTTTAGGGCCAGTGTTGGGCACTCGGGTCCAGCACTGAGGCCCCTCCTAATACTAGGTGAGTATTTTCGTTTTCGTGACTCGGTTGATTTTTGGTGAATATTCTAAAGTTTCAGAACTCCACACTTAGAAGAAATTTCGCAGAAAATCAGTCAATGGAACCCTATGGAAGAAAAGTGAGTTATCGGATTTCGGGTAAGTACTTGACTGGCAGGGTTAAGGTTCTGGGTAAGACTCAGGGGTCCCCCAGGATCAGGTAAGTACAGTTTTTACACCCTCAGCGGCACAGGGGCGGCCGGGTGCAGAGTGAGAAGGCCCAATGTTATCCTATGGCAGGCGGGGGCCCCGGGTTGGTGGCTGCTGGCAAGCAGGCCACGCGACTGTGGGAGCTGGGCTCCTGGTCACTTGCTCAGGGCAAGTAGGGAAGTAGGTTAGGATAGAGGTTGCACTTCCAGGGGCACTCGGGCGGCTGGGTGCAGGGTGCTTTGAGCCGTCGGGCGCTCAATGTTAAACAATAGAGGTCGTGAAAGGTGAAGAAAGGCTGCAGGCTCGGGGACGGTGATTCTTCAGGGACGACCAACACTTCAGGAGGTAAGTTGGGGTCTTGGAGGATAGGTAGACACCCAGGAGTTGGGCACAGGGGCCGTGGGGCGCCGGGTGCAGGGGTGTCTTTGAGGTCGGGAAATCTTACCCCTGCTGGTCGCGGTTGGAGGGGTCCCTTGTCCTGAGGCTGCAGGCGTCGTCTGGGTCGCCGAGGAGGGTCCTTGGCCACTGGATTCCAGGTCAGAATCGCCGGGGGTCGTCCTCGAGGTCTTTGGTCACTCAGGCACAGGCTGGACTCGGCGGGTGCAGAGTGTGCAGGTTTCGCGGCTCCGTGCCAGGGCCGGGTCTTTGGTAGGTTTTCTTTGAGCAGTACCACTGCTCGTGGGAGTCCCTGGGTCGAAGGCTGTAGCACAGAAGTCAGGTCCTCCGGGGTTTGTGAGGTTGCTGAGGCCGGGATTCCGCAGGAGCAGGTTCAGAGGTCGACAGGCCGGTAGGGCTGGGGCCAAGTCAGTTGTTGTCGCCTCCTTTTTAGCAGCTGCACGGCTGGTCTTCTTGCTTCGTCTTCTCTTCTTGTTTTCGGATTTGGGAACTGCGGAAGGAAGGTTCAGGGAGCCCCTAAATACTAAATTTAGGGGTGGTTACAGGTAGGTAAGGGCAGGGACCAATGGGTCCCTTCCCTGGGGTGGGTACACCCCCTATTCTGTTCCTCTCCAGTGGGAGGGGGACAGGAGCCTGTCCCTGGTTGGCCAGGTCCCCCATCCTCAAGATGGCGGGGACTCGAGTTTGTGCTTCACCTCGCCTCCCCCACCTTAGGGGTGGAGTTGGCAGAGGTGGGCACAACCCATTTCCTGCTTCTGGTTTTCCCGCCGGTTCTCCCGCCAGGAGTGGGGGTAGAACCAGTGGGGACCAGTTTGCTGGAAGCAGCAAATGGTCTGGGGAAACTCCAAAGGCGGCAGGCCTTTGAAGCTCCCCCTGCCCATCCTGGGGGAGGAGGCTTTGGCACCTCGTCCCGGGATGTGCATTGTTTCAGGCCCCTGAGAGCAGAGGCTCTCGACCCAGGGGTCCAGAAACATGTCTGGTGGTGGCAGCCTGGGCAGCCACTCAGTCCGGACACTGGAGGTCGGGTTGGTTTCAGGGGGCATCTCTAAGATGCCCTCTGGAGTGCGTTTACATTAAATCCCACACTGGCATCAGTGGGGGTTTAATGTGCTGAGAAGTTTGATACCAAACTTCTTAGTCTTCAGTGGGGCCATTATGGTGCTGTGGAGTTCGTAATGACAGACTCCCAGCACCATATACTCTTAATGGCAGCACTGCACTTACAATGCCCAAGAATGGACTTGGGCACTGTAGGGGCACAGGGCTCATGCCTCTATGCCCTCACCACTGGCATAGTGCACCCAGCTAGAGGGGTGGCTGACCTAGGCCAGGGCAGTGGCTTGTAGGCATGGCACACAGGGATGTGAGCCATGTCGACTCTTCACTTTTGTTCTGCACCAAGACACGCAGCCTGCAAAGGCAGTGTGTGTGTGTAAGGTGCAGGGTCCCTAAGGGTGGCACAACAAGTGCTGCAGCCCTTAGGGGCCTTCCCTGGTCACAGTGCCCTGGGTACCCATGGTACCATTTACCAGGGGCTGACCTGTGGCCAGGGATGTCAATTGGGTGTAGGTATCAATGCAATTTTAGGGAAGGAACACAGGCCCTGGGTACCTGGTTGGCAGGAGCCCAGGGCACACTCAGTCAAAGTACATCAGCCATTCAGCAAAAAGTGGGGGCATACCATGTAAGAAAGATGGCACTTTCTCACATGAACGCCTGGGGTGCACTGGTGAGACCAAAGCAGAGTACACTGAATTTGAAATTTTTTAGGTAAATAAGCCTCACTCCGCCATGGCCAGTCCCAAGCTCAGCTGCGAAAGGAGGAGGGTTATGCATGGGACTAGCAACCACACCATGTAAAAAAATCCTAGCTACAGAAACGTCAACCAAAAGACATCCCAGCCTTGGGGATAGAAGAATCTCTTTCACGGAGAGTTACGATGCCTTGTCATGAAAGCAAGAGATCCCTGAAAGCCACAAAGCCGATCCACTTGCTTTCGACCAAGACCATCACCATGGGGACATGGAACGTGAGGACCATGTACAAGAAGGGCAAGACAGCCCAAGTGGCAGCGTAGATTAAATTATACAACCTCGCCCTGCTTGGCATCAATGAGACTACATGGACACAGTCCAGACAGAAAAGACTGGCACCAGGAGGAATGCTGCTGTATTCTGGACACAAGGTAGCGAACACCCCACATACTTAGGGAGTAGCACTGATGCTAACACTAGCAGCCAACAGAACTCTGATGGGAAGCTCAAGGTCTCAATCATCACAGCAAGCTGCTGCACAAAGAAAAGGGGATCAACATGAATGTCATCTAGTGATATGTACCTAGGAATGAGAGCAGAAAAAGAACAGTTTTACAACAGACTCCAGCCCATCCCAGAGAAATGCCTTGATAGAGACATCACCATACTGATTGGGGACCTCAATGCCAGGACTGGAAGCGACGACACTGGATACGAAGAAGTAATGGGCAACCACAGCCTTTGCGACATGAATGAGAATGGTGAAAGGCTTGCAGATCTCTGTGCCCTAACAGTCTGGTGATAGGCGGTAGTATATTCCCACATAAAAGAATACACAAGGCAACGTGGATTTCACCAGACCTTTCAACAAAGAATCATATCAACCATGTCTGTATTGCCAAGAAGTTCCGGAACTCTCTGCAGGATGTAAGAGTGATGAGGAGCAGAAGTGGTGTCAGACCATCACCTTGTCATGGACAGGCAAGTGCTAAAGATGGAGAAAGCATAGATGGACCTGACAAACCAACGCCAGCGATATAACACCACCCTCCTCAAAGATGCATAGAAATGGAGTCAATACTCTGTCACCCTCAATACCAAGTTTCAAGTCTTGCAAGAATAAGAGGGTGACAGAGACCCAGAAGAACGTCAGTGGGAAAAGATTAAAAAAAAATCAGTGAAATCAACCTGCCAGGAGGCGGTGGGACCCAAGAAACAACAGTAAAAAGAATGGATTTCCACTGAGACTCATCAAACCCCAAGAGTGAAAGGAAAACAAAGCTGCAGTCAACACCAGCCAAACAAGAGCAGAAAAAGCAAAAGCTCAAGAAAAATAAACCAAAACCAACAAAGAAGCAAAGAGAAGCTTAAGTGAAAATTCATTGATGGTCTTGCACCAGAAGCCCAAGAAGCAGTAAGCCATGGAACTTGAAAGAACTCTACAACATAACAAGGAAACTCTCCGGCAGATATAGCAAGTCGGAAAGATCTGCTAAAGACAAAGCTGGAAAGACAACCATGGGTAACGCAGATTAACACTGAAGATGGGTTGATCACTTTAATGAACTGCTGAACCAGCACATGCCGCAGTCTTCACTAGATATACAGTCAGCTGACAAGGACCAGCTAATCAACTACAGCACACCAACCAAGGAGGAAACACGGCAACCCAAACATCTGAATAATGGGAAGGCAGCAGAACCTGACAACATTTCTGCAGATACGTGCTCTACCCCATGTTTGAAAGGGAGAGGAAAATGTGCCATCAGACTGGAAGGAGGGATATCTCATCAAGATCCTCAAGAAAGGTGACCTTATAAATGCGCAAACTACAGACGGATAACTCTTCTATCAACCTGAGGCAAAGTGTTGAACAGAGTAATCCTGAACAGAATGAAGGAACAAGTCGACGCTCAGTTGCGAGACCCGCAAGCTGGCTTCTGCAAAGATAGATCCTGCACAGAGCAGATTTCAATACTGCATATTGTCATTGAGCAGTCGATGTAATGGAACTCCCTCCTCTATGTCAACTTCATTGACTATGAGAAGGCATTCAACAACATGGACAGAGAGACCCTTTGGAAACTCCTCTGCCACAACAGTGTGCCGGATAAACTCATACGAATCACCAGTTACTCTTACGATAGAATGACCTGCAAGATAGTGCAAGGGGGATAACTCAAGGAAACCTTCCAAGTGAGGACCGCGGTCCACCAGGGTTGTTTGCTCTCGCCTTTTTTATTCCTGCTGGCCAAAGACTGAATCATAAAGACATCCACAGCAAGGAGAAGAAATGGGATCCAGTGGACACCTTGGATGCAGCTCGACGGCCTGGACTTTGCAGATGACCTGCTCCTGCTCCACCATACCTGTCTGCAGATGCAAGAGTGACAGCCACATCAGCACAACTTGGCCATAACATCCACAGGGGAAACACCAAGATCCTGAGAGCTAACACAGCCAGCACAACAGCAGTCACTATTGCAGGTGATGCACTGGAAGAGGTTGAGGCCTTCACCTATCTGGGAAGTGGAAGACAAGCAGGGTGGCACTGGCAAGTCAAGAATCGGCAAAGCAAGGGCTGACTTCATTCAGCTAAAGATCTGGAGCTCTAAAGACAATGCTACAAAGCAAGATCAGGCTTTTTAACACCAAAGTAAACAGTGATCACCACCAAAAAAGTTGGGACCTTCATGAACACCTGTCTGAGGAAAATCCTCCAAATTCACTGGTCAAACTCCATCAGCTACAACGACCAATGGCAGCAAAATTTCCAACTCCTTGCTCATGAAGAAATCCTGAAAAGACACTGCAGCTGGATAGGCCGTACCCTCCGCAAGCCCGCATTACACATTACCAGGCAAGCCCTGACCTGGAACCTTCAAGGGAAAAGGAAAAGAGGAAGACAAAGAATCATCTGGCGCCGAGGCCTTGAGGCTGACTGCAAGAAGATGGCTTCCACCTGGAGTCAGATTGAAAGTAAAGCTCATCACTGAGATAGCTGGAGAGTCCAAGTTGATGGCCTATACCCCAGGAGGGGTAGTAGGCATAAGTATATAGGCCTCGGAAAGATGAGAGGTATCTTCGTATGCCCATCTGTAGGCAGAAAGAAAGGAACGGACATCAGCGCCAGTAAGCTTCGCACGTCATTTCCGCAGCAGAACACGTCAGTGCGGAGCTGCATGGCGCCACCTACCAATGCACAGAAGTACTGCTGAAAAGTTTCCAGATCTAGTCTGATGCCTGGCGAATATTCAAAAGGTGAGGAATCTGCAGCTAGAAGTTTGTCTGAAACACATTTTTCTACTCTTCGAATCGGACTGGAGGCTTATTTCCATACATCAAAGCGCACAGCTTTGTGTAGTGTAAAATAAATTGACAAATATACGTGCCACCCATACAAATCTAGATCTTAAGGCAGAGTTACAGGGCGGCTTTACACTGTGAAACCAGAGTTTTGCTGCAGAACATGTCCAACTCCAGATGAAGTCCACTTTTCCTAATATGAAGAACTCACCTAATGTAAGGCAAAATGTAACAATCCTGCCTAAAGGACAAAATAAAATGACAATTGATTATTTCAAGATACCACACAATGGAGCAGCTATGGAACAGCAATCAAGATACAAAGACTGCACAAGACATTTAAGTATATCCAACTCAGACATAAAAGCCCACCTTTGCCTTTCAGGCTCCCCATCAACGTCTTCATCTGCACTGCAAGTGGCACTGGAATCATTGTCTGATTGAGATTCTGGCTTGGCAGTTGTGTCGTGTGTAGCCTCAACAAATTCTATATCCAAAGCTTCAGTTTTCTCCTTCGGTGCCTCTATGTCTTCTTCTTTGGTATCACCCTCAACTTTCACGCTGACTTCATCAGACATCTTGGTTTCAATCTCCATGGATTCTACTTTGGTTGGAGCATTAGTCAGTGGTGATGGCTTAGAGTCAGAGGTCGGTCCTTTCCTGTCGATCTCGGAAAGGTCATCTGCATCGATGCCAGATTCTTCCTTTACTTTCAACTCACTACACTCTCCATCTGGTGAATTTGTCATATGAACAGCTACAGAATGGCATGCATCAGTCACAGCTTTACCAGAACAATCTGAATTCACCCCCATCTCGGCGCTTTCAGAGTCAGTGTTGGTGCTTCCAACTGGTTCTAAAATAGGCTTGGCAGCTTCTGCAGATGATGGGGATGGAGCACTCTCTGTATCAGAACTGTTCTCTGCACCTTAAAGAAAGATATAACTTGTTTTCATACAGTGCAAATCATTAACTTTACAACAAAAAGAGGAGTCAAGCAGGTAATTAAATATCACTTGGAAATCACAGCGACACAATTTAAGCATTTTGTTGTCAGACCCTGAAGGACACAGGCTCAAACAAAGAAGGTTTTTGCTAACTGAAAATATGTTAAATGATTTTGGTGATTTCACTTCTCTCCAAAGTACTAGTAGGTCTCAGTCACAAAATTCATTCCACCATATCTGCACATCCCAATAAAGTAATGAGTAATGGATCAATGAAGATGCAACATTCTGGTGAAAGATACAGTGTAGGAAGGTGGCTCTGTATATACTATACTAAAATGAGGTATAATGTGCACAGAGTCCAGTGGAACCCCATAGGTAGGCAGAGGTAAAAGTAGATAGCACCTTACTCTCTATTTGCGGTAGTGAGGGCGAGCAGTAAGGCTTTATCAGAGGTTAGTGTTAAGCATTTGTTGTACACACTCAGGCAGCATATGATGTCCCACACTCAAAGACTGAACTCAGACCAATTTGTTTGTTTCAAAAATATTAAGTTATTTTATTTCTAGAACCAAGCCAAGCCTGGTGCAGGTAAGTAAAATAAATGCTTTGCAAAATCTTATGCAATGTTTTACAGTTGAATGCAGGTTCAAATGCAGTTGATTGAATTACAGGTAAGTCAATGTTTCGAAATAACTTTACAGATTACTTTGTACGTTACTTTTAAGATTACTTTTTAAGTTACTTTTTCTACTCAGTGTGATATGCCTAGATATCACACTGGGACATTTCCTTGAGAAAAGGTAAGTAAGGAAAATGCTACTTACCAGTATGCATCTGTTCTTGGCATGTAGAGCTGCAGAATGACATACTTGTGCATAGATCACCATCTGGTGTTGGGCTCGGATGATTGCAGTTTGTTGTTGTCTTGGAAGAAGTCTTTGTACTCACGAGATAGGTGACTCCTCCCTTGGACGATAGTGCGCATGGGCATCGACTCCATCTTTAGATTGTTTTTCGCCATGATGGGAAATGATGGAGTTTGTAAGAAACAGAAAGATGTCCATGTGTAATGTATCTAAGTAAGATAACACTGGAACAGATAGAGGTTCGGGGAGGCGGGTGGGCGTATGTCATTCTGCAGCTCTACATGCCAAGAACAGATGCATACTGGTAAGTAGCATTTTCCGTTCGAGGCATATGAGCTGCAGAATACATACTTGTGCATAGACTATATAGCAGTGCTCTCCCTAGCGGTGGTCACCTGTATCTGTTGCAGTGGTCTGAAAAAGTGTTTTAAGAGCAGCCTGGCCTACAGAAGCTTGTTGTTTTGCCTGCACGTCTACACAATAGTGTTTGGTGAAGGTGTGTGCAGTAGACCATGTTGCTGCCTTACAAATGTCATTTAAGGGAATATTACCTAAGAATGCCATGGAAGCCCCTAGTTTGCGTGTTGAATGCGCTCTAGGGGGAACTGTTAATGTACGTTTTGCTTTGTGGTAGCATATTTGAATACATTTGACTATCCACCTAGCAATCCCAGCTTTGGAGATGGGGTTTCCTTTATGAGGTGGTGAGAAAGCTACAAACAGTTGGTTTGTTTTTCTAAAAGGTTTAGTTCTGTCAATGTAATAAAGTATAGCTCTTTTGACATCCAGTGTGTGAAGAGCTCTTTGTGCTACAGAATCTGGTTTTGGGAAAAAAACAGGTAATTCCACCGATTGATTAAGATGGAAAGGCGAGATTACTTTGGGAAGAAATTTTGGATTCGTTCTCAGAACCACCTTGTTATAATGTATTTGTAAGAATGGTTCTTGTATGGTTAAAGCCTGGATCTCACTTACTCTTCTGAGAGAGGTGATTGCGACTAGGAAAGCTACTTTCCATGTAAGGAACTGCAGTTCGCATTTGTGTAAAGGTTCAAATGGAGGACCCATGAGCCTAGTAAGGACAATGTTTAAAATCCACACTGGAGAGGGTGGGATTCTGGGAGGGATTATCCTTTTAAGGCCTTCCATGAACGCTTTAATAGTAGGTACTCTAAATAATGACAAATGTTGTCTGTTTTGTAAGTAAGCGGCAAGGGCCGCAAGATGTAATCTTATGGACGTGTATGCTAGATTACATCTTTGTAGATGCAGTAAGTAGCAAATGATATTTTGAATTGAAGCATCTAGTGGGTCAATTTTGTTGTTATTGCAGTAAATGCAAATCTTTTCCATTTGGCTGAGTAGCAAGCTCTAGTAGTAGGGCGTCTAGCTTCTTTAATAATGTTCATACAGTCCGGTGGGAGGTTGAGGTAACCAAACTCTAGGACTTCAGGAGCCAGATTGCCAGGTTCAGTTGAGCTGGATCTGGATGCCTTATCTCTCAATGGTTCTGTGTAAGAAGCTTTGGGGAGAGGTGTAGTTTTTGGTGTGGAACGACAGAGTTCCAGAAGTGTTGTGAACCATGGTTGCCAGGCCCATGTTGGAGCAACTAGGATCATTTTGAGAGACTGTTTGAGCTTGCGCACTACTAATGGAATGAGTGGGAGTGGCGGAAAAGCGTACGCAAATCTGCCTGACCAATTCATCCATATCGCATTGCCTTTGGACAATGGGTGTGGATACCTGGCGGCGAAGGTTGGGCATTTTGCGTTTGCATGTGTGGCGAACAGATCTATGTCTGGATGGCCCCACATGTGAAAGAATGGATGAAGAACTTGAGGATGAAGTTCCCATTCGTGTATCTGCTCTGTCTGACGACAGAGCAGATCCGCAATCTGATTGTGTACCCCTGGAAGATGTTCTGCTAGAAGGTATATCTTTTGTGGGCTGGTCCATCTCCATATGTTTTGCGCTAGTTGAGAAAGCTGCAAAGAATGTGTTCCTCCTCGTTTTTGTATGTAATACATTGCTGTCTGTCCTTGTCCGCACAGACAATATGTTTTGTTGGTGAGATGTGGCTGGAATGATTTTAATGCGCGAAAGATTGCTAGTAACTCCAGGTGGTTGATGTGGAGCACTTTTTGTTGAGGGGTCCGCCTGCCCTGAATGGTGTGGTTTAGGAGATGGGCTGCCCAGCCGGTGAGTGATGGGTCCGCTGTTAGCACTATTTGTGGAACTGGGTCTAGGAACGGCTGCCCTTTGGAAAGGCTTTGTGTGTTCCATCACTGCAGAGAGCGATGTGTGCGGCTGTCCACCAACACCAGATCTGAAAGTTGACCTTGAGCCTGGTTCCACTGACGTGCTAAGCATTCCTGTAAAGGGCGCATCTGAAGTCTTGCATGGGGTACTATGAAAATGCAAGAGGCCATCATTCCTATGAGCTGCATAAACACTCGAGCTGGTAGTGAGTGTTGGGGTTGAAATTTTGTGATGAGGGTTTGCATACTGGCTATCCTGGCTGGATTGGGGTATGCAAGAGCTTTGGAAGTATCTATTGTGGCCCCTAGATACTGATGTATGTGGGAGGGCTGGAGATGTGATTTGGTGAGGTTTATGGTGAACCCCAAGTTGTGGAGTAGATGAATTGTTTGGTGAGTGTGATGAACACACTGGTTGTATGACTTGGCTTTTATCAGCCAGTCGTCCAGGTATGGAAACACATGAATTTTTGTCTCCGCAAGTGGGCGGCTACCACCGCTAGAAACTTTGTGAAGACTCTGGGTGCTGTGGTTACTCCAAATGGGAGAACCTTGAACTGATTGTGTTGACCGTCCACTGTAAACCTTAGATATTTCCTGTGAGCAGGGTGTATAGGAATATGGAAGTAGGCGTCCTTGAGATCTAGAGTGGCAAGGAAGTCGCCTTGTTGAAGCAGTGGAAGGACCTGTTGAAGAGTGACCATGTGAAAGTGGTCTGACTGTATGTAGATATTGAGAGGTCTGAGGTCCAGTATTGGTCTGAAAGTACCGTCTTTTTTGGGGATGAGAAAGTAAAGGGAGTAAACCCCTGTACCTTGATGCTGGAGGGGAACTGGTTCTATTGCATGCTTTTGAAGCAGAGAGAGAACTTCCTGTTTGAGGAGCATTAGATGTTCCGTGGACATTGGACGTTGTTTGGGCGGTATGTTTGGGGGATTTTCGGTAAGTTCCAGGCAGTAACCATATTGGATAATTTGTCTTACCCACCTGTCTGTAGTGATGGAGTTCCAGACAGGTAGGAACTGAGAGTCTTCCTCCGACCGGAGTGGAATGGTCTGGAGGGAGCGGAGGGAAGTCATTGTTTGGTAGTGGGGGAGGTTCGATTGTTGTTACCTCGGCCTCTCCCTTTGTTATTATTTCCCCTGTACCCACCTCTAAAATATCCCTTGTTGGGGGGATGTATGTGTGGGGCTTTTGTAGGAGGAGGAAGTATTGTCTGTACTAATGTTTTTGAATCCGCCCCTATAAAAGGAGCGACGAAAGGAGCCTCGTGTTGTTTGAGACTGTAACTCTCCCATAGATTTTGCAGTGTCTGTATCTTTTTTCATTTTTTCTAAAGCTGTATCTACAGCTGGGCCAAACAGGTGTTCTTGATCGAACGGCTGATTTAATATTGTTGTTTGCACTTCCTGCTTAAAACCAGAAATGCGCAACCATGCATGTCTGCGTAGTAAGACACTGGTGTTGATAGATCTAGAAGCGGTGTCTGCTGCATCGAGGGCACATTTGATGGATGCATTTGTAATTAACTTGCCCTCCTGGACCAGATCATTGGCTTTGGCCTTGTATTGGTCAGGCAAATGTTGAATTAGGTCTTCAAGCTCATCGTAGTGAGCCCCGTCATACCTGGCAAGTAGTGCCTGTGCATTAGCTATCCTCCAGTGATTGGCTGCTTGGGAGGTAACTCGTTTGCCTGATGCGTCTATCAGTTTAAGACTCTTTGTCTGGAGGTGGAGCATCACCAGAGGTTTGTGAATTAGCCCGTTTCCTTGCATTGGACACTACCAGAGAATCTAAAGGGAGTTGTCCTTTAATGTAGGCGGGATCGTTGGGGGCAGGTTTATATTTTTTATCAATTCTAGGATTGAGAATCCTGGTCCTGACAGAGTCTTTAAATATGTCAGGTGCATGTTTAATGACACCTTTGAGCATAGACAATGTATGTATTGTCTTCTGTGACTGGGCAAAAGTATCTAGTAGGAAGTCCTCTTCCAAGGGGTCTGAATGTAGTTGAACACCATGATATTGTGCAGCCCTATTAATAAGCTGACTAAACGCTATATTGTCATCTGGTGGAGATGGTCTTGTTGGGTATGCATCTGGATCAGGAAGGTCTGGAGGATCGTTATAATCTTCCCATGTATCCTGTGGTATAGGAGTGTCATCATCAGGGTTATCTAAAGGTCATTATGGTGTGCACCTCCGCCCCCTAAATCATCCTCATCCTGTGGTGGTAAGGGTGAGCATGGAGAGAGTCTAGGAGAGTGTGTGGGAGAGTTTGTAGGAGACAAAGGTTTAGTAGGAAGAATAGGAGAAGAGGGTCTTAAGGGGGAAGTTGCAAAGTCTCTTTTCTTGACAGGTACCTCAGGAGAGTGTGAGGTATCTAATTTCCTCTTTGTTGGGAGGCTGACAATATGGCCTGTTTTAGGGTCCACATGTAATGTCTTTTGTTTCGGATCGATAGGATCTGGTTGAAACAGTTCTTCCTCCGTGTTGTCTCCTTTCGGTGCTGATTTTTTCGGTTCCGAACGCGGTTTCGATTTGTGCTGTGGAGCCGTAGGAGAGGTTTTGTGCTCCTTTGGCTTCGATGTCGAGTCGGAAATCTTTTTCGGATCCGAAGGTTGTCGATGTTTGTTCGGATCCGAGGCCTTTTGGTCTTTCAGTGCCGAAGAGCTCGATGCCGAGGCCTTTTTGGGCGTAACGGGAGTAGGGTGTATTCCCGATTTCGGTACCAACGGTGTTTTTTGGGTACTGATATGCGGTTTGCTCGGTCTAGACTAAGGCCTTCAGGCGAAGTTTTGACCGGAGCCTTCTTCTTTTCTAAGGGGGCCGGGGTAGGGGCATTTGTACTCACTCGTTGACCTGGAGTGATGTGGTCATCGGAGTCAGAGTCATCGGCTTCGGAGACGATGTCGAGATCCTCCGAGTCTTCTGCCTCTGGAACATCGGGACCCTCGAAGATGTCGTGTGGCACCTGTGAAGCCTGTTGAGCCATAACGTGTCGCCGAGCCCGGCGATCACGGATAGTCTTTTTAGATCGAAAAGAGGCGCAGGCTCGGCAATCCTTTTATTCGTGCTCTGGCGAGAGGCAAAGGTTGCAGACCTTGTGGTGGTCACTGTGTGGAAATTTAGCTCCACACTGGGGGCATTTTTTAAATGGAGTCCTTTCCATTAGCCGTAGGCCCAAATGGCGCCGATAGGCCCAGTGGCCCACGTTGACGACCGGAATCGAGGAGTTTGTGGGTTAGCGCGTCGAAGTCACGCGATCGAAACAATACCGTCGAGTAGTGATGGTTTGCGCAACGAAAAGGTTTGGAAACACGGTACGGAACCGGAGCGCCGAAAGTTACATCCAAACCCGATGGCGGAAAAAAACAATCTAAAGATGGAGTCGATGCCCATGCGCACTATCGTCCAAGGGAGGAGTCACCTATCTCGTGACTACAAAGACTTCTTCCAAGACAACAACAAACTGCAATCATCCAAGTCCAACACCAGATGGCGATCTATGCACAAGTATGTATTCTGCAGCTCATATGCCTCGAACATCAGTTTTTGTACATTTGCAGTTTTTCATACAAACCAACTCCACACTTAGAACAATTTTCAAGGAAAAACAGTCCATGTATTCCTATGGAGAAAAATGAAGTGAACGGTTTGCAGGTAATGGGAGTTTATGGGAGTTGGTATTTGGGGTTAAAGCACAAGTTACTAACTTGTGTAACGATATATCTGTAAGAGACAGTAGTTAGTGACAGATTCCTTACCTTAGAATATCCCCAGGCGTCAGGCTGGATCCGGAAAGTTTTTGCGTAGCAGTACCCTTGAGCGTCGGTAGGCGGCGTCGTGCGGCTCCGCGTCCGTCGTCGGCGTCGTGATCGCCGGGATGACGTCACGGGCAGTACTTAGACGCCGCCCCTGCGCGCTGACGTCAGTTCTGTACACGACTTTCCGCGCCAGGAACGCAGAGCCATGCAAGAAGCTGACATAGGTGTCTGAAAAATACTAGGGCCCTGAAAGGGATGTCCTTAACCCTAGAAATCAGTTCGCAGAACGGGGAGGATGGGTGGGGCGGTAGGAATCTGTCACTAACTACTGTCTCTTACAGATATATCGTTACACAAGTTAGTAACTTGTGCATCTGAAAGAGACACGTTAGTGACAGATTCCTTACCTTAGAATAGATACCCCAGCAATACCAACCCCGGTGGTGGGTCTGCGAACAAAGATCAGACAAGGAAGTCCCGGAGGACAGAACGGCCAAAGAAGCCGTCCCTCCGGACCTGACTGTCAAGGCAGTAATGCTTTGTAAACGTGTGCAGCGAGGCCCACGTAGCTGCCTGACAGATATCCTGCAGCGGAACACCGCGGCCCAAAGCCGTGGTAGCAGCCGTTGCCCTGGTGGAATGGGCACGCAGCCCAACAGGAGGTTCCTTCTTAGCCAAAGAATAGCAGGCTTTGATACACAAGGTAACCCAGCGGGAGATGGTTCTCTTGTGCACCGCCCGACCTTTTTTGGCGCCCACGTAGCCAACAAAGAGCTGGTCATCCACCCGGAAGTGTTGTGTGCGGTTGAGGTAAAAGGTGGGACTTGAAAAGGGAGGGCTGATCAGGAAGCCTGAGGAAGGCCGAGATAGCACAAAGATAGCCCTTGATGGTACCCAGGGCAGAACCCTGTTGGGCCAGGGAAAGAAGGAACAGAAGAACCTCAGAAAGAGGGGCAGAAAGGGGATTCACAGCCTTTGCTGTGAATGCCACAAACTTGTTCCACCTGCAGGCGTATACCACCTTAGTGGAGGGACGCCTGGCTGCCAGAATTACATCACAAACTTCGGGAGGCAAGTCGAAAGGAATCAACTGCCGTCGCTCAATCTCCACGCAAGCAGGTGGAGGCTGGACAGGTTCGGGTGGAGGACCGTCCCCTGCTGCTGCGACAGAAGATCCTCCCGAAGACGGATCGGGGGATCTACGCTCATACTGAGTAGCTCGGGATACCAAACTCTTCGAGGCCAGTCCGGAGCCACAAGAATGACTTGGGCCCGGTCGTGCCGAATCTTCTTCAACACTCTGGGTAGAAGTGGTATAGGCGGAAAGGCGTACAACAGACCGCAACTCCACTCGCGACGAAAAGCGTCGCCGAGCGAGTGCCGCCTTGGAAATTCCAACGCGCAGAACTGATGACATTGCGCGTTCTCTTCGGTGGCGAATAGATCTAACCAAGGCTCTCCCCACTGAAGAAAGAGTCCTTGCGCCACTTCCGAGTGAAGACGCCATTCGTGATCCATCATGCACCTGCGGCTGAGTTCGTCCGCCCTGGCGTTCAGGGAACCTGCCAGGTGTTGAACCATCAGGAACATGTCCTGATGTTCCAGCCATGTCCAGAGGCGCAGAGCCTCCTGACATAGGGTCCACGACCCCACCCCGCCTTGTTTGTTGCAGTACCACATGGCGGTGGTGTTGTCTGTGAACACCTGCACTACTTTCCCTTTGACAGAGGGAAGGAATGCCTTGAGTGCAAGTCGGATCGCCCGGAGCTCCAGAAGGTTGATATGGAGCCGGGACTCCGCCGGAGACCAGAGGCCTCTGATCTCCGCCTCTCCCATGTGACCGCCCTATCCCAGAAGGGACGCGTCCGTCACAACTGTGTGCTCTGGCTGGGGAAGGGAGAGGGATCTGCCCATGACCCATTGCCGGTTCGAGAGCCACCACTGCAACTGTTTTGCAGTCCCCTCCGAGATCTGGACGTGATCGGACAGGTTGCCCTGGTGCTGCGCCCACTGGAACTTCAGGTCCCACTGCAGAGCCCGCATATGCCATCTGGCATGATCGACCAGCAGGATGCAGGAGGCCATGAGGCCCAGCAGCCTCAGGGTCATCCGTACCGAAACCCAGGATAAAGGCTGAAAGATCGGAATCATAGCCTGAATATCCCGGACTCGCCGTTCGGGAGGATAGGCCCGAAACTGCGTCGTGTCCAGAACTGCTCCGATGAAAAGGAGCTGTGGAGAAGGAATCAGATGCGACTTCGGCACATTGATGGAGAACCCTAGCGAGTGCAGGAGTTCGGCCGTAGTCTGGAGGTGGGAGACGACTGCCTGGGACGAGCCCGCCTTCAGCAGCCAGTCGTCGAGGTAGGGGAAGACTGAGACCCCTGCCCGGCTCAGATGAGCTGCGACCACCGCCATCACTTTCGTGAACACCCGAGGGGCACTGGTAAGGCCAAAGGGGAGCACGGTGAACTGAAAATGCTCGAGGCCTACCGTGAACCACAGGTAACGCAGGTGGGCCGGCAGGACGGGGATGTGGAAATAAGCGTCCTGCAAGTCCAACGCTACCAACCAGTCTCCAGGGTCGAGAGCAGTCAAGACCTGAGCTAGGGTGAGCATCTTGAACTTCTCCTTCCGGAGGAAGCGATTGACGTTCCGGAGGTCCAAGATAGGACGCATGTCCTCCTTGTCCTTTTTGGGCACCAGAAAGTAGTGGGAGTAGCAACCACGCCCTACTTCTGGGGTCGGAACACGCTCGATGGCCCTCTTGGCCAAGAGGGCCGTGACTTCCTTCTGCAGAAGCATCAAGTGATCCCCTGACATGCGGTGGAATTGAGGTGGCATGGCTGGGGGGGCGGTCTCGAAGGGGAGGGAGTAGCCCCTTCGGACAATGTCCAAGATCCACCTGTCCGAGGTGATGGGACGCCAGTGGTGAAGGTGATGGCGGACCCTGCCCCCTACTGGCGTGCTGTGCACCTGAAGCACAAGTTACTAACTTGTGTAACGATATATCTGTAAGAGACAGTAGTTAGTGATAGATTCCTTACCTTAGAATATCCCCAGGCGTCAGGCTGGATCCGGAAAGTTTTGCGTAGCAGTACCCTTGCGCGTCGGTAGGCGGCGTCGTGCGGCTCCGCGTCCGTCGTCGGCGTCGTGATCGCCGGGATGACGTCGCGGGCAGTACTTAGGCGCCGCCCCTGCGCGCTGACGTCAGTTCTGTACACGACTTTCCGCGCCAGGAACGCAGAGCCATGCAAGAAGCTGACACAGGTGTCTGAAAAATACTAGGGCCCTGAAAGGGATGTCCTTAACCCTAGAAATCAGTTCGCAGAACGGGGAGGATGGGTGGGCGGTAGGAATCTATCACTAACTACTGTCTCTTACAGATATATCGTTACACAAGTTAGTAACTTGTGCATCTGAAAGAGACACGTTAGTGATAGATTCCTTACCTTAGAATAGATACCCCAGCAATACCAACCCCGGTGGTGGGTCTGCGAACAAAGATCAGACAAGGAAGTCCTGGAGGACAGAACGGCCAAAGAAGCCGTCCCTCCGGACCTGACTGTCAAGGCAGTAATGCTTAGTAAACGTGTGCAGCGAGGCCCACGTAGCTGCCTGACAGATAACCGGCAGCGGAACACCGCGGCCCAAGGCCGTGGTAGCAGCCGTTGCCCTGGTGGAATGGGCACGCAGCCCAACAGGAGGCTCCTTCTTAGCCAAAGAATAGCAGGTCTTGATGCACAAGGTAACCCAGCGGGAGATGGTCCTCTTGTGCACCGCCCGACCTTTTTTGGCGCCCACGTAGCCAACAAAGAGCTGGTCATCCACCCGGAAGTGTTTCGTGCGGTCGATATAGAAGGAGAGCGCACGTTTTGGGTCCAGACGGTGGAGCCTCTCTTCCTCTCTGGAAGGATGCGGAGGCGGAAAGAAGGTGGGCAAAGTGATGGTCTGCCCAATGTGGAAAGCAGTAACCACCTTTGGCAAGAAGGACGGACGCGTCCGAAGAACAACCTTGTCTGGATGAACAGACAGAAAGGGAGGTTTGCAAGAAAGAGCCTGGAGCTCACTCACCCGCCGAGCGGAGGTGATGGCCACCAGAAAGGCTGCCTTTAGAGTCAGAAGACGAAGAGGACAGTTATGCAGAGGCTCAAAGGGAGCGCACATTAAAAAGGTAAGAACCAAGTTCAAGTCCCACTGAGGCATTACAAACGGAACAGGAGGGAAGAGGTGAGTAATGCCTTTAAGAACCTGTTAACAACAGGGGACTTGAAAAGGGAGGGCTGATCAGGGAGCCTGAGGAAGGCCGAGATAGCACAAAGATAACCCTTGATGGTACCCAGGGCAGAACCCTGTTGGGCCAGAGAAAGAAGGAACAGAAGGACCTCAGAAAGAGGGGCAGAAAGGGATTCACAGCCTTTGCTGTGCACCATGCCACAAATTTGTTCCACCTGCAGGCGTATACCACCTTAGTGGAGGGACGCCTGGCTGCCAGAATCACATCACAAACTTCGGGAGGCAAGTCGAAAGGAATCAACTGCCGCCGCCCAATCTCCACGCAAGCAGGTGTAGACTGGACAGGTTCGGGTGGAGGACCGTCCCCTGCTGCTGCGACAGAAGATCCTCCCGAAGAGGCAGACGGATCGGGGGATCTATGCTCATATTGAGTAGCTCGGGATACCAAACTCTTCGAGCCCAGTCCGGAGCCACAAGAATGACTTGGGCCCGGTCGTGCCGAATCTTCTTCAACACTCTGGGTAGAAGTGGTATAGGCGGAAAGGCGTATAACAGACCGCAACTCCACTCGCGACGAAAAGCGTCGCCGAGCGAGTGCCGCCTTGGAAATTCCAACGCGCAGAACTGATGACATTGCGCGTTCTCTTCGGTGGCGAATAGATCTAACCAAGGCTCTCCCCACTGTAGAAAGAGTCCTTGCGCCACTTCCGAGTGAAGACGCCATTCGTGATCCATCATGCACCTGCGGCTGAGTTCGTCCGCCTCTGGCGTCCAGAGAACCTGCCAGGTGTTGAACCATCAGGAACATGCCCTGATGTTCCAGCCATGTCCAGAGGCGCAGAGCCTCCTGACAAAGGGTCCAAGACCCCACCCCGCCCTGTTTGTTGCAGTACCACATGGCGGTGGTGTTGTCTGTGAACACCTGCACTACCTTCCCTTTGACAGAGGGAAGGAATGCCTTGAGTGCAAGCCGGATCGCCCGGAGCTCCAGAAGGTTGATATGGAGCCGGGACTCCGCCGGAGACCAGAGGCCTCTGATCTCCGCCTCTCCCATGTGACCGCCCCATCCCAGAAGGGACGCGTCCGTCACAACTGTATGCTCTGGCTGGGGAAGGGAGAGGGATCTGCCCATGACCCATTGCCGGTTCGAGAGCCACCACTGCAACTGTTTTGCAGTCCCCTCCGAGATCTGGACGTGATCGGACAGGTTGCCCTGGTGCTGCGCCCACTGGAACTTCAGGTCCCACTGCAGAGCCCGCATATGCCATCTGGCATGATTGACCAGCAGGATGCAGGAGGCCATGAGGCCCAGCAGCCTCAGGGTCATCCTTACCGAAACCCAGGATAAAGGCCGAAAGATCGGAATCATAGCCTGAATATCCCGGACTCGCCGTCCGGGAGGATAGGCCCGAAACCGCGTCGTGTCCAGAACTGCTCCGATGAAAAGGAGCTGTGGAGAAGGAATCAGATGCGACTTCGGCACATTGATGGAGAACCCCAGCGAGTGCAGGAGTTCGGCCGTAGTCTGGAGGTGGGAGACGACTGCCTGGGACGAGCCCGCCTTCAGCAGCCAGTCGTCGAGGTAGGGGAAGACTGAAACCCCTGCCCGGCGCAGATGAGCTGCGACCACCGCCATCACTTTCGTGAACACCCGAGGGGCACTGGTAAGGCCAAAGGGGAGCACGGTGAACTGAAAATGCTCGGGGCCTACCGTGAACCGAAGGTAACGCCGGTGGGCCGGCAGGACGGGGATGTGGAAATACGCGTCCTGCAAGTCCAACGCTACCAACCAGTCTCCAGGGTCGAGGGCAGTCAAGACCTGAGCTAGGGTGAGCATCTTGAACTTCTCCTTCCGGAGGAAGCGATTGACGTTCCGGAGGTCCAAGATAGGACGCATGTCCTCCTTGTCCTTTTGGGCACCAGAAAGTAGTGGGAGTAGCAACCACGCCCTACTTCTGGGGTCGGAACATGCTCGATGGCCCTCTTGGTCAAGAGGGCCGTGACTTCCTTCTGTAGAAGCACCAAGTGATCCCCTGACATGCGGTGGAATTGAGGTGGCATGGCTGGGGGGTGGTCTCGAAGGGGAGGGAGTAGCCCCTTCGGACAATGTCCAAGACCCACCTGTCCGAGGTGATGGTGCGCCAGTGGGGAAGGTGATGGCGGACCCTGCCCCCTACTGGCGTGCCGTGCACCTGAAAGGAGGGACTAGGAGGGCTTGGAGGCCGCGGACGGGTTGGAGGTGGTGGCCTGACCCGCACGCTGGTTGCCCGATCCGCCACGGCGGAATCCACGTCCTCGGCCACGCGAAGACGCCTGCTGCGCGGGCCGGTGGCTGGGCTGCTGACGTGAAGGGGCGCCCCTACCGTGGCCACGATAGGGGCGAAAAGCAGAAGGCAGCGGAGGGCGTGTAGCAGAAAGGCCCAGGGACTTGGCAGTAGCCCGTGAGTCCTTAAAGCGCTCCAACGCATGGTCTGCTTTGGACCCAAAAAGACCGACTCCATCAAAGGGCATGTCCATGAGAGTATTCTGGACATCCCCTGAAAAACCAGTGGTTCTCAGCCAGGCGTGGC
Organism: Calotriton arnoldi; assembly: GCA_963921515.1. NCBI lineage: Eukaryota > Metazoa > Chordata > Amphibia > Caudata > Salamandridae > Calotriton > Calotriton arnoldi. Next base: position 2,239,950 of record CAWUFW010001352.1, on the reverse strand, counting down.
GTCGGAGCGCCACCGTCGTTGCAATCGACCTGCCCAGCGAGTCGGCGGTGTCAAGGCCACAACGGATAGTGTATTTGGCCGCATCCCTTCCTTCCGCAATGGCGCGGGAAAGCAGTGCCTGGACCTCCTCAGGGCACTGGGGCAAAACATCCGCCACCGAATCCCACAGAGAGTGGGTATATCGGCCCAAAAGACAAGCGGTGTTAACGGACCGCAAGCCAGCACTGGAGGAAGAAAAACCTTTCTTCCCAAACTGATCCAGGCGTTTGGATTCCCTATCCGGAGGAGCGGTAGGGAAGGCGGTTTGGGAAGCGGAGGCTTGGACAACCAAGCTCTCAGGAGTGGGGTGGACAGAAAGAAACAGGGGGTCGCCCGGAGCGGGGCGATGGCGTCGTGACACGTTCCGATCCACAGGAGCCCCTGTGTTGGGCTTGGACCAGGCGCCCAAAAGAACGTCCGTGAGGGCGTCGTTAAACGGCAGCACAGTCTCCGCAGAGGAGGCTGCCGGCTGAAGCACCTCTGTCAAGATGTTAGGCTTGACCGTCAAAGTAGGGAGCTGGAGACGTAAGGCCCCAGCAGCCCTACGCAACACCGTACCAAAATTGGCCCCCTCCTCCGTAGCCACGGGAGGAGACAGCATGCCAGTGTCAGGAGAAGTATCCAGACCACTGGCCTCCCCTAGACTCTCTGTCCAGTCCTCATCATACTGACAGTTGCGTGTCAGAGGGTCATCAGACCCCTCCCAGTCCTCCTGGTCCTCCTCTGGTTCAAAATAAGGAGGAGGAGGGACATTTGGGACCCAAGGTCCCATCGGCGCCGGAGCCGGCGTCGAGCGACGTCGCTCCGGGTCCAAGTCCGGAGCCGGAAGGAACTGGGGACGACGCCGCCCGGAGCCCAGGGCGGCGTCGAGAACGGCACCGGAGACATCGGCGCCGGCGGAGGTGTCGTGAGGTCGACCGGCGTCGATGGGGGTTGTGGAGCCGGGATCGAGGCCGGGGCCGGAGCCGGAGCCGGGATCGAGGCTGGAGGCTCGGGCGACGCCGGGCCGGAGCCGCCGGCGACGCCGGATCAACCCCATCAGGGCCCGCGGGGCCCGAAGGCGCACCGGAGGGGCCTGAAGGCCCGAAGAGGCGGGCCATGGCCGACAGGAACTCCTGTACCTTGGCCGGATCCGCCCCGAACCCGGGAAGGGCGGGTATGACGGGGGCGACTCCACAGGCAAGTCCGGGGCCGCGGGGGCGGGGACGGTGCCGGGAGGGGCCTCAGCCGAGTCGCGAGACCGGCGAGGCGAAGTCCGAGAGCGACGATGCTTCTTGGACTTCTTGTGTCGAGACTTACCGGACGAAGAAGACTTCGACGCCGACGACCGGTGTGCACTCCGCGAGCGACCCCTGGACCTCTCACGCGACCGGGGCTTCCGCGGAGCCGAATGCCGGGCCTCGAGGAGCTTTCGAGACCGCCTCGCAAAGCCTTCGGGTTGAGGGCCTGGCATTCGGGACAAGACTCGGTGTCGTGGCCTCGGCCGAGGCAGAAGAGACACTCCCAATGCGGGTCGGTGACGGACATCATCCGCGCACAGGCGCCGCATCGCTTGAAGCCGGGCATCCCTACGACACCTGAAGGCTGGAAAAAAAAAAAAAAAAAACAGTGAAAAATCACCAAAAAGTATGGTCAAAAATTGACCAGGGCACTGCTCTTCCCGGATCTGCGCTTACTGGCGCGGAAAAGAAGAACTGACGTCAGCGCGCAGGGGCGGCGCTAAGTACTGCCCGCGACGTCATCCCGGCGATCACGACGCCGACGACGGACGCGGAGCCGCACGACGCCGCCTACCGACGCGCAAGGGTACTGCTACGCAAAACTTTCCGGATCCAGCCTGACGCCTGGGGATATTCTAAGGTAAGGAATCTATCACTAACGTGTCTCTTTCAGATAGGAGGGACTAGGAGGGCTTGGAGGCCGCGGACGGGTTGGAGGTGGTGGCCTGACCCGCACGCTGGTTGCCCGAACCGCCACGGCGGTATCCACGTCCTCGGCCACGCGAAGGCGCTTGCTGCGCGGGCCGGTGGCTGGGCTGCTGACGTGACTGGCCGCCCCTTCCGTGGCCACAAAAGGGGCGAAAAGCAGAGGTTAGCGGAGGGCGCACAACAGAAAGGCCCAGGGACTTGGCAGTAGCTCGTGAGTCCTTAAAACGCTCCAGCGCATGGTCTGCTTTGGAACCAAAAAGACCGACTCCATCAAAGGGCATGTCCATGAGTGTATTCTGGACATCACCCGAGAAACCAGTTGTCCTCAGCCAGGCGTGGCGACGCAGCGCCACCGTCGTTGCAAGCGATCTGCCCAGCGAGTCGGCGGTATCAAGGCCACAACGTATGGTGTACTTTGCCGCATCCCTACCTTCCGCAATGGCGCGGGCAAGCAGTGTCTGGACCTCCTCAGAACACTGGGGCAAAACAGTCGCCACCGAATCCCACAGGGAGTGGGTATATCGGCCCAAAAGGCAAGCGGTGTTCACCGACCGCAAGCCAGCACTGGAGGAAGAAAAGGCCTTCTTCCCAAATTGGTCCAGGCGTTTGGATTCCCTATCCGGAGGGGCGGTAGGGAAGGCGGTTTGGGAGGCAGAGGCTTGGACAACCAAGCTCTCGGGGGTGGGATGTTGGGAGAGAAACACGGGGTCGCCCGGAGCAGGGCGATGGCGTCGGGCCACGTTCCTATCCACAGGAGCCCCTGTGGTGGGCTTGGACCAGGTGCCCAAAAGAACGTCAATCAGTGCATCATTAAACGGCAGCACAGTCTCCGCAGAGGAGGCTGCCGGCTGAAGCACTTCCGTCAAGAGATTAGTCTTGACAGCCAGAGTAGGCAATTGGAGGTGCAAGGCTCCAGCTGCTCTACGCAACACCGTTGCGAAATTTGCTCCCTCCTCCGTAGCCACGGGAGGAGACAGCATGTCAGGGGAAGTATCTAGACCACTGGCATCCCCAAGTTCCTCTGCCCAGTCCTGATCTTACTCACACTGTTGTGTGAGAGGGTCTTCTGACCCCTTCCAGCTCTCCTGGTCCTCCTCTAGTGAAAAATATGGAGGAGGAGGGACATTTGGGACCCAAGGTCTCGTCGGCACCGGACTCGGCGTCGGGCGACGCCGGACCGGCTCCATGTCCGGACCCGGAAAGAGCTGGGGAACGACGCCGTCCGGAGCCCCGGACGGCGTCAGGAACGGCACCGGGGACATCGGCGGAGGCGTGGTTAGGTCAACCGGCGTCGATGGGGGTTGCGGCACCACCGGGGCCGGGGCCGGAGCCGAGGCCGGGATCAAGGCTGGCGGGACAGGCGACGCCGGGACCGGAGTAGTCGGCGACGCCGGAGCAACCCCATCAGGGCCCGCGGGGCCCGAAGGCGCACCGGAGGGACCTTGAGGCCCGAAGAGGCGGGCCATGGCCGACAGGAATTCCTGTACTTGGGCCGGAGTCGCCCCCGAACCCGGAAAGGACGGGTAATGCGGGGGCGGCTCGACAGGCACGTCCGGGGCCGCGGGGGCGGTGCCGACAGGGGCCTCAGCCGAGTCGTGAGACCGGCGAGGCGAAGTCTTAGAGCGATGATGCCTCTTAGACTTTTTGTGCTTCGACTTACCCGAGGAGCGCGAAGACTTGGACTCCGACGACCGGCGGGGACTCCGACGACCGGCGGGGACTCCGACGACCGGCCCCTCGACCTCTCCCGGGACCGGGGCTTGGTGTGGCGCGGAGCCGACTGCCGAACCTCGAGTAGCTTTCGAGACCGCTCTCGCAAAGCCTTCGGGTGAAGTTTCCGGCAGTCAGGGCACGACTTCGTGTCGTGGTCTCGGCCGAGACAGAAGAGACACTAAGTGCGGGTCTGTGATCGACATCATTCGACCACAGACGTCGCATGGCTTGAAGCCGGGCATCCCTATCGACACCTAGGAGTCGACGACTCGAAAAGAAAACAGTGAAAAATCACCCCAAAATTTAGTCAAAAATTGACTAGGGCACTGCTCTTCCCGGATCTGCGCTTACTGGCACGGAAAAAGAAGAACTGACGTCAGCGCGCAGGGGCGGCGTCTAAGTACTGCCCGCGACGTCATCCCGGCGATCACGACGCCGACGACGGACGCGGAGCCGCACGACGCCGCCTACTGACGCGCAAGGGTACTGCTACGCAAAAACTTTCCGGATCTAGCCTGACGCCTGGGGATATTCTAAGGTAAGGAATCTGTCACTAACGTGTCTCTTTCAGATGTTGGAATTCACTGTACTCCATTTGCGTGCACTGCACAAGATGATTCTATCCACTACGTATTGGTTAGTGTTGGTCATTTGAACACTCAAACATTTCTTACATCCCTGCCTGAAACACGGTGTGTTGTGGACATGCATACGACAGTCAGTACGTTCACCTATGAAGTGGCTGTGCTTAAACTACCTGAAACAACCAGCAACACTTTTCCTGCCTACAACCAACATCGTCTCGTGAACTAGCTCTCCAGAGGGGATCATTACACATCAACCTGAGACAGCATAAAGAGTCTTTAAGATAGCAGGGCACAGAGCAGGCAAATCTAGCCATCAGGAGCAGGAGGAATGTTCCATCAGGATTAGAAGAAGATTTAGCCTTTAAAAAGGTACAGCTTTGGCTAGAGCAGAATATGTACTGGCCTTCTCCTCCAGTAGCTTTTTAAACTTCAACTCTAGACAAATGAGGCCCTGAGCACCAGCATCAAGAGAGAAGTCTCTGAAGAGTGTGGATCAGACTTACTGCATAGATGTCATTCCCCTCCATCCTAAACCTAAGCCTGGGAAGCCAGTTGTACTACTTTGGTGCTAGGACTGCAGAGAGAAGGGGGACCTATCTGGTGATGAAGAGGAGCCAACACGAGCCCATGTGCAGATAAGATTCAAGGCCCAGCCAACTGAAAAAACCTACATGGAAAATATTTTCACAGACTTAAATTGCGTAGGATCCACAAAGTCCCCACAGGCAAACTGACTAGGACAAGCATAATGACATCCAGGTTGAAGAGCTGCTCCATCGTCTCCAACAATTGAGAAGGTAGTTTCTGTAGTTCCCTATCCTCCATGTACTTGGCAGGTGCCTGCACTTACATCCTCTGAGGTCTGAAGAAATTTGGACATCAATCCCAGACCAACAGGGAAAATAGAAGCCCATCGTCTTCAAATGTGATTATGGAGCAGCTCCTCTACTCAAATACAGTTGTTGGTTTCAGTGAAACTGGCTAGAGTGACTTTGTGGCTCCTGAGAAGTGTTTCCCAAACTGTAGATAGCAAGCCAATGTTTGGAGGGTTGCCAAAGTGCAACCAATAAATAAAGATGAGCTTCAAAGATAGAGGTCAAATGTCAGGCTATTTCTTTAGCTGCTTATTTTAACACGGAGACTGGTGTTTATGAACTCCTCTCACTAAGTCAGAGAAAGAAAAAAAAGTGAATTATGCGACAATTCTGCAGCAGTAGATGAAATGTGAAAGGAAAGCTGGAGATGTCATTTGTGTGCTGTATAGTTTTAGCAATAAAACTGTACGTCTGTGCAAATATAGTGATCAAATAATGTGCTGCCACACAATGCATTATTACATTCAAAAATTGCCTGCCTCATGTCCATTAAAGTTAGATGGGTCGTGAAGGTTTGCTGCACTAAAAAGTGGGCTGTGGTTCTAAAACGTTTGGGACGCACTGGTCTATGCCATTCATTAAGAATATTCCCATGAGTTGGGTCTTGGCTGTCCTTAGTGGATCAGGTCTCTTCCTCCTGGCAGGAAGATTGAAAGAGTTACTTACCTTTGCTAATGCTCTTTCTGGTGGGATCTCCAGTAGATTTCTCTCCTTTATCTCTAGGCGCCAGACTGGATCTGGAAGATTTTTCAGCATAGGCCCCACTGTGACAATAGGTGGGTCATATGGCTACACATAGACTCCGCTCTACCCAAGAAGTAACAGTCTGAGCTACATATCAGTGCCAAGCAAGCTAGCTGACGTCAGTTTCTTTCTAGACAATATCGGCACCCCCAGACCTATAAATAAACGTATGTCAGTGTGCAACTCCATAATTTAAGACCGATTTAATTGGGTAAGAGTCTATTCTTCAGAATAAAGAGGAGAGCGGGGGAAACAGAAAGAGCATTAACAAAGACCTGTAACTTGCCCTCCTGATGGATACTTCTGACCAAAGATTCCTCTCCTTTAGAACAGATGCCAAAGCAGTACCTCACTAGGTGCTGGGTATGTGCAATGGCTCAGATGAACAAAAAGGGCTGCAGGACCGAACAGACAATGTGCTTTCCGTCGGACCTGGCTGTCAAAGTAATACTGCTTCTTAAACATGTCCACTGAAATCCATGTTGCAACCTGACAAATATCCATAACTGGCACACTGCGAGCCAGCGCAATGATAGCAGCCTTGGCCTTAATGGAATGGGCTAGGAACCCTTTAGAGGCTGCTTTTTAGCCAAAGTAGAGCAGATTATAATGTAGAGGGCTATCTACCTTCACAACTTTGCTTTTCTTTGCCCAGAGAACCCCACAAAGACCTAATCATCCACCTGATAGTCTTTGGTAAGATCGATGTAAAAGCTAGGCGCTGTCCTGGGACGCAGTTTCTCCTACTCTTTTGAGGGGCAAGGCAGAGTAAAGGACATCGGAAGTGTGATGGACTGTCTGCCATGAAAGGGAGTCACAACGTTTGGTAGACATGTTGTTCTAGTCTTCAGCACCAGTCTGTCCTACAAAAAGGTTTGAGTAGTGCAGCTGGATTGACAGAGCTTGGCATATAGTCATGCAATGAACTCATGATATCAAAATGAGAAAGTCGGTTTTTAGGGTCTGGAGACAAAAGACATGTGCAACAGCTTGAAAGGGGTGTGTAGGAAAGTGGGTTTCTGTTGCAGTAACCCCCCCACTTTTTGCCAGACTACAGATGCACTTTCACTTGATGTGCCCTTGGTCCCTGCCAATCAGGTTCCCAGGGCCTGTGTTCTTTCCCCAAAACTAAACCAATTGGCATCTCTGGCCACAGGTCAGCCCCTGGTAAATGGTACCACAGGTACCCAGGGCGCTGTGACCAGGGAAGACCTCTAAGGGCTGCAGCACCTATTGTGCCACCTTTAGAGGCCCTGTACCTTTATATATATATATATATATATACACACACACACACACACACACACACACACACACACACACACACACCCTCCCCCTCTCTCTCTCCAGGCTGCGTGTTTTGGTGCAGAACAAAGTGAACAGTCGACATGGCACACATCCCTGTGTGCCATGCCTACAACCCACTGCCCTGGCATAGATCAGTCACCCCTCTAGCTGGGTGCCCTATGCCAGTGGTGAGGGTACAGGTGCAAGAGCCCTGTGCCCCTACAGTGTCTAAGTCCATTCTTAGCCATTGTAAGTGCAGTGCTGCCATTAAGGGGATAGGATGTGGTCTGATGGCTAGACTGCTGACTTTGGAGCTGGGAAACCAAGGTTCGAGCCTCGGGGTCGACTCCACATCCTGTGATTCTGGGTAAATCACTTCATCTCCCCGTGCCAACCAAAAAATAAATGTGGCCTTGTGTAACGTAACTGGTGCTCATGTAAAGCGCTCCAATACCTTCAGGTCGAGTTCGCGCTATATAAATCTGCAAAAATAAATTAAGAGTATATGGTGCTGGGAGCTTGTCATTACCAACTCCACAGCACCATAATGGCTATACTGAAAACTGGGAAGTTTGGTATCAAACTTCTCAGCACATTAAATACACACTGATGCCAGTGTGGGATTTAAAGAGAAATGCACACAGAGGGCCTCTTAGAGATGCCCCCTGAAAAAAAGACAACCCTTTGGTGGGTTTCCTGACTGGTACACACCAGCTTGCCACCACAATACATGTTTCTGGACCGCTAGGGTGGGAGCCATTCCTGGGCGGAGGTGTTCACACCTCCCCCAGGCCAGGAAGAGCCATCTGTGGCAGGGGAGCTTCAAAGGCCTGGCAGCCTTTGTAATGCGAGCCCTAGCCTCTCCTGCTATCAGGAGCAGGCCCCCTTCTTGTCTCCCCTCCTTTTCGGCGGGAAGACAGGCGGGAAAAACTAGCCAGCCCAGAAGGTGTGCCCACCTCTGCCAACTCCACCCCTCAGGTGGGGGAGGCGAGGTGAAGCCCACTCTTCAGTGCCCGCCATCTTGCAGATGGCAGGCACTCCCCAATCAGGATTAGGGATTGTGCTCACTCCCCCACGTGGGGTGAGCAAACCAAGGGTGTAGTCACCCTAAGGTCAGTAGCCCATTGGCTACTGACCTCAAGACCCCTAAAATGACCCCTAAATACAATATTTAGGGGGCAGCCCTGAACCAAGAAAGCAGATTCACGCAACCTAAGAAGAAAAAGGACGAAAGAAGACGCCCAGCAGAGGAGACCGCAGAGAACAACTGACTTGTCCCCAGCCCTACCGGCCCGTCTGCAGTTTCCAGAGATCCTGCGCCAGAAATCGTATTGTCCTGCAGCCAGCGACCTCCAGAACCCCTGGGAGGACTGACTGCCTTCAAAAAAGACCGGATCTCCTGTGAACAGCAGTTCTGTTCAGAAAAAACACCAAACAAAGACTCCGAGCCTGCTGAGGAAAAAGAAACCAGACGCCTGGAACCACTACTGCACCCGTCGCCTACGCACAGAGTTCGAGTGGCACACCGGTCCCAGCAAGGTCCCCCGGCGCTCCAGAGTCCGAGTCCACTGTGGGTTCACCCCTCCAGGACTCCCCGACGTGGTCTGCAGCCTATGCACGGAAACCTCCCTCCCCCCAAAACGCGAGTGGCCCGGTAAGGTGAAATCCGAACTCAAAAGACAGCCCTGCATCCAGCCGCCCTGCGCCCTGGAGAAAAGAACCAGAGGTGCACCTACGTCCCCGAGCCCTCCAACTTACCTGCCCATCTGTTGGTTCCTCCCAGTAGTCTTCCTGGACCAAGCCTGCAGCTGAAAACCAAAACCGAAAATCCCCATTGAAAACAACAGGGCAACCGACGCCAAAACAGCACCCTGCACCCAGCCGCCCCTGCGCCGCTGCAGGTGCACTTTGTGTGCTAAACCGGATCCCCATTTGCCCTGAGCTTAAGTCCAGGAGCTTTGCTCCCAAAACCCAGTGGCCTGCTCGTCAGCAGCCACCAACCAGAGGTCCCCTATTCCCCATTGGATAACATTGGGCCTCAGCACTCTGCACCCGGCCACCCTAGTGCCGCTGAGGGTGTAACAAGAGAGCATCCCTGACCCTGGGGGACCCCTGAGTCTACCCCCAGAACCTCAACTCCCACTACCGAATACTTACCCGAAAACCTATAACACTATTTTCCTCCATAGGATAACATTGACTGTTTTTCTTGGAAAAGTTTCTAAGTGTGGAGTTTGAAAACCTAAAGAAATTCTTTAAAATTGTGCTTTTTAACAAAAAGATTTTACTTACCTGTTTGCAGGAAATGTCCCAGAGTAGTATCCAGGCATACTACTCAGAGTAGGAAAAGTTATCTAAAAAGTAACATACCTGGTATTTTACTGAAAAACCCATTCAAGTCTATGTACCTTATTTACAAAGCATTGCATTTCTCTGAAACAATACTGTAAGTCAAAACTGTAGGAAAGTGGCTCTGTATATACTGTACCTAAGTAAGGTTCAGGGTGTACAGAGTCCACAGTCCCCAGAGGGTTGACAGAGGCTAAAGTTAGATATAACCTTACTCTCCAAAGTGGTAGCTTGGTCGAGCAGTAAGGCAGTATCAGAGGACAGTGTAAAGCATTTGTTGTACACACTCAGTCAGCAAATGAAGCCACACACTCAAGAACTGAACTCTAGGCCAATGGTTTGTATATAAAAAAATATATGCTTGTTTTATTTTAGAACCAACAATAGGATCAAAATATACTTTCTCAGTATGAGATGCTTTGGTTATTCACCTTACAGATAGGCAATAGACTTTGTTGATAGTGGTTATCACAGTTGGTGCAAGAGGCAACACAGGGTCAAGTTCAATGCAACATTGAGCTCAATGGAAAATTATACTTAATTACAATTGATTACTTTGCAGAGCACTTTTCTAACCACAGGACTGGATCCTGGATTCAGTCCTGGGACACTTCCTGTAAACAGGTAAGAAAAAGCGTTTTGGTTATTGTAGTGATTTTTGAAGAATATTACTATATTTCAAAAGCTGACACTTAGAAACTTTTCTGGGTAAAATTACCAATGTTATCCTATGAAAGGAAATACAGTGTGCAAGCAAAGTATGTTTACGTTACTTTTGTAATCCAGTGCTGGACTCCTAGGTTCAGCACTGGGACATTTACTTAAAACAGGTAAGTAATTACGTTTTTGTAGTTTGTTCGATTTTTAAAGAATATTTGTAAAATACAGAAATCGACACTTAGAAGAAATTTCACAGAAAACCAGTCAATGGATCCCTATGAAAGAAAAGTGAGTTAACGGTAAGTAACGTTGCGATTACTTTTTAGGGCCAGTGTTGGGCACTCGGGTCCAGCACTGAGGCCCCTCCTAATACTAGGTGAGTATTTTCGTTTTCGTGACTCGGTTGATTTTTGGTGAATATTCTAAAGTTTCAGAACTCCACACTTAGAAGAAATTTCGCAGAAAACCAGTCAATGGAACCCTATGGAAGAAAAGTGAGTTATCGGATTTCGGGTAAGTACTTGACTGGCAGGGTTAAGGTTCTGGGTAAGACTCAGGGGTCCCCCAGGATCAGGTAAGTACAGTTTTTACACCCTCAGCGGCACAGGGGCGGCAGGGTGCAGAGTGAGAAGGCCCAATGTTATCCTATGGCAGGCGGGGGCCCCGGGTTGGTGGCTGCTGGCAAGCAGGCCACGCGACTGTGGGAGCTGGGCTCCTGGTCACTTGCTCAGGGCAAGTAGGGAAGTAGGTTAGGATAGAGGTTGCACTTCCAGGGGCACTCGGGCGGCTGGGTGCAGGGTGCTTTTGAGCCGTCGGGCGCTCAATGTTAAACAATAGAGGTCGTGAAAGGTGAAGAAAGGCTGCAGGCTCGGGGACGGTGATTCTTCAGGGACGACCAACACTTCAGGAGGTAAGTTGGGGTCTTGGAGGATAGGTTGACACCCAGGAGTTGGGCACAGGGGGCCGTGGGGCGCCGGGTGCAGGGGTGTCTTTTGAGGTCGGGAAATCTTACCCCTGCTGGTCGCGGTTGGAGGGGTCCCTTGTCCTGAGGCTGCAGGCGCTCGTCTGGGTCGTCGAGGAGGGTCCTTGGCCACTGGATTCCAGGTCAGAATCGCCGGGGGACGTCCTCGAGGTCTTTGGTCACTCAGGCACAGGCTGGACTCGGCGGGTGCAGAGTGTGCAGGTTTCGCGGCTCCGTGCCAGGGCCGGGTCTTTGGTAGGTTTTCTTTTGAGCAGTACCACTGCTCGTGGGAGTCCCTGGGTCGAAGGCTGTAGCACAGAAGTCAGGTCCTCCGGGGTTTGTGAGGTTGCTGAGGCCGGGATTCCGCAGGAGCAGGTTCAGAGGTCGACAGGCCGGTAGGGCTGGGGCCAAGTCAGTTGTTGTCGCCTCCTTTTTAGCAGCTGCACGGCTGGTCTTCTTGCTTCGTCTTCTCTTCTTGTTTTCGGATTTGGGAACTCCGGAAGGAAGGTTCAGGGAGCCCCTAAATACTAAATTTAGGGGTGGTTACAGGTAGGTAAGGGCAGGGACCAATGGGTCCCTTCCCTGGGGTGGGTACACCCCCTATTCTGTTCCTCTCCAGTGGGAGGGGGCAGGAGCCTGTCCCTGGTTGGTCAGGTCCCCCATCCTCAAGATGGCGGGGACTCGAGTTTGTGCTTCACCTCGCCTCCCCCACCTTAGGGGTGGAGTTGGCAGAGGTGGGCACAACCCATTTCCTGCTTCTGGTTTTCCCGCCGGTTCTCCCGCCAGGAGTGGGGGTAGAACCAGTGGGGACCAGTTTGCTGGAAGCAGCAAATGGTCTGGGGAAACTCCAAAGGCGGCAGGCCTTTGAAGCTCCCCCTGCCCATCCTGGGGGAGGAGGCTTTGGCACCTCGTCCCGGGATGTGCATTGTTTCAGGCCCCTGAGAGCAGAGGCTCTCGACCCAGGGGTCCAGAAACATGTCTGGTGGTGGCAGCCTGGGCAGCCACTCAGTCCGGACACTGGAGGTCGGGTTGGTTTCAGGGGGCATCTCTAAGATGCCCTCTGGAGTGAGTTTTACATTAAATCCCACACTGGCATCAGTGGGGGTTTAATGTGCTGAGAAGTTTGATACCAAACTTCTTAGTCTTCAGTGGGGCCATTATGGTGCTGTGGAGTTCGTAATGACAGACTCCCAGCACCATATACTCTTAATGGCAGCACTGCACTTACAATGCCCAAGAATGGACTTGGGCACTGTAGGGGCACAGGGCTCATGCCTCTATGCCCTCACCACTGGCATAGTGCACCCAGCTAGAGGGGTGGCTGACCTAGGCCAGGGCAGTGGCTGGTAGGCATGGCACACAGGGATGTGAGCCATGTCGACTCTTCACTTTTGTTCTGCACCAAGACACGCAGCCTGCAAAGGCAGTGTGTGTGTGTAAAGGTGCAGGGTCCCTAAGGGTGGCACAACAAGTGCTGCAGCCCTTAGGGGCCTTCCCTGGTCACAGTGCCCTGGGTACCCATGGTACCATTTACCAGGGGCTGACCTGTGGCCAGGGATGTCAATTGGGTGTAGGTATCAATGCAATTTTAGGGAAGGAACACAGGCCCTGGGTACCTGGTTGGCAGGAGCCCAGGGCACACTCAGTCAAAGTACATCAGCCATTCAGCAAAAAGTGGGGGCATACCATGTAAGAAAGATGGCACTTTCTCACACAACTCCCCCAAACGAAAGATGATGAGACTAACCTTGCCCTATGGAGTCTTCATTGTCTAAGTGGAAGAACCTGGAAAGGCCATCTGCATTGGCATGGGCAGTGCCAGGTCTGTGTTCCACTTCAAAGTCCATTCCCTGTAGGGAGATGGACCACCTCAACAGTTTTGGGTTTTCTCCTTTCATTTGCATTAGCCACCTGAGAGGTCTGTGGTCAGTTTGAACTAGGAAGTGAGTTCCAAACAGGTAGGGCCTCAGCTTCTTCAGGGACCAGACCACAGCAAAGGCCTCCCTCTCAATGGCACTCCAACGCTGCTCCCTGGGGAGGAGCCTTCTGCTTATAAAAGCAACAGGTTGGTCTTGGCCTTCATCATTGGTCTGGGATAGGACCGCTCCTATCCCTAGCTCAGAGGCATCAGTCTGCACAATGAACTGCTTGGCATAATCTGGTGCTTTTAGAATTGGTGCTGAGCACATTGCTTCTTTCAGAGTGTCAAAAGCCTTTTGGCAACAGACTGTCCAGTTTACTTTCTTTGGCATCTTCTTGGAGGTGAGTTCTGTGAGGGGAGTCACAATGGACCCATATCCCTTCACAAACCTCCTGTAGTACCCAGTCAAGCCAAGGAATGCCCTGACTTGGGTCTGAGTTGTTGGAGCTACCCAGTCCAGGATAGCCTGGATCTTGGGCTGTAAGGGTTGTACCTGGCCTCCACCAACCAGGTGGCCCAAGTACACCACAGTGCCCTGCCCTATCTGGCATTTGGATGCCTTGATAGTTAGGCCTGCAGTTTGCAGGGCCTTTAAAACCTTCCCAAGGTGGACCAGGTGATCCTGCCAGGTGGAACTGAAGACAGCAATATCATCAAGATAAGCTGCACTAAAGGACTCCAACCCAGCAAGGACTTGATTCACCAACCTCTGGAAGGTGGCAGGGGCATTCTTTAAACCAAAGGGCATAACAGTGAACTGAAAATGCCCATCAGGTGTGGAGAATGCTGTTTTCTGTTTGGCTCCTGGGGCCATGCCAATCTGCCAGTACCCTGCAGTTAAGTCAAAGGTACTCAGGTATTTGGCTGCACCCAATCTGTCTATCAGTTCATCAGCTCTTGGGATAGGGTGCGCATCTGTCTTGGTGACAGAGTTGAGACCCCTATAGTCCACACAAAACCTCATCTCTCTCTTTTCACCCTTTTGATGAGGTTTGGGGACCAGAACCACTGGGCTAGCCCAGGGGCTCTCAGAGGGCTCAATAACCCCTAGCTCCAGCATCTTGCTGACTTCAGCTCTGATGCTTTCCTTAACTTGGTCTGACTGACGATAGATCTTGTTTTTGACAGGTGCACTGTCACCAGTGTCCACATCATGGGTACACCAGTTGGTCAGACCAGGGGTCAAGGAAAGAGCCCAGCATACTGCTGCAAGACTTGCTGGCAGTCAGTCTGCTGTTGGGCAGTGAGGGTGTCTGAAAAGACAACTCCATCTACTGACCCATCTTTTGGGCTGTGGGAGAGGAGATCAGGGAGAGGTTCACTCTCAGCTTCCTGTTCCTCATCTGTCACCATCAGCATGGTGATGTCAGCCCTGTCATTGTAGAGTTTTAGGCGGTTCACATGGATAACCCTTTTGGGTGTCCTGCTGGTGCCCAGGTCAACCAGGTAGGTGACCTCACTCTTTTTCTCTAGGATAGGGTAAGGGCCACTCCATCTGTCCTGGAGGGCCCTTGGTGCCACTGGCTCCAAAACCCATACCTGTTGCCCAGGTTGGAATTCAACCAGTGCAGCTTTTTGGTCATACCAGTGCTTCTGAAGCTCCTGGCTGGCCTCAAGGTTCTTGGATGCCTTTTCCATGTACTCAGCCATTCTGGACCTTAGGCCAAGCACATAGTCCACTATATCTTGTTTGGGTTCTTGGAGAGGTCTCTCCCAGCCCTCCTTTACAAGACAGAGTGGTCCCCTCACAGGATGGCCAAACAGAAGTTCAAAGGGTGAGAAACCTACCCCCTTCTGTGGCACTTCTCTGTAAGCTGAAAAGCAGGCATGGTAGTAGGACATCCCATCTCCTTTTGAGTTTTTCAGGGAGCCCCATGATCATGCCTTTCAATGTCTTGTTGAACCTCTCAACAAGGCCATTGGTTTGTGGATGGTAGGGTGTAGTAAACTTGTACTGCACCCCACACTCCTTCCACATGTGGGTCAGGTAAGCAGACATGAAGTTGGAACCTCTGTCTGAAACCACCTCCTTAGGAAACCCTACCCTGGTGAAGACACCAATGAGGGCTTTGGCTACTGCAGGAGCTGTAGTAGTCCTAAGGGGAATAGCCTCAGGATACCTAGTGGCATGATCCACTACCACCAGTATGAATTTGTTCCCTGAGGCTGTGGGAGGTTCCAGTGGACCCACTATGTCCACACCTACCCTTTCAAAGGGAACCCCCACCACAGGTAGTGGTATCAGGGGGCCTTTGGATGGCCACCTGTCTTGCCACTGGCTTGACAGGTAACACAGGAGCTGACAAACTCCTTCACCTTTTGGTGCATCTGGGGCCAGTAAAAGTGGCTAACTAGCCTTTCCCAAGTTTTGGTTTGGCCCAGATGTCCAGCTAGGGGATGTCATGAGCCAAAGTTAGGAGGAACTCCCTGTACTTCTGGGGCACTACCACTCTCCTGGTGGTTCCAGGGTTGGGGTCTTTTGCCTCAGTGTACAGTAATCCCTCTTCCCAATAGACTCTGTGGGTACCACTGACATCTCCCTTGGCTTCTGAAACAGCTTGCTGCCTCAGGCTTTCAAGAGTGGGACAGTCTTGCTGTCCCTGGCACAGCTCTTCCCTAGAGGGTCCCCCTGGGCCCAAGAGTTCAACCTGGTAAGGGTCAAGCTCTAGGGGCTCAGTTCCCTCTGGGGCTTCCAGGTTCTCTCCCTGAGGAGAGGGGTCCTGCTCTTGTGACTGTGTAGAAGCTGGTCCGCCAGTCTTCTTTCCTTTTCTCTTGGTAGGCTGGGCCATCATTCCAGGCTCCAACACTATTTCTTCACCCTGCCTTTTGCTCTGTGCTCTTGTTTTTACACACACCAATTCAGGGATGCCCAGCATGGCTGCATGGGCCTTTAGCTCTACCTCTGCCCAGGCTGAGGTTTCCAGATCATTTCCTAGCAGACATGCAGCTGGTAACTTCGGAGAGACCACTACCTGCTTCAGGCCAGTAACCCCCCAGCCTAATGTCACCAGGGCCATGGGATGACTAGTGGTGACACTGTCAGCATTGGTGACTGGGTAAGTTTTCCCAATCAAGTATTGCTCAGGGGAAACCAGTGTGTCCCTCACCATAGTGACACTGGCACCTGTATCCCTCAGAGCCTCTACTCTAGTTCCATTCACCCAGGGGTATTGCAAATACTTCTTTAAGTTGGGTGGCCACACAGCTACAGTGGCAAATTCCACTTCCCCTAGGGAGACCAGACTTGCCTCAGTGGGTTCCCAGATTTGCTCAGGGTACACTTCTGATCCCATCTGTAAACTTGCTGCCCCAGGAGTAGCTGTACTGGGTGCCTTAGGGGCTTTGTTGTGGGGGCAAGTTTTGTCTACAGTGAGGTGTCCTGACTTCTTACAGTTATTACACCAGGCCTTCAAGGGATCAAAGTTCTTCCCCTATAGGGTTGAGGCACATAGGGAGTAGTTTGGGACCCACCCCCTGAACAGGTTTTTGGGGCCCTTTGGAAGACTCAGACTTTTTATCTTGGGGATTCTCACCACCTTTCCCCTGGGGGTTTGGTGACCACCTTCTTTTGGTCACCCCCAGTGGTTGTCCTTGTCACCCTAGTCTTGACCCAGTGGTCTGCCTTCTTTCCCAATTCTTGGGGAGAAATTAGACCTAGGTCTACCAAATGCTGATGCAACTTTTCATTTGTGCAATTACTTAGTATGTGTTCCTTCATAAACAAATTGTAAAGTCCAGAAAAATCATGCACATTATGTCCAGCTAACCAGCCATCCAGTGTCTTTACTGAGTAGTCCACGAAGTCAATCCAGGACTGGGTCTGGGTTTTGTGAGCCCCCTGAATCTAATTCTATACTCCTCAGTAGTGAGCCCAAATCCCTCAATCAGAGTACTCTTCATGAGGTCATAGGACCCTGCCTCTGGCCCAGAGAGGGTCAGAAGCCTGTCTCTGCAGTTACCAGAGAACAGTTCCCACAGGAGTGCCCCCACAGAGGTTTCTTTACTCTTCTTATTTCACAAGCCCTCTCAAAGGCTGTGAACCATTTGGTGATGTCATCACCTTCCTCAAACTTAGGGACAATCCCTTTGGGGATTTTAGGTTCAGAAGTTTCCTCCCTATCCTTATTTTTAGTATTGTTGCCACCATTGATGGGTGCTAAACCCATCTCCTGTCTTTCCTTCTCTAGAGCCAGGAGTCTGGTCTCTAGGTCCAGTCGCTTGGCCAACCTGGCTAACAAGTTGTCCTCCTCACTGAGGCTATCCTCAGTGTCCTCTCTGGGACCAGGACCACCTAGGTGGCCCCTAGGTCCCCAGAGGTCTATTCTTGGAGTTAAGGGTGCAGGGACCCTATCTTCCCTAGGAAGTGATGGAGGTGGGTTACCATCCCCATCCTCCTCATTCCTTTCCTCCTCTGTTGGGTCATCACCATGCTCAGAGGGGTGGGCTTTAGCATACTCAGCCAGGAGCTCCTGGAGCCCTTGTTTGGTTGGATGCTGGCCCATTGGTATATCTTTAAGTTTGCATAAGGACCTTATCTCTTTGAAAGACAAATGAAGATAAGGGGTGAGGTCGAGCTCCTCAACCAGTTCCTGTATGTCATTATTATCTTCACTAGTAGCTGGGTTCTTGTCTTGAGACATTTTTTTAAAAAAATTCTAACCCCTCTAACCTTGGCTATAGTGACTTTTTATTTTCTAAGATGCTACAGGGACTTAAGCAAGGCCCTAACAAGACTTTTAGTAATTTGGTAAAAAAATGCCAATTAAAAAAATCAGAATTCTAAAGGCAATTTAAGAGTTCTGTCGTGTGATCAGATGGTAACCAAGTAGTCCAACAAATGCAAGTTTGTATCCCACCGCTGATCCACCAATGTAGGAAAGTGGCTCTGTATATACTGTACCTAAGTAAGGTTCAGGGTGTACAGAGTCCACAGTCCCCAGAGGGTTGACAGAGGCTAAAGTTAGATATAACCTTACTCTCCAAAGTGGTAGCTTGGTCGAGCAGTAAGGCAGTATCAGAGGACAGTGTAAAGCATTTGTTGTACACACTCAGTCAGCAAATGAAGCCACACACTCAAGAACTGAACTCTAGGCCAATGGTTTGTATATAAAAAATATATGCTTGTTTTATTTTAGAACCAACAATAGGATCAAAATATACTTTCTCAGTATGAGATGCTTTGGTTATTCACCTTACAGATAGGCAATAGACTTTGTTGATAGTGGTTATCACAGTTGGTGCAAGAGGCAACACAGGGTCAAGTTCAATGCAACATTGAGCTCAATGGAAAATTATACTTAATTACAATTGATTACTTTGCAGAGCACTTTTCTAACCACAGGACTGGATCCTGGATTCAGTCCTGGGACACTTCCTGTAAACAGGTAAGAAAAAGCGTTTTGGTTATTGTAGTGATTTTTGAAGAATATTACTATATTTCAAAAGCTGACACTTAGAAACTTTTCTGGGTAAAATTACCAATGTTATCCTATGAAAGGAAATACAGTGTGCAAGCAAAGTATGTTTACGTTACTTTTGTAATCCAGTGCTGGACTCCTAGGTTCAGCACTGGGACATTTACTTAAAACAGGTAAGTAATTACGTTTTTGTAGTTTGTTCGATTTTTAAAGAATATTTGTAAAATACAGAAATCGACACTTAGAAGAAATTTCACAGAAAACCAGTCAATGGATCCCTATGAAAGAAAAGTGAGTTAACGGTAAGTAACGTTGCGATTACTTTTAGGGCCAGTGTTGGGCACTCGGGTCCAGCACTGAGGCCCCTCCTAATACTAGGTGAGTATTTTCGTTTTCGTGACTCGGTTGATTTTTGGTGAATATTCTAAAGTTTCAGAACTCCACACTTAGAAGAAATTTCGCAGAAAACCAGTCAATGGAACCCTATGGAAGAAAAGTGAGTTATCGGATTTCGGGTAAGTACTTGACTGGCAGGGTTAAGGTTCTGGGTAAGACTCAGGGGTCCCCCAGGATCAGGTAAGTACAGTTTTTACACCCTCAGCGGCACAGGGGCGGCCGGGTGCAGAGTGAGAAGGCCCAATGTTATCCTATGGCAGGCGGGGGGCCCCGGGTTGGTGGCTGCTGGCAAGCAGGCCACGCGACTGTGGGAGCTGGGCTCCTGGTCACTTGCTCAGGGCAAGTAGGGAAGTAGGTTAGGATAGAGGTTGCACTTCCAGGGGCACTCGGGCGGCTGGGTGCAGGGTGCTTTTGAGCCGTCGGGCGCTCAATGTTAAACAATAGAGGTCGTGAAAGGTGAAGAAAGGCTGCAGGCTCGGGGACGGTGATTCTTCAGGGACGACCAACACTTCAGGAGGTAAGTTGGGGTCTTGGAGGATAGGTTGACACCCAGGAGTTGGGCACAGGGGGCCGTGGGGCGCCGGGTGCAGGGGTGTCTTTGAGGTCGGGAAATCTTACCCCCTGCTGGTCGCGGTTGGAGGGGTCCCTTGTCCTGAGGCTGCAGGCGTCGTCTGGGTCGTCGAGGAGGGTCCTTGGCCACTGGATTCCAGGTCAGAATCGCCGGGGGACGTCCTCGAGGTCTTTGGTCACTCAGGCACAGGCTGGACTCGGCGGGTGCAGAGTGTGCAGGTTTCGCGGCTCCGTGCCAGGGCCGGGTCTTTGGTAGGTTTTCTTTTGAGCAGTACCACTGCTCGTGGGAGTCCCTGGGTCGAAGGCTGTAGCACAGAAGTCAGGTCCTCCGGGGTTTGTGAGGTTGCTGAGGCCGGGATTCCGCAGGAGCAGGTTCAGAGGTCGACAGGCCGGTAGGGCTGGGGCCAAGTCAGTTGTTGTCGCCTCCTTTTAGCAGCTGCACGGCTGGTCTTCTTGCTTCGTCTTCTCTTCTTGTTTTCGGATTTGGGAACTCCGGAAGGAAGGTTCAGGGAGCCCCTAAATACTAAATTTAGGGGTGGTTACAGGTAGGTAAGGGCAGGGACCAATGGGTCCCTTCCCTGGGGTGGGTACACCCCTATTCTGTTCCTCTCCAGTGGGAGGGGGCAGGAGCCTGTCCCTGGTTGGTCAGGTCCCCCATCCTCAAGATGGCGGGGACTCGAGTTTGTGCTTCACCTCGCCTCCCCCACCTTAGGGGTGGAGTTGGCAGAGGTGGGCACAACCCATTTCCTGCTTCTGGTTTTCCCGCCGGTTCTCCCGCCAGGAGTGGGGGTAGAACCAGTGGGGACCAGTTTGCTGGAAGCAGCAAATGGTCTGGGGAAACTCCAAAGGCGGCAGGCCTTTGAAGCTCCCCCTGCCCATCCTGGGGGAGGAGGCTTTGGCACCTCGTCCCGGGATGTGCATTGTTTCAGGCCCCTGAGAGCAGAGGCTCTCGACCCAGGGGTCCAGAAACATGTCTGGTGGTGGCAGCCTGGGCAGCCACTCAGTCCGGACACTGGAGGTCGGGTTGGTTTCAGGGGCATCTCTAAGATGCCCTCTGAGTGAGTTTTACATTAAATCCCACACTGGCATCAGTGGGGGTTTAATGTGCTGAGAAGTTTGATACCAAACTTCTTAGTCTTCAGTGGGGCCATTATGGTGCTGTGGAGTTCGTAATGACAGACTCCCAGCACCATATACTCTTAATGGCAGCACTGCACTTACAATGCCCAAGAATGGACTTGGGCACTGTAGGGGCACAGGGCTCATGCCTCTATGCCCTCACCACTGGCATAGTGCACCCAGCTAGAGGGGTGGCTGACCTAGGCCAGGGCAGTGGCTGGTAGGCATGGCACACAGGGATGTGAGCCATGTCGACTCTTCACTTTTGTTCTGCACCAAGACACGCAGCCTGCAAAGGCAGTGTGTGTGTGTGTAAGGTGCAGGGTCCCTAAGGGTGGCACAACAAGTGCTGCAGCCCTTAGGGGCCTTCCTGGTCACAGTGCCCTGGGTACCCATGGTACCATTTACCAGGGGCTGACCTGTGGCCAGGGATGTCAATTGGGTGTAGGTATCAATGCAATTTTAGGGAAGGAACACAGGCCCTGGGTACCTGGTTGGCAGGAGCCCAGGGCACACTCAGTCAAAGTACATCAGCCATTCAGCAAAAAGTGGGGGCATACCATGTAAGAAAGATGGCACTTTCTCACAAAAACAAAGTGCATATACCATTACAATCCAAAACTGTATTACAACTGTATATTTAATGCAAAGTATTTATCACTTACCTGTGCCAGGCTTACTTGGTTCTAGGAAATAAAATAACTAAAAGAATATTTTTATACAAAAACAAATGGTCGGAAGTTCAGTCTTTGAGTGTGTGAATTTTTTTGATGACACTGTCCTCTGATACTACCTTACTGCTCGACCACACTACCACAAATAGAGAGAGTTGCTATCTAACTTTACCTCTGCCTACCTTTGGGGTTCCACTGGACTCTGTGCACAATATACCTCACTTTGGTATAGTATATACAGAGCCAACTTCCTACAGGGTGCACTTAAGAAAAGTAGGGACAAACTTGAGGTTCCACTGTGGCCTCAAAAGGGTTTAGGGGGAAACGTGGATTAAACCTTTGAGAAACACATCAGAATGGGTGATTCGAAAAAGGACAATTGGTGCGGTAAAAATTAATAGGCTGAAAGGACAGACAGATAGTCTTTAACCCCTTGACCGCGATCGGAATTCCGCTCGTGTGCTGGACATTCCGATCGCGGGTGTGGTCGTGACGAGCTCAGCTCGTCATGCGCACAGCGCTACCGCGCAGCATGACGAGCTGAGCTCGTCACGCGCATCGAAGGGGTTAACAGTGTCCACTCCAAGTTCTTGCTGGGCCAAAGATAAAGCAACAGCAATACCTCTTGCAGTTTGGCCTGCAAAAGGTTGGTGCTATAAGTGCCACACCAAGTCACAAAATTGTCCATACCTCCAGCATAAACAGATTTCGTAGAAGAACACCTGGCCACAAAGAAGATATTGACTACTTCGGGACAGGGACTGAACGCAGTCAATTACCTCTGAACAATCTCCATGCACGGACTTATACATTGTGCAGGCCCTGCTGCTGCGACAGAAGTTCCTCCAAAAGTGACAGCCTGATCAGAGGACAGATGCTCATGCCCAGAAGTTCCGAGTACTACACTCTCTAGAGACACCAGGATGATTTAGGCCTAGCCTTTCTTGATCTTTAGAACTCAGGGAAGGTGATGCAGTGATTGACAGGCATACAGGAGTCCAGTACTCCACTCCAGTTGGAATGCAACTCAGAGTGTGTCTCTTCTTGGGAACTCCAGTGCGCAAAAGTGTTGACATTGGTCATTCTCTGCAGTGGCAAAGAGACAGAGCCAAGGTTCTCCCCTCTGCTGGAAGACACTCTGCATCAAATCCAGATAGAACTGCCAGGAGTGATCCATTAGGAGTTGTCGGCTAAGTTTGTCCACTCTGGTGTTTGAAGATCATGTGAAGTGGTTCTCAATCAGGTAAATTCCCTGACAATTCAGCCAATTCCAGAGACGCAGGGCCTCCTGGCACAGGATCCAGGAATCAAAGCCCTTCACCCCTTCCTGCAATACCACATGGCGGTGGTGTTGTCCATAAGAACATACACCAGCCCTCCCCTTGACAGACACAACGGCAATGGAATGGCCGGCAGCTCCAACAAGTTGATGTGGAGATAAGTCTCGGTCACAGCCAGCTCAGGGTTGGGGTTGTGAAAGGGGTTTGCCGTTGTTCCAATTGCGGTGTAGCAGCCACCTTTTTCAGACTCCTCTGAAACATGGATTGAATCTGAAAGATTTTCTTGGTGCTGACCCCCCTGAGATTACAGATAATGAATAGTTTCTAACCTGTCAGTGTAGTTTTGCAGCTTGAAGAACTTTCTGGATTCACATGCTGTGCATTATTCCGCAATCTAGTGGTTGGGTCCGGAATTGTAGTATTTCTTTTCTTTAGTTGTTGGTGGGCGTCGACATACCACCATTTGGTGTCCTCCTGTGACGTTGACGGACTTCCACCGGAAGCTCCCACCTTTGGTCGCCATCTTCAGATTCCTTTTTTTTTTTTCTCTTCTCCTATTCTCATCCTTCCTGGCGGACGAGGGTGGGTTTGCTAGTGAATCCAGGAAATTCTTCAAGCTGCAAAACTACACCGACAGGTAAGACACTATTCGTTTTGCAGCGTGAATCTTTTCTGGATTCACATGCATGTAGCGGTTTGCTAGTCTTGTGGTGGCTGGGTGGAGGATGAGCTTTGGTTTGTGAATAGATGTTGTAAGACCTTTTGCCCTAATTGTGCTTCTTTATTCATTTGAATGTCCACACAGTAATGTTTTGTGAATGTCTGCACTGAAGACTATGTTGCAGCCATGCAGATGTCCAGAATTGGAGTATTGGCTAGAAAGGCAAGAGTCGCTCCTTTTTTTCTTGTTGAGTGATCCCGCGGTGCACCTTGTAAGGCCTGTACTGCTTGCCTGTGGCATAACTGTATGGCTTGCGCTATCCATCTTGCAATGGTGTTTTTGGTTACTGGTCTTCCTAGAAAACTGTTTGCAAAGGATACAAAGAACTTTTGTTTTCCTGTATTCCTTGGTTCTTTTACTGTAGTACATGACCGCCCTTCTTGCGTCAAATGTGTGCAAAGCTCTTTCTGCTTTTGTCTTTGGCTTTTGAAAGAAACGAACAAGTTACTTACCTTCGGTAACGATATATCTGTAAGAGACATAGATTAGTTATAGATGCCTTACCTTAGAATTACCCCCAGGCGTCAGACTGGATCCGGAAAGTTTTTCGTCAGCAGTACCCCTGCGCGTGGATAGGTGGCGTAGGTCGACTCCGCGTTCGTCGTTGGCGTTGTGGTCGCCGGGATGACGGCGCAGTAGCCACTTAGACGCCGCCCTCGCGCACTGACATCAGTTCTGTACACTACTTTCCACGCCAGAAGCGCAGAGCCATGCAAGACACTGACCACTGGTGCACAAAACTAGGGCCCTCAAAGGGAGTCCTTAACCCTAGAAGTCAGTTCGCAGAACGGGGAGGATGGGTGGGGCGGTAAGGAATCTATAACTAATCTTATGTCTCTTACAGATATATCGTTACCGAAGGAAACTAACTTGTTTATCTGAAAGAGACAATTAGTTCTAGATTTCTTACCTTAGAATAGATACCCCAGTAATACCAACCCCGGAGGTGGGTCTGCGAACCTAGTTCACACCAGAAAGTCCTGGAGAACAGAACAGCCAAAGAAGCCGTCTCTCCGGACTTGGCTGTCCAGGCAGTAGTGTTTTGTGAACGTGTACAGCGATGCCCACGTAGCTGCTTGACAGATGTCATTAACGGGGACTCCACGTCCCAAAGCAGTGGTAGCTGCCGTCACCCAGGTGAAATGGGCGCGTAACCCCACTGGAGGCTCCTTCTTCGCCAAGGAATAACAAGCTTTGATGCACAAAACGACCCATCTAGAAATGGTCTGTTTGTGCACGGCCCGACCTTTTTTGGCAACCACGTAACCAACAAAGAGCAGGTCATCCACCCGGAATTGCTTTGTGCGATCCAAATAAAATGAAAGCGCAAGTTTTGGATCTAGACAGTGGAGCCTCTCTTCTTCTTTGGAAGGAGGCGGAAAGAAGGAGGGCAAAGTGATAGTCTGTCCAATGTGGAAAGAAGTAACCACTTTGGGAAGGAAGGAAGGACGAGTTCGGAGGACAACCTTGTCCGGATGAACAGCCAGAAAAGGAGGTTTAGAAGAAAGAGCTTGGAGCTCACTCACCCTGCGCGCAGAGGTGATGGCCACCAGAAGGAAAATGCTACTTACCCAGTTATGCATCTGTTCTTGGCATATATAGCTGTAGAGTCATATGCTGTGCATAGATCGCCATCTAGTGTTGGGTCCAGATATTTGCACTTTGTTTTTCTTCGAAGAAGTCTTTTCCAGTCACGAGGAAGGTGACTCCTCCTTTCGGTGAGTGTGCATGGGCATCGACTCCATATAGATTGTTTTCCCGCAGAGGGTGATAATGGAGTTAGTAAGAGTAGTAAAAGGAGATGTCCATGAATGCAAGTATCTAAGTAAGATGTTACTGCAACAGGTATAGGTGCCCGGAGAGGCGGATGGGCGCATATGACTCTACAGCTCTACATGCCAAGAACAGATGCATACTGGGTAAGTAGCATTTTCAGTTTGAGGCATATGAGCTGTAGATCATATGCTGTGCATAGACTACATAGCAGTTATCTCCCAAAGCGGTGGCTAACCTGTATCTGTTGCAGTGGTTTGAAACAGTGTACGTAAAACTGCCTGGCCCACTGTATCTTGTTGTCTGCTAACATATCTACACAATAGTGTTTTGTGAATGTGTGAGGTGTAGACCATGCTGCAGCTTTGAATATGTCATCTATGGGTATATTTCCTAAGAATGCCATAGAAGCCCCCAGTTTGCGTGTAGTGTGTGCTCTAGGGGGAACTGTTAACATTTGTTTTGCTTTTGCATAGCATATTTGAATGCACTTGACTATCCACCTTGCAATACCTGATTTTGATATGGGATTGCCTTTGTGTGGTGGAGCAAAAGCGACAAATAGTTGATTTGTGTTAAAGGTTTTGTCCTTTCTATGTAATAAAGCAATGCTCTTTTCACATCTAATGTGTGTAGGGTACGTTCTGCCACTGAATCTGGTTGAGGGAAGAACACAGGCAGCTCAACAGATTGATTGATATGAAAAGCAGAAATGACTTTAGGAAGGAATTTAGGATTAGTGCGAAGAACTACTTTATTTTGATGCATTTGTAAAAAGGGTTCTTCTATAGTTAATGCCTGAAGCTCACCCACTCTGAGTGATGTGATAGTAACAAGGAAAGCAACTTTCCATGTGAGAAATTGCAGTTCACATTTGTGCAATGGCTCAAAGGGTGGACCCATTAGTCTGGTGAGAACAATGTTGAGATTCCACACTGGGGCAGGTGGACATCTCAGGGGAATGACTCTTTTGAATCCCTCCATAAAGGCTTTGATAACAGGCACTCTGAAAAGAGATAGATGTTGTCTATTCTGGAGGTATGCAGCTATTGCAGCCAGATGCAAGCATGGACGTGTACGCTAAATTGGAACATTGTAGATATAACAAATAACATATAATGTTTTGTACAGAAGCATCAAGCGGGTTGATGTGGTTGTTATTACAGTATATCACAAACCGCTTCCACTTTGCTGCATAGCAGGCTCTTGTGGTAGGACGTCTAGCCTCCTTAATAATATTCATGCAGTCTGGCGGTAGATTAAGATAGCAAGACACTAAGAATTCAGGAGCCAGATCACCAGATTGAGTTGACTGGAGTTTGGATGTCTTATATCTCCATGGCTCTGAGTGAGGAGACTGGGTGTAAGACGTAGTTTTTGGTGAGGAACTACTGAGAGTTCTAAATAGGGTTGTGAACCATGTGGGAGCAACTAGGATTAGTGTCAGGGACGCTTGTTTGAGTTTCCGAACCACTAATGGAATGAGTGAGAGAGGCGGAAAAGCGTAAGCAAATATCCCTGACCAATTCATCCATAGTGCATTGCCTTTGGACAATGGGTGTGGATTCCTGGACGCAAAGTTTGGGCATTTTACGTTTTGGTATGTGGCGAACAGGTCTATGTGAGGAATTCCCCAACGTTGAAAGAATGGAAGGAGGACTTGAGGGTGGAGTTCCCATTTGTGTATTTGCCGTCTCTGCCTGCTGAGGAGATCTGCAGTCTGGTTGTTGACTCCTGGGAGATGTTACGCTAGGAGATAAAATTTGTGGTGAATGGCCCACCTCCAGATGTCTTGGGCAAAGCTGGACAGTTGGAGAGAGTGTGTGTCCCCTGTTTTTGTATGTAGTACATGGCTGACATGTTGTCTGTACGAATTAGGACAGCTTTTCCCTTTAGGTGAGTTTGAAACGCCTTGAGTGCTAGGAATATTGCAAGCAGCTCTAGGTGATTGATGTGAAACAACCTCTGGTGTTGGCTCCACAAGCCTTGCACTGTGTGCTGTTGTAGATGAGCTTCCCAGCCAGTGAGGGACGCGTCCGCTGTCAGTACTATCTGTGGAACCGGGTCTAGGAACGGCCGTCCTTTTGATAAATGTGTGTGTTCCACCACTGCAGAGAGCGATGAGATCGGCCGCTTACCAACACTAGATCGGTTAATAGACCGTTTGACTGGTTCCACTGATTGGCTAAGCAATCCTGAAGTGGACGCATGTGCAACCTGGCATGGGGAACGATTATGATGCAGGATGCCATCATCCCCAGCAGTTGCATATAAACCCGAGCTGGAAGTGATTGATCGGGTTGAAACTGGAGAACTAAAGCCTGAATGTTGCGAATTCTGGCTGCGTTGGGAAAAGCTAGAGACTTTTGAGTATCTAAAGTGGCTCCTAGATAGTTCTGAGTCTTGGCTGGTCGCAGATGTGATTTTAGCACGTTGACTGTGAACCCTAGTTGATGTAGTAACTGAATGGTTATGGAAGTATGTCTGAGGCATTGTCGGTACGTGCTGGCCTTGATGAGCCAGTAGTCAAAGTATGGGAAGACATGGATGCTTTGTCTTCTCAGATGAGCAGCTACTACCGCCAGACACTTTGTGAAGACTCTGGGGGCAGTGGTGACTCCAAATGGAAGTACCTTTAACTGGTAATGTTGGCCCGCTAACACAAACCTGAGACATTTGCGATGAGCAGGGTGGATTGGAATATGAAAGTAGGCGTCTTTTAAGTCTAGAGTAGACAGAAAGTCGTCCTTTTGTAAAAGAGGCAGTACCTGTTGAAGTGTTACCATGTGGAAATGGTCTGACTGTATGTAAAAATGTAGCTCCCTGAGATCTAATATTGGTCTGAGTGAGCCGTCTTTTTTGGGTATTAGAAAGTAAAAGGAGTACACGCCCGACCCTTGTTGATGTAGTGGTACATGTTCTATAGCTCCCTTTAGAAGTAACGACTGTACCTCTTGTTTGAGGAGATGTAGGTGATCCTGTGAGAGTTTGTGTGACTTTGGAGGAGTGTTGATGAACTCCAGGCAGTAACCAGAACGGATAATCTCTAGAACCCATTTGTCTGTTATTGACTGCCAAGTTGGTAGGAAATCTGACAGTCTTCCCCCGACCGGTGTTAAGTGGTCGGGGGGGGAAGTACAGGTAAGTCATTGCTTTGTATTGGAGGGGAGGTGCGTGTGTTTGAACCTCTACCTCTGCCTTTGCCGTTGTTTCCTCTGTAACCGCCTCTGAAGTAATTTTTAGAGCCAGAGGGTTGGTTATTACCCTTGTAGGTGGATGTAGTGTCTGAGGGAGCATTTTTGGACCCTGCTCGATAGAATGAGCGCCGAAAGGAACCACGGCCTTGTGTTGACTGAAGGGCTCCCATGGATTTGGCCACTTCAGTGTCCTTTTTCATTTTCTCTAATGAAGAATCTACCACTGGGCCAAAGATGTGCTCCTTATCAAAAGGTGTATTTAGTATAGAGGTTTGGACCTCTGGTTTAAACCAAGATATCCATAGCCAGGCGTACCTTCTTAAAAGGACACTGGTGTTTAGCGCTCTAGCAGCTGTGTCTGCAGCATCCAGGGAGCATCTAATTTGATTATTCGAAATCAGTTGACCCTCCCTCACTAGGTCTTGAGCTTTAGCTCTATGCTCTTGTGGTAGAAATTGGAGTAATTGTTCCATTTCGTCCCAGTGTGCACGGTTGTATCTGGCTAGCAATGCTTGTGTGTTAGATATGGCCAGAAATTTGCTGCCTGATAGGCCACCCTTTTCCCTGAAGCATCAAGGAGCTTAGATTCTTTATCTGGGGGTGGAGCATCTACTGTAGTTTGGGAGTTTACTCTTTTACGTGCGCTGGATACCACTAATGAATCCAATGGTAATTGTCCCCTTATGTACACTGGGTCAGATGGTGGGGACTTATATTTTTTATCTATCCTAGGGGTAATGATACGTGCCCTGACCGAATCATTAACTATATCGTCGACATGCCTAATCATTCCTTTGAGCATGGGTAACGTGTGTGATGATTTTTGTGTAGTGCTGAGGGTTTCAAAGAGGAAATCCTCTACAAGGGACTCTTTATGGAGCTGCACCCCATGATAATTAGCAGCTCTACCCAGCAATTCAATGTATCCTACACTATCATCTGGTGGAGAGGGCATGGTAGGGTATAAGTCAGGATCAGTGCCTGGTGGAGAGTCAGTGTTGTAGTCCTCCCATGGGTCTGTAGGCACTGGCTGAATATCATCATCATCCCCATTCCCATTGTCATCCCCATCATCATGATTGTCAGGTGTAGGTGGTGGTGAATGCTCAGGTGAAGTTAGCACAGGTAGAGACTAAGGAGAAGGGGGTGATGGAATATGAAGAGGAAGAGGAGGAGGGGAAGGGTTAGTTCCAACCGTTCTCTTCTTTAAAGGAATGTGATATTCCTCTTCTGCATCAGTTCTCCTTTTTAAAGTCACTATGGTGGTAATAAGTCCAGTAGTGGGATGAATGTACAACACTTTTTGTTTTGGGTCCGGTTTATCGAGTGGATTGTCGAAGCGGTGCTTTTTTGGTGACTTCGGTGCATCAGGCTGTTTCGACGCCGAAGATTTCGGTGCCGACGGCTTCGGGGTTGGTGTGTTCGGATCCGAAGTGTGTTTCGGTGCAGAGTGTTGTGGGTCGGAGCCGGACTTAGACTTATATCCCGGGGTTTTCAGCTCGGTGCCAGATTTGACCTGAGGCTTTTCGGAGCCGGAAGGCTTTTTTGTAGGCTTCAGTGCAGAGCCAGAAGGCGGGGCGTCGGAAGCGTCGTCTCGGTGCCGACCGGAGCCAGAGGGCGCGGGTTGGTCCGGAGCCGCCTTTTTCGATTGAGTTGGATTTCGTGGCGAGGGGGCAACCTGTACTTACAGTACGCTGTCCATGTGGGATGTCTTCATCCTGGTCGGAGCCATACTCCGAAATGGAGATCGGTTCCTGTTCCTCCTCGGCCCGATAGCATCGCCGGTTTCTTCCTCCGATTCAGGTCCGAAGAGGTCCGGAATAGAGCCTGGGTGATGGCTCTGCATGTCGCGACGTCGAGCCCGACGGTTGCGAAGCGTCTTCTTGGAGGAGAAAGCCCCACAGGTTACACACTTCATGTGAGTCGGTACGCGGGTACTTCGCGTGGCACAGAGGGCAGAATTGAAATGGAGTCCGTTCCATCGACTGCGAGTCAAACTGACGCGGGTAGGCCCGACGGCCTACCACGAGCTCTCTGATCGAAAGAGGGTTTTTTATCAGTAGACACGACACGCGAAGAATGGAATACGCGATCGGAAACAATACCGTCGAGGTAGAGTTGTAAGAAACTGGCTCTATAGTAGTAGTAGTAGTAGTAGTATATAACTTTATTCGGTTATTGCAACCATCAAAGTGAGGTACAGTGCGTATAGAGTCCCCAAAGGTAGGCAGAGGTTAAAGTTAGATAGAACCTTACTCTCCAATAGTGGTAGCTTGGTCGAGCAGTAAGGCAGTATCAGAGGACAGTGTTAAGCATTTGATGTACACACTCAGTCAGCAAATGAAGTCACACACTCAAGAACTGAACTCTAGGCCAATTGGTTTTGTATAAAAATATACTGTTATTTTTTTTAGAACCAAGCAAGCCTGATACAGGTAAGCATTCAATTCTTTTCAGTAATAAGTTACTTGTTGTACACAGTTTTAAAAAGCAATGAAGATTGCACTTGATTTGATTTACAGGGGATGCAGTAGGTTGCAATACTTAGTAAATGCAGTACATTGAAATGAATAGCTTTTAAGGTAAATGCAGGTAAAATTACTTTTATGTTATTTTTGTAATCCAGTGCTGGACTCCTAGATTCAGCACTGGGACATTTACTTAAAACAGGTAAGTAATTACGTTTTTGTAGTTTGTACGATTTTTAGAGAATATTTTCAGATTTCAAAAGTCCACACAGAAACTTTTAGGACCGGTACATTGAAATACATAGGCTTTTCCTGTAAATTGCAGGTAAGTTACTTTTCGGATTACTTTTTCTAACAGTGCTGGATCCTAGATTCAGCACTGGGACATTTCCTGAAAACAGTTGAGAAAATGCGTTTTAGTTAGATGTACGATTTTTAAAGAATATTCTTGTATTTCAAAAGTTGACAAACTTTTTCACATAGAACCACCAATGTTATCCTATGGAAGGAAATTCAATTCACAGGTAAGTTACTTTTACGTTACTTTTCCTACTCAGTGCTGGATACCTAGATTCAGCACTGGGACCTTTCCTGCAAATAGTTGAGAAAATTCGTTTAGGTTATTTGTGCGATTTTTAAGGAATATCCTTAGTTTTCAAAAGTCGACACTTGAAAACTTTTTGGGAGAAAAAAGTGTCAATGTTATCCTATGAGGAAAAACAGGTTATCGGTTTCGAGGTAAGTATTCGGTCTTTGGAGTTAGGGTTCTGGGGTCAGACTCAGGGGTCTCCCAGGGTCAGTGATGCACTGTTGTTGCACCCTCAGCGGCACTAGGGCGGCCGGGTGCAGAGTGCTGTTTTGAGGTCGGGTGCCCTGTTGATTTCAATGGAGATTCTCCGGGTCAAGAAACACTGCAGGCTCAGGGACGAGGATCTTCCAGGAGTGACCACCACTACGTGGGGTAAGTTGGGATGTTGAGGGTTGGTTAGGCACCGCTGGGTTGGGCACACAAGGCCGTGGGGTGTCGGGTGCAGGGGTGCCTTGGGACGTCGGATTTTCTTACCCACTCTGGTCGCGGTAGGGGGGTCCTCTGGATTGAGGTTGCAGGCGTCGTCAGGAGGCTTGAGGCAGGTCAGGGGTCGCCGGATCTCGGGTCAGGATCGCCGGGGGAACTCCTCGTGGTATTTTTCCACTCTAGCTCGGGGCGGGTGCAGAGTGGGCTGGATTCGCGGTTCCTGGTCCGGTGTTCACGGGAGAAACAGCTTGGAAAGTGAAGGCAGGCAGGTCCTCCGGGGTTTTTGAGGTTGCTGGCCGCTGGACACGCCGGGGTTTTGCAGGAGCAGGTTCGAGGGGAGACAGGCCTGTAGGGCTGGGGCCAAGTCAGTGGGCGTCGTCCTCTTGTTAGCTCTGCATGGCTCTTCGTCCTTTTCTTCTTGTAGGTAGGCTGGATCTGCCTTCCTGGTTTAGGGCTGCCCCCTAAATACTGTATTTAGGGGGTGTTTTAGGGGTCTTGAGGTCAGTAGCCAATAGGCTACTGACCTTAGGGTGACTACACCCTTGGTGTGCTCACCCCACGTGGGTGAGTGAGCACAATCCCTAGTCCTGATTGGGGAGTGCCTGCCATCTGAAAGATGGCGAGCACTGGAGAGTGGGCTTCACCTAGCCTCCCCCACCTGAGGGGTGGAGTTGGCAGAGGTGGGCACACCTCCTGGGCTGGCTAGTTGTTCCCGCCTGTCTTCCCGCCGAAAGGGAGGGGAGACAGGAAGGGGGCCTGCTCCTGATAGCAGGAGAGGCTGGGGGGTCGCATTACAAAGGCTGCCAGGCCTTTGAAGCTCCCCTGGCACAGATGGCTCTTCCTGGCCTGGGGCAGGTGTGTACACCTCCGCCCAGGAAAGGCTTTGTTTCTGGGCTCAGGGAGCGTAGGCTCCCACCTTAGGGGTCCAGAAACATGTCTCGTGGTGGCAGGCTGGTGTGTACCAGTCAGGGAACCCACCAGAGGCTGGTCGTTTTTCAGGGGGCATCTCAAAGATGCCCTCTGTGTGCATTTTTCATTAAATCCCACACTGGCATCAGTGTGGGTTTAATGTGCTGAGAAGTTTGATACCAAACTTCTCAGTTTTCAGTGCAGCCATTATGGTGCTGTGGAGTTCGTAATGACAAACTCCCAGCACCATATACTCTTAATGGCAGCACTGCACTTACAATGTCTAAGAATGGACTTAGACACTGTAGGGGTACAGGGCTCATGCACCTGTACCCTCACCACTGGCATAGTGCACCCAGCTAGAGGGGTGACTGACCTATGCCAGGGCAGTGGGTTGTAGGCATGGCCCACAGAGGTGTGTGCCATGTCGACTCTTCACTTTGTTCTGCACCAAAACACGCAGCCTGCAAAGGCAGTGTGTGTGTGTAAAGGTACAGAGCCTCTAAGGGTGGCACAATAAGTGCTGCAGCCCTTGGAGGTCTTCCCTGGTCACAGTGCCCCGGGTACCTGTGGTACCATTTACCAGGGGCTGACCTGTGGCCAGAGATGCCAATTGGGTACAGTTTTGGGGAAAGAACACAGGCCCTGGGAACCTGATTGGCAGGGACCCAGGGCACATCAAGTCAAAGTGCATCAGTGGTCTGGCAAAAAGTGGGGGGGTTACTGCAACAGAAACCCACTTCCTTACAAGAGTGTCTTGCGCACCGAGGGAAACCGAAGGAACGGTGTCGAATCGGAGCGCAGCGACTTGCATCCGAACCCGATGGTGGAAAAAACCAATCTAACAATGGAGTCGATGCCCATGCGCACTATCACCAAAAGGAGGATTCATCTTCCTCGTGACTGGAAAAGAATTCTTCGAAGAAAAACAAAGTGCAAACATCCGGACCCAACACTAGATGGCGATCTATGCACAGCATATGATCTACAGCTCATATGCCTCGAACAGGCAGTTTTTAAAGTCAGAAGCCTGAGAGGACAGTTATGTAGCGGCTCAAAGGAAGCGCACATAAGATACGTAAGAACTAAGTTCAAGTCCCACTGGGGCATTACGAAGGGAACAGAAGGAAAAAGATGTGTAATGCCCTTAAGAAAGCGATTTACAAAAGGGGACTTGAAAAGAGAATGCTGATCAGGAAGCTGAGAGGTAACCCTTAAGAGTGCCTAGAGCAGAGCCCTGCTGGGCCAAAGAAAGGAGGAACAAGAGAACCTCAGAAAGAGGGGCGGAAAGGGGATCCACAGCCTTTGCTGCGCACCATGCCACAAATCTGTTCCATCTGCAGGCATATACCGTCTTAGTAGAGGGATGCCTGGCTGCCAAGATATCACAGACTTGTCCAGAGCAAGGAGGAAGGTCGAAAGCGGTCAACTGTCGCTGCTCAATCTCCACGCAAGGAGGTGGAGGCTGGACAGGTTCGGTTGGAGGACTGTCCCCTGCTGCTGCAACAGAAGATCCTCCCGAAGAGGCAGTCGGATTAGAGGATCGATGGCCATGTGTAATAGCTCGGGATACCAGACTCTTCGTGCCCAATCCAGAGCCACAAGAATGACTTGGGCCTGGTCGCGCTTGATCTTCTTCAGCACTCTGGGTAGAAGTGGTATAGGCGGAAAGGCGTATAGAAGACCGCAACTCCACTCGCAACCAAAAAGCGTCGCCGAGCGAGTGCCGCCTTGGAAATTCCAACGTGCAGAATTGTTGACATTGCATGTTCTCTTCGGTGGCGAATAGATCTAACCAAGGCTCTCCCCACCGTTGAAAGAGACCTTGCGGCACCTCTGAGTGAAGACGCCATTAGTGATCCATCATGCACCTGGGGCTGAGTTCGTCCGCCCTGGCGTTCAGTGAACCTGCCAGGTGTTGAACCACCAGGGATATGCCCTGATGTTCCAGCCATGTCCAGAGGCGGAGGGCCTCTTGACATAGGGTCCACGACCCCACCCCGCCTTGCTTGCTGCAATGCCACATGGGGGTGGTGTCCGTGAACACCTGCACTACTCTTCCCCGGACAGAGGGAAGGAATGCCTTGAGTGCAAGATGAATCGCCCGAAGCTCCAAAAGGTTGATGTGGAGCCGGGACTCCGCCGGAGACCAGAGGCCTCTGATCTCCGCCTCCCCCATGTGGCCACCCCATCCCAGAAGTGATGCATCGGTCACCACTGTGAACTCTGGTTGGAGAAGGGAGAGGGATCTGCCGTCGACCCAATCCTGGTTGGTTAGCCACCACTGCAGTTGGAGTGCAGTGCCCTTCCGAGATCTGGACGCAATCGGACAGGTTCCCCTGATGCTGTGCCCACTGAAACTTCAGGTCCCACTGCAGATCCCGCATATGCCATCCGGCATGGTCCACCAGCAGGATGCAGGAGGCCATCAGGCCCAGTAGCCTGAGGGTCATCCTGACCAAAACCCGGGATAGAGGCTGAAAGATCGAAATCATAGCCCGAATGCACAAGTTACTAACTTGTGTAACGATATATCTGTAAGAGACAGTAGTTAGTGACAGATTCCTTACCTTAGAATATCCCCAGGCGTCAGGCTGGATCCGGAAAGTTTTTGCGTAGCAGTACCCTTAGCGCGTCGGTAGGCGTCGTCGCTCGGCTCCGCGTCCGTCGTCGGCGTCGTGATCGCCGGGATGACGTCGCGGGCAGTACTTAGGCGCCGCCCCTGCGCGCGGACGTCCAGTTCTGTACACGACTTTCCACGCCAGGAACGCAGAGCCATGCAAGAAGCTGACATAGGTGTCTGAAAAATACTAGGGCCCTGAAAGGGATGTCCTTAACCCTAGAAATCAGTTCGCAGAACGGGGGAGGATGGGTGGGCGGTAAGGAATCTGTCACTAACTACTGTCTCTTACAGATATATCGTTACACAAGTTAGTAACTTGTGCATCTGAAAGAGACACGTTAGTGACAGATTCCTTACCTTAGAATAGATACCCCAGCAATACCAACCCCGGTGGTGGGTCTGCGAACAAAGATCAGACAAGGAAGTCCTGGAGGACAGAACGGCCAAAGAAGCCGTCCCTCCGGACCTGACTGTCAAGGCAGTAATGCTTTGTAAACGTGTGCAGCGAGGCCCACGTAGCTGCCTGACAGATAACCGGCAGCGGAACACCGCGGCCCAAGGCCGTGGTAGCAGCCGTTGCCCTGGTGGAATGGGCACGCAGCCCAACAGGAGGCTCCTTCTTAGCCAAAGAATAGCAGGTCTTGATGCACAAGGTAACCCAGCGGGAGATGGTCCTCTTGTGCACCGCCCGACCTTTTTGGCGCC
The DNA here is from genome assembly GCA_963921515.1 of Calotriton arnoldi. NCBI lineage: Eukaryota > Metazoa > Chordata > Amphibia > Caudata > Salamandridae > Calotriton > Calotriton arnoldi. Next base: position 2,204,019 of record CAWUFW010001352.1, on the reverse strand, counting down.
CACGTAGCCAACAAAGAGCTGGTCATCCACCCGGAAGTGTTTTGTGCGGTCAATATAGAAGGAGAGCGCACGTTTTGGGTCCAGACGGTGGAGCCTCTCTTCCTCTCTGGAAGGATGCGGAGGCGGAAAGAAGGTGGGCAAAGTGATGGTCTGCCCAATGTGGAAAGCAGTAACCACCTTTGGCAAGAAGGACGGACGCGTCCGAAGAACAACCTTGTCTGGATGAACAGACAGAAAGGGAGGTTTGCAAGATAGAGCCTGGAGCTCACTCACCCGCCGAGCGGAGGTGATGGCCACCAGAAAGGCTGTCTTCAGAGTCAGAAGACGAAGAGGATAGTTATGTAGAGGCTCAAAGGGAGCGCACATTAAAAGGTAAGAACCAAGTTCAAGTCCCACTGAGGCATCACAAACGGAACAGGAGGGAAGAGGTGAGTAATGCCTTTTAAGAACCTGTTAACAGGGGACTTGAAAAGGGAGGGCTGATCAGGGAGCCTGAGAAAGGCCGAGATAGCACAAAGATAACCCTTGATGGTACCCAGGGCAGAACCCTGTTGGGCCAGAGAGAAGGAACAGAAGGACCTCAGAAAGAGGGGCAGAAAGGGGATTCACAGCCTTTGATGTGCACCATGCCACAAATTTGTTCCACCTGCAGGCGTATACCACCTTAGTGGAGGGACGCCTGGCTGCCAGAATCACATCACAAACTTCGGGAGGCAAGTCGAAAGGAATCAACTGCCGCCGCTCAATCTCCACGCAAGCAGGTGTAGACTGGACAGGTTCGGGTGGAGGACCGTCCCCTGCTGCTGCGACAGAAGATCCTCCCGAAGAGGCAGACGGATCGGGGGATCGACGCTCATATTGAGTAGCTCGGGATACCAAACTCTTCGAGCCCAGTCCGGAGCCACAAGAATGACTTGGGCCCGGTCGTGCCGAATCTTCTTCAACACTCTGGGTAGAAGTGGTATAGGCGGAAAGGCGTACAATAGACCGCAACTCCACTCGCGACGAAAGCGTCGCCGAGCGAGTGCCGCCTTGGAAATTCCAACGCGCAGAACTGATGACATTGCGCGTTCTCTTCGGTGGCGAATAGATCTAACCAAGGCTCTCCCCACTGTAGAAAGAGTCCTTGCGCCACTTCCGAGTGCAGACGCCATTCGTGATCCATCATGCACCTGCGGCTGAGTTAGTCCGCCCTGGCGTTCAGGGAACCTGCCAGGTGTTGAACCATCAGGAACATGCCCTGATGTTCCAGCCATGTCCAGAGGCGCAGAGCCTCCTGACAAAGGGTCCAAGACCCCACCCCGCCCTGTTTGTTGCAGTACCACATGGCGGTGGTGTTGTCTGTGAACACCTGCACTACCTTCCCTTTGACAGAGGGAAGGAATGCCTTGAGTGCAAGTCGGATCGCCCGGAGCTCCAGAAGGTTGATATGGAGCCGGGACTCCGCCGGAGACCAGAGGCCTCTGATCTCCGCCTCTCCCATGTGACCGCCCCATCCAGAAGGGACGCGTCCGTCACAACTGTGTGCTCTGGCTGGGGAAGGGAGAGGGATCTGCCCATGACCCATTGTCGGTTCGAGAGCCACCACTGCAACTGTCTTGCAGTCCCCTCCGAGATCTGGACGTGATCGGACAGGTTGCCCTGGTGCTGCGCCCACTGGAACTTCAGGTCCCACTGCAGAGCCCGCATATGCCATCTGGCATGATTGACCAGCAGGATGCAGGAGGCCATGAGGCCCAGCAGCCTCAGGGTCATCCGTACCGAAACCCAGGATAAAGGCTGAAAGATCGGAATCATAGCCTGAATATCCCGGACTCGCCGTTCGGGAGGATAGGCCCGAAACTGCGTCGTGTCCAGAACCGCTCCGATGAAAAGGAGCTGTGGAGAAGGAATCAGATGCGACTTCGGCACATTGATGGAGAACCCCAGCGAGTGCAGGAGTTCGGCCGTAGTCTGGAGGTGGGAGACGACTGCCTGGGACGAGCCCGCCTTCAGCAGCCAGTCGTCGAGGTAGGGGAAGACTGAAACCCCTGCCCGGCGCAGATGAGCTGCGACCACCGCCATCACTTTCGTGAACACCCGAGGGGCACTTGTAAGGCCAAAGGGGAGCACGGTGAACTGAAAATGCTCGGGGCCTACCGTGAACCGAAGGTAACGCCGGTGGGCCGGCAGGACGGGGATGTGGAAATATGCGTCCTGCAAGTCCAACGCTACCAACCAGTCTCCAGGGTCGAGGGCAGTCAAGACCTGAGCTAGGGTGAGCATCTTGAACTTCTCCTTCCGGAGGAAGCGATTGACGTTCCGGAGGTCCAAGATAGGACGCATGTCCTCCTTGTCCTTTTGGGCACCAGAAAGTAGTGGAGTAGCAACCACGCCCTACTTCTGGGGTCGGAACATGCTCGATGGCCCTCTTGGTCAAGAGGGCCGTGACTTCCTTCTGTAGAAGCACCAAGTGATCCCCTGACATGCGGTGGAATTGAGGTGGCATGGCTGGGGGTGGTCTCGAAGGGGAGGGAGTAGCCCCTTCGGACAATGTCCAAGACCCACCTGTCCGAGGTGATGGTGCGCCAGTGGGGAAGGTGATGGCGGACCCTGCCCTCTACTGGCGTGCTGTGCACCTGAAAGGAGGGACTAGGAGGGCTTGGAGGCCGCGGACGGGTTGGAGGTGGTGGCCTGACCCGCACGCTGGTTGCCCGATCCGCCACGGCGGAATCCACGTCCTCGGCCACGCGAAGACGCCTGCTGCGCGGGCCGGTGGCTGGGCTGCTGACGTGAAGGGCGCCCCTAACGTGGCCACGATAGGGGCGAAAAGCAGAAGTCAGCGGAGGGCGTGTAGCAGAAAGGCCCAGGGACTTTGCAGTAGCCCGTGAGTCCTTAAAGCGCTCCAACGCATGGTCTGCTTTGGACCCAAAAAGACCGACTCCATCAAAGGGCATGTCCATGAGAGTATTCTGGACATCCCCTGAAAAACCAGTGGTTCTCAGCCAGGCGTGGCGTCGGAGCGCCACCGTCGTTGCAATAGACCTGCCCAGCGAGTCGGCGGTGTCAAGGCCACAACGTATAGTGTATTTAGCCGCATCCCTTCCTTCCGCAATGGCGCAGGAAAGCAGTGTCTGGACCTCCTCAGGACACTGGGGCAAAACATCCGCCACCGAATCCCACAGGGAGTGGGTATATCGGCCCAAAAGACAAGCGGTGTTAACGGACCGCAAGCCAGCACTGGAGGAAGAAAAACCTTTCTTCCCAAACTGATCCAGGCGTTTGGATTCCCTATCCGGAGGGGCGGTAGGGAAGGCGGTTTGGGAAGCGGAGGCTTGGACAACCAAGCTCTCAGGAGTGGGGTGGACAGAGAGAAACAGGGGTCGCCCGGAGCTGGGCGATGGCGTCGTGACACGTTCCGATCCACAGGAGCCCCTGTGTTGGGCTTGGACCAGGCGCCCAAGAGAACGTCAGTGAGGGCGTCGTTAAACGGCAGCACAGTCTCCGCAGAGGAGGCTGCCGGCTGAAGCACCTCTGTCAAGATGTTAGGCTTGACCGTCAAAGTAGGGAGTTGGAGACGTAAGGCCCCAGCTGCCCTACGCAACACCGTACCAAAATTGTCTCCCTCCTCCGTAGCCACGGGAGGAGACAGCATGCCAATGTCAGGGGAAGTATCCAGACCACTGGCCTCCCCTAGACTCTCTGTCCAGTCCTCATCGTACTGACAGTGTCGTGTCAGAGGGTCATCAGACCCCTCCCAGTCCTCCTGGTCCTCCTCTGGTTCAAAATAAGGAGGAGGAGGGACAGTTGGGACCCAAGGTCCCATCGGGCGCCGGAGCCGGCGTCGAGCGACGTCGGTCCGGAGCCATGTCCAGAGCCGGAAGGAACTGGGGACGACGCCGCCCGGAGCCCAGGGCGGCGTCGAGAACGGCACCGGAGACATCGGCGCCGGTGGAGGTGTCGTTAGGTCGACCGGCGTCGATGGGGGTTGTGGAGCCGGGATCGAGGCCGGGGCCGAAGCCGGAGCCGGGATCGAGGCTGGAGGCACGGGCGACGCCGGAGCCGCCGGCGACGCCGGAGCAACCCCATCAGGGCCCGCGGGGCCCGAAGGCGCACCGGGAGGGGCCTGAAGGCCCGAAGAGGCGGGCCATGGCCAACAGGAATTCCTGCACTTTGGCCGGATCCGCCCCCGAACCCGGGAAGGGCGGGTATGGCGGGGCGACTCCACAGGCATGTCCGGGGCCGCGGGGACGGTGCCGGGAGGGGCCTCAGCCGAGTCGCGAGACCGGCGAGGCGAAGTCCTAGAGCGATGATGCTTTTGGACTTCTTGTGTTTCGACTTACCGGACGAAGAAGACTTCGACGCCGACGACCGGTGTGGACTCCGCGATCGACCCCTGGACCTCTCACGCGACCGGGGCTTCCGCGGAGCCGAGTGCCGGGCCTCGAGGAGCTTTCGAGACCGCTCTCACAAAGCTTTCGGATTAAGGGCCTGGCAGTCGGTACAAGACTCCGTGTCGTGGCCTCGGCCGAGGCAGAAGAGACACTCCCAATGCGGGTCGGTGACTGACATCATCCGCGCACAGGCGCCGCAACGTTTGAAACCGGGCATCCCTACGACACCTTGAGAAAACAGTGAAAAAATTCACCAAAAAGTATGGTCAAAAAATGACCAGGGCACTGCTCTTCCCGGATCTGCGCTTGCTGGCGCGGAAAAAGAAGAACTGACGTCAGCGCGCAGGGGCGGCGCCTAAGTACTGCCTGCGACGTCATCCCGGCGATCACGACGCCGACGACGGATGCGGAGCCGCACGACGCCGCCTACCGACGCGCAAGGGTACTGCTACGCAAAAAACTTTCCGGATCCAGCCTGACGCCTGGGGATATTCTAAGGTAAGGAATCTGTCACTAACGTGTCTCTTTCAGATATCCCAGACTCGCTGTTCGGGAGGATAGACCCGAAACTGCATTGTGTCCAGAACCGCTCCGATGAAGAGGAGCTTCTGAGAGGGAGTCAGGTGCGACTTCGGCACGTTGATGGAGAGCCCCAGCGAATGCAGGTGGTCGGCCGTAGTCTGGAGGTGGGAGACGACAGCCTGGGGCGAGCCCACCTTCAACAGCCTGTCGTCGAAATAGGGGAAGACTGGAACCCCTGATCTACGCAGATGAGCTGCGACCACTGCCATCACTTTCGTGAACACCCAAGGGGCACTGGTAAGGCCAAAGGGGAGCACAGTGAACTGAAAGTGCTTGTGGCCTACCGTGAACCGCAGGTAACACCGGTGGGCCAGCAGGACGGGGATGTGAAAGTAAGCGTCCTGCAAGTCCAACGCTACCATCCAGTCTCCAGGGTCGAGGGCAGACAGGACCTGAGCTAGCGTCAACATTTTGAACTTTTCCTCCGGAGGAAGCGGTTGACGTTCCTGAGATCCTAGATAGGACGCAGGCCTTAGTCCTTCTTGGGCACCAGAAAGTAGTGGGAATAGCAACCACGACCTACTGCTGGGGCAGGAACTCGCTCGATGGCTCCCTTGGCCAAGAGAGCCATAACTTCCTGTTAGAGAAGGGCCTGATGATCTTCCGACATGCGATGGTACTGAGGAGGCATGGCTGGGGGGGGAAGTCTCGAAGGGGAGAGAATAGCACTTTCAGACTATCTGCAAAACCCACCTGTTCGACGTGATGGTGCGCCAGTGGGGGAGGTGATGGCGAATCCTGCCGCCCACTGGCGATTGGTGGCCCTGGAAGGTCGGACTAGGAGGGTTTGGAGGCTGCTGCAGAGGGGGCGGTGGTGGACTGGCCCGCTCGCTGGCCCCCAGAACCACGACGGTGGTTCCCACGTCCACAGCCGCGCAGGGGCTAAACAGCTTGCGCTGGCCTGTGGCCCTGGGTGGAACGTGGTGGGGCACCCCTTCCGTAGCCACGAAAGGGGCGAAAAGCAGACTGCGCAGGGCGAGTGGTGGAGAGGCCCAAGGATTTGGCCGTAGCCCGAGAGTCCTTAAAGCGCTCCAGCAAACACAAGGAGATGATGGACGGAGTGCAGAAACTTTTCAGACACTCACCCCCAGTCACAGATCTGGGTTGAATCCATCATCATTCTTTATCTCACTTTGCCACCTCAGTTCAGACCCAGCTATATGCAAATCAGTCTTGACCCTGTGCCTCATGGGAACAATCCAGCCCGAACTGCCAAGCCAGGTCTTCCCTGAACCGGAAACAAGCATCCTGGGACCGGTTTCTGGGTAACACCCTTCATCAGCCAGGCTAGCTTGAATCCAGTCGCAAAGTGAGCAAGGGACCCACGCCTGCGTTTGCTTCATAAGAGTGGATTGGACATCCCCTGAAAACCAGTCGACCTCAGCCAGGCGTAGCGTCGAAGGGCTACCGACGTGGAAATTGTCCTGCCTAGCGAGTCGGCGGTATCCAGTCCACCGCGAATTGTAAACTTTGCTGCGTCTCTCCCCTCGGCAACTGCACGGGAGAGTACGGCCCGGGCCTCCTCCGGGCACTGGGGCAGCACTTGCACCACCGTATCCCACACAGAGTGGGTGTACCGGCCCAACAGACATGCAGTGTTTACCGACCGCAGTCCCAAGCTGGAGGAAGAAAACATCTTCTTCCCAAGATGGTCCAGCTTTTTGGATTCCCTATCAGGTGGTGCGTTAGGGAATGCGCCTTTGGATGTGGAGGCTTGGACCACCAAGCTCTCAGCGGTGGGGTGTTGGGAGAGGAAAGTGGGGTCATCCTATCCACAGGAGCCCCTGTGTTGGGCCTGTTCCAAGTGCCCAAAAGGATGTCAGTGAGGGCTTCATTAAACCGTGGCAGGGGCTCCGAAGAGCTCGCTGCCGGTTGAAGCACCTCTGTCAGGAGGTTAGTCCTGACTGCCACCGTAGGTAGCTCGAGGTTGAGAGCCTCGGCCACCCTAGGCAACACCACAGCGTAAGGCGCTCCCTCCTCCGTAGCCACGGTAGGAGGAGACAACATGCCAAGGTCTGGCAAGGTATCCAGACCACAGGCTTCCCCCAGTTCCTCTCTCCAGTCCGGTTCATAACCTACCTGGTCAGTCAAAGGGTCTCCAGACCCCTCCCACTCCTCCTCAACCTCTTCTGGCTGCCAATCTGGTCTCAAAGAGCCAGGGTAGAACAGGGGCACAAAAGTACCCGTCGGTGCCGGATCCGGCTTCGGTCGATGCCGGTCCGGCTCCGTGTCTACATTGGGGTAGAGGCCGGGGTCGGCTGCGGACTTGGTGCCGGTGGAATCGGCGCCGGGGGAGGTGTAATCAGGCCGATCCGGATCCAGTCCTGGATCCAAGGGGGCCCTGCGGTGCCGGGGCCGTCGAAGGCCCAGGGCCCCCAGCCGAGTCCGCAGGGCCCGAAGGCACGCAGGCGGAGTCGGGCTGCCCAAAGTTGGCATGCATTGCTTCGTAAAAGGTGCGAAGCTGGGATGGGGCTGCTCCGGGTCCCGGAAAGGGAGGGAAACTCGGAGTCGACCCTTGGGGATCCGCACGCGGAGCCGCAGGAGGAGCACCACCCGCATCCCTCGTAGCGTCGGCCGACCGACGGGGAGAAGTCGAAGAGTGACTGTGCTTCTTCGACGACTTCTTGTGCGTCGACTTACCTGAGGAGTGCGAAGGCTTGGAAGCAGACTGGTGGTGGTGGCTACGCGACCGGTCCCTCGACCTGCCATGCGACCGGTCCCTCGACCTCCCACGCGACCGGGACCTCGAACGGCACGGAGCTGACTACCGGGCCTCGAGAAGCTTTCGGGACCGCTCCCGCAAAGACTTCGGATTCATGGTCCGGCAGTCGGAGCATGACTTGGGGTCATGGTCGCACTCCAGACAAAACAGGCACACGTGGTGCAGATCAGTCACCGACATCAGCCGGCTGCAGGAGCCGCAAGCCTTGAAACCGGGCATCCCTGACGTGCACCAGGAGTCGAAGACTCAAAATCAATGTCGACAAAAGTCAGCAAAAAGTCAGTCAAAAAGTGACTGGAGGTACCGCTCTCTCTGGATCTGCGCTGGCTGGTGAGGAAAAAGATATAACTGACGTCAGCGCGCGAGGGCGGCGTCTAAGTAGCTACCGGGACGTCATCCCGGTGACCACGACGCCAACGACGAACGCGGAGTCGACCGACGCCACCTTGCGACGCGCAGGGGTATTGCTGACGAAAAACTTTCCGGATCCAGTCTGATGCCTGGGGGTAATTCTAAGGTAAGGAATCTATAACTAATGGTCTCTTTCAGATCTGTGTACCAATGTCCTGTGTTGCTCAAATGGTGTTAGGACAGTGATTCATGCCAAACTCGAAAAGTAATCACAAAGTGATCTAAACGTAATCTAAAAGTAATTACGAGCATTTTTGAACAGTTTCCAAATCATTTTCTTACCAGCAAAAGTAACCTGAATGTTCCTACAAAGCAAGTGTTCACTGCATTGTGATAAGTGTCATTCTATGAAGAGTTTAACTTACCTGCTACTAAGTATATCTTGGTTATAAAAATAAAACAAAATAACTTTTTATGCAAACAATTGGTCTGGATTGTCTGAGTGTGTGACATCATTTCTTGCCGGAGTGTGTACAACAAATGCTTAACACTACCCTCCTGATAAGCCTGACTGCTCAACCACTCTACCACAAATGAGAGTAAGGTATTATCTACTTTAGCCTCTGCTATACCTCTGGGGATCCACTGGGCGCTGAGCACACTATCTTACTTTGGTGTAGTATATACAGGGCCAGATTCCTACAATTCATTAAAAATTCATATCTCAACGACTTATTAGATTTTTGTCACTTTGGTCTTGTATTTATAAAATTACGTTCTATTTTTCTAACATAGTGTGGAGTCTTTTTGTGGTGTTTTCATTGTGTTACTGTTTAAAGTGTTGCACAAATACTTTACACATTGCCTCTTAAGTTAAGCCTGACTGCTCTGTGCCAAGCTACCATAGGGTGAGCACAGGATAAGTTAGCATGTGTTTGTGACTTATCCTGCTTAGGATTGTGGTTCCTGCTTGGACAGGGTGCATACCTCTGCCAACCAGAATTTCAATTTCTAGCAGACGCAAAAGAGAATGGGAAGATGGAAACCACATACTGGGGCACTGTGAGCTTCTGCTTTATGTCAAAGAGTGTCATGACAACCCCTCCTATGGTTGGCGCTCAAAAGTAAAGATTTTTAGGGATAAATACTTTTACACTGTAACACAGTCAGTTTATGTCTTAGCCTAGAAAGAGGGGACAATAGTTACCCTCGTAAACAGGGATGCACCTTCAGTGGTACCTCGACATCACAGTATTGCCCTAATGCCTCAGAGTAAAATTGGAGTACCTCTCAGTGGCCCCACAAGCTTGTAGGTTTCATGGGGTAGCGGCGGATGACAAAATGTACATGGGCAGGAACTGCACAGCTTTGCCAGGCTATGCAGTGCACATATGGTCAAATGTTGGACATATCAACTGGAGTACAAGAATACTGTGATTCTGGGACACCTATCATAAATAACTTAATTCACTGCGTAAGTACCAGAAAACGGGTAACTGCCTAGATCCCCAAGAAAAGGCCTAAAACGGCAGCATTGACTATTAGGGTGGTGGTCCTTGTTATTTGTTTGAAGGCTTTCAGGATACCAGATTTTGGGATTGGGAGGAGGTGACACCATTTATTTTACCTATGGGTACCAAAAACTGCTGCTGAAGCTTCCAGTCACTCAGATCTCCAGTCTGGTATCCACGGTTGGCCCAAAATCAAAAGTATCTCTTGTACAAGTGCTGAACACATTTAAGGTGGGAAAAGCCTTGTAAATACTAGCGTCTTAGCCTTTAACAAATATAAGCATAGGATAACACTGATCAAATTTAAAGCTGTGTGGCAAAAATTAGGATCATTACCAAACAGACCTACACGCGAGCCATCATACACTTTTATGGGAATAAAACATCTATTTTGTCAGGCTTTCTATATAGTAGTTAAGGCGCATCATTTACAGTATGTTACCAATGGGATCTGTACATACAGGCCAAGTTTGCGCAAGCTGCAGCAAGTAATAAAGCAGGGAAAATTCCAGTATATTCTGCTGCTCCCCTTCATGCATTACTTGTTCAGTGTGCAACGAAAACTTTCCTGCAGTTTGCTGCATCTGTTCAGGGTATAAGAAAAGCTTGCATTACTGCCTGCAATGTATATGTTTTGTGTGTCAGGACGACGCTCTGATTAGTCCTGTCATCTTTGTTGTATGTGGCCCTGGTGTGGAGAAGCTTGCACTGCTGGGTAAGCATATATGCCCAGCCTGTTTGGAAGTGGACCAGTTACTATTGATTTTAGATCAAGCTCTTTCAATGATATCGCTTTTCTGAAAGGTTTCATAACCAGAGGCCCACTTGTAGTATCCGTTTCTCTTTGAAACAAATCAACTTAACAGTGCAGGAATGGATGGGTGACTGCCACCTGGATATGACACGCAGATGCTATGTGGGTCAGCTGATGGAGTCAATCAGTGGTGGAAATTTTGAAGCATCACTTACAGGATATGAAGGAAAAAAGAATTAATAGAGATAAAAACAGGCAAAGAAGAAATCAAGAAATGCAAATTAATATTGCAATAAGAGCAATATTTGAACAGAAGAGAATCAGGTTGTGCTCCACAGTGTTCGCAAGGAGACATGGGCGAGTATTTACATAGGACAAAAAGCTCAGATGTATACAATTCCATCCATATTGATTTCACTAGAACCTTAAAACCCAGCAGGACATTCATGTCTACCTCTAGCACCAAGCTAGAATTACTACCATAAGACAGTGAGTTATCCTTTCAAGGTGACTGGTCTCTACCCACACATCAGCACCAGAGTTGGGATTTGTACGTGCATACCATCACTCTCCTCCTGGTTCTCCTCTTCAATTGATCCTTCGTTGTCATCATCTTCCAGTGCGGAGACTGTTGAAGCAATGCTGTCACACTGTGAAACATCTCGTTCTTCACGTGGCCGCCGAGCAGTCTACAGGAAAAAAAAAGAAAGGAAGCCATGGTAAGTCATTTTTCTTGTTGTGAGAAGGCAAGTGATTTCTTGCATATGTTTAACCAGGAAACAATCTTTTGTTGCTTGAGATGCCAACATAAGGCAAACTTTACAAGAGAATCTGGTGCTCCAAGGAAAACTATTGGAAATTTGGAAAATGTGTACTTCCAAAAACAAATGAAAGGTAAAATAGAGTTCCTCTAAAGAAAGTTGTTTTAATATGATTTGATTCAAGTGGAGCATTTAGTTATGTCAATGCAAATCTTGGTTATAGAATTTCAAAACAGGAAAGAATGGAAGGCTCATCACCGTTCAGAGTGGTCATATTGCATCCAACTTCTATGCAGATTGCGAGCAAGGTTCAGTAACTTCAAAACTACTAAGGAGAGCGACATGTTCATTTCACTTTAACATTTCTTCGTCCTTGTAAGCAGTTTCAAAGAAGTTTAATGACAGCAGTCGAATATCATAATTAGGTCAATAAAAACCAAAGTGGTATGCGCACCAAATATTAGAGTTCTTTAGTTTGCTGGACACAATCATTGGTTAAAAAAAATCTATCAACAGCTTTGTCTCCCATGATCATGGCTCTGCATCCATTAACACATGGATCTTTAAGGTCATATCAAAGAGGGTATAAAAGCAGGCTTCAAGTTTGGGTGCAACAATTCAAGAAATAGACTCTCCTTCCCAAGTCAATAGAAAAAAATATTTAGCATTTACCATGTCTACAAGGCAGGTCATTCACTGACATTAACTGGTTCCTCCTCTACTTAACAGCACAACATTTCATTTAAGAACTCAGATGCTTTTGTTTCTGGGATACCTTGGTAGTGACGGGTAACTGGGCAGTATCGGTGGTGAGCCCCAGGCCCCCAATTCTAATACTATCCATGGGCAGAAATAACTTCACAGACCACAGTGTCACATCCTGCCTGACCGGTTTCTGTGAGCCACAAGTAACACCATGGCACACTTGAAAGGGAGAGAAAAGGATGTCAGGACAATTCTTGGATATTCTCTGTCTGGGTGCTGTAGGACCCTGCCTTTGTCCAACTAGATTTCTGATTCAAATTAAATGTAGTGTTCGATGTGAGAGGACACGGAGGATTGCCATAGTGCACTCTACTACAAACCCACAGACCACATAGCCTTTGGCTGAAGTCTTTTTTCATTTTCAAAAAGCCCTGGCACATGTCATTTTGTGCTAATTTACAATAAGGGAAACAGGAACTACTGAAAAAGTTGGTAGGGTTGCCCCCAAGAACTTTTACCCCATTGGTTATTGTAAGAAACTGGCTCGATATATACTACACCAAAATGAGGTATAGTGTGTATATAGAGTCCAAGTGACCCCAGAGGTAGGCAGAGGTTAAAGTTAGATAGAACCTTACTCTCTATTTGTGGTAGAGTGGTCGAGCAGTAAGGCAGTATCAGAGGACAGTGTTAAGCATTTGATGTACACACTCAGTCAGCAAATGAATTCACACACTCAAGAACTGAACTCTAGGCCAATTGCTTTTGTATAAAAATATACTGTTTTATTTTAGAACCAAGCAAGCCTGGCACAGTTAAGCATAAAATACTTTACAGTAATAAGTTACTGAATGTCGAACAGTTTGAAAATGCAATCGAAATTGTACTTTGTTTGATTTACAGGGGAGCAGTAGTATGCAACACTTAGAAAATACAGTACATTGAAATGAATAGGCTTTTTCAGTAAATTACAGGTAAGTTACTTTTTACGTTACTTTTCTAACTCAGTGCTGGATACCTAGATTCAGCACTGGGACATTTCCTGCAAACAGGTAAGTAAACACGTTTTGGTTATTCGTGCGATTTTTAAAGAATATTTTCAGATTTCAAAACTCCACACTTAAAACTTTTTGGAGAAAAAGTATCAATGTTATCCTATGGAGGAAAAACAGGTTATCGGTTTGTAGGTAAGTAATCGACTGTGGGAGTTAAGGTTCTGGGGGTAGACTCAGGGGTCTCCCAGGGTCAGTGATGCACTGTTGTTGAACCCTCAGCGGCTCTAGGGCGCCCGAGTGCAGAGTGTTGAGGCCCAATGTTATCCTATGGAGGATAGGGGGTCTCGGGTTGGTGGCTGCTGGCAAGCAGGCCACTGGGTTGTGGGAGCAAAGCTCCTAGGGTTTAGGTCAGGGCAAATAGGGAACCAAGTTAGCACCAAAGGTGCACCCTCAGCGACACTAGGGCGGCCGGGTGCAGGGTGCTGTTTTGAGGTCGGGTGCCCTGTTGTTTTCAATGGAGCGCCTCCGGTTAGAAGAAACACTGCAGGCTCGGTGTAAGAAAGTGGCTCTGTATATACTGAACCAAAGTAAGGTTCAGTGTGCACAGAGTCCACAGTCCCCAGAGGTTTGGCAGAGGCTAAAGTTAGATATAACCTTACTCTCTAAAGTGGTAGCTTAGTCGAGCAGTAAGGCAGTATCAGAGGACAGTGTAAAACATTTGTTGTACACACTCAGTCAGCAAATGGTCTCACACACTCAAGAACTGAACTCTAGGCCAATTGTTTTGTATATAAAAATATATAGTTGTTTTATTTTAGAACCAACAATAGGTATCAAAATACTTTCTCAGAATAAAATGCTGTAGTTGTATACTTTCAATAAGCAATAGACTTTTAAATGCAATAGTTACAGTTGTTGCAATAGGCAACACAATTCCAACACAATTATAACATTGAGCTCAATGGGAGTTTTTAAGTAAAAGCAGTTTCAGTTACTTTGCGTATGATTTTCTTACTCAAGGTTGGATCCTGGATTCAACCCTGGTGCTTTTCCTGTAAACAGTTGAAAGAAATCGTTTTTGTTTCACAGGCGATTTTTAAGGATTATTTGTATGTTTCAAAAATTGACACTTAGAAGAATTTCTGGCAAAAACCAGGCAATGTTATCCTACGGAGGAAAATCAAGTTATCGGTAAGTACAGTTGTAATTACTTTTCAGGGTCAGTGCTGGGCACCAAGATCCAGCACTGGGATCTCTCCTGATAACAGGTGAGTAATTTCGTTTTTGTTGATCGGGCGATTTTTAGTGAATATTTTAAAGTTTCAAAACTCGACACTTAGAAGAATTTCCAAGTGAAACCAGTCAATGTTACCCTATGGAGAAAATGTAGGTTATCGGTTTTCAGGTAAGTACTCGACTGGCAGAGTTAAGGTTCTGGGCATAGGCTCAGGGGTCTCCCAGGGTCAGGTAGGTACAGTTGGTACACCCTCAGAGGTACAGGGGCGGCCGGGTGCAGAGTGAGTTAGGCCCAATGTTAGCCTATGGCGGGCAGGGGGCCCTTGGTTGGTGGCTGCTAGCAGGCAGGCCACGCGGCTGTGGGAGCTGGGCTCCTGGTCACTTACACAGGGCAAGTGGGGAAGTAGAATAGGATAGGTGTTGCACTCCCAGGGGCACTCGGGCGGCTGGGTGCAGGGTGCTTTTGAGCCGTCGGGCGCTCAATGGATTTCAATGGAGAAGTTACCAGATGAACAAAGGCTGCAAGCTCGGGGACGGAGATTCTTCAGGTGCGACCACCACTTCGAGAGGTAAGTTGGGAAGCTGTAGGTTAGGTAGGCACCCCGGAGTTGGGCACCGGGGGCGGCAGGGCGCTGGGTGCAGGGGTGTCTTTTCGCATCGGGAAATCTTACCCTCTCCTGGTCGCGGTTGGAGAGGTCCCTGGTTCTGAGGCTCCAGGCGTCGTCAGGAGCGTCGAGGAGGGTCCTTGGGTGCTGGATTCTGGGTCACAGTCGCCGGGGGGACGTCCTCGTGGTCTTTGTCCACTAAGGCACAGGCCGGGCTCGGCGGGTGCAGTGTGTGCAGGAGTCGCGGCTCCTGGCTGGCACCAGGGGTATGTTACTTGCTTTGAGCAGAACCACTGCTCGTGGGAGTCCCAGTCTTTTTAGAGTCACAAGGCAGTCCGGTCCTCCGGGGTTTTCGAGGTTGCTGACCACTGGAGACGCCGGGGTTTAGCAGGAGCAGGTTCGAGGATCGACAGGCCTGTAGGGCTGGGGCCAAGTCAGTTGGTGTCTCCCTCTTGTTAGCAGCTGCACGGCAGGTCTTCTTTCTTCTTGTTCTTCTTGCTTGTTTCGGATTCGGGATCTGAGGAAGGAAGGTTCAGGGTGCCCCTAAATACTAAATTTAGGGGCGTTACAGGTAGGTAAAGGGCAGGGACCACTGGGTCCCTTCCTGGGGTGGAGTACACCCCTATCCTGCCACTCTCCAGTGGGAGGGGGCAGGAGCCTAGTCCTGATTGGGCAGGGCTCCCCATCTTCAAGATGGCAAGAGCCCGGAGATGTGCTTCACCTCGCCTCCCCACCTGAGGGGTGGGGTTGGCAGAGGCTGGCACACCCTTTCCTCACTTGGGGTTTCCCGCCAGTCTTCCCGCCAGAGTGGGGGCTAGAACCGGTGGGGACCAGTTGCTGAGTAAAGCAAGTGGTCTCGGGAGGCTCACAAAGGCGGCATGCCTTTGAAGCTTCCCCCTGCCCATCCTGGGGGAGGAGACCTAGCACCTCGCCCAGGACGTGCATTGTTGCAGGCCCAGGAGAGCGGATGGCTCTCTACCCAGGGGTCCAGCAATATGTCTGCTGGGTGGCAGCCTAGGCAGCCTCTCAGGCAGGACGTGGATTGTGGGTTAGGTTCAGGGGGCAACTCTAAGTTGCCCTCTGTCGTGCATCTTACATTAAATCCCACACTGGCATCAGTGTGGGTTTAATGTGCTGAGAAGTTTGATACCAAACTTCCCAGTCTTCAGTGTAGCAATCATGGTGCTGTGGAGTTCGTGATGACAACCTCCCAGCACCATATACTCTTAATAGCAGCACTGCACTTACAGTGTCCAGGAATGGACCTGGGTACTGTAGGGGTACAGGGCTCATGCACGTGTACTCTCACCACTGGCATAGGGCACCCAGCTAGAGGGGTGACTGAGGTATGCCAGGGCAGTGTGTTTGTGGGCATGGCACACAGGGATGTGTGCCATGTCGACTCTTCACTTTGTTCTGCACCAAGACACGCAGCCTGCAAAGGCAGTGTGTGAGTGTCAGGGTACAGGGCCTCTAAGGGTGGCACAATAAGTGCTGCAGCCCTTAGAGGCCTTCTCTGGTCACAGTGCCCTGGGTACCTGTGGTACCATTTACCAGGGGCTGACATGTGGCCAGAGATGCCAATTGGGTTTAGGCTTCAATGCAGTTTTAGGGAAGGAACATAGGCCCTGGGGCACCTGATTAGCAGGAGCCCAGGGCACACTCAGTCAAAGAACATCAGCAATTCAGCAAAAAGTGGGGGCATACCATGCAGAAAGAGGGCACTTTCTCACACCCGCGCATGGGCAGGAATATTCAAGTGCTTGTGACTATTGATGAGGATCCCTTGGAAGAGAAATGTTTTGTTAGACCGTGTGAATGAGGAAGTGGTGTATTCCTCATTGTGATACTGGTGCATTGCTGTCTGAAGAGGTTGTCTATTCTGCCCAGTGTGACATCACATGCCATGAGAGGGCTAGACTAGTTACACTTCGTCCGCGTCATCCGATGTGCTTGTGGTACGGAAATGTCTTTTACACCCCTGTGTATGAGGCTTGCAGACTCCAGCACGTCTGAAACCTTTTCCATGTCACACCGTTTGTCATTGGTTGCAATGTAGACCTGTGTGGTACAAGTGCCCCGTGCGCCTCAGAGGGCTCGCGCTAGGCTAAAGCCTTATTTATATTTCTGAGGCAGTGTAGGAAGCTGGCTCTGTATATACTATACCAAAGTAAGGTATAGTGTGCACAGAGTCCAGCGGAACCCCAAAGGTAGGCAGAGGTGAAAGTAGATAATACCTTACTCTCTATTTGTGGTAGTGTGGGCGAGCAGTAAGGCTTCATCACAGGGTAGTGTTAAGCATTTATTGTAGACACACTCAGGCAAGAAATGATGTCACAAACTCAAAGATTGAGCTCAGACCAATTTGTTTGTATAAAAGGAAAATGCTACTTACCAGTATGCATCTGTTCTTGGCATGTAGAGCTGCAGAGTTGTACACTTTTGCATAGATCGCCATCTGGTGTTGGGCTCGGATGTTTGCATGTTGTTTTTGTCGAAGAAGTCTTTGTAGTCACGAGGTTGGTGACTCCTCCTTCGGTCGACAGTGCGCATGGGCATCGACTTCATCCTTAGATTGTTTTTGCCACGTAGGGTTAGATGGAGTAGTGAGAAGTAGAAATATGTCCATGTGTAATGTATCTAAGTAAGATAATACTGGAACAGATAGAGGTACCCGGGGAGGCGTGTACAACTCTGCAGCTCTACATGCCAAGAACAGATGCATACTGGTAAGTAGCATTTTCAGTTCGAGGCATATGAGCTGCAGATTGTACACTTTTGCTTAGACTATACAGCAGTTACTTTGTTAGCGGTGGCTACCTGTATCTGTTGCAGTAGTTTGAAATAGTGTTTTTAATACAGCCTGGCCCACACTAGCTTGTTGTTTTGCTTGCACATCTACACAATAGTGTTTTGTGAAGGTGTGTGGTGTATCCCAAGTTGCTGCTTTACATATGTCATCTAGGGGAATGTTCCCTAAGAATGCCATAGAAGCCCCTAGTTTGCGTGTAGAGTGAGCTCTAGGGGTAATGGTTAATGTGCGTTTGGCTTTGATGTAGCATATTTGTATGCATTTTACAATCCACCTTGCAATTCCTGTTTTGGATATAGGATTACCTTTATGAGGTGGGGAGAAAGCTACAAAAAGTTGTTTGGTTTTCCTAAAGGATTTTGTTCTTTCAATGTAGTAGAGTATTGCTCTTTTAACATCTAAGGTGTGTAGAGCTCTTTCTGCCACTGAGTCTGGTTGAGGAAAAAATACTGGGAGTTCAACAGACTGGTTGAGATGAAAGGCAGATACTACTTTGGGTAAAAATGTTGGGTTAGTCCTAAGAACCACTTTGTTATGATGGATTTGCAAAAATGGTTCCTGTATAGTTAATGCCTGGAGTTCATTAACTCTTCTGAGAGATGTGATAGCAACCAAAAAGGATACTTTCCAAGTGAGGAACTGTAGTTCACATTTGTGGAGAGGTTCAAAAGGAGGGCCCATTAGTCTGGTAAGGACTACATTAAGGTTCCACACCGGACAGGGTGGAGCTCTTGGTGGAATTATTCTTTGAAGTCCTTCCATGAAAGCTTTGATAGCAGGAACTCGAAACTAAGATAAATGTTGTCTGTTTTGTAGGTAGGCCGCTATGGCGGTTAGATGTAACCTAATAGATGTATACGCTAGGTTACATTGTTGTAGATGCAATAGGTAACAGATGATGTTCTGAATGGAAGCATCTAGTGGGTTGATCTTGTTATGCGTGCAATAAATGACGAATCGCTTCTATTTTGCCGCATAGCATGCCCTTGTTGAAGGGCGTCTGGCCTCTTTGATAATGTTCATGCAGTCTGGCGGGAGATTAAGATAGCCAAACTCTAAGATTTCAGGAGCCAGATCGCAAGGTTGAGTTGATTGGGATCTGGGTGTCCTATCTCTCCATGGTTCTGAGTAAGAAGTTTGGGTGAGAGGTGTAGCTTGTGATGTGGTACTACTGATAGTTCCAATAGAGTTGTGAACCATGGTTTCCTTGCCCATGTTGGAGCAACTAGGATCATTGTGAGGGAATGTTGTTTGAGTTTCCGCACCACTAACGGAATGAGTGGGAGAGGCGGAAAAGTGTAAGCAAATTTGCCTGACCAATTCATCCATAGCGCATTGCCTTTGGACAATGGGTGTGGATACCTGGATGCGAAGTTTGGGCATTTTGCGTTTTGGTGTGTGGCAAACAAATCTATTTCTCGGTGTCCCCACAGGCGAAAGAATGGAAGAAGAACTTGAGGATGAAGTTCCCATTCGTGGATCTGTTGTGCTTGACGGCTGAGCAGATCCGCAATCTGATTGTGTACCCCTGGTAGATGTTCTGCCAGGAGGTATATGTTTTGCGGAATGGCCCATCTCCAGATGCTTTGAGCTAGGTGTGATAGCTGTAGGGAGTGTGTGTCCCCCCCTTGCTTCTGTATGTAATACATTGCTGTCATGTTGTCTGTACGGATCAGGACAGCTTAGCCTAGAAGGTGCAGTTGAAAACATTTCAACGCTAGGAAGATTGCTAACAATTCCAGGTAGTTGATGTGAAATTGTTTTTGTTGGGGGGTCCAGATACCTTGAATGGTATGCGTTTGAAGATGAGCTCCCCAGCCGGTGAGCAATGCGTCTGTTAGCACTATCTGTGGGACTGGCTCGAGGAACGACCGCTCTTTGGAAAGGTTCTGTGTGTTCCACCATTGCAGAGAGCGATGGGTGCGGTCGTCCACCGACACCAGATCTGTTAGCTGACCTTGAACTTGGTTCCACTGACGTGCTAAGCACTCTTGTAATGGACACATCTGTAGTCTTGCATGAGGAACGAGAAAAATGCAAGAGGCCATCATCCCTATTAGTTGCATGAATACTCGTGCTGGTAGTGAGTTGTGGCTGAAATCTTTGAACTAGCGCCTGTATAGCACTTATCCTGACTGGGTTGGGATATGCTAGGGCTGTGGAAGTATTTACTATAGCTCCTAGATATTGTTGTATTATGGACGGTTGGATTGGGATATGCCCAGATTTACTGTGAATCCCAGACTGTGAAGCAGTTGTATTGTGTGGAGTGTGTGTTGGACACAGCTGTTGCGGGATTTTGCTCTTATGAGCCAGTCATCCAGATAAGGGAAGACATGAATCTGCGGTCTTCTCAAATGGGCTGCAACCACTGCGAGGCACTTGGTGAAAACTCTGGGTGCCGTGGTGACCTCGAATGGTAAAACTTTGAATTGGTAGTGTTGACCATCTACCACAAACCTGAGATATTTCCTGTGAGCAGGATGAATGGGAATGTGGAAGTAGGCGTCCTTTAGATCTAGAGTGGAGAGAAAGTCGCCTTGCTGAAGTAGTGGAAGCACTTGTTGTAAAGCAGAGGTCTTCAAAATTTTTTAGGCCCAGCCCCCCCTGTCAATATCTTTTAGGAGCCGGGCCCCCCCCCATCACTAAAATTTCTGGAAGTTGGGATTTAGCATCTTTGACAACCTGTTTATCCCTGAGGTTTCAGCTGACAACTAATTTTCACAACAGCAAAACAACATTAGCAGGGTTTTGTAAAGTTAAGATTCGTGAGTTGTAAATCTGGCCCACAACCACTGAACTCATTCAACGCCCTTTGATGGGAAACTTTCTTTTGGGGAAAACCACCACAAGGTAGTGCATGTACCCCCACCTTTCAGGACCACATATAATACCATGCAGCCTGATCTAGCGAACAAGCAGAATGATGGCAGACCTGGCAACCACATCATTCTCGGGGCAAGGTCTTTGCTCTGAAAATACATCTCAATAAATAGAAATTCTCACTGCCATATATGTTTATTTTGTATTATCATGTGAAAGCAGTATGGATACCATGGGCCCCGGTGCAGGCAACGAAAATGGCCTCCTTGACTAGAGCTGGGATAGGAATACACAGCAAGTATAAGGGTTTATTGGGCTGAAACTACATTAAGGCTGTGCAGGAGGCTTCTCGACAGCACTATCACAAATGAACAGGAATGGGTGCAAAACTGCAACAAATAGCCTGAAAATGCCGTATTATGGAAAATACTATGGCAAATGGTCAAATGTAATTTTGCCTCAAGCTCTGAAAATGCCTGCATCACAGCAGATTTGCAGAGGCCAAACTGCTGTTAGCTAAAATGCCAGGACTCACAGAGATAAGACTCTCAACTGAGACCACTTGACAACAAAGTGCAAGGCTGCTAGGTCTTCAGCATTTGCACGGCGCAGTTATGCCCTGTGTAAGACCTCAAAGCGCTCTATTTTTTTTTTCAGTTTATTTTTATTTAATGGTTCCTTTTTGTCTGGCTATCAGGGTGTTCCTCTGCCTTTTAGAAAGATTCTCAGCAAAGAAAGCATCACCCGGACCTTGAGAAGGTCGACAGAAGTGACTCCAGAATTGTACCTTTTGGTGTGACCCATAATTAGTAGAATTGGAGTGACTCAGTGGCTGCAATCTGAAAGCCAGCGCGTGGCAAAGTTTCTGGATATTACATTCCGAGTCACTATTATTCCTTTCCCTTCTGGTGGTGTTTAAACCCACCCAAGTTTCGTGAACATTTCCCTGTTTCAAGTACGTGTACAGTCCATGGAACTGTTGCATGCCCTACTTGTGTGTGTATTTATGTGTGAATATCAGCTTGTCTGATAGTGTGAACACCTGTTGAGTGATAATGTTTGTACAAGTGCTGTGAGGCAAAACTCAATTTATGTTTGGCAGTGGTAAAAAAACAAAACAGACGTAGAGCGAAGATGGGGGAATAAGGAAATTATTACTGCAGGAAAATGTTTAAACTTGACCTACAAGTAGCTTTAAATGTCTAGACAGCTGTGCAATGAACCGATGTAAAAGGCAGCAGCTAGGACGCCAAAAGGCACCAGCAAGAAAAGCTAAGGCCAGGGAAGAAGCACCGCTCTCCCTGCAAAGCAGTATATTTTTTTATGTTTCATTTCGTATGAAAGTGAAATTCGCTGCCATTTCCTGCCTTTATGCTGCTGTGTCTCGGATTAAAGGAATGTCAAAGTTGACGCCTCCACACAGTTATTTGCTCTGACTGCTGCCTCCAAACAGAGAGTCCTGTTTGCGATGGCCATGATTCGAGAATAAACGGCAGTAAACGTGCTTCACACGTCGGAATGAATGATGTAAAGGGGAAATCTTTCTGTGAAGCTCGCGCCCCCCCTGAGATGTTTCCACGCCCCCCTTGGGGGGCGCGCCCCACAGTTTGAAGACCTCTGTTGTAAAGTGACCATGTGGAAGTGGCCTGATTGGATGTAGAAGTTGAGCGGTCTGAGGTCCAGTATTGGCCTGAGAGAGCCGTCCTTTTTTGGAATTAGAAAATAGAGGGAATAGACCCCTGTGCCTTGATGAGGCAAGGGAACCGGCTCTATTGCATGTTGTTGTAATAGCGCAAGAACCTCTTGTTTGAGAAGCGTGAGGTGTTCTGATGACATTGGACGCTGTTTGGGAGGAATGTTGGGAGGGATAGAAGTGAGTTCCAGGCAATAACCATACTGGATAATTTGTCTTACCCACTTGTCTGTTGTGATGGAATTCCAGACAGGCAGGAACTGTGAGAGACGTCCCCCGACAGGAGTGGGATGATCGGAGGGAAGCGCAGGGAAGTCACCGTTTAGTATTATGGGAGCTGTGGGTGTTATTACCTCTGCCTCTGCCCTTGTTGTTGTTCCCCCTGTAACCTCCTTTAGAGTATCCTCTGGAAAAGGAGCCCTGGTTGGGACTTTTGTAGGACGAGGACGGGTGTTCTGGTGTATTTGTTTTGGAGCCTGCTCTATAGAAGGAACGCCGAAAGGAGCCTCTGGTAGAGGGTGACTGTAGGGCTCCCATGGACTTGGCAGTCTCTGTGTCCTTTTTTATCTTTTCCAAAGATGTGTCCACTGCAGGGCCAAAGAGGTGCTCATGGTCAAAAGGCTGATTAAGGATAATATTTTGTACCTCTTGTTTAAAACCAGATACCTTAAGCCAGGCATGTCTGCGTAGCAAAACACTGGTATTTACTGCGCGGGAGGCGGTGTCCGCTGCGTCGAGCGCGCATTTGATGGATGTGTTAGTGATGAGTTTGCCTTCCTGTATAAGGTCATTGGCTTTGTCTTGATATTGAGGTAGGTGTTGAATGAGCTTTTCCAGCTCATCATAGTGAGCCCTGTCATACCTCACCAGGAGGGCTTGTGGGTTGGCTATTCTCCAGTAGTTTGCAGCTTGAGACGCCATACGTTTACCTGATGCGTCTAATAATTTAGATTCTTTGTCAGGAGGTGGTGTGTCACCTGACCCCAGAGAGTTTGCTCTCTTGCGTGCATTGGCTACAACCAGGGAATCTAAAGGAAGTTGACCCTTGATGTATATGGGGTCAGTGGGAGCTGCCTTGTATTTCTTATCTATTCTGGGGTTAAGAACCCTAGCTCTAACTGGGTCTTTGAACACCTCAGGAGCGTGTCTAATAAGACCTTTTAGCATTGGCAAGACATGAGCAGATTTTTGTGGCTGGTCAAAGGTTTCTAGAAGAAAATCGTCTTCTACAGGGTCTGAGTGTAGTTTGACTCCATGGTATGTTGCGGCCCTATTTATTAGTTGGGCAAAACCCACATTGTCATCTGGCGGAGATGGTTTTGAGGGGTAGAAGTCCGGATCATTATGTAGATCAGGATCGGTATTAGTCATGCCATGGGTCTGGATCCTGTGGTGGCTCATCAGGATCCTCAGTGCCTAATGGTACTACATCTTCATCTTCTTGCCCATCCCCATGTGCATCGTCACTATCCTCTGGTTGTGGAGAATGTGCTGGAGAAATGAGTAAATTAGGGTTAATTGGTGGAGGGGGTGAAGGTGGTGGTGAAGTATTAGTAGCTATGTGTATTTTCTTTAGAGGAACTGGTGCATGTGGTAAATGTTCTGGTTTCCTCTTTGTAGGTAACTTAGTAATCATATGACCAGTCTTTGGATGAATTAAGATGGTGGTTTGCTTCGGATCGGGGAGAAAAAGTTCTTCTGAATCGATAGTTTTCTTCGGTATGGAAGATTTCTCCTTGGAAACTGGTCTTGGCTGTTTAGTGACAGTGTCCGGTATAGCTTTCCCTGGCTCCGAGACCTTCGGTGCGGGTTGTTTCGGCTCCGAAGGTGTTTGTTTGGGAGGTTTAGTTATGGAAGGCTTCTCCTTTGAAGTTTTCGGCTCCGAGGTCTTGGGTGCCGAAGGCTTATCCGTGTGCTTCAGTGCCGAGGTCTTATCCGGATGCTTCGGTGTCGAGGTCTTATCCGGCAGCTTCTGTGCCGAGGGGTCTTTTGCCGGTTTCGGTGCCGAATATTTTTCCGGTGCCGACGGAGTGGGTCGTGGCATCTCGGGCGACTTAGCTTTCGGTGCCGAAGATGGTTTTTCGGGACTGGGTGGCTGGCTCGAGCCGGAAGGCTTTTCTTTGTTCTTCGGAGCCGGGCCCGGAGGCGGGGCGCTCGAAGTCTTTGTTCGGTGTGTGCCTGAGCCCGGGGGCGAAGGTGACACCAGAGCCTTTGTTATGGGCTTGGGTAGGGCAGGGGTCTCGGTACTCGCGTCCCGTTGAGCCGGGGTGACGTCATCTTCGGAGTCGTCTGCTTCGGAGACCGAGACCTGTTCTGGTTCCGGCAGGCTGTTGGGACCTGGATGGAAGATGTCTGGAATGGAACTTGTGCCTGGGGACATCTCGTGGCGTCGAGCTAGACGATCCCGGATGGTCTTCTTGTACTTGAATGAAAGACAAGCCTCACAGTTGTCCTCTCGATGTTCTGGAGAGAGGCACAGATTACAAACAGAATGGAAGGCCGAGTGTGGGAATTTAGCACCACACTATGGACATTTTTTAAAGGGAGTCCGTTCCATCGACGTCCGTCGTTACCGGCGCGGGTAGGCCCAGCGGCCCGCGTCGAAGTTCGCAAGATGTCGAAGGTTTTCGAAGTTTTCGTCGAGGGTGCGTCGAAGGGTACGCGATTGAGACAATACCGTCGGTTAGCTGTGATTGCGCGTCGAAAGGGGGTTCGATAACGACACCGACCCGGAGCGCAGCAAGTCACATCCGAACCCGATGGCGGAAAAAAACAATCTAAGGATGGAGTCGATGCCCATGCGCACTGTCGACCGAAGGAGGAGTCACCAACCTCGTGACTACAAAGACTTCTTCGACAAAAACAACATGCAAACATCCGAGCCCAACACCAGATGGCGATCTATGCAAAGTGTACAATCTGCAGCTCATATGCCTCCAGCTTATTATTTAGTTATTTTATTTCTACAACCAAGCCAGGCCTGGTGCAGGTAAATGAAAGAATACTTTGCATGTATATTGCAGTTGAAATGTAATTGAAATGCAGTTGGGTGCAATTGGTTTGTTTACAGGTAAGTCAACAGTCAAAATTACTATGAACGTTACTTTTCAGATTACTTTGTACGTTACTTTTCAGATTACTTTTTAAGTAACTTACTCAGTGTGATATGCCTAGCTTTCACACTGGCACATTTCCTAAAGAAAAGGTAAGTAATTCAGTTTATATACATTTGCAGTTTTTCAAGGTTTTATACAAACCAACTCCACACTTAAAAGATTTTTCACAGAAAAGCAGTCAATGCAGTCCTATGGGAAAAAACTGTGTTATCGGTTTAATGTTAAGTAATTAGGTTTTGGAGTTGGTATTCTGGGATTAGAACCAGGGTTCCCCCAGGGTCAAGGATGTACTCTCATAGCACTCTCAGCGTCACTAGGGCGGCCGGGTGCAAAGTGCAGAGGCCCAATGTTATCCAATGGGGAATAGGGGGCATCCGGTTGGTGGCTGCTCACGAGCAGGCCACAAGGTTGTGGGAGCAAAAGCTCCTGGTGTTAGGCTCAGGGCAAAGGGGGATCCGATTTAGCACACAAGGAGCACCCACAGTGGAACAGGGGTGGCTGGGTGCAGGGTTCTGTTTTGGCGTGGGGTGCTCTGTTGATTTCAATGGGGATTCTCCGGTTACAACAAACACTGCAGGCTCGGGGACGAAGATCTTCTGGAGGAGACCACCGGTTGGAGAGGTAAGTTGGGATGCCTGGGAATGCTGAGACACCATCGATTAGGCCACCCAAGGCCGTGGGACATCGGGTGCAGTGGTGTCTTTTGGAGTCTGGTTTTTCTTACCGGCTCCGGTCGCGGTGGGTGGGGTTCCTCCAGAAAGGGGCTGCAGGTGTCGGTTGGAGACTTCAGACAGGTCAGGGATCACCAGATCCCAGGTCAGGATCTCCGGGGAGACCTCCTCATGATGTAGGGCCACTCGAACTCGGGCCGTCGGGTGCAGAGTGGTGCAGACTCGCAGATTTTGGAGGAGCCAGAGTCTGTTGGTGAGCAAATCAGGTGCTCATGGGAGACAGTCTGGTTTGGGAAGGCAGGGCAGGTCCTCCGGGTTCTTGGGGGCTGCTGGCTGCAGGACACACCAGGATATTGCTGGAGGAGGTTCGAGGTTGAGAAAGGCTGGTAGGACTTGTGAGAAAGTGCCCTTTTTCTGCATGGTATGCCCCCACTTTTTGCTGAATTGCTGATGTTCTTTGACTGAGTGTGCCCTGGGCTCCTGCTAATCAGGTACCCAGGGCCTATGTTCCTTCCCTAAAACTGCATTGAAGCCTAAACCCAATTGGCATCCCTGGCCACAGGTAGGTCCCTGGTAAGTGGTAATACAGGTACCCAGGGCACTGTGACCAGGGAAGGCCCCTGAGGGCTGCAGTACTTATTGTGCCACCCTTAGAGGCCCTGCACCTTTTCACTCACACACTGCGTTTGCAGGCTGCGTGTCTTGTTGCAGAACAAAGTGAAGAGTCGACATGGCACACATCCCTGTGTGCCATGCCTACAACCCACTGCCCTGGCATAGGTCAGCCACCCCTCTAGCTGGGTGCACTATACCAGTGGTGAGGGGACAGGTGCATGAGCCCTGTACCCCGACAGTGTCTAAGGCCATTCTTAGACATTGTAAGTGCAGTGCTGCCATTAAGAGTATATGGTGCTGGGAATTTGTCATTACGAACTCCACAGCACCATAATGGCTACACTGAAAACTGGGAAGTTTGGTATCAAACTTCTCAGCACATTAAACTCACACTGATGCCAGTGTGGGATTTAATGTAAAATGCACAACAGAGGGCATCTTAGAGATGCCCCCTGAAACTCGACCAACTTTTAGTGTCCCGACTGAGTGGCTGCTTAGGCTACCACCAATAGACATGTATCTGGACCCCTGGGTCGAGAACCTGCTGCTCTCGGGGGCCTGAAACAATGCACATCCTGGGACGAGGTGCCAAGCCTCCTCCCCAGGATGGGCAGGGTTCACAAAGGGAAGCTTCAAAGGCATGCCGCCTTTGTGAGCCTCCCAGACCATTTGCTGCTTTCAGCAACTGGTCCCCACTGATTCTACCCCCCACTTTGGGCGGGAGAACCGGCGGGAAAAACAAGTGAGGGAAAGAGGTGTGCCCACCTCTGCCAACTCCACCCCTCAGGTGGGGGAGGCGAGGTGAAACAACTCCGAGTCCCCGCCATCTTGAGGATGGGGGGACCCAACCAACCAGGGACAGGCTCCTGCCCCCCTCCCACCGGAGGGTGGCACGATAGAGGGTGTACCCACCCCAGGGAAGGGACCCATTGGTCCCTGCCCTTTACCTACCTGTAACACCCCTAAATCTAGTATTTAGGGGGCACCCTGAACCTTGCTTCCTCAGATCCAGAAACGACAAGAAGAAAAGAAGAAGAAGGACCGAACAGCCGTGCAGCCAGCTAACAAGAGGAAGACGCCCACTGACTTGGCCCCAGCCCTACAGGCCTGTCTCCCCTCAAACCTGCTCCTGCAAAATGCGGGTGTGTCCTGCAGCCAGCAACCTCAAAAACCCCGGAGGACCTGCCTGCCTTCACTTCTAAAGATTGCTTCTCCCGTGAACACCGGATTTGTTCAACTGCAACCTCTGGCAGCAGCCGGAGACCGCGAATCCAGCCCACTCTGCACCCGCCGAACCCGGCTCGAGCTCGAGTGGAAAAACACCACGAGGAGGTCTCCCCGGCGATCCTGACCCGAGATCCGGCGACCCCTGACCTGCCTCCAGCTGACGCCTGCAGTCTAAATCCAGAAGGCCCCCCCTAACCGCGACCCGGAGCTGGTAAGAAAATCCGACCCCAAAAGGCACCCCTGCACCCGACGCCCCACAGCCTTGTGTGCCCAAACCAACGGTGCCGAACCAACCCCTAACTTCCCAACTTACCTCTCGAAGTGGTGGTCGCACCCAGAAGTCCTTCGTCTCCCTGCCTGCAGTGCTTTTGCAAACTGGAGGTTCTCCATTGGAAACCATAGGGCGCCCGACGTCGAAACAGCACTCTGCACCCGGCCGCTTCAGTGCCGCTGAGGGTGCACCTTTTGTGCTACTTTGTTTCCCCATTTGCCCTGACATAAACCCTAGGAGCTTTGCTCCCACAACCCAGTGGCCTGCTTGCCAGCAGCCACCAACCGGAAGCCCCCTATCCCCCATTGGATAACATTGGGCCTCAACACTCTGCACCCGGCCGCCCTAGTGCCGCTGAGGGTGTAACAAGAGTGCATCACTGACCCTGGGGGACCCCTGAGTCTAACCCCAGAAGGATAAGTTACTTACCTGTAATCCTAGTTCTCTTCCAGGGGTATCCTCATCAAAGTGAATATTCCTGCCCATGTGTGGGGATCCCGGAAATAATAAAAATTATATATGAAAAACATATATACAGCTCTATATGTATATACATATATCATTTTTAGGTCTCGGCTGGCGATAGCAGCGCGCATGCGCTGCTCTCGGCATTCGAGAGCTTCTTGGAATCAATACAGATTCCGAAGCTCTCGGAGGCGGAGTTGAAGCCCCGCCCATCTTTTTAATTGGGTAGCGTCATCTTCCATGCAAAACGCTGGCTTCTGATTGTAAAGGAGGCTTCTTAGTCCCTCCTTGTTGCCGCCTGGTCTCCTTTTGGCCCCGCCCACCGGGATTGGATCGTTTACTGGCGGCGTGACACTCTCTCCTTCATTAGTCGGTACGCACTTTTTTCTTCACATTCGGCTATGGCAAACTCAGCCGCGTGTTTATTTTCGCATCGCGCTTTCACTTAAAGTGAAAGCGTGATTTGAAAATAAACACGCGGCTGCCTTTGCGGTACCGCGCTTGTTTTACTTGCTAAATAATGGCGGCCGCAAGTCTTCTCACGCGACTCGGACAACTCGTTTTTTTTTTATGTACATAATAAATATTGACGCCGCACATCTTGATTTCTCATGTATTTATTTTCTCGCCTTTTGTCTGTAATGTCAGGGCCGCGCTGCTTTGGTTTAATGTTTCGCTTTACATGTTCACACTTTTTTCTTTATTATTGTAACATAAGTATCAGCTTTGATTCATTGCCTCTGTCACAGGACCACCCGAACAAAATGATAATGTATCCCTCTGGGACAGGCACAGAGCTTGAGAACCCCAGCACGCAATGACGTGCTGCCCAATGGCACGTCCGGTCACTAAATGTTAGACCCGCCTCTCCCACGGGATTAACAGTTCAAGTGCTTTGGCTACTGAGCATCAAAATTGCTGAAATTCTTCTCAAGCCTTTTCATCGCATGGTTAACTTGAGTGGGAAGTGGAGGCTACGCTGATCATACATTCCTTATTAATAAGTTACATATTTTACATTAACACGGAAGTATACATTAAAACGGGAGTTGGAAACGGATAGGCCTCATCATGAATTCATTTACAATGTGTATATAAAAAGCAGTGCTGCACTGTCTATAAAAGTTAAAACATAGTTTCAGAACTCCCAAACACGCGGAAGCCGAGGCCTCAATCGCATCTCCGTGATTGAGCTACAGATGGGCGTGCTAATGAAAGCTCGAGCCAGGCTCGGAGTCCTGAGAGAACCTCCAGCCCATAACGAGCCGAGCTCTCAAGTGGATTCTGCCCGTCACCTTCGCTCCACTCAGGATGTTTAGTTTCGGCCACAGCTCCCAACTCTGAGCCTGTTGCTGCATGAGTTTACAATCTGCAGCCTGCGAGAGCCAGCTACATTCACTGGCCTGTGTTCACCGGCGTATGCCTGGTCATTGGTTCCCAGAGTTTGGGATTCTCCCTAGTAAACTGATGTTCTGCCATGCCCGAGCTCCTGTTGAACAGTCTGCTGCATTTCATTTTATCTTTTAAGATTCGTGTCGACTCTCAGTCGGAAAATGCTCTGCCGGCCCCCTAGAGGTGGATGGATTCTGCCTGGCACCTTCCCTCTACCCAGGGTGTAGCATTCCAGGCAGAGCTGCTGACTTTGACCCTGTAGCTGCTTGTGTTTGTAATTAGCAGCCTGGGAGAGCCAGGTTCAAGTGTCGGCGTGGGATCAGCATCCTGTGATTCTGGGCAAATCACTTAATCTACCCTGCCTTAAATTATGAATGTGACCTACTCAGGGCTTTAAGTGGGATGAAAAACCTGGGGTGTCGCTCAAAGGGGCGTGGCCAATGTAATTAAGGGCGTGTCTTAAAAACAGTAAGCTAAAAATCTGTGCTTAGCATAGTGTGTCTCCCGACTTCTATTTTGCTGCTTCTGTCATTGCACCCAGATATATGATACAACAAGTAACATCATACCTACAAGTCAGGACTATTGGTTTTGTCAATAGTTGTCAGTTGCATAAGATAAATAAGCAGCAACTATGGCTTGTATATAATATTGAAAAAGCTTCCACTTAAAGCCCTGGTGACACCACGACAATGTTGCTGCTCCTGAGTTTCAAAAATAGAAGGGAAATCCAGAGAGAAAATGACTCTTTAAATGATTACCCTTCCCCTACAACGCTCACCTGCCATGACGTCATGCCGTAACTTCTCCACTAGTGAGAAGTGAGCAGTGTGAGCAGCGCACATGATGTGCCTGCTGTCACTGCAGTCCGGAAAAAAACGTACCACCTGTGCCAGGGCACAAAACAGAGCCCGATAGAGACCTGTTTCGAGGCCTCCTTTAACAAGCATTAAAAATGCAATAGGTATCGCCTTTTATTAAGTTAAAGCCATTTGCTTTGCTAATGGTATTGTATAGCAAAGCAAATGGCTTTAACTTAATCAAAGGCGAGACCTATTGCATTTTTAATGCTTGTTTCTCATAGCAATGCAGCCCCCATCTAGGAGGCTAAACGATGTAATAACGCATAAACTGCTTTTGCAAACACATAATATATGTATAAAAACACAGGAGGGCAAGTAGCACTTGAACTCTGTTTTTGAGGGGAAACAACCTTTAGAACGCATGCATTACATCGCATGCCATTAGATCGCGGTTTTTACAACGAAAGTCGTTACAACGACTTGCACTGGAGGGCGCTATAGGACAAGGAGTAGTTTAAATTACTATCCAACACCTTCCCTACTGTACGTAGGCTGGAGTTGGAATAGTAAATTAAACTACTCCTAAGTCCAGCGCCCTCCAACGCAAGTCGTTGTAACGACTTGCGTTGTTAAAACCGCGATCTAATGGCATGCAATGTAATGCATGCGTGGTATCGTCATACATCCGTTTTTGAGTAAACCTCATGAAAAAAACTGCAAATAAAGCAGACTGCAGGCCTACAGGCTGCATTGTAAACCAATAGCATAGAAAATGAAAGCATTTTCATACAAAACTGGCACTGTGCCTTTAAGGCAGCCATGACCCCTAGCTTCCCATCATGCCTCAGGGGTGACAGGTCAGTTGTCCTTTGCGTAACCCTGAAGATCAGGGCACAAAGATATCCTTTTTAACAATGAAGAAAAATCTCATTTGCCTGGGGAGGCGGGTGGGTTGCTTATGACTTTGATGAGGATACCCCTGGAAGAGAACTAGGATTACAGGTAAGTAACTTATCCTTCTCTTCCAGGGATCCTCATCAATAGTCATAAGCACTGAATAGAATAGCAAGCCCATCTTCCACCTGCAGGCAAATGAGAGTGAATGACCCAACATACAACAACAGCCGCAATCAGCTGCTGAACAGATTCCTCAAGGAGGCCTGGCCTACTTGGGTGTCTGCTCTGGTGTCCGAATCTAGACAATAGTGCCTCGTAAATGTATGGACGGACCTCCAAGTTGCCGCCTTACAGATTTCAGAGATAGGCATGTTGTGTAGAAAAGCAGTCGTAGCCGCTTTTCCTCTCGTGGAATGCGCCTTGGGAGTAGGCCCAAGGGGCCTTTGCGCTAATTGATAAGCTAACTTGATGCACGAAACTATCCATCTGGAGATGGACCATTTTGAAGCTGGAAAACCTGTTCTGATCGACCCATAGTTAACAAATAGTTGATCAGATTTTCTCATGGACTTGGACCTATCCAGATAGAATTTTAAAACTCTTTTTAGGTCACACGAGTGTAAAGCCCTCTCAGCTGGAGTGGAGGGATTAGGGAAAAAGGTGGGCAGAGAGATGGTCTGATTCACATGGAAATCTGACACCACCTTCGGAAGGAAGGAGGGATGAGTCCTCAATACGACCCTATTAAGATGGAAAACAGTATAAGGTTCCTTAGAGCAGAGGGCCTGTATTTTGCTCACTCTGCGAGCCGACGTGATCGCTACCAAGAAAACCGCCTTCCAAGTGAGGTGTTGCAAGGTTGCTTTGTGGATGGGTTCAAAAGGTGGACCCATCAACTTTGATAGCACCAGGTTCAGCTCCCAGGGTGGTAAAGGAGGCCGGACCGGAGGGTAGACCTTTTCAGACCCTGTAAGAAGTCTTTCACAACCTGTAACTGAAAGAAAGAAGGCTGAGAAGGCGAGCGCCTATATGCAGTGATAGCTGCTAAGTGCACCTTAATGGAGGGAAACTTCAAGCCCCCTTTAGACAGGTAAAGCAGGTATGGTAGAATAACCTCCTCCTGCCCTTTGGTTGGGTTACAATTGTTTTGAACGCACCACATATAAAAACGTTTCCACTTGCACGCATACGAGTTTCTAGTGGACGGCCTTCTTGCTTCTTTTAAGATGGACATGCAGTCTTGTGGTAGTCCTAAATGGCCATACTGGAGGACCTCAGGAGCCATGCTGCCAAGTTCAGTGAGGTTGGGGTGATGAATCCTCCCGTTCATCTTGGACAGCAGGTCCGGTCTGCATGGCAGCCTCCTGTGAGGACATTCTGACATGTGCAGAAGGTCCGGGTACCACCATTGTCTCGGCCAGTCCGGGGCAATCAGGATCATCCTCGTGTGCGAATGAGACAGCTTGGTCACCACCTTCGGGATGAGAGGAAGGGGTGGAAAGGCGTACACAAATGCCCCTGACCAGTCTATCAAAAGGGCATTCCCCTTCGACCCTGGCCGGTAGAAACTTGAGGCGAAGGCTCAGCATTTTGTATTTTCGTCGTCCGCGAAGAGATCGATGCTGGGACGCCTGGAAGATGCCTTCGACGACCTCGTCGTTGAGAACCCAGTCGTGTCTGTCTTCGAAGAGTCGACTGAGAGCATCCGCTCTCGCGTTCTGTTCTCCCGGCAGGTGTACCGCTGTGATTGATAGGTTCCGTGCCAGGAGCCAATGCCAGAGAGCTTGAGCTTCCAGCAACAATGTGCGTGAGCGAGTTCCCCCCTGTTTGTTCAGGTAGTACATGGTGGCGGTATTGTCCATCTGTACTAAGATTGAACTTGCCTGAATCGAAGTGAGGAAAGCCTTGAGGGCCAGGTGAACTGCTCTCAGTTCCAGCATGTTTATATGATATGACCCCTCTTTCAATGACCACTGACCTTGCGTCTGGAGAGACCCCATGTGGGCTCCCCAGCCCTGGAGGGAGGCGTCCGTGATCAGTGTTTGAGAGGGAGGTGCTTGATGAAAAGGTATCCCTATTTGCATATTCTCCTTCATCCACCATGGGATGGATGCTCTTGCTGCGTTTGAGAGACTTATTTTGTCATCCCAGCGAGCTGTTTGCTGGTCCCACTTGTCCTCCAGATCCTGCTGTAGAGGACGCATTCGCAGCCTGGCATTGGGGACCAGGAAGATGCAGGATGCCATCGACCCTAACAGGGAGGCAATCCGACAAACTGACAGCATTCTGTTGTCTAAAACAAGTTTGCATTTCTGTATGATGGAAAATTGTCTCTCCTCCGAAGGAAACACTTTTCCTACCTTGGAGTCTACCAGAGCTCCTAGATAATGTATTCTCTGTGTGGGTTGTTGCGTCGATTTGTCGAAGTTCACATGAAGGCCCAGCCGGTGACATCTCTAGGCATTGTAGGAAATGACTCCTCACGCTGTGGGGAGAGGGACCCTTCAACAGCCAGTCGTCCAGGCACGGGTACACGAAGATGCCTCTGCGGACCAATGGTAGCAGGGGTCTAGATGCTGCCCTTTGGTGTAAAGTCTCAAAGATAACAGAGGACGAACTCTGTCGAGTTGGCATAGGGATGTTTAGTTTCGCCGCCCCTCTGCCAAGCACGTTCTGAAAAGTGCCCACGTCATCCACCAGAGAGACCCTCGACGGTGGGCTGTCAGTAAGAGTAGGTGAATAGTCTCTGTGTGACGTGTGTGTGGAAGAGGAGGAAGGTGTTGGAGATCTGTGTCTTCTCCTCCTGCTTCTGGATCTAGATCTCCTTCTGTGAGAGTGCGCAGGAGTGCGAATGCGATCCCTGGCTCTTGATGGAGTACGATCTCTATCCACCGCCTGTACCAGCCGAGCCAACGGAGATCTGTGAAGGGGGCTCGAGTAATGCTGTGCCCCTGTGGCCGTGGTTCAGTGATGCAAGGGCCTGTTCCATCTTGGTGATAGATGGATGGAAGGCGCACTTTGCCCTTCTCGCCCCTCAGGAGAATGTGGAGGAGGAGGAGAGCTCTCTCTTTCTTGTGTAGGCCTGGTCGGCGAATCTTGATGTCCCCTGGACACTGGACTGCTGGACGTCGAGATCACGACCTCCGGAGATCTTGACGATGAACCTCTGTGAGAGCTGGGAGAACATGTTCTCGACGTCGGTGACGGCAATGTAGACAGGCTCACCGGACGTGAGGCCTCTTTGGACTGGTGCCTCGACGTCGATCTGGAACGTCTCTGGACCGACTTCCTTCTCGACGTCGACCCGGCAACGGTGACGCCTGTCTTTACATCGACTTTCTCCTCTTGGACGGAGGACTCAATCTCGCAGTCGACCGGTCTCTCGATTTCGAACATCTACCTGACGCCGACGGAGTACCGTGTTGTGACGTCAGCCGTGCTACCGTCGACGGAGACTTCTGCTTCGACGTCGGCGACGGAGTCTTGCGCCTCGTCGTCGAAGATCTTTGGACTGACCTCGACGGAGACTTTTGCCTCGACGTCGATCGCCATTGATGTGGCGACGACGGAGTGATTTGCCTCGACGTCGATCGCCTAGCCAGCGTCGACGGAGATTTGCTCCTTGACGTTGATCGTCGCCTGGTTGACGACAACGGAGGGCCCTTTACCTTCGTCGACGTTGAGAGCATTGTCCTCGATTTCTTAGAAGAGTGATGCTCCGGCACCACCGTAGTCTTCGACGACGATTTCTTCGCCGTCGGCAGCCTCGACGCCGATTCCGACGCCGAAGTAGAACAGGTTGGGACCTCGTCTCTCGACGTCGACCGAGTTCTCTTTTTCTGCTGCCTCACTGGAGACCTACCTCTTTCAGAGAGGCCAGAAAGTCGAATTCTCTCCCTTTCTTTGATGGTCCTTCTCGACAGCTTCTTGCAATGATGACAGTTGGCAGAAGAGTGAGAATCAGGGAGGCCGAGAATACACACAGGGTGTGTGTCTGTACTAGCCTTCTTCTTGCCACAGGCAGGGCAAGGGTCAAATAAGGAAGGCATTTCTGACAGAAATAAACCTTTTCTGGAGCACAAAAAAGGCTTCACTCTCATTCTAATGCTAAAAGACGTCGAGTGAAAGCAAAAATCTTCAAAAAAAATCAGGTGATTTTTGACAAAGTCAAAAAAAGGGAAGAGCTGTGAATCCAGGGTCCTGACTGAAGGAGCCGGAAAGAACAACTGACCTGTCACCCCTGAGGCATGATGGGAAGCTAGGGATCATGGCTGCCTTAAAGGCACAGTGCCAGTTTTGTATGAAAATGCTTTCATTTTCTATGCTATTGGTTTACAATGCAGCCTGTAGGCTAACAATGTCTGCTTTATTTGCAGTTTTTTTCATGAGGTTTACTCATTAAAAACAGAGTTCAAGTGCTACTTGCCCTCCTGTGTTTTTATACATATATTATGTGTTTGCAAAAGCAGTTTATGCGTTATTACATCGTTTAGCCTCCTAGATGGGGGCTGCATTGCTATGAGAAAAAATGATATATGTATAGCCACCTTCCCCCTAAAGAAACCATTTGGCTGAAACAAATAAAAGGATTCCGAAAGTGCGGTAAATGCAAGGCGTGTCGGAACAGTGAGAACATAACCCAAGTAATACTTGAGAGAATAGGGAGGAATTGGATAATTCCCAAATTCATTACCTGTACCACGGATTTTGTAGTATATGTCATCACATGTCCGTGTAATCTCTGGTATATAGGCTCTACCACATTTCCCATAAAAAAACGAATTCTAGAACACTGGAGGGCCATAACCAATAAGGATGTTAGCTACAGTACAGGAAAACATTTTGCGGACAAACATAATGCAGACTGGACGAAAGCCAAATTCTTTGGTCTGGACGCACAAGTTACTAACTTGTGTAACGATATATCTGTAAGAGACAGTAGTTAGTGACAGATTCCTTACCTTAGAATATCCCCAGGCGTCAGGCTGGATCCGGAAAGTTTTTTGCGTAGCAGTACCCTTGCGCGTCGGTAGGCGGCGTCGTGCGGCTCCGCGTCCGTCGTCGGCGTCGTGATCGCCGGGATGACGTCGCGGGCAGTACTTAGGCGCCGCCCCTGCGCGCTGACGTCAGTTCTGTACACGACTTTCCGCGCCAGGAACGCAGAGCCATGCAAGAAGCTGACATAGGTGTCTGAAAAATACTAGGGCCCTGAAAGGGATGTCCTTAACCCTAGAAATCAGTTCGCAGAACGGGGAGGATGGGTGGGCGGTAGGAATCTGTCACTAACTACTGTCTCTTACAGATATATCGTTACACAAGTTAGTAACTTGTGCATCTGAAAGAGACACGTTAGTGACAGATTCCTTACCTTAGAATAGATACCCCAGCAATACCAACCCCGGTGGTGGGTCTGCGAACAAAGATCAGACAAGGAAGTCCTGGAGGACAGAACGGCCAAAGAAGCCGTCCCTCCGGACCTGACTGTCAAGGCAGTAATGCTTTGTAAACGTGTGCAGCGAGGCCCACGTAGCTGCCTGACAGATAACCGGCAGCGGAACACCGCGGCCCAAGGCCGTGGTAGCAGCCGTTGCCCTGGTGGAATGGGCACGCAGCCCAACAGGAGGCTCCTTTTTAGCCAAAGAATAGCAGGTCTTGATGCACAAGGTAACCCAGCGGGAGATGGTCCTCTTGTGCACCGCCCGACCTTTTGGCGCCCACGTAGCCAATAAAGAGCTGGTCATCCACCCGGAAGTGTTTTGTGCGGTCAATATAGAAGGAGAGCGCACGTTTTGGGTCCAGACGGTGGAGCCTCTCTTCCTCTCTGGAAGGATGCGGAGGCGGAAAGAAGGTGGGCAAAGTGATGGTCTGCCCAATGTGGAAAGCAGTAACCACCTTTGGCAAGAAGGACGGACGCGTCCGAAGAACAACCTTGTCTGGATGAACAGACAGAAAGGGAGGTTTGCAAGATAGAGCCTGGAGCTCACTCACCCGCCGAGCGGAGGTGATGGCCACCAGAAAGGCTGTCTTCAGAGTCAGAAGACGAAGAGGACAGTTATGTAGAGGCTCAAAGGGAGCGCACATTAAAAAGGTAAGAACCAAGTTTAAGTCCCACTGAGGCATCACAAACGGAACAGGAGGGAAGAGGTGAGTAATGCCTTTTAAGAACCTGTTAACAACAGGGGACTTGAAAAGGGAGGGCTGATCAGGGAGCCTGAGGAAGGCCGAGATAGCACAAAGATAACCCTTGATGGTACCCAGGGCAGAACCCTGTTGGGCCAGAGAGAGAAGGAACAGAAGGACCTCAGAAAGAGGGGCAGAAAGGGGATCCACAGCCTTTGCTGTGCACCATGCCACAAATTTGTTCCACCTGCAGGCGTATACCACCTTAGTGGAGGGACGCCTGGCTGCCAGAATCACATCACAAACTTCGGGAGGCAAGTCGAAAGGAATCAACTGCCGCCGCTCAATCTCCACGCAAGCAGGTGTAGACTGGACAGGTTCGGGTGGAGGACCGTCCCCTGCTGCTGCGACAGAAGATCCTCCCGAAGAGGCAGACGGATCGGGGATCTACGCTCATATTGAGTAGCTCGGGATACCAAACTCTTCGAGCCCAGTCCGGAGCCACAAGAATGACTTGGGCCCGGTCGTGCCGAATCTTCTTCAACACTCTGGGTAGAAGTGGTATAGGCGGAAAGGCGTACAATAGACCGCAACTCCACTCGTGACGAAAAGCGTCGCCGAGCGAGTGCCGCCTTGGAAATTCCAACGCGCAGGACTGATGACATTGCGCGTTCTCTTCGGTGGCGAATAGATCTAACCAAGGCTCTCCCCACTGTAGAAAGAGTCCTTGCGCCACTTCCGAGTGAAGACGCCATTCGTGATCCATCATGCACCTGCGGCTGAGTTCGTCCGCCCTGGCGTTCAGGGAACCTGCCAGGTGTTGAACCACCAGGAACATGCCCTGGTGTTCCAGCCATGTCCAGAGGCGCAGAGCCTCCTGACAAAGGGTCCACGACCCCACCCCGCCTTGTTTGTTGCAGTACCACATGGCAGTGGTGTTGTCTGTGAACACCTGCACTACCTTCCCTTTGACAGAGGGAAGGAATGCCTTGAGTGCAAGTCGGATCGCCCGGAGCTCCAGAAGGTTGATATGGAGCCGGGACTCCGCCGGAGACCAGAGGCCTCTGATCTCCGCCTCTCCCATGTGACCGCCCCATCCCAGAAGGGACGCGTCCGTCACAACTGTGTGCTCTGGCTGGGGAAGGGAGAGGGATCTGCCCATGACCCATTGCCGGTTCGAGAGCCACCACTGCAACTGTTTTGCAGTCCCCTCCGAGATCTGGACGTGATCGGACAGGTCGCCCTGGTGCTGCGCCCACTGGAACTTCAGGTCCCACTGCAGAGCCCGCATATGCCATCTGGCATGAGTGACCAGCAGGATGCAGGAGGCCATGAGGCCCAGCAGCCTCAGGGTCATCCGTACCGAAACCCAGGATAAGGGCTGAAAGATCGGAATCATAGCCTGAATATCCCGGACTCGCCGTTCGGGAGGATAGGCCCGAAACTGCGTCGTGTCCAGAACTGCTCCGATGAAAAGGAGCTGTGGAGAAGGAATCAGATGCGACTTTGGCACATTGATGGAGAACCCCAGCGAGTGCAGGAGTTCGGCCGTAGTCTGGAGGTGGGAGACAACTGCCTGGGACGAGCCCGCCTTCAGCAGCCAGTCGTCGAGGTAGGGGAAGACTGAAACCCCTGCCCGGCGCAGATGAGCTGCGACCACCGCCATCACTTTCGTGAACACCCGAGGGGCACTGGTAAGGCCAAAGGGGAGCACGGTGAACTGAAAATGCTCGAGGCCTACCGTGAACCGAAGGTAACGCCGGTGGGCCGGCAGGACGGGGATGTGGAAATAGGCGTCCTGCAAGTCCAACGCTACCAACCAGTCTCCGGGGTCGAGGGCAGTCAAGACCTGAGCTAGGGTGAGCATCTTGAACTTCTCCTTCCGGAGGAAGCGATTGACGTTCCGGAGGTCCAAGATAGGACGCATGTCCTCCTTGTCCTTTTGGGCACCAGAAAGTAGTGGGAGTAGCAACCACGCCCTACTTCTGGGGTCGGAACATGCTCGATGGCCCTCTTGGCCAAGAGGGCCGTGACTTCCTTCTGTAGAAGCACCAAGTGATCCCCTGACATGCGGTGGAATTGAGGTGGCATGGCTGGGGGTGGTCTCGAAGGGGAGGGAGTAGCCCCTTCGGACAATGTCCAAGACCCACTTGTCCGAGGTGATGGGACGCCAGTGGTGAAGGTGATGGCGGACCCTGCCCCGACTGGCGTGCTGTGCACCTGAAAGGAGGGACTAGGAGGGCTTGGAGGCCGCGGACGGGTTGGAGGTGGTGGCCTGACCCGCACGCTGGTTGCCCGAACCGCCACGGCGGTATCCACGTCCTCGGCCACGCGAAGGCGCTTGCTGCGCGGGCCGTTGGCCGGGCTGTGGACGTGACTGGGCGCCCCTTCCGTGGCCACGAAAGGGGCGAAAAGCAGACGTTTGCGGAGGGCGCACAACAGCAAGGCCCAGGGACTTAGCAGTAGCCCGTGAATCCTTGAAACGCTCCAGCGCATGGTCCGCCTTTGAACCAAAGAGACCGACTCCATCAAAGGGCATGTCCATGAGAGTATTCTGGACATCCCCTGAAAAACCAGTGGTTCTCAGCCAGGCGTGGCGACGCAGCGCCACCGTCGTTGCAAGCGATCTGCCCAGCGAGTCGGCGGTATCAAGGCCACAGCGGATGGTATACTTAGCCGCATCACGCCCTTCCGCAATAGCGCGGGTAAGCAGTGTCTGGACCTCCTCAGAACACTGCGGCAAAACATCAGCCACCGAATCCCACAGGGAGTGGGTGTATCGGCCCAAGAGGCAAGCGGTATTAACAGACCGCAAGCCAGCACTGGAGGAAGAGAAAGCCTTCTTCCCAAAGTGATCCAGGCGCTTGGATTCCCTATCCGGAGGGGCGGTAGGGAAGGCTGTTTGGGAGGCAGAGGCTTGGACAACCAAGCTCTCAGGGGTGGGGTGTTGGGAGAGAAACAGGGGGTCGCCCGGAGCCGGGCGATGGCGTCGAGCCACGTTCCTATCCACAGGAGCCCCTGTGGTGGGTTTGGACCAGGCACCCAAAAGAACGTCAGTGAGTGCATCGTTGAACGGCAGCACAGGCTCCGAAGAGGAGGCCGCCGGCTGAAGCACTTCAGTCAGGAGGTTAGTCCTGACGGCCACTGTAGGCAACTGGAGATTTAAGGCTCCAGCAGCTCTACGCAACACCGTTGCAAAATTAGCCCCCTCCTCCGTTGCCACGGGAGGAGACAGCATGCCAGAGTCGGGGGAGGTATCCAGCCCACTGGCATCCCCAAGTTCCTCAACCCAGTCCGGGTCAAACTCGCACTGTTGTGTGAGAGGGTCGTCAGACCCCTCCCAGCTCTCCTGGTCCTCCTCAGGTTGAAAAGATGGAGGAGGAGGGACATAAGGGACCCAAGGCCTCATCGGCGCCGGAACCGGCGTCGGGCGACGCCGGTCCGGCTCCATGTCCGGACCCGGGAGAACCGGGGAACGACGCCGCCCGGAGCCCCGGACGGCGTCGGAAACGGCACCGGGGACATCGGCGTCGGCGGAGGCGTGGTTAGGTCAACCGGCGTCGATGGAGGTTGCGGCACCACCGGAACCGGGGTCGAGGCCGGGGCCGGAGCCGAGGCCGGGACGAAGGCTGGTGGGACAGGCGACGCCGGGACCGGAGTCGACGGCGACGCCGGAGCAACCCCATCTGGGCCCGCGGGGCCCGAAGGCGCACCGGAGGGACCTTGAGGCCCGAAGAGGCGGGCCATGGCCGACAGGAATTTCTGTAGCTCGGCCGGAGTCGCCCCGAACCCGGGAAGGACGGGTAATGCGGGGGCAACTCGACAGGCACGTCCGGGGCCGCGGGGCGGGACGGTGCCGACAGGGACCTCAGCCGAGTCGCGCGACCGGCGAGGCGAAGTCTTAGAGCGATGACGCCGCTTAGACTTCTTGTGCTTCGACTTACCGGAGGAGCGCGAAGACTTGGATTCCGACGAACGGCGGGGACTCCGCGTCCGGCCCCTCGACCTCTCCCGGGACCGGGGCTTGCTGCGGCGCGGAGCCGACTGCCGGACTTCAAGGAGCTTTCGAGACCGCTCTCGCAAAGCCTTCGGATGAAGTTTCCGGCAGTCAGGGCACGACTCGTGTCGTGGCCTCGGCCGAGGCAGAAGAGACACTCGAGGTGGGGGTCCGTGATGGACATCATACGACCACATACCTCGCAGGGCTTAAAGCCGGGCATCCCTACGACACCTTAGGAGTCGTGAAGACTCGTTGAAGAGAACAGTGAAAAATTTCACAAAAAGATAGTCAAAAAGTGACTAGGGCACTGCTCTTCCCGGATCTGCGCTTACTGGCGCGGAAAAAGAAGAACTGACGTCAGCGCGCAGGGGCGGCGCCTAAGTACTGCCCGCGACGTCATCCCGGCGATCACGACGCCGACGACGGACGCGGAGCCGCACGACGCCGCCTACCGACGCGCAAGGGTACTGCTACGCAAAAAACTTTCCGGATCCAGCCTGACGCCTGGGGATATTCTAAGGTAAGGAATCTGTCACTAACGTGTCTCTTTCAGATACTATCTTACCACACCAGAGAGGTGGTAACAGAATAGCGGCTTTACGTAGACTAGAATCCAGGTTCATCTTACAGGCAGGAACCAAATTTCCCAATGGGCTCAACCTCGACGAGGAGATGTATTCTCATCTCTAGAACCCCACCACCATAAACTATAAACCAATTGATATCTTGCAAGCCTCCTTGCTTTTGTTTTTAATCTTTATGTAAATATAATATCGTATACACTGACTTTTTTCTTTCTGTATCACTGTTACTGTTGGGCTTATATTATGCTTTTATATAGAACATATTGCAATAGTCCATATATATTGAAGTGTCATAATTTACTGTGTTGATCATACTTTTTGTTTACATTTCAGGCAACATTAGCAATTAAGGACCCTGGGCTCCAGTCTATACACAAGCCATAATCTTAAGAGCACGGATGCGTCTTGATGTTCTCATGACACATCACGCCCCTTCCTAGTTGGTCCACATGATATATTTTTTTCTGGGTACTATACCCCTTTTTGTTGTCTAGATTCAATGATTACTGACATAAGTAAATTGTTGGTATTAAGTTACATCTATGCTCAATTAAGAGGTGTATTACCGTTGAGCATTTCATAAGTATGGGTACTATACCCTCAATAGTATGATGTAATTCTCTATGCTCAACTGTTAACTGTCCGACTGGATGAATACCAGATGTAAATGTGATGCCTGTCTAATTGAAATTTAAAATGATGAATTTTACTGTTAATATCTGCTGTATCACACTTAGAATGTATGGAAAGAAAATGCAGTGTACGTTTTTCACTTAGTATTTTTTCTATGTTTTCGTTTGGTAACACGTCACAATTAATCATGTCCCCTTTAAAAACTCCATGACCCCGGCTGGAAGTCATGTGAACAAGACCGCTTGTGCGGTTGAAACGAGTCTTTTTCTGTCCTAAGAAATAAATACTCTGCAACCTACCGGAGTGGCTCGTGTATCCTCATTCCATGTGTGGGGATCCTACGTGGGATATATATATATATATATATATATATATATATATATATATATATATATATATAGCTGTATATACATGTTTTTCACATATAATTTTTATTATTTCCGGGATCTCCGCACATGGGCGGGAATATTCAGTGCTTATGACTATTGATGAGGATCCCCTGGAAGAGAACCTTAACTCCCACAGTCGATAACTTACCTGTGAACCGATAACCTGTTTTTCCTCCATAGGAGAACATTGACAATTTTTCTCCCAAAAAGTTTCTAAGTGTGGAGTTTGGAAATCTAAAAGTATTCTTTAAAAATCGCACGAATAACCAAAACGTATTTACTTACCTGTTTGCAGGAAATGTCCCAGTGCTGAATCTAGGTATCCAGCACTGAGTTAGAAAAGTAACGTAAAAAGTAACTTACCTCTAATTTACTGAAAAAGCCTATTTATTTCAATGTACTGTATTTGCTAAGTATTGCAACCTACTGCATCCCCTGTAAATCAAACAAAGTACAATTCCTATTGCATTTTCAAACTGTTTTACAATCAGCAACTTATTACTGTAAAGTATTTAATGCTTACCTGTGCCAGGCTTGCTTGGTTCTAAAAATAAAACTGTATATTTGTTATACAAAAACAATTGGTCTAGAGTTCAGTCCTTGAGTGTGTGAATT
This sequence comes from Calotriton arnoldi, assembly GCA_963921515.1. NCBI lineage: Eukaryota > Metazoa > Chordata > Amphibia > Caudata > Salamandridae > Calotriton > Calotriton arnoldi. The sequence goes on along the minus strand of CAWUFW010001352.1, from coordinate 2,160,298 downwards.
CATTTGCTGACTGAGTGGGTACATCAAATGCTTAACACTGTCCTCTGATACTGCCTTACTGTTCGACCACTCAACCACAAATAGAGAGTAAGGTTCTATCTAACTTTAACCTCTGCCTACCTCTGGGGTCACCTGGACTCTATACACACTATACCTTACTTTGGTGTAGTATATATAGAGCCAGTTTCCTACATTGGTGGATCAGCGGTGGGATATACAACTTGCATTTGTTGGACTACTTGGTTACCACCTGATCACACGACAGAACTCTTAAATTGCCTTTAGAATTCTGATTTTTTCAAATTGGCATTTTTTTACAAAATACTAAAAGTCTTATTAGGGCCTTGCTTAAGTCCCTATAGAATTTTAGAAAATAAAAAGTCATTGTAGTCCAGGGAAGAGGGGTTAGAAGGATTAGTTACTTACCTGTAATCCTAGTTCTCTTCCAGGGGTATACTCATCAAAGCCATAAGCACTGAATTATCCCCGCCCATCTGCGGGATCCCGGAGCATATAGAAATATACATATATATATATATGAGTATGTTGGGGGATCACAAGTGCATAGCACTTCCGCGACATACATATATACATGTATATAAATACATAAATATGCAGCCTAACAAATTCCAATAAGGCAAAATGCCAAAATTACAAAGGTTTTCCCTGTACAGACAATCTCCTATATACACTCTGTAATAGAGAACATACACTGTAATAGTGTTATGCAAGAAAAACCTTTATTTTCAGAGAAGAAAACATGTAATAGCAGGCAGTTGGCCCATAGGCTGCATAGCTGAATAAATATCACCGTACAGTAAAACACTGGCACCTTGCCTTTAAGGCTTCCAAGAACTTGGACACTTTGCCTTTAAGGCCTCCAGGAGACCCTCTGCTCCCATCATGCACCACAGGTGACAGTTAGGTCAGATCTTTTTGCACGGTGTACTAACTTATAACAATTACTAAAAAATGCTCGTCCGGGGAGGCGGGAGGGTTGCTTATGACTTTGATGAGTATACCCCTGGAAGAGAACTAGGATTACAGGTAAGTAACTAATCCTTCTCTTCCAGGGGATACTCATCAATAGTCATAAGCACTGAATAGAGTAGCAAGCCCATACCCACTACCTCGCGGACGAGAAAATAGTATTAAAAAACAGATCATCTTAACATGACATTAAGCAAATAAATTCCTCAGTGAGGCTTGTCCCACTTGGGCATCCTCCTGAGCATCTGAATCTAAACAGTAATGGCGAGAGAAAGTATGAACAGACCGCCATGTAGCTGCTTTGCAGATTTCTGCTATAGGGACGTTCCTGAGGAGGGCCGTAGTAGAGGCCTTTCCTCTGGTTGAATGCGCTTTAGGCCTTCCCTGAAGAGACTTATTAGCTAATTGATAGGCTAGAGATATGCAGGAGACTATCCATCTTGAAATAGACCTTTTAGAGGATGCCAATCCTGTATTAATGGGGCCGTAGTTGACAAACAAGCGGTCCGTCTTTCTTATTACCTTGGTCTTATCCAGATAAAACTTCAACACCCTCTTAAGGTCTAACGAGTGTAAGGCCCTTTCAGGAGGTGTAGAAGGATTAGAGAAGAAGGTAGGCAAAGTGATAACCTGATTAATGTGGAAATCTGAAACCACTTTTGGCAGAAAACTTGGATGAGTTCTGAGAACTACCCTATTTGAGTGAAAAACAGTGTAGGGTTCCTTACAACATAATGCTTGTATCTCGCTGACTCTACGAGCCGACGTGATAGCAACCAAAAAAGCCACTTTCCAAGACAAGTGCTGCAAGGAGGACTTGTGTATTGGTTCAAAAGGTGCGCCCATCAGTTTGGTAAGGACCACATTGAGCTCCCAAGGAGGAGAAGGGGCTCGTACTGGTGGGTATACCTTTTTTAACCCTTCAAGAAAATCTTTCACTACTGGCATTTTGAAAAAAGAAACCTGTGAAGGTGATTTTCTATATGCCGTTATTGCTGCTAAGTGTACTTTGATAGATGTAAACTGCAGGCCCGACTTAGCCAGATGTAAGAGATACGGCAAAATGACCTGTTCCTGCCCTCTAACTGGGTCATGACCATTATTCAAACACCATAAGTAAAAACGTTTCCACTTGAAAGCGTAGGAAACCCTGGTAGAAGGTCTTTTCGCTTCCTTAAGTATGTTCATACAGTCCGCTGGCAAGTCTAAGTGACCATACTGCAAGACTTCAGGAGCCATGCTGTCAGCCTGAGGGAAGGAAGGTTGGGGTGAAACACTCTCCCCTGGCTCTTGGATAGTAGGTCCGGACGACAAGGCAATCTTTGTTGCGGAACTTCGGAAAGTTGTAGAAGATCCGGATACCACCACTGGCGTGGCCACTCCGGAGCGATCAGAATCATCCTGGAGTTGGACTTGTAGAACTTCGTGATCACTGCTGGAATGAGAGGCAGTGGAGGAAAAGCGTAGAGTAAGCTCTGAGACCATTTTATCAACAGAGCATTCCCGCTTGAACCTGGTTGGTGATACCAGGACGCGTAGACGGGGCATTTGGCGTTTGTTGCATCTGCGAACAAGTCTATGTCCGGCACACCCCATCTTTGAAAGATATCCTGAGCCACTTCGGTGTTTAGCACCCAGTCGTGCGCTTCTACGAACTCTCTGCTTAGGAAGTCCGCCTGTACATTTAGGACGCCCGGCACATGGACAGCCGTGATGGTGAGATGCCGTGCCAGAAGCCACTTCCAAATGGCTTGTGCCTCCTGAGACAGAATTCTGGACCTGGTGCCTCCCTGCTTGTTCAGATAAAACATTGTCGTGGTGTTGTCTGTCTGAATCAAGAGGGAGTTGGACTGAAGAGAAGGAAAGAAGGATTTTAGGGCTAGTTGGACAGCCCTCAACTCCAGAAAATTGATATGGTATCCCTTTTCTTTGTCCGACCATAGCCCTTGCACTTGAAGGTGATTCATATGAGAGCCCCAACCTTGCAGGGAGGCGTCTGTCACTATAGTTTGAGTCGGAGTCTCTTGATGGAAGGGAACACCTTTCATTAGATGTGATCGCCTTGTCCACCACACGATGGAGTCCCTGGCAGACTGGGGCAGAGTGATCCGATCCTCCCAGCTGCCCGATGCTTGCACCCACTGGTCCTCCAGAGCTTGCTGCAGGGGACGCATGTGCAATCTGGCATTGGGAACTATGAAGATGCAGGAAGCCATCGAACCCAGGAGAGAGGACACTTGTCGGACTGTTGGGTGGCGAATCCGCAGGAGTTCTCTGCATTTGATCCTGATTGATAAAAACCTCTCCGCCGAAGGACACACGCTTGCTTCCGCGGTGTCCAGCGACGACCCTAGGTAGTGAATGTTCTGGGTCGGATTGAGAATCGATTTTTTGAAATTGACTCGTAGACCCAACTTGTTCATTAACTGGAGACTGTAGGAGAGATGAGACTGAAGCAGGGAAGGAGTTGCACTCTTCAGAAGCCAGTCGTCCAGATACGGGTAAACAAATATTTTGTGTCTGCGGAGAAAAGCTGCCACCACTGCCATGCACTTTGAAAAAGTCCGTGGGGCTGACTTCAGTCCGAAAGGTAGGACTCGGAACTGAAAGTGACGTAGAGCAACCTGAAAACTGAGAAATTTTCGATGTTTTCTGGACACTGGAATGTGGAAATAAGCGTCCTGCAGATCTATGGAGCACATCCAGTCTCCTTGATGTAGATGGGGAAAGATCTGGTGAAGGGCAAGCATTCGAAATTTCTCTTTGCGGATGTATTTGTTCAAGATGCGCAAGTCCAGAATTGGTCTGAATTCTACTGTCGGACCTTTTTTTCTGACCAGGAAATATCGAGAGTATATTCCCTGGCGCCTCTGATGAACAGGGACGTATTCTATGGCTTTTTTCTGTAGAAGACCGTTTACCTCCTCGTGTAAAATGTGATGACACAAGCGGACTCGTCCTTCTGGAGGAACCGAAGGAGGTGGGATCTTGAACCGTAGCAAGTATCCATCTTGAACAATGTTCAACACCCATTTGTCGATGGTTATGTTTCTCCACTCCTCCAGATGTAATGCGATACTTCCTCCTACCGGAGTGGCACACGTGTTTAGAGGAAGCACTCCCTCATTGCTTTGATGGTTGCTTTGAGGTAGAGGCCTGCTGTCTATTGGTCCCTCTTCCTCTTCCTGGTCTCCGTTGGTGGAAGTGAGACCTCTGCTGCTGCTGACCCTGAGCCGACCATTGAGGGGTTTGAACCCTCTGTTGGAACGGGCGTTTATCATAGGGACGGGAGCGCCTACGGAATTCCTTCCGTTTTTCGAGACCCACCGCTTTCATCGTGTCCAGCTCTGCTTTCATCTTCGGCATTTCTTCGTCCGCATGCGGCCCGAAGAGAGAAGAACCGTTGAAAGGCAGGTTGGTTATCTTCCGCTGGACGTCGGGTTTGAGACCAGTCAAGCGTAACCAAGCAGAACGCCTCGAACAGATACCATGGGAGTATCCGTGGGCAGCCAGATCAGATGAGTCAGCGGAAGCACTAATCACCTGGTTAGCCACTAGACCTCCCTCTTGTAGAATTTCTCTAAAGTTTTGCTGGTCCTCTTTTGGGAGTTTGTCTGCAAAACGTCCCAGTGAATCCCACAAGGATCTATCATACCTCCCCAGCAGAGCGGAGGAACTGGAGACCTTCATGATAGAAGCTGAAGTGTTGCACATCCTTCTACCTAAAGAATCCATCAGTTTACTATCCTTATCCGGAGGCGCTGAGGAGGAAGACATAGCTGAGTGCGTCTTTCTAGCCGCCGCCACAATGATGGAATCCGGAGGAGGATCCGATCGAAGGAACAACGGATCTTGGTCCGGAGCCTTGTACTTTTTGGCTATTCGGGAAGGAACAGCTCCCACCGTTGCCGGTGTCAAAAAAGTTTGCATAGCAGGTTCGAGAAGGCCTGGGACAAGAGGAAGCAAAGGCCGAGTCGAGGAGCGATGATGAAGAGTCTCAAAAATCACTGAGGAGGTAACAGTCGGGACATACATAGAAATGTTCAGCTTAGTAGCTCCTCTACAGAGAACTTCACTAAAAGTGCTGAGGTCATCGATTGGAGAAACTCTTGACGGAGGTGTAGCTGTCAAAGTTGGAGAATAGTCTCTGATAGAGGACCTGGTGGAAGAAGACCGGGTGGGAGACCTATGCCGCCTTCTCTTCGGAGAAGAATGATAAGAGCGAGATCTGTCCCTTGATCTAGCATGGAGAGCATGTGAAGATCGTGATCTGCTTGGAGTCCTCCTTCTGGAAGAAACCACAGTCGGTGATCTTGATCTTCTAGGCGTTTTAGGGGATGGAGAATCCCTGGACAAGCGTGAAGGAGAATAGGTACGGGAAAAATCAGACCCCGGGCTACTGAGGGCCCTAGGCTTCCTGCGCCGTGCATCTTCACCAACCACCGGAGAGCCTTCCGGGGAGATCTGGACAATATGCAGTCCTGGAGAAGATCCAGATTTTGACGATAGAGATGTAGCTCTAACCTCATCCGAGGCAACAGCAGGCTCTTTAGCTCTCGACGTCGAGCGCCTCGACGTCGACCTTTGTTTTTCCCTCGACGTCGACTTCTCCCTTGACGTGGGATGATGGCTAGGAGGAGTTAAGGACTTCGCTGCCCTCGACAGCGACCTCACCTCCCTCAAAGGTGTCCTCGACGTCGACCGTCTACTCAGGGACTTCGACGTCGAACGCTCTCGCCTCCTCGACGTCACTAGCCTCGACGTCTTCGACGCCGACTGGTCTCGCGGCACCCTTGCCGTCGGCAAACTTCTCGACGTCGACCTACGGGGAGGTGATGGAGAGTGCCTTGACGTCGACGGATGTCTCGACGTCGATGGATGTTTTGACGTCGATCGGTCTTTGCCATGACTATACCTCGAGCCCGAGGTAGCATGCTTCGACGTCAATACCTTTCTCGACGACGGAGACTCACGCCGTCTCGACGTCGGAGATTGTGTCGGTCGCTTCTTCGACGGCGGCAACGACGTCGACGGCGAACAGTCCGGAATCTGCCGTTTCCTAGATGTTGAAGAGGCAGAATGATGCTGGCGTCGATGTTCTTGAAGAGAGGAGGGCTCTTGACACGCAAGGCCACTTCCCAGCCGGGTTTTTCCTCTCTCGATCACAGCCTGAAGGCGAATCCTCTCCCTGTCGCGAAGAGTCCTCGTAGAAAACTTACTACAATGGTAACAAGTGTCAGGCTTGTGACTGGAAGGAAGACAGGCGATACACACGGAGTGTGGATCAGAGATGGCCATCTTCTTTCCACAGGATGGACATTTGCGAAAAAAAGCTGGCATTCTGACAGAAAAAGTTTGAAATTTTGTCAGAGAATGATAATAAAACACTGCCAGCACAGAAAAATCGCAAAAATCCAAAGAAGAAAACAATTCCTGACAGAAAAGTCAGAAAAACTGTCGAGCTCAAGCTCCAGGATCCTCATAGAAGGAGCCGGAAAAAGAACTGACCTAACTGTCACCTGTGGTGCATGATGGGAGCAGAGGGTCTCCTGGAGGCCTTAAAGGCAAAGTGTCCAAGTTCTTGGAAGCCTTAAAGGCAAGGTGCCAGTGTTTTACTGTACGGTGATATTTATTCAGCTTTGCAGCCTGTGGGCCAACTGCCTGCTATTACATGTTTTCTTCTCTGAAAATAAAGGTTTTTCTTGCATAACACTATTACAGTGTATGTTCTCTATTACAGAGTGTATATAGGAGATTGTCTGTACAGGGAAAACCTTTGTAATTTTGGCATTTTGCCTTATTGGAATTTGTTAGGCTGCATATTTATGTATTTATATACATGTATATATGTATGTCGCGGAAGTGCTATGCACTTGTGATCCCCCAACATACTCATATATATATATGTATATTTCTATATGCTCCGGGATCCCGCAGATGGGCGGGGATAATTCAGTGCTTATGACTAATGATGAGTATCCCCTGGAAGAGAACTTTTTTGTTAGAATGTCTCAAATTAAGAACCCAGCTATTAGTGAAGATAACCATGATGACATACAGGACATGGTTGAGGAGCTTGACCTCACCCCTTACCTTCACTTGTCTTTCAAGGAAGTAAGGTCCTTATGTAAAATTAAAAACATACCAATGGGCCCCCATCCAATGTAGGAAAGTGGGTTTCTGTTGCAGTAACCCCCCCACTTTTTGCCTGATAACTGATGCACTTTTCCTTGGTGTGCCCTGGGTCCCTGCCTATCGGGTACCCAGGGCCTGTGTTCCTTCCATAAAAACTGTACTAAAGCCTAAACCCAATTGGCATCTCTGGCCACAGGTAAGCCCCTGGTAAATGGTACCCTAGGTACCCAGGGCACTGTGACTAGAGAAGACCCCTAAGGGCTGCAGCACTTATTGTGCCACCTTTAGAGGCCCTGTACCCTGACACACACACACTGCCCTTGCAGGCTGAGTGTCTTGGTGCAGAACAAAACAGAGAGTCGACATGGCACACATCCCTGTGTGCCATGCCCACAAACACACTGCCCTGGCATACCTCAGTCACCCCTCTAGCTGGGTGCCCTATGCCAGTGGTGAGGGTACAGGTGCATGAGCCCTGTGCCCCTACAGTACCCAGGTCCATTCCTGGGCACTGTAAGTGCAGTGCTGCCATTCCGAGTATATGGTGCTGGGAGGTCATCAGCATGAACTCCACAGCACCATGATGGCTGCACTGAAGACTGAGAAGTTTGGTATCAAACTTCTCAGCACAGTAAACCCACACTGATGCCAGTGTGGGATTTACTGTAAAATGCACGACAGAGGGCAACTTAGAGTTGCCCCCTGAACCTAATCTACAATCCACGTCTTGTCTGAGGGGCTGCCTAGGCTGCCACACAGCAGACATGTTGCTGGACCCCTGGGTAGAGAGCCATCCGCTCTCCCGGGCCTGCAACAATGCACGTCCTGGGCGAGGTGCTAGGCCTCCTCCCCAGGATGGGCAGGAGAAGCTTCAAAGGCATGCCTTTGTGAGCTTCCCAGACCACTTGCTGCACTCAGCAACTGGCCCCCACCGGTTCTTCCCCCATCCTGGCGGGAAGACTGGCGGAAACACCAAGGGAGGAAAGGGGTGTGCCAGCCTCTGCCAACCCCACCCCTCAGGTGAAGGAGGCGAGGTGAAGCACATCTCCGGGCTCTCGCCATCTTGAAGATGGGGAGCCCTGCCCAATCAGGACTAGGCTCCTGCCCCCCTCCCACAGGAGAGTGACAGGATAGGGGGTGTACCCACCCCAGGGCAGGGACCCATTGTTCCCTTCCCTTTACCTACCTGTAACGCCCCTAAATCTAGTATTTAGGGGCACCCTGAACCTTCCTTCCGGAGATTCCCGCAACCTAAGAAGAAAAAGGACGAAAGAAGACGCCCAGCATAGGAGACTGCAGAGAACAACTGACTTGGCCCCAGCCCTACCGGCCCGTCTGCAGTTTCCAGAGATCCTGCGCCAAAAATAGTCTTGTCCTGCAGCCAGCGACCTCCAGAACCCCGGGGAGGACTGACTGCCTTCAACAAAGACCGGATCTCCTGTGAACAGCAGCTCTGTTCAAAAGAAACACCAAACAAAGACTACGAGCCTGCTGAGGAAAAAGAAACCCGATGCCTGGAACCACCACTGCACCCGTCGCCTACAGCCCGAGTTCAAGTGGCCCACCGGTCCCAGCGAGGTCCCCCAGCTCTCCAGAGTCCGAGTCCACCGTGGGTTGACCCCTCCAGGACTCCCCGAAGTCGCCTGCAGCCTCTGCACGGAGACCCCCCCCAACCGCGAGTGGCCCGGTAAGGTGAAATCCGACCTCAAAAGACACCCCTGCATCCAGCCGCCCTGCGCCCTGGAGAAAGGAACCCGAGGTGCCCCAACGTCCCCGAGCCCTCCAACTTACCTGCCCAGCTGTTGGTTCCTCCTGGAAGTCTTCCTGGACCGAGCCTGCAGCTGAAAACCAAAACCGAAAATCTCCATTGAAATCAACAGGGCACCCGACCTCAAAACAGCACCCTGCACCCGGCCGCCCTAGTGCCGCTGAGGGTGCCCCTTCTGTGCTAACTTGGTCCCCAACGTGCCCTGAGCTTAACCCTAGGAGCTTTGCTCCCACAACCCTGTGGCCTGCTTGCCAGCAGCCACCAACCGGAGTCCCCCTATCCTCCATAGGATAACATTGGGCCTCAACACTCTGCACCCGGCCGCCCTAGTGCCGCTGAGGGTGCAATAACAGTGCATCACTGACCCTGGGAGACCCCTGAGTCTAACCCCAGAACCCTAACTCAAAAGACCGACTACTTACCTCGAAACCGATAACTCATTTTTCCTCATAGGATAACATGGACACTTTTTCTTCCAAAAAGTTTCTAAGTGTCGACTTTTGAAAACTAAGAATATTCCTTAAAAATCGCACAAATAACCTAACCGAATTTTCTCAACTGTTTGCAGGAAAGGTCCCAGTGCTGAACCTAGGTGTCCAGCACTGAGTAACAAAAGTAATTAAAAAGTAACTTACCTGTGAATTGAATTTCCTTCCATAGGATAACATTGGTGGTTCTTTGTGAAAAAGTTTCTAAGTGTCAACTTTTGAAATACAAGAATATTCTTTAAAAATCGTACAAACTACAAAAACGTAATTACTTACCTGTTTTAAGTAAATGTCCCAGTGCTGAATCTAGGAGTCCAGCACTGGATTACAAAAGTAACATTAAAGTAACTTACCGGTAACTTGAATTTCCTTCCATAGGAGAACATTGCCTTGTTTTTGCTGAAAAACTTTCTAAGTGTCGATTTTGCAAACTTACCAATATTCGTTAAAAATCGCCTGTATAACAAAAACACATTCTTCCAACTGTTTACAGGAGATGCACCAGTGCTGGATCCAGGATCCAACACTGAGTTAGAATAAGTAACAATAACCCCACTTACCTGCTAAGTGAATTCCCTTACATAGGATAACATTGGTGATTCTATGGGAAAAAGTTTCTAAGTGTCAACTTTTAAAATACAATAATATTCCTTAAAAATCACAACTGTAACCAAAACGCTTTTACTCAACTGTTTACAGGAGATGTCCCAGGACTGAATCTAGGATCCAGTCCTGTGGTAAGAAAAGTAATCCAAAAAGTAATCTATTGCATTTAACTAGAAAATCCCATTGAGCTCAATGTATAATTGTGTTTAAAATTGTGTTTCCTATTGCAACAACTGTAGCTATTACATTCAAAAGTCTATTGCCTATTGAAAGTATTTACCTAAAGCATCTCAATCTGAGAAAGTATATTTTGATACCTATTGTTGGTTCTAAAATAAAACAAGCATATATTTTTATATACAAACCATTGGCCTAGAGTTCAGTTCTTGAGTGTGTGGCTTCATTTGCTGACTGAGTGTGTACAACAAATGCTTTACACTGTCCTCTGATACTGCCTTACTGCTCGACCAAGCTACCACTTTAGAGAGTAAGGTTATATCTAACTTTAGCCTCTGCCAAACCTCTGGGGACTGTGGACTCTGTGCACACTGTACCTTACTTGGTCCAGTATATACAGAGCCACTTTCTTACATCCAACCAAACAAAAGCTCCAGGAGCTGTTGGCTGAGTTTGCAAGGGCCCACCCTTCTGAAAATGGTGATGACCAGTCAGAGGGAGAAGGAGGTAAGGAGGATGGAGATAGGTGCCCACCTCCACCACTTCCTAGGGAAGAAAGGGGCCCTGTACCCTTACTCCCAAGAGTCAACATCTGGGGACCTAGAGGCCACAGGTGGCTCAGGTTCTGGTGAGGACATCCTCAATGAGGAGGGCAGCCTTTTAGCAAGGCTGACCAAAAGACTGGACCTAGAGACCAGACTCCTGGCTCTAGAGAGAGAAAGAAAGGAGATGGGTTTAGCACCCATCAATGGTGGCAGCAAACTAAATAATAAGGATAAAGAGCAATCTTATGATCCTAAAATCCCCAAAGGGATTGTCCCTAAATTTGAGGAGGGTGATGACATCACTAAATGGTTCACAGCCTTTGAGAGAGCTTGTGACATGAGAAAGGTGAAGAAACCTCTCTGGGGGGCACTCCTGTGGGAACTGTTCTCTGGTAACTGCAGAGACAGACTCCTGACCCTTTCTGGGCCAGATGCTGGGTCTTATGACCTCATGAAGAGAACTCTGATTGAGGGATCTGGACTCACAACTGAGGAGTACAGGATTAGATTCAGGGGGGCTCACAAACCAAAAACCCAGTTCTGGATTGATTTTGTAGACTACTCAGTAAAGACACTGGATGGTTGGTTAACTGGACACAATGTGCATGTCTTTACTGGAATTTACAACTTGTTTATGAAGGAACATATTTTAAGTAATTGCACGAATGAAAAATTGCATCAGCATTTGGTAGACCTAGGTCTAATTTCTCCCCAAGAATTGGGAAAGAAGGCAGACCACTGAGTCAAGACTAGAGTGACTAAGACCACCACTGGGGGTGACCGAAAGAAAGGGGTTACAAAACCTCCCCAGGGGAAAGGTGGTGAGAATCCCCAAGATCAGAAGTTTGAGTCTTCTAAAGGGCCCCAAAAACCTGCACAGGGGGGTGGGTCCCAAAACTCTTCCCAATCTGGTCCTAGATACAGGGGAAAGAACTTTGATCCTGCAAAGGCCTGGTGTAACAACTGTAGAAAGTTGGGACACTTAACTGGAGACAATGCTTGCCCTAGCAAAAAGGCCCCTAGTCCTACAGCTACTCCTGGTGTAACAAGTCTCCAGATGGGATCAACAGTGTGCCAAGAGCAAATCAGGTTGCACACTGAAGCAGTTCTAGTTTCAGAGGGGGAAGTTGAGTTTGCCACTGTAGTTGTGTGGCCACCCAACTTAAAGAAATACTTACAATACCCTTGGATTAATGGAACTAGGATAGAGGCTCTGAGGGATACAGGTGCCAGTGTCACTATGGTGAGAGAAACACTGGTTTCCCCTGAGCAATACTTGATTGGGCATACTTACCCAGTCACCAATGCTGACAGTGTTACCACTAACCATGCAATGGCTATGGTGACATTAGACTGGGGGGGTTACTGGCCTAAAACAGGTAGTGGTCTCTTCAAAGCTACCAGCTGCATGTCTGCTTGGCAATGACCTGGAAACCTCAGCCTGGGCGGAGGTTGAACTAAAAACCCATGCAGCAATGCTGGATATCCCTGAATTGGTGTGTGTAAAAACAAGAGCACAGATCAAAAGGCAGGGTGAAAAAAGTGTTGGGAGCCTGAAAGTATGGCCCAACCTTCCAAGAGAAAAGGTAAGAAGACTGGGGAACCAGCTTCTGTTCAGCAAAAGGATCAGGACCCCTCTCCTCAGGGAGAGGACTTGGACACCCCAGAGGGAACTGAGCCTATGGATCTTGACCCTTACCAGGTTGAACTCTTGGGCCCAGGGGGACCCTCCAGGGAAAAGCTGTGCCAGGGGCAGCAGGACTGTCCCACTCTTGAAAGCCTGAGGCAGCAAGCTGTTTCAGAAGCAAAGGTAGATGCCAGTGGTACCCACAGAGTTTATTGTGAAGAGGGATTACTGTACACTGAGGCAAGAGACCCCAACCCTGGAGCCACCAGGAGAGTGGTAGTGCCACAGAGGTACAGGGAGTTCCTCCTAACTTTAGCTCAAGACATCCCCCTAGCTGGACATCTGGGCCAAACCAAGACTTGGGAGAGGCTAGTTAGCCACTTCTACTGGCCCCAGATGCACCAAAAGGTTAAGGAGTTTGTCAGCTCCTGTGTTACCTGTCAAGGCATTGGCAAGACAGGTGACCACCCAAAGGCCCCCCTGATGCTACTGTCTGTGGTGGGGGTTCCCTTTGAAAGGGTAGGTGTGGACATAGTGGGTCCACTTGAACCTCCCACAGCCTCAGGGAAGAAATTCATACTAGTGGTAGTGGATCATGCCACTAGGTACCCTGAAGCAATTCCACTTAGGACTACTACAGCTCCTGCAGTAGCCAAGGCCCTCATTGGTGTCTTCACATGGGTAGGGTTTCCTAAGGAGGTGGTTTCAGACAGAGGTTCTAACTTTATGTATGCTTACCTGAAACACATGTGGAAAGAGTGTGGAGTGCAGTACAAGTTTACTACACCCTATCACCCACAAACCAATGGCCTTGTTGAGAGATTCAACAAGACATTGAAAGGCATGATTATGGGGCTCCCTGAGAAACTCAAAAGGAGATGGGATGTCCTCTTACCATGCCTGCTTTACGCTTACAGAGAAGTGCCACAGAAGGGAGTAGGGTTTTCCCCCTTTGAACTTCTGTTTGGCCATCCTGTGAGGGGAACACTCTGTCTTGTAAAAGAGGGTTGGGAGAAGCCTCTCCAAGAACACAAACAAGATATTGTGGACTATGTGCTTGGCCTAAGGTCCAGAATGGCTGAGTACATGGAAAAGGCATCCAAGAATCTTGAGGCCAGCCACGAGCTTCAGAAGCACTGGTATGACCAAAAAGCTGCACTGGCTGAATTTCAACCTAGGCAACAGGTGTGGGTTTTGGAGCCAGTGGCACCAAGGGCACTCCAGGACAGATGGAGTGACCCTTAACCTATCCTAGAAAAAAAGAGTGAGGTCACCTACTTGGTTGACCTGGGCACAAGCAGGACACCCAAAAGGGTTATCCATGTGAACCACCTAAAGCTCTACAATGACAGGGCTGACATCACCATGCTGATGGTGACTGATGAGGAACAGGAAGCAGAGAGTGAACCTCTCCCTGACCTCCTCTCATACAGCCCAAAAGATGGGTCAGTCGATGGAGTTGTCTTTTCAGACACCCTCTCTGCCCAACAGCAGACTGACTGCAAGCAAGTCTTGCAGCAGTATGCTAAGCTCTTTTCCTGGTCTCCTGGTCTGACAAACTGGTGTACCCATGATGTGGACACTGGTGACAGTGCACCTGTCAAAAACAAAATCTATCGACAGTCAGACCAAGTCAAGGAAAGCATCATAGCTGAGGTCAGCAAGTTGCTGGAGTTCGGGGTTATTGAACCCTGTGAGAGCCCCTGGGCTAGCCCAGTGGTTCTAGTCCCCAAACCACATCCACAGGGTGGGAAAAGAGAAATGAGGTTTTGTGTGGATTATAGAGGGCTCAACTCTGTCACCAAGACAGATGCTGACCCTATCCCAAGAGCAGATGAGTTGATAGATAAATTGGGTGCAGCCAAATTTCTAAGTACCTTTGACTTAACTGCAGGGTACTGGCAAATTGGCATGGCCCCAGGAGCAAAAGAGAAAACCGCATTCTCCACACCTGATGGGCATTATCAGTTCACTGTTATGCCCTTTGGCCTAAAGAATGCCCCTGCCACCTTCCAAAGGTTGGTGAATCAAGTCCTTGCTGGGTTGGAGTCCTTTAGTGCAGCTTATCTTGATGATATTGCTGTCTTTAGTTCCACCTGGCAGGATCACCTGATCCACCTTGGGAAGGTTTTAAAAGCCCTCCAAACTGCAGGCCTAACTATCAAGGCATCCAAATACCAGATAGGGCAGGGAACTGTGGTGTACTTGGGCCACCTTGTTGGTGGAGGCCAGGTACAGCCCTTACAGCCCAAGATCCAGGCCATCCTGGACTGGGCAGCTCCAACCACCCAGATCCAAGTCAGGGCATTCCTTGGTTTGACTGGGTACTACAGGAGGTTTGTGAAGGGATATGTGTCCATTGTGACTCCCCTCACAGAACTCACCTCCAAGAAAATGCCCAAAAAGGTAAACTGGACAGTTAGTTGACAAAAGGCTTTTGACACCCTGAAAGAAGCAATGTGCGCACAGCAACAATTCTGAAGGCTCCAGATTATGCCAAGCAGTTCATAGTGCAGACTGATGCCTCTGAGCTAGGGATAGGAGCGGTCCTATCCCAGACCAATGATGAACGCCAAGACCAACCTGTTGCTTTTATAAGCAGAAGGCTTCTCCCCAGGGAGTAGCGTTGGAGTGCCATTGAGAGGGATGCCTTTGCTGTGGTATGGTCCCTGAAGAAGCCGAGACAATACCTGTTTGGGACTCACTTCCTGGTTCAAACCAACCACAGACCTCTCAGATGGCTAATGCAAATGAAAGGGGAAAATCCTAAACTATTAAGGTGGTCCATCTCCCTACAGGGAATGGACTTTGAAGTGGAACAGAGACCTGGGACTGCCCATGCCAGTGCAGATGGACTTTCCAGGTTCTTCCACTTAGACAATGAAGACTCCCTAGGGAAAGGTTAGTCTCATCTTTCATTTGGGGGGGGAGGGTGGTTGTTTGAGAAAGTGCCCTCTTTCTGCATGGTATGCCCCCACTTTTTGCTGAATTGCTGATGTTCTTTGACTGAGTGTGCCCTGGGCTCCTGCTAATCAGGTACCCAGGGCCTATGTTCCTTCCCTAAAACTGCATTGAAGCCTAAACCCAATTGGCATCCCTGGCCACAGGTAGGTCCCTGGTAAGTGGTACCACAGGTACCCAGGGCACTGTGACCAGGGAAGGCCCCTAATGGCTGCAGCACTTATTGTGCCACCCTTGGAGGCCCTGCACCTTTTCATTAACATACTGCGTTTGCAGGCTGCGTGTCTTGGTGCAGAACAAAGTGAAGATTCGACATGGCACACATCCCTGTGTGCCATGCCTACAAACCACTGCCCTGGCATAGATCAGCCACCCCTCTAGCTGGGTGCACTATACCAGTGGTGAGGGTACAGGTGCATGAGCCCTGTACCCCTACAGTGTCTAAGTCCATTCTTAGACATTGTAAGTGCAGTGCTGCCATTAAGAGTATATGGTGCTTGGAGTTTCTCATTACGAACTCCACAGCACCATAACGGCTACACTGAAAACTGGGAAGTTTGGTATCAAACTTCTCAGCACATTAAACCCACACTGATGCCAGTGTGGGATTTAATGTAAAATGCACAACAGTGGGCATCTTAGAGATGCCCCCTGAAACTCGACCAACTTCTAGAGTCCCGACTGAGTGGCTGCTTAGGCTGCCACCAACAGACATGTTTCTGGACCCCTGGGTCGAGAGCCTGCTGCTCTCGGGGGCCTGAAACAATGCACATCCTGGGACGAGATGCCAAGCCTCCTCCCCCAGGATGGGCAGGGTTCACTAAGGGGAAGCTTCAAAGGCATGCCGCCTTTGTGAGCCTCCCCAGACCATTTGCTGCTTTCAGCAACTGGTCCCCACTGGTTCTACCCCTCACTTTGGGCGGGAGAACCGGCGGCAAAAACAAGTGATGGAAAGAGGTGTGCCCACCTCTGCCAACTCCACCCCTCAGGTGGGGGAGGCGAGGTGAAACAACTCCGAGTCCCCGCCATCTTGAGGATGGGGGGACCCAACCAACCAGGGACAGGCCCCTGCCCCCCTCCCACCGGAGGGTGGCACGATAGGGGGTGTACACCCACCCCAGGGAAGGGACCCATTGGTCCCTGCCCTTTACCTACCTGTAACGTCCCTAAATCTAGTATTTAGGGGGCACCCTGAATCTTGCTTCCTCAGATCCAGAAACGACAAGAAGAAAAGAAGGACCGAACAGCCAGCTAACAAGAGGAAGACGCCCACTGACTTGGCCCCAGCCCTACAGGCCCCTGCTCCCCTCGAACCTGCTCCTGCGAAATCCCGGTGTGTCCTGCAGCCAGCAACCTCAAAAACCCCGGAGCACCTGCCTGCCTTCACTTCCAAAGACTGCTTCTCCCGTGAACACCGGATTTGTTCAACTGCAACCTCTGGCAGCAGCCGGAGACCGCAAATCCAGCCCACACTGCACCCGCCGAACCCAGCCCGAGGTCGAGTGGAAAAACACCACGAGGAGGTCTCCCCGGCGATCCTGACCCGAGATCCGGCGACCCCTGACCTGCCTCAAGCCTCCAGCCGACGCCTGCAGTCTAAATCCAGAAGGCCCCCCTAACCGTGACCCGGAGCTGGTAAGAAGATCCGACCCCAAAAGGCACCCCTGCACCCGTCGCCCCACGGCCTTGTGTGCCCAAACCAACGGTGCCTAACCAACCCCTAACTTCCCAACTTACCTCTCAAAGTGGTGGTCGCACCCAGAAGTCCTTCGTCTCCCTGCCTGCAGTGCTTTTTCAAACCGGAGGTTCTCCATTGGAAACCACAGGGCGCCCGACGTCGAAACAGCACTCTGCACACGGCCGCTTCAGTGCCGCTGAGGGTGCACCTTTTGTGCTACTTTGTTTCCCCATTTGCCCTGACCTAAACCCTAGGAGCTTTGCTCCCACAACCCAGTGGCCTGCTTGCCAGCAGCCACCAACCGGAGGCCCCCTATCCCGCATTGGATAACATTGGGCCTCAACACTCTGCACCCGGCCGCCCTAGTGCCGCTGAGGGTGTAACAAGAGTGCATCACTGACCCTGGGGGACCCCTGAGTCTAACCCCAGAACCTTAACTCCCACAGTCAATAACTTACCTGTGAACCGATAACCTGTTTTTCCTCCATATGATAACATTGACAATTTTTCTTCCAAAAAGTTTCTAAGTGTGGAGTTTTGAAATCTAAAAATATTCTTTAAAAATCGCACGAATAACCAAAACGTATTTACTTACCTGTTTGCAGGAAATGTCCCAGTGCTGAATCTAGGTATCCAGCACTGAGTTAGAAAAGTAATGTAAAAATTAACTTACCTGTAATTTACTGAAAAAGCCTATTTATTTCAATGTACTGTATTTGCTAAGTATTGCAACCTACTGCATCCCCTGTAAATCAAGCAAAGTACAATTCCTATTGCACTTTCAAACTGTTCTACAATCAGCAACTTATTACTGGAAAGTATTTAATGCTTACCTGTGCCAGGCTTGCTTGGTTCTAAAAATAAAACAGTATATTTTATATACAAAAACAATTGGTCTAGAGTTCAGTCCTTGAGTGTGTGAATTCATTTGCTGACTGAGTGGGTACATCAAATGCTTAACACTGTCCTCTGATACTGCCTTACTGCTCGACCACTCAACCAAAAATAGAGAGTAAGGTTCTATCTAACTTTAACCTCTGCCTACCTCTGGGGTCACCTGGACTCGATACACACAATACCTCACTTTGGTGTAGTATATATAGAGCCAGTTTCCTACAGGACTGGGGCCAAGTCAGTTGGTGTCCTCCTCTTCTTCTTTCAGCACGTCTTCGTCGGTCCTCCTTCTCTCTTCTTGTCTGAGGAGGCAAGGTTCGGGGTTGCCCCTAATTACTAAATTTAGGGGTGTTACAGGTAAGTACAGGTCGGGACCAATGGGTCCCTTCCTTGGGGTGGGTACACCCCCTATTATGCCACACTCCAGTGGGAGGGGGCACAAGACTCACTCTGGTTGGCTGGGTCCCCCATCTCCAAGATGGCGGGGACTGAAAGTTGTGCTTCACGTCGCCTCCCCGACTTGAGGGGTGGGGTTGGCAAAGCTGGGCACCCCACTCCTCCTAACATGGTTTGCCAGACGATTCTCCCACCCAACGTGCGGGTCAGAACTGGTGGAGGCCAGTTGCTGGGAGCAGCAAATGGCTGGGGTAGGTCACAAAATCGGCAAGCCTTTGAAACTTCCCCTTCGTGTACCCTGCCCAGCCTGGGGGAGGAGGTTTGGCACCTCGTCCCAGGACCCCGAGAGCGGCAGGCTCTCGACCCAGAGGTCCAGAAATATGTCTGGTGGTGGCAGCTGGTCAGCAGCCACTCAGTCAGGACACTAGAGTTAGGTTGTTTTCCGGGGGGCATGTCTAAGATGCCCTCTGAGTGCATTTTTCATTATGGCATCAGTGTGGGTTTAACGTGCTGAGAAGTTTGATACCAAACTTCCCAGTTTTCAGTAAAGCCATTATGGTGCTGTGGAGTTCGTAATGACAAACTCCCATACCAGATACTCTTTATGGCATTACTGCACTTACAATGTCTAGGAATTGGCTTAGACACTGTAGGGGTATAGGGCTCATGCACCTGCTGTACCCTAACCACTGGTATAGTGCACCCAGCTAGAGGGGTGGCCTACCTATGCCAGGGCAGTGGGTTGTAGGCATGGCACACAGGGATGTGTGCCATGTCGACTCTTCACTTTGTTCTGACTGAAACACCCAGCCTGCAAAGACATTGTGTGGGTGTGAGAAAGTGCCATCTTTCTTACATGGTATGCCCCCACTTTTGCTGAATGGCTGATGTACTTTGACTGAGTGTGCCCTGGGCTCCTGCCAACCAGGTACCCAGGGCCTGTGTTCCTTCCCTAAAATTGCATTGATACCTACACCCAATTGACATCCCTGGCCACAGGTCAGCCCCTGGTAAATGGTACCATGGGTACCCAGGGCACTGTGACCAGGGAAGGCCCCTAAGGGCTGCAGCACTTGTTGTGCCACCCTTAGGGACCCTGCACCTTTACACACACACACTGCCTTTGCAGGCTGCGTGTCTTGGTGCAGAACAAAAGTGAAGAGTCGACATGGCTCACATCCCTGTGTGCCATGCCTACAAGCCACTGCCCTGGCCTACAAGCCACTGCCCTGGCCTAGGTCAGCCACCCCTCTAGCTGGGTGCACTATGCCAGTGGTGAGGGCATAGAGGCATGAGCCCTGTGCCCCTACAGTGCCCAAGTCCATTCTTGGGCATTGTAAGTGCAGTGCTGCCATTAAGAGTATATGGTGCTGGGAGTCTGTCATTACGAACTCCACAGCACCATAATGGCCCCACTGAAGACTAAGAAGTTTGGTATCAAACTTCTCAGCACATTAAACCCCCACTGATGCCAGTGTGGGATTTAATGTAAACGCACTCCAGAGGGCATCTTAGAGATGCCCCTGAAACCAACCCGACCTCCAGTGTCCGGACTGAGTGGCTGCCCAGGCTGCCACCACCAGACATGTTTCTGGACCCCTGGGTCGAGAGCCTCTGCTCTCAGGGGCCTGAAACAATGCACATCCCGGGACGAGGTGCCAAAGCCTCCTCCCCCAGGATGGGCAGGGGAGCTTCAAAGGCCTGCCGCCTTTGGAGTTTCCCCAGACCATTTGCTGCTTCCAGCAAACTGGTCCCCACTGGTTCTACCCCCACTCCTGGCGGGAGAACCGGCGGGAAAACCAGAAGCAGGAAATGGGTTGTGCCCACCTCTGCCAACTCCACCCCTAAGGTGGGGAGGCGAGGTGAAGCACAAACTCGAGTCCCCGCCATCTTGAGGATGGGGGGACCTGGCCAACCAGGGACAGGCTCCTGCCCCCTCCCACTGGAGAGGAACAGAATAGGGGGTGTACCCACCCCAGGGAAGGGACCCATTGGTCCCTGCCCTTACCTACCTGTAACCACCCCTAAATTTAGTATTTAGGGGCTCCCTGAACCTTCCTTCCGGAGTTCCCAAATCCGAAAACAAGAAGAGAAGACGAAGCAAGAAGACCAGCCGTGCAGCTGCTAAAAAGGAGGCGACAACAACTGACTTGGCCCCAGCCCTACCGGCCTGTCGACCTCTGAACCTGCTCCTGCGGAATCCCGGCCTCAGCAACCTCACAAACCCCGGAGGACCTGACTTCTGTGCTACAGCCTTCGACCCAGGGACTCCCACGAGCAGTGGTACTGCTCAAAAGAAAACCTACCAAAGACCCGGCCCTGGCACGGAGCCGCGAAACCTGCACACTCTGCACCCGCCGAGTCCAGCCTGTGCTTGAGTGACCAGAGACCTCGAGGACGTCCCCCCGGCGATTCTGACCTGGAATCCAGTGGCCAAGGACCCTCCGACGACCCAGACGACGCCTGCAGCCTCAGGACAAGGGACCCCTCCAACCGCGACCAGCAGGGGGTAAGATTTCCCGACCTCAAAGACACCCCTGCACCCGGCACCCCACGGCCCCTTGTGCCCAACTCCTGGGTGTCTACCTATCCTCCAAGACCCCAACTTACCTCCTGAAGTGTTGGTCGTCCCTGAAGAATCACCGTCCCCGAGCCTGCAGCCTTTCTTCACCTTTCACGACCTCTATTGTTTAACATTGAGCGCCCGACGGCTCAAAAGCACCCTGCACCCAGCCGCCCGAGTGCCCCTGGAAGTGCAACCTCTATCCTAACCTACTTCCCTACTTGCCCTGAGCAAGTGACCAGGAGCCCAGCTCCCACAGTCGCGTGGCCTGCTTGCCAGCAGCCACCAACCCGGGGCCCCCCGCCTGCCATAGGATAACATTGGGCCTTCTCACTCTGCACCCGGCCGCCCCTGAGCCGCTGAGGGTGTAAAAACTGTACTTACCTGATCCTGGGGGACCCCTGAGTCTTACCCAGAACCTTAACCCTGCCAGTCAAGTACTTACCCGAAATCCGAGAACTCACTTTTCTTCCATAGGGTTCCATTGACTGGTTTTCTGCGAAATTTCTTCTAAGTGTGGAGTTCTGAAACTTTAGAATATTCACCAAAAATCAACCGAGACACGAAAACGAAAATACTCACCTAGTATTAGAAGGGGCCTCAGTGCTGGACCCGAGTGCCCAACACTGGCCCTAAAAAGTAATCGCAACGTTACTTACCGCTAACTCACTTTTCTTTCATAGGGATCCATTGACTGGTTTTCTGTGAAATTTCTTCTAAGTGTCGATTTCTGTATTTTACAAATATTCTTTAAAAATCGAACAAACTACAAAAACGTAATTACTTACCTGTTTTAAGTAAATGTCCCAGTGCTGAACCTAGGAGTCCAGCACTGGATTACAAAAGTAACGTAAACATACTTTGCTTGCACACTGTATTTCCTTTCATAGGATAACATTGGTAATTTTACCCAGAAAAGTTTCTAAGTGTCAGCTTTTGAAATATAGTAATATTCTTCAAAAATCACTACAATAACCAAAACGCTTTTTCTTACCTGTTTACAGGAAGTGTCCCAGGACTGAATCCAGGATCCAGTCCTGTGGTTAGAAAAGTGCTCTGCAAAGTAATCAATTGTAATTAAGTATAATTTTCCATTGAGCTCAATGTTGCATTGAATTTGACCCTGTGTTGCCTCTTGCACCAACTGTGATAACCACTATCAAAAAAGTCTACTGCCTATCTGTAAGGTGAATAACCAAAGCATCTCATACTGAGAAAGTATATTTTGATCCTATTGTTGGTTCTAAAATAAAACAAGCATATATTTTTTTATATACAAACCATTGGCCTAGAGTTCAGTTCTTGAGTGTGTGGCTTCATTTGCTGACTGAGTGTGTACAACAAATGCTTTACACTGTCCTCTGATACTGCCTTACTGCTCGACCAAGCTACCACTTTGGAGAGTAAGGTTATATCTAACTTTAGCCTCTGTCAACCCTCTGGGGACTGTGGACTCTGTACACCCTGAACCTTACTTGGGTACAGTATATACAGAGCCACTTTCCTACAGTGGGTGTAAAGGTACAGGGCCTCTAAGGGTGGCACAATAAGTGCTGCATCCCTTAGAGGTCTTCCCTGGTCACAGTGACCTTGGTACCTGTGGTACCTTTTACAAGGGACTTACATGGGTGCAGAGAGTTACCAATGGGGTTTTGCATCACTACAGTTTAGGGAAAGAACATAGGCCCTAGGTACCTGGTTGGCAGGAACCCAGGGCACACTCAGTCAAAGTACATCAACATAAGGAAAAAAGTGGGGTGCAACCATGCAAAAAGGGGCACCTTTTTACAGGCAGCGTAGCCAGCATAAGAACACTTTAGGTACAAACCATACGTAACATGATATGCAGCGATGTGTTTTTAGCTACATTGTGCCAGTAGATATTTTCTGAATGCGTTGAAAGAAGGCAGGGCCTTTCTTTCAGTTCGTCAGTGCTCATAAAACAAGCAATGCGTAAACACATGATGTACGTGAAGCGGGCACCCTAGTAATTAAATTTTAAAAAAACATCAAAGTGGGCACCGGACTGAAACACGGAGGGGTGCCCATGTATATAAAACTTGTGCGTGTGACGGCCTGTAAAGCGCATGGTGTGCTGAATGTTGCAGGAAAGCATGTCGTGCCTGCAGTAGGAGAAATGGATTAAAGAAAGTAGTGCTTACCGACTAAATAAGACATACTGTGTAACAGAGGTAAAAGGGCACTCCTCATGGGAGGTTACAAATGACCACAAGGCGGTCCTAAGGAGGGACTAAAGCCTATTAACCAATCAGAAGTCAGCATTTACTAATGACTATGACACAAGCTAATGGCAAATATGGGCGGAGAGTATGCGGGGCTTCAAGTACATACTCTAATACAGCATGCCTCGCAGCAGCGCATGTGCTGCCCAGGCTCGACCTAAAAATGGGAGTAATAAAAGAGAAAGGTTTGTGGCAAAATGGGAAATTCATAACATGAAATTTTACACAATGAAATGTTATTTTTCCACCTAAGTAAAAGAATGTTTATGAACCAGACAACATAAGCCTTAGGGGAAATAATTGACCTTTTATGGTCCACTCAAGCAGGCAGGTAAGACAAAGCAATTGATCAGGGGCACTATGTGTCCAAAGCAAAACACAAAACACCCAAAAAAAACATTATGACAACAGAAGTTAAGATAGTTTTCTGAATTGGACCTGTATCAAACCAGGAAAAATGTCAATGAGGACTCAGACAAGAATTGGAGGAGGTTAATGCACTCCAAGGCATTATAAGAATTTATTTTTCAAAGGTTAGCATAAGCATATTGAACAGTTTCAAAATTGCTGGCATTGAAATCGACTTTTTTCTGACACAAAGCAGAGAAATCCTGAAATAATGCTGTTCTAAAGATAGAAGGAAAAGATTAAGCTATAGACCAATTACAGCTATAAGCAAGGCCAAAGTATTTACCCTCTGCTTGTGCTGCTGTAGTAGGTTGTCCAGGTTATGGCGACGTTTGTAGTTGAAGTAGAAATTCTTACACTGAGCTTCACTTTTTGTTGCTACCATTTTGGCAATGGCTCCCCAGTTCCGTCCATGCTCAACTAACCCTGGGGAAAACATAATATCACTGCTTTAGGGCCTGTAACATAATAATCAGAACCAACATTTGTTTTCTTAACCTGTATATCAAAATAGATATGCTTTGAAAAAAGTATAAATCAAATTGACACCTTTGCCCAAAAAAAAAAAAAAACTTTTAATTTGCTTGTGTTCTTGATGAATGAATTTTGCCAATCAAATTTTATATACAATCACAATATCAAAAATCGCCCAGATGACAGAATAGCAATTTTTTTCAACACCAAACATAATGTCATGCACCATGTTTATTCACTCCTCGGGAATATAAATGTACACAATTTTTGGAGGCTGATGGTTAATCTCAGACATTCCAATGCATAGTTCAGATTTCATTCCCTCTAATTTGGGGTCGTAAGGCGCAAGTCCTATGCATGCCTTGAGGAGCTGTGGCACCTTATTGTGTATGTTTTTTTCTGTCCTGCCTTATTGTGGTAAGAGTAATTTTAGGGTTTAGGGGTGAGTGATTATAAATGGTGATAAGGATAATTTCATGGTTTAGAGGTGGGTAATGGTAAAGGGTGGTAAGGGTAATTTTTCGAGTTTGGGAGGATAGTGGTAAAAGGAGAGATGGGTAATTTTAGGGATTGGGACTGTCAGGAGAAAATTAAAAAGAAGTAGGTGGTGGGGTGTAGGGAAGTAGGTGGTGGGGTGTAGGGAAGTAGGTGGTGGGGTGTAGGGAAGTAGGTGGTGTGGTGTAGGGAAGTAGGTGGTGGGGTGTAGGAAAGTGCCCCTTGTTGGATAGTTACACACCACCCACTTTTTGCCCGATTTTGATGCACTTTGAGTGTGAACTGGGTCCCTGCTAATCAGGTTCCCAGTTTTTCCCCAAACTGTACCTTTGTTTCCACAACTGGCACACCTCTAGCCCACATATAAGCCCCTTGTAAAAGGTACCAGAGGTACCAAGGGCCTTGTGACCAGAGAGTGTCTCCAATGGCTGCAGCATATATTGTGCCACCCTCAGAGCCCCCTCACTAAACACCTACACACTGCCATTGCAGACTGTGTGTTTTGGTGCAGCTAAAACTAAAGAGTCGACATGGCACACATCCCTGTGTGCCATGCCTACAAACCACTACCTGTAGCACAAGTTACTAACTTGTGTAACGATATATCTGTAAGAGACAGTAGTTAGTGACAGATTCCTTACCTTAGAATATCCCCAGGCGTCAGGCTGGATCCGGAACGTTTTGCGTAGCAGTACCCCTGCGCGTCGGTAGGCGGCGTCGTGCGGCTCCGCGTCCGTCGTCGGCATCGCCGGGATGACGTCGAGGCCAGTACTTAGACGCCGCCCATGCGCGCTGGCGTCACTTCTGTACACGACTTTCCGCGCCAGAAACGCAGAGCCATGCAAGAAACTGACACTGGTGTCTGAAAACTAGGGCCCTGAAAGGGATGACCTTAACCCTAGAAATCAGTTCGCAGAACGGGGAGGATGGGTGGGCGGTAGGAATCTGTCACTAACTACTGTCTCTTACAGATATATCGTTACACAAGTTAGTAACTTGTGCATCTGAAAGAGACACGTTAGTGACAGATTCCTTACCTTAGAATAGATACCCCTGCAATACCAACCTCGGTGGTGGGTCTGCGAACAAAGATCAGACGAGGAAGTCTCGGAGAACAGAACGGCCAAAGAAGCCGTCTCTCCGGACTTGGCTGTCAAGGCAGTAATGCTTGGTAAACGTGTGCAGCGAGGCCCACGTAGCTGCCTGACAAATGTCCTGCAATGGGACACCACGTCCCAAAGCCGTGGTGGCAGCTGTCGCCATGGTGGAATGGGCACGTAGCCCAACAGGGGGCTCCTTCTTAGCCAAAGAATAGCAGGCTTCGATACACAAGACGACCCAGCGGGAGATGGTCCGCTTGTGTACCGCCCGACCTTTTTTGGCACCCACGTAGTCAACAAAGAGCTGGTCGTCCACCCGGAACTGTTGTGTGCGGTTCAGATAGAAAGAAATCGCACGTATTGGGTCCAGACGGTGGAGCCTCTCTTCCTCTCTGGAAGGATGCGGAGGCGGAAAGAAGGTGGGCAAAGTGATGGTCTGCCCAATGTGGAAGGCAGTAACCACCTTTGGCAAGAAGGACGGACGCGTCCTAAGAACAACCTTGTCTAGATGAACAGACAGAAAGGGGGCCTTGCAAGAAAGAGCCTGGAGCTCACTCACCCGTCGAGCGGAGGTGATAGCCACCAGAAAGGCTGTCTTCAGAGTGAGAAGACGAAGAGGACAGTTATGGAGAGTCTCAAAGGGAGCGCACATTAAAAAGGTAAGAACCAAGTTCAAGTCCCACTGAGGCATCACAAATGGAATAGGAGGGAAAAGGTGTGTAATGCCTTTAAGAAACCTGTTAACAACAGGGGACTTGAAAAAGGAGGGCTGATCAGGAAGCCTGAGGAAGGCCGAGATTGCACAAAGGTAGCCCTTGATGGTACCCAGGGCAGAACCCTGTTGGGCCAGAGAAAGAAGGAACAGAAGAACCTCAGAAAGAGGGGCAGAAAGGGGATTCACAGCCTTTGCTGTGCACCATGCCACAAACTTGTTCCACCTACAGGCGTATACCACCTTAGTGGAGGGACGCCTGGCTGCCAGAATCACATCACAAACTTCGGGAGGCAAGTCGTAAGGAATCAACTGCCGCCGCTCAAACTCCATGCAAGGAGGTGGAGACTGGACAGGTTCGAGTGGAGGACCGTCCCCTGCTGCTGCGACAGAAGATCCTCCCGAAGAGGCAGACGGATCGGGGGATCGATGCTCATACTGAGTAGCTTGGGATACCAAACTCTTCGAGCCCAGTCCGGAGCCACAAGAATGACTTGGGCCCGGTCGCGCCAAATCTTCTTCAACACTCTGGGTAGAAGTGGTATAGGCGGAAAGGCGTACAACAGACCGCAACTCCACTCGCGACGAAAAGCGTCGCCGAGCGAGTGCCGCCTTGGAAATTCCAACGCGCAGAACTGATGACATTGCGCGTTCTCTTCGGTGGCGAATAGATCTAACCAAGGCTTTCCCCACTTTAGAAAGAGTCCTTGCGCCACCTCCGAGTGAAGACGCCATTCGTGATCCATCATGCACCTGCGGCTGAGCTCGTCCGCCCTGGCATTCAGGGAACCTGCCAGGTGTTGAACCATCAGGAAAATGCCCTGATGTTCCAGCCATGTCCAGAGACGCAGAGCCTCCTGACATAGGGTCCACGACCCCACCCCGCCTTGTTTGTTGCAGTACCACATGGCGGTGGTGTTGTCTGTGAACACCTGCACTACCTTCCCCTTGACAGAGGGAAGGAATGCCTTTAGTGCAAGTCGGATCGCCCGGAGCTCCAGAAGGTTGATATGGAGCCGGGACTCCGCCGGAGACCAGAGGCCTCTGATCTCCGCCTCTCCCATGTGACCGCCCCATCCCAGAAGGGACGCATCCGTCACAACCGTGTGCTCTGGCTGGGGAAGGGAGAGGGATCTGCCCGTGACCCATTGCCGGTTCGAACGCCACCACTGCAACTGTCGGCAGTCCCCTCCGAGATCTGGACGTAATCGGACAGGTTCCCCTGATGCTGCGCCCACTGGAACTTCAGGTCCCACTGCAGAGCCCGCATATGCCATCTGGCATGATCGACCAGCAGGATGCAGGAGGCCATGAGGCCCAGCAGCCTCAGGGTCATCCGTACCGAAACCCAGGATAGAGGCTGAAAGATCGGAATCATGGCCTGAATATCCTGGACTCGCCGTTCGGGAGGATAGGCCCGAAACTGCGTTGTGTCCAGAACTGCTCCGATGAAAAGGAGCTGTGGAGAAGGAATCGGGTGCGACTTCGGCACGTTGATGGAGAACCCCAGCGAGTGCAGAAGTCCGGCTTTAGTCTGGAGGTGGGAGACGACTGCCTGGGACGAGCCCGCCTTCAGCAGCCAGTCGTCGACGTAGGGGAAGACTAGAACCCCTGCCCGGCGCAGATGAGCTGCGACCACCGCCATCACTTTCGTGAACACCCGAGGGGCGCTGGTAAGGCCAAAGGGAAGCACGGTGAACTGAAAGTGCTCGAGGCCTACCGTGAACCGCAGGTAACGCCGGTGGGCCGGCAGGACGAGGATGTGAAAATATGCGTCCTGCAAGTCCAACGCTACCATCCAGTCTCCAGGGTCGAGGGCAGTCAAGACCTGAGCTAGGGT
Organism: Calotriton arnoldi; assembly: GCA_963921515.1. Lineage (NCBI taxonomy): Eukaryota > Metazoa > Chordata > Amphibia > Caudata > Salamandridae > Calotriton > Calotriton arnoldi. The sequence goes on along the minus strand of CAWUFW010001352.1, from coordinate 2,132,198 downwards.
GAGCATCTTGAACTTCTCCTTCCGGAGGATGCGATTGACGTTCCGGAGGTCCAAGATAGGACGCATGTCCTCCTTGTCCTTTTTGGGCACCAGAAAGTAGTGGGAATAGCAACCACGCCCTACTTCTGGGGTCAGAACGCGCTCGATGGCCCCCTTGGCCAAGAGGGCCGCAACTTCCTGTCGAAGAAGAACCAAATGGTCCCCCGACATGCGGTGGTGCTGAGGTGGCATGGCAGGGGCGGTAGTCTCGAAGGGGAGGGAGTAGCCCCTTCGGACAATGTCCAAAACCCACCTGTCCGATGTGATGGTGCGCCAGTGGGGAAGGTGATGGCGGACCCTGCCCCCCACTGGCGTGCTGTGGACTGGAATGGAAGGACTAGGAGGGCTTGGAGGCCGCGGACAGGGCGGAGGTGGTGGCCTGACCCGCACGCTGGTTACCCGACCCGCCTCGGCGGGAGCCACGTCCTCGGCCGCACGAAGGCGCCTGCTGCGCAGGCCGGTGGCTGGGCAGTGGACGTGACTGGGCGCCCCTTCCGTGGCCACGAAAGGGGCGAAAAACAGACTGCTGCGGAGGGCGCGGGGCGGAGAGGCCCAAGGACTTGGCCCTAGCCCGCGAGTCCTTAAAGCGCTCCAGCGCGCGGTCTGCCTTATTGCCAAAAAGGCGGATACCATCAAAGGGCATGGCATGTCCATAAGGGTGTTTTGGACATCGCCCGAAAAACCAGTGGTCCTCAGCCAGGCGTGACGGCGCAGCGCCACTATCGTAGCAAGCGATCTGCCTAGCGAGTCAGCGGTATCTAGGCCACATCGGATAGTGAACTTCGCTGCGTCTCTCCCGTCCGCAATAGCACGGGAGAGAAGTGCCTGGACCTCCTCAGGACACTTGGGCAGCACCTGCACCACCGAATCCCACAGAGTGGGGGAGTAACAGCCCAAAAGGCAAGCGGTGTTCACGGACCGCAAGCCAGCACTGGAGGAAGAAAAAATCTTCTTCCCAAATTGTTCCAGTTTTTTGGATTCCCTATCCGGCGGAGCCGTAGGGAAGGCGGTTTGAGAGGTAGAGGCTTGGACAACCAAGCTCTCGGGGGTGGGGTGTTGGGAGAGGAACAGAGGGTCGCACGGCCGGGCGATGGCGTTGGGCTACGTTCCTGTCCACAGGAGTCCCTGTGGTGGGCCTGGACCAGGTGCCCAAAAGAACGTCAGAAAGTGCATCGTTGAACGGCAGCAGTGGCTCCTAAGAGGTAGCCGCCGGCTGAAGCACTTCCGTCAGGAGGTTAGTCCTGACAGCCACTGTAGGGAGCTCGAAGCGCAAGGCCGCGGCCGCCCTACGCAACACCGTTGCATAACTTGCTCCCTCCTCCGTAGCCACGGAAGGAGGAGACAGCATGCCAAGGTCAGGAGAGGTGTCCAGACCACTGGCATCACCCAGTTCCTCAACCCAGTCCTGATAAGGCTCACATTGAGCTGTGAGAGGGTCTTCCGACCCCTCCCAGTCCTCCTCGTCCTCCAAAACAGGTGAAAAGTATGGAGGAGGGACATGAGGGAATAAAGGTCCCATCGGCGTCGGAATCGGCGTCGAGCGACGTCGATCCGGCTCCGTGTCCGGTTCCGGGGAGAACCTGGGGACGGCGCCGCCCGGGGCCTCGGACGGCGCCGTGAACGGTACCGGTGAGGTCGGCGCCGGTGGAGGTGTGGTTAGGTCAACCGGTGTCGACCGGGATCCAGGCCTGGATCCGAGGGGGTCCTGCGGCGCCAGGGCCGGAGCCACCGGAGACACCGGGGCCAGAGCCGCCGGTGGTGCCGAAGGAGGACTCCCACTGGGGCCCGCGGGGCCCGAAGGCACACCGGGGTAACCCTTAGGCCCGAAGATGCGAGCCATGGCCGACAGGAAGTCCTGTATCTCGGCCGGAGTCGACGTCGGACCCGGGACAGGCGGGTAGGCCGGCGTCGGCTTTTCGGGTACCCCCGGAGCCGCGGGGGCGGTACCATCAGGACCCTCGGCCGGGTCGTGAGACCGGCGAGGGGAGGTATTAGAGCGACGCTTCTTAGACCTCTTGTGCTTCGCCTTACCTGAAGACGAAGACCCCGACGAATGACGACGGCTCCGCAACCGGCCCCTCGACCTCTCCCGGGATTGGGATCTCGAGCGGCGCGGAGCCGAGTGCCGGGCCTCGAAAAGCTTTCGAGACCGCAGTCGCAAAGCCTTCGGGGCGAGGGACCGACACTCGGGGCATGACTTGGGGTCGTGGCCGCGCCCCAGGCAGAAGAGACACTCTCGGTGCGGATCCGTAATCGACATCATGCGATTACAGATCGCGCATGGCTTGAAGCCGGGCATCCCTACCGACACCTTGGAGTCGAAGCGACTCGAAAACTTGGACAAAAAAGTCTCAAAAAATACTCAGTCAAAAAATGACTGGGGGCACTGCTCAATCCGGATCTGCGCTTACTGGCGCGGAAAAAGAAAGAACTGACGCCAGCGCGCATGGGCGGCGTCTAAGTACTGGCCGCGACGTCATCCCGGCGACCACGACGACAAACGCGGAGCCGCACGACGCCGCCTACTGACGCGCAGGGGTACTGACGCCTGGGGATATTCTAAGGTAAGGAATCTGTCACTAACGTGTCTCTTTCAGATACATAGGTAAGTCACCCCTCTGGCAGGCCTTACAGCTCTAAGGGTGCACTATACCACAGGTGAGGTCATAGCTGAATGAGCAATATGCCCCTACAGTCTGAGTCCATTCTCAGACATTGCAAGTGCAGTGAAGCCATATTGTGTACATGGGCTGGGAGGTTGTCATTACAAACTCCACAGCTCCATGATGGCTTTACTGAATGATTGGACGTTTGGTATCAAACGTCTCAGCATAATAAACCCACACTGATGCCAGTAGTGGATTTATTATAAAATGCACTCAGAGGGCATCTAAGAGTTGCGCCCTGAAAAACGACCAACTACCTAGTGTGTAGCTGACTGATCTGCACCAGCCTGCCATCTCCAGACATGTTTCTGACCCCCTGAAGTGGGAGCCTTGTGCTTTTGTGGGTCAGAAACACAGCCTGCTCTGGGAGGAGGTGCTTCACACCTACCCCCAAAAAGGAGCAGGATTCAAGAGAGGTGAGCCACAAAGGCTTCCTTCCCTTTGTAATGCTAGCCAGAGCCCCTCCAATTAATGGAGATGCCCGCCCCCCTGACCAAGCCCAACTTTTGGCAGCAAGGTCAGTGGGAAAATAAGTAAGCAGGAGAGGTGTGGCCCCTCTCAGCCAGGACCACCGCTAAGGTGTCCCAAGCTGAAGTGACCCATTCCTTAGAAAATCCTTCATGTTCGATGGAAGGATTTTGGCCAATAGGATTATTGGATGCCACCTCCCCAAAGGGAGGGGACATCCAATAGGATTATTGGATGCCACCTCCCCAAAGGGAGGGGACATACAAACGGTATAGTCACCCTAAAGGTAAGCAGCCCACTGGCTACTACCTGCCAGTACCTGTAAATCCCCTAAAATAAGTTTTATGGGGCACCCCTGAACCTTGATCCTTAGATTACTGGCGACCTGAAGGACCGAAGAGCCGTGCAGCAGTTAAGACTCCAGACGACAACTGACTTGGCCCCAGCCCTACTGGCCTGTCTGCAGCTTTCAAAGAAACCTGCTTTAAGAAGCGACTCATCTTGCAGGCCCAGCGACCTCCACAACCCTGGTAGGACTGCCTGCCTTCCCTAAAGACCAAGAACTCCAGAGGACAGCGGCTCTGTCCACAAAGAAAACTCACTTGCCTTCTGGATCCCCGAGTCCTGCCCACTCTGCACCAGATGCCATGGCCCGAGTCTGAGTGGCCCACCAGTCCAGTGAAGTCTCCCCTGCGATCCGGACCTTGAAATCCTCAGTAGCTGACCTCTCCTGGACCCCACGAAGACGCCTGCAGCCTCAACACGAAGGGTCTCCTAGACTGCAACCGGCTCAGGTAAAGATTTTCCAACGTCTAAAGGAACATCCTGCATCCCCCCCCGCCGACTTTGGGGATCCCAGCCGACGGTGCCCAGGCGTCCACCGACATCCCAATTTATCTGCCTAGTCATCTGTCACATTCGTCCAGCCTCCTGGTGCGAACCTGCAGCCTCTTTGGGAAACTGAGTTTCTCTGTTCGCTTCCATTGGGCACCAAACGCAGTCTTTGCACCCTGCACCCAGCAGCCCCTGTGCCGCTAATAGTGTATGATTGGTGCTGGCTTGTGCCCCCACCCAGTGCTTGCTTAAACTACCGAGGCCTGTGCCTTGAAACCACGGGTACTTAACTGCAACCCGTGCATCTCCAATCACCCCAATCTCCATTGACTAACATTGGGCTCCGGGCACCACCTTTGACCTCTGCACACGGCTTCCCCTGTGCCGCTGATGGTGCAGATTTGGTGTCCACTTGAACCTTGTCCTGTATTGGTCCAAACCCCCGAAGACTTGGATTGTAAGTCGTGTCCTCACCTGTTAATGTGCATAACTGTTTACCTTCCATAGTATTTCTTGCTATTTGCACTGTGTATTTTCTACATTGCTAAGTATTGCTACTGTTCTCAATGATATGGCGGTGCGCCAGGGAATGAAGTCCAGTAGTCAGCGAGTAGTATCAAAAAAAGTTATTTCAAATTCACAAATCAGTTCAATAATACGAAAAGCTCAGCCAACGCGTTTCATTCCCTCAAGGGGAACTTCATCAGGGCTTCAATGTCAGTTCAGAATGCGTTCAAAGGCTCACGTGGTCGGTGCGAGGGTTCAAATCCAATGTGCTGTGCTTGAACTCTCCAATGTGCTTACAGGCTTGGTCCGGCCTGTATGTAGACATCTTATATGTCAATAAAAATATTCAAGGGTTCAAGTGGTCAGTAACAGAGTTCAGTCCAGTTTATTGCGCTGGGACTCTCCGGAGTGCTAAAAGGCATAATCAGGCCTGCAAGAGGAGACCGATTGACATCAAAAAGCAATTCTAATACTACTGTAAACTATTCCTATTGCTATTTACAATACATTCATATTGTACCTGAAAGAATTGTCATTTCTAAACTGGTACTGACCTGCAACTGAGTTCTTCTTGGTTCTAAAATAAAAGTAACAAAGGAATATATATTTTTATACAAACATTGGACTTGGAGTTAGTCAGTGAGTGTGTCTCAATTCTTGACTGTGTGTGTGTGTGTAGGAAGCTGGCTCTGTATTTACTATACCAAAGTGAGGTATAGTGTGCACAGAGTCCAGTGGAACCCCAAAGGTAGGCAGAGGTAAAAGTAGATAGCACCTTCCTCTCTATTTGTGGTAGTGTGGTCGAGCAGTAAGGCTGTATCAGAGGGTAGTGTTAAGCATTTGTTGTACACACTCAATCAGCAAATGATATCACACACTCAAAGACTGAACTTCAGACCAACTGGTTTTGTATAAAAATATTATTTTAGTTATTTTATTTTCTAGAACCAAGCAAGCCTGGCACAGGTAAGCAATAAGTACTTTACAGTAGTAATGCAGTTTGTAAACAGTTTGAATTGCAATTGAATATGCACTTTGATTTGATTACAGTAGAGATACTACTAATGCAATGCTTTTGATATACTGTACATATACTTTGTATTGGCTTTTTAGTAGAATGTCAAGTAGATTGCTTTACAGATTACTTTTCTTACATAGTGCAGTATACCTGGATACTGCACTGGGACATTTTCTGTAAACAGGTAAGTAAAAGCGTTTTTGTGATTTAGTAACAGTTTTAAAGGGTTTCATAGATTTTCCAACTCCACACTTAGAAACTTTTCACAGAAAAACAGTCAATGTTATCCTATGGAGGAAAATAGCGTTATCGGTACAAAGGTAAGTATTCGGTTGTGGGAGTTCGTATTCTGGGAGTAGACTCAGGGGTCCCCCAGGGTCAAGAGTGCACTCTTGCTACACCCTCAGCGGCACTAGGGCGGCCGGGTGCAGAGTGCTGAGGCCCAATGTTATCCAATGGGGAATAGGGGGCCTCCGGTTGGTGGCTGCTTACGAGTAGGTAACGGGGTTGTTGGAACAAAGCTCCTGGACTTAAGCTCAGGGCAAATGGGGGTTCAAGCCAGCACAAAAGGTGCACCCCCAGCGGCACTGGGTCGGCCGGGTGCAGAGTGCTGTTTTGCGTGGGGCGCCCTGTAGCTTTCAATGAGGAGTCTCCGGTTTGCAAACACACTGCAGGCTCGGAGACGAAGGTCTTCTGGGTGCGACCACCACTTCGAGAGGTAAGTTGGGATGCTGGGGGTTGGTTAAGCACCGTCGGTTGGGTTACCCAAGGTCGCGGGGCGTCGGGTGCAGAGGAGCCTTTTAGGGTCTGATCTTCTTACCAGCTCCTGGTCACGGTTGGGGAGACCTTCCGGTTTGAGGCTGCAGGCGTCGGCTTGATGCAGGTCAGGGGTCACCGGATCTCGGGTCAAGATCGCCGGGCAGACCTACACTTGGTTTTGGGCCACTCAAACTCAGGCAGTGAGCGTCGGGTGCAGAGTGGTGTAGACTCGCAGACTTTGGCAGACCTGGAGTCTGTTGTTGAACAAATCCGGTGTTCACGGAAGACAGTCTTTTCTTTTGAAGGCAGGGCAGGTCCTCCGGGTTTTCGAGGCTGCAGGACATATCGGAGTTTTGCTTCTGCAGGTTCGAGGTGGGGACAGGCCGGTAGGGCTGGGGCCAAGTCAGTAGGCGTCCTCCTCTTGTTAGCTTCGGCACGGCTGTTCGGTCCTTCTTTTCTTCTTCTGGTTTCTTGCCTGAGGAAGTAAGGTTCAGGGTGCCCACTAAATACTAGATTTAGGGGCGTTGCAGGTAGGTAAAAAGGTTGGGACCAACGGGTCCCTTCCCTGGGGTGGGTACACCCCCTATTATGCCACCCTCCAAAGGGAGGGGGGCATAAGCCTCACCCTGGTTGGCTCGGTGCCCCCATCTGCAAGATGGCGGGGACAGAGTTGTGCTTCACCTCGCCTCACCCACCTGAGGGGTGGAGTTGCCAGAGGTGGGCACACCTCTCTTCCTCACCTGTTTTTCCCGCCGGATCTCCCGCCCAAAGTGGGGGTCAGAACAAGTTGGGACCAGTTGCTGAAAGCAGCACGTGGCCTGGGGAAGCTCACAAAGGCGGCAAGCCTTTGAAGCTTCCCCTTCGTGGACCCTGCCCAGCCTGGGGGAGGAGGCTTGGCACCTCGTCCCAGGATGTGCTTTATTTCAGAACCCCGAGAGCGGCAGGCTCTCGACCCAGGGGTCCAGAAAAATTTCTGGTGGTGGCAGCTGGCGAGCAGCCACTCAGTCAGGACACTAGAGTTAGGTTGTTTTCTGGGGGGCATCTCTAAAATGCCCTCTGAGTGCATTTTTCATTAAATCCCACACTGGCATCAGTGTGGGTTTAATGTGCTGAGAAGTTTGATACCAAACTTCTCAGTTTTCAGTGTAGCTATTATGGTGCTGTGGAGTTCGTAATGACAAACTCCCAGCACCATATACTCTTAATGGCAGCACTGCACTTACAATGACTAAGAATGGACTTAGACGCTGTAGGGGTACAGGGCTCATGCACCTGTACCCTCACCACTGGTATAGTACAGCCAGCTAGAGGGGTGGCTGATCTATGTCAGGGCAGTGGGTTGTAGGCATGGCACACAGGGATGTGTGCCATGTCGACAATTCACTTTGTTCTGCACCAAGATACGCAGCCTGCAACCGCAGTGTGAGAGTGAAAAGGTGCAGGGCCTCTAAGGGTGGCACAATAAGTGCTGCAGCCCTTAGGGGCCTTCCCTGGTCACAGTGCCCTGGGTACCTGTGGTACCACTTACCAGGGACCTACCTGTGGCCAGGGATGCTAATTGGGTTCAGGCTTCAATGCAGTTTTAAGGAAGGACCATAGGCCCTGGGTACCTGATTAGCAGGAGCCCAGGGCACACTCAGTCAAAGTAAATCAGCAGTTCAGCAAAAAGTGGGGGCTACCATGCAGAAAGAGGGCACTTTCTCACAGTGTGTGCAACAAATGCTTAACACAACCCTCTGATAAGCCTAACTGCTCAAACACACTACCACAAAAGAGATTATCTACTTTAAGCCTCTGGGGATTCACTGGACTCTGTGCACACTATACCTTACTTTTGTATAGTATATACAGAGCAAACACAAGGACATGGAGGACGGAGCGCTGAAACTTTTCAGACACTCACCCCCAGTCGCAGATCTGGGTTGAATCCATCATCGTTCTTTAGCTCACTTCGCCACGCCAGTTCAGAGACAGCTATATGCAAATCAGTCTTGACCCTGTGCCTCATGGGAACAGTCCAGCCCGAACTGCCACTTAAGGATAGCATGAAAGCTGAAGTAAGCATGATGCTGGAGCCCAGTGGTCTTAGTCCTCAAGCCTCGCTGTAAGAAACTGGCTCTATATATACTGCACCAAAGTGAGGTACAGTGTGTATAGAGTCCAAGAGTCCCCAAACGTAGGCAGAGGTTAAAGTTAGATTGAACCGTACTCTCTAATAGTGGTAGCTTGGTCGAGCAGTAAGTCAGTATCTGAGGACACTGTTAAGCATTTGATGTACACACTCAGTCAGCAAATGAATTCACACACTCAAAAACTGAACTCTAGGCCAATCGTTTTTGTATAAAAATATACTGTTATTTATTTTTAGAACCAAGCAAGCCTGGCACAGGTAAGCATTAAATACTTTTCAGTAATAAGTTACTGGATGTAGAACAGTTGAAAAATGCAATAGAAATTGTCTTCCCTGGACCGGAAACAAGCATCCTGGGACCGGTTTCGGGGTTACACCCCTCATCAGCCAGCCTAGCTTGAATCCAGTGGCAAAGTGAGCAAGGTACCCACGTCTGGGCATACCCTGCCAACTTAGGGCAAACAAAGCAAACACAAGGAGATGGACGGAGCACTGAATCTTTTCACTCGCCCCCAGTCACAGATCTGGGTTGAATCCATCATCGTTGTTTAGCTCACTTCGCCACCCCAGTTCAGACACAGCTATATGCAAATCATGTCTAGTTACCTGAAGCACATGTGGAATGGATGTGGAGTGACCTATAAGTTCACTACACCTAATCTTCCACAAACCAAACGTTCAACAAGACATTGAATGGCATAATCATGGGACTCCCTGAAAACTCAAAAGGAGATGGGATGTCCATTTGCCATGCCTGCTTTTCGCTAACAGAGAGGTGTCTCAGAAGGGAGTAGGGTTTTCCCCCTTTGATCTTCTGTTTGGCCATCCTGTTAGGGGACCACTTTGTCTTGTGAAGGAAGGTTGGGAGAAGCCTCTCCAAGAACATAAGAAAGCTATTGTGGACTATGTACTAAGCCTACGTTCCATGATGGCAGGGTACATGGAGAAAATATCCAAAAACCTTGAGGCCAGCCAAGAGCTCCAGAAGCTCTGGTATGACCAAAAGCCTGCACTGCTGGAGTTGCAACCAGGGCAGAAGGTGTGGGTTTTGGAGACTGTGGCACCGAGGGCCTTCCAAGACAAATGGAGTGGACCTTACCCTATTCTAGAAAAGAAAAATTAGGTCACCTACTTGGTAGACCTAGGCACGAGCAGGACCCCCAAGAGAGCCATCCATGTGAACTGCCAAAAACTTTTCTGTAACAGGGATGATGTAACCAGGCTGATAGTTACTTATAAGGATCAGGAGACAGGCAGCGAACCTCTCCCTTACCTCCTCTCTTACAGTCCAACAGATGGGTCAGTTGATGGAGTTGTCTACTCAGGCACCCTCTCTGCCCAACATCAGGCTGACTGCAGGCAAGTCCTACAGCAGTATGATGAGCTCTTCTCCTTAGCCCCTGGACAGACACACTGGTGTACCCACGATGTGGACACTGGGGACAGCTGGCCTGTCAAAACAAAGATCTATTGGCAGTCTGACCAAGTTAAGGATAGCATGAAAGCTGAAGTAAGCATGATGCTGGAGCCCAGTGGTCTTAGTCCTCAAGCCTCGCTGTAAGAAACTGGCTCTATATATACTGCACCAAAGTGAGGTACAGTGTGTATAGAGTCCAAGAGTCCCCAAACGTAGGCAGAGGTTAAAGTTAGATTCAACCGTACTCTCTAATAGTGGTAGCTTGAGTCGGAGCAGTAAGGCAGTATCTGAGGACACTGTTAAGCATTTGATGTACACACTCAGTCAGCAAATGAATTCACACACTCAAAAACTGAACTCTAGGCCAATCGTTTTTGTATAAAAATATACTGTTATTTATTTTTAGAACCAAGCAAGCCTGGCACAGGTAAGCATTAAATACTTTTCAGTAATAAGTTACTGGATGTAGAACAGTTGAAAAATGCAATAGAAATTGTACTTTGTTTGATTTACAGGGGAGCAGTAGTATGCAACACTTAGCAAATACAGTACATTGGAATGAATAGGCTTTTTCAATATATTGCAGGTATGTTACTTTTACGTTACTTTTTCTAACTCAGTGCTGGATGCCTGGATTCAGCACTGGGACATTTCCTGAAAACAGGTGAGTAAATGCGTTTTTGTTATTCGTGCGATTTTTAAAGAATATCTTTAGTTTTCAAAACTCCACACTTAGTCGTTTTATGAAAGAAAAATTGTCAATGTTATCCTATGGAGGAAAAACAGGTTATAGGTTTGCAGGTAAGTAAACGACTGTGGGAGTTAAGGTTCTGGGGTTAGAACAAGGGTTCCCCCAGGGTCAGTGATGCACTGTTGTTGCACCCTCAGCGGCACTAGGGCGGCCGGGTGCAGAGTGTTGAGGCCCAATGTTATCCTATGGAGGATAGGGGGTCTCCAGTTGGTGGCTGCTGGCAAGCAGGCCACTGGGTTGTGGGAGCAAAGCTCCTAGGGTTTAGGTCAGGGCAATTGGGGAAACAAGTTGGCACAAAAAGTGCACCCTCAGCGGCACTGGGGCGGCCGGGTGCAGAGTGCTGTTTCGGCGTCGGACGCCCTGTTTTCTATGGAGAACCTCCGGTTTGAAGAATCACTGCAGGCTCGGGGACGAGGATCTTCTGGGTGCGACCACCACTTCGAGGGGTAAGTTGGGATGTCTTGGGTTGGTTAGGCACCGTTGGTTTGGGCACACAAGGCCGTGGGGCGCCAGGTGCAGGGGTGCCTTTCAGGGTCGGATTTTCTTACCCACTCTGGTCGCGGTAGAGGGGGTCCTCTGGATTGAGGCTGCAGGCGTCGTCTGGAGGCTTGAGGTAGGTCAGGAGTCGCCGGATCTCGGGTCAGGATCGCCGGGGTGACCACCTCGTGGTGTTTTTACACTCGAGCTCCGGCCGGTTTCGGTGGGTGCAGAGTGGGCTGGATTCGCAGTTTCCGGCCGGAGCCAGAAGCTGCCGTTTAAACACGTCCGGTGTTCACAGGAGAAACAGTCTTGGAAGTGAAGGCAGGCTGGTCCTCGGGGTTTGTGAGGTTGCTGGCTGCTGGACACGCCGGGATTTTGCAGGAGCAGGTTCGAGGGGAGCAGGCCTGTAGGGCTGGGGCCAAGTCAGTGCGCGTCGTCCTCTTGTTAGCTCTGCACGGCTCTTCGTCCTTCTTTTCTTCTTGTAGGTAAGCTGCATCTGAGGAAGTAAGGTTCAGGGTGCCCCCTAAATACTAGATTTAGGGGCGTTACAGGTAGGTAAAGGGCAGGGACCAATGGGTCCCTTCCTTGGGGTGGGTACACCCCCTATTCTGCCACTCTCCAGTGGGAGGGGGGCAGGAGCCTGTCCCTGGTTGGCTGCGTCCCCCCACCCTCAAGATGACGGGGACTCGAGGTTGTGCTTCACCTCGCCTCCCCCACCTGAGGGGTGGAGTTGGCAGAGGTGGGCACACCTCCCTTCCTCACTTGTTTTTCCTGCCGGTTCTCCCGCCCAAAGTGGGGGGGTAGAACCAGTGGGGACCAGTTGCTGAAAGCAGCAAATGGTCTGGAGAGGCTCACAAAGGCAGCATGCCTTTGAAGCTTCTCCTTCGTGATCCCTGCCCATCCTGGGGGAGGAGGCTTGGCACCTCGTCCCAGGATGTGCATTGTTTCAGGCCCCCGAGAGCAGCAGGCTCTCCACCCAGAGGTCCAGAAACATGTCTGGTGGTGGCAGCTGAAGCAGCCACTCAGCCTGGACACTAGAGGTGGGTTAGGTTTCAGGGGGCATCTTCTAAGATGCCCTCTGTGTGCATTTTTCATTAAATCCCATACTGGCATCAGTGTGGGTTTAATGTGCTGAGAAGTTTGATACCAAACTTCCCAGTTTTTAGTACAGCCATTATGGTGCTGTGGAGTTCGTAATGACAAACTCCCAGCACCATATACTCTTAATGGCAGCACTGCACTTACAATGTCTAACAATGGACAGACACTGTAGGGGTACAGGGCTCATGCACCTGTACCCTCACCACTGGTATAGTGCACCCAGCTAGAGGGGTGGCTGACCTATGCCAGGGCAGTGGGTTGTAGGCATGGCCCACAGGTGTGTGCCATGTCGACTCTTCACTTTGTTCTGCACCAAAACACGCAGCCTGCAAAGGCAGTGTGTGTGTAAAGTACAGGGCCTCTAAGGGTGGCACAATAAGTGCTGCAGCCCTTAGAGGTCTTCCCTGGTCACAGTGCCCTGGGTACCTGTGGTACCATTTATCAGGGGCTGACCTGTGGCCAGAGATGCCAATTGGGTACAGTTTTGGGGAAAGAACACAGGCCCTGGGAACCTGATTGGCAGGGACCCAGGGCACATCAAGTCAAAGTGCATCAGTGGTCTGGCAAAAAGTGGGGGGGGGTTACTGCAACAGAAACCCACTTCCTTACACTCGCCCACAGGGTGGAAAGAGAGAAATTAGGTTTTGTGTGGACTACAGAGGTCTCAATGATGTCACTAAGGCAGATGCTCACCCTATACTCGGGGCAGCTGAAAGACAAATTAGTGTATAGAGAAATTTTTCAGTACTTGTGACTTAACTGCAGGGTACTGGCAGATTAGCATGGCCCTAGGAGCTAAAGAAAAGACAGCATTGTACATACAAGATGGGCATTATCAGTTTACTGTTATGCCCTTTGGCTAAAAGGGCATAAATGTCCCTGTCACCTTCCAAAGGAATGAGAATCAAGTCCTTGCTAGGTTAGAGACCTTTAGTGCAGCATATCTTGATATTGCAGTCTTTAGCTCCTCCTGGCAGGATCAACTGGTCCACCTGGGGAAGGTTTTACAGGCTCTGCAATCTGTAGGCCAAACTATCAAGGCATCCAAATGCCAGATAGGGCATGGTACTGTTGTATACTTGGGCCACCTTGTAGGTGGAGGCCAATTTCAACCCTTACAACTCAAGATCCTGACAATTCTGGACTGGGAAGCTCCAACATAAGTGATGTCATCTGAAATGTCATCAGTGATGTAATATGTGAGTTCATAAGCAGTACATTGCAGGGGCATATGTTAAAGTTAGCTCAGGTAACTATAACTGCTGAATTTCACTGGTTTTGTAAGAGGGAAATCTGACCCCAACTATAACATCCATGTAACCTTTTTTTTCAGTGAATTTCTATGGTTTTTTAAAATTTTATTTCCTAACTTTAACATCCCTGTAACCTTTGGTTTTTAAGTGAATTTATATGGTTTTTCAACTGGTAGTCACGTTTGCAGAGCGGTGGAGAAAGGGGGAGGGGCCTCTAACCAGCTCTCAGGAATCCCTCTGTAAGGGACTTACTGTAGGTAATCGGAGGGCTTCCTGGCTCCAAAGGTCCCTCAGCATCCACGAGGACTTCATCCCCCAACCAGTATTGCACCAGGAGGCGCGTTTGCAGAGTGGTGTAGAAAGGGGGTGTGGCCTCCGAAGTCCTCAAAGCAATCACGCTCTGTGGAACTTACTGAAGGTAACAGGAGGGGTAGTTCCCCCCCCCCCGCCGCTCCCCCCCGCCCCCAAGGACCCTCTGGAGCCAAGGGGACTTCATCCCCGAACCAGCAGTACGCTAGGAGGAACGTTTGCAGAGTGGTAGAGAAAGGGGGCATGGTAACAGGAGGGGTAGTTGCCCCCCAACCACCCTCTGGAGCCAAGGAGACTTCATCCCCCAATCAGCAGTGCGCCAGGTGTCATGTTTGCAGAGTGCTGGAGAAAGGAGGGTGGCCTCCGAAGTCCTCTCAGCAATCCCACTGTGTGGGACTTACTGGAGGTAACAGGAGGGCTTGCTGGCCCCCAAGGACCCACTGCAGCCGAGGGGGCATCATACCCCACCAGCAGTGTGCCAGGAGGCACATTTGCAGAGTGGTGGAGAAAGGGGTAAGGCCTCCGGTGGCTTGCCGGTCTTTTTTTAATTTTTTTTAGGGAGGGGGCCGGGCCGTTTTGGGCCCTGGGGACCCCATCCCCACCGGCCAGCCCTTTTTTCAATGGGGAGGTGGGCTGTGCGGCCCCCTTCCCTGGGCTGATTTCAGCCCCGGGGGGCCAGTTTTTTTCTTTTAATAAATTAAAGAGAGGGGGCCTGAGTGGCACCCCTCCCAGGACATTTTGGTCCCGGGGACTCCATCCCCTCGCTCCCGGCTCTGTTGTGGGTGCCCTGGTCCCACCCAGGTCACCCATTTGTCATTGATGGGGACCACGGGGGGAGACTCAAGGCCCCGGCAGTCCTTGCCGGCTCCCCGCGTCCTGTGGGAGCCGGCATTGCTTTTAGACAGAGGGAGCTGCTTAACATGTCCAAAACCAATTCTGCCCTGATTTCGGCAAGAGAGAGCATTTCTAATGCTCTTGCTCGCTGAAAGCGGAGCAGCATTTGCTATGGCTTGGTGGGAGCGGTAGGCGCCCCGGGACATAGCAGGAGTTGGCCCTGGGGGTGGCGGTGCCCAGGGCCCTCTATGGCTCTGGGGGGTAGGAGGGGCGTGGCTCCCCTCATTTCTCTGAATTTGCCGGGGAGGTGGTTGTCCCCGGGGCTGCGGGCGGGGGGCATGCGCCTCCCCCCACATTAATTAAATTGATAGCCCCAGGGAGGTAGCCCTCAGGGCTGCCGGTGAAAGGGGTCTGTGCAGCCCCCGTATTCTTTAAACAAAAAGCCCCAGGAAGGCGGCAGTCTCCAGGATGGGGGTGTTGTGGGGGCGGGGGGGGGACGGGAGGGCATGCGGTACCCCATTACCAAAAGTTAAAGACCCGGGGAGGTGGTGGTCCCGGAGCTGGGAGGGTCCTCACGCCCCCCCTCCCCCACCCCTTTACTAAAAGTTGAAGCCCCTGTGAGGCGGCGGTCCCCAGGGGAAACAGCCTTTACAACGAGGTTTTGACCTCGTTGTCCCTTTACCACGCATTTTTTGGCACACATTTCTTCCGCGAATATGCATTTACAACGCATGCCAATACCACGCATTTAAGGTAAGTTGGAGGTGTGGGGGGTCTCCCCCCACAAATACATTGTTTTTAAATCTAAAAACAATGCCTGGTATTGGCATGCGTTGTAATTGCATATTTGCTGTAAAAACATGCGTGCTAAAAAATGCTTGGCAAAGGCATGCAATATATTTACCTGCGCTGTACGGTCGTACAACCGGTCCCCAGGGCTAGAGGGGGGGAGGGAGTCTGCGCAGCCCCCCTGAGGCCCCTAGGGCTGAAGGAGGGGGGTCCATCCAGCCCCCCCTGCATTTTTTTTCTTGTAAAGCCCCAAGGAGGTGGCGGTCCCCGAGGCTATGGGGGGGGGGGTCAGAGAGGCCCCCTTATTTAACAATTAAAGGAGCCCCGGGAAGGTGGTGGTCTCTGGGGCACGGCGGGCTGTGGGGGCATCGCCCATATAATTTAAATCACAAATCACGAGTATGTGGTGGTCCCCGGAGTTTGATTAAAACCTAGGAAGGAGGCCCCATGTACCCCCCTTCTTTATTTATTATATGCCCACCTGGGGGCTTACTTTAAAAGAAGCATGGGAGCCCACGCTGTTTATTTTGTTTTTTTTTACAATTTTGCTGTGAATCCTGAAAAATTTAAGAAAAAAAAATCTCTTTTTAATGTATGGCAGAGTCACTGTGGGAACCCCCACCATATCTGGGGGGTCAGGGTATTCCTACCCGGCCCCCTTTTTCTTTATTTTTTACCTTTTTTTGGGGACTCTGCTTCAAGCCGAGTCCCAAGATGTCTGCCAACACTGCCTGGCTGACGTATTCGCGGCCAATCAAATTTCAGTAGGATTCGCAACTCTACTGCAAGGACTGGCATCCCCAGATAACTATATTGTTTAAACTTAAATATCTCTGAAACTACTAAACGGATTTATACCAAATCACAAAAAGCACACTTTCTGGACAAACATCTAGCTTTCTGCCAAATTTGGTGTAATCCTGTTCAGTGGTTCGGGCTGTAGTCGTGTTCAAAAAATGAAAAATCCCTATGAACATAACATGGGGAACAAGCGTTTAGGGGTCCCCCTTTTTTCTCTATCCCCCCCCCCCCCCCGATTAACAGGTCACCCCGAAACTTTCAACACAGCAGCTAGACCAAAAAGGGGAAGTTTTGTTAACATTTCTTGAAGATTCGTCAAGCGGTGCCAAAGATATTGGCAAAAAAAAAAACGCTTTTCAATGGAAACTTTGGCCCTATCTATACCTACCTACTGACTATTGCCAGTAGGTAATATATATATATATTCACTTAAAAAAATAAAGGTTGAAGTAACGCTATTGTTAGGTAAAATGTTAATTAACAGCACAACGTTTTAAACTCTAAAACCACTGAATTTCACCAGTTTTAGTTACTTACCTGTAATCCTAGTTCTCTTCCAGGGGTATCCTCAAAGTCATAAGCACTGAGTATTCACGCCCATGCACCCCGGAAAACTATAAAAAAATATATGAAAACATATATATACAGCTATATATATATATATATATATATATATATATATATATACATATACATATATATATATATATATATATACAGCTATATATATATACAGCTATATATATATATATATATATATATACTATATATATATATATATATATATATATATATATATATATATATATATATATATATATATATATACATATATCATTTTTCCACATCAATGCAGCCTTCCATAAGACAAAAAGGCTAATCAATGCACTGACAAACTGTTTTTGCCACCATCTAATATAGAACATAGGCAACAAGAGGAAAAGTATCACTTGAACTCTCTTTAATGAGTAGAATCCAAAACAAAAAACTCCATCTGCAAAACAGCAGTCATTATTGGCCCATAGGCTGCATTGAACAACACTAGCATTGAAAATGAAAGCAATTGTAAATCTAAAAAACTGGCACCGTGCCTTTAAGGCAGCCATGACCCCCAGCTTCCCATCATGTCTCAAGGGTGACAGTTAGGTCAGTTGTTCTTTGCGGAGACCCGAGGGTCA
Organism: Calotriton arnoldi; assembly: GCA_963921515.1. Lineage (NCBI taxonomy): Eukaryota > Metazoa > Chordata > Amphibia > Caudata > Salamandridae > Calotriton > Calotriton arnoldi. The sequence continues at coordinate 2,114,863 of CAWUFW010001352.1, read as the reverse complement.
AGGCACAAAGATATGGCTTAAAGAAGTCTCATTTGCCTGGGGAGGTGGGTGGGTTGCTTATGACTTTGATGAGGATACCCCTGGAAGAGAACTAGGATTACAGGTAAGTAACTTATCCTTCTCTTCCAGGGGATCCTCATCAATAATCATAAGCACTAAATCGAGCAGCAAGCCCACCCTCCGCCTGCAGACAAATGAGAAGTGAACCAACCAAAACTATCATGGCCGATTCAGCATTGAAACAAATTTCTCAAGGAAGCTTGGCCTACTTGAGTGTCTGCTCTAGTATCCGAGTCGAGACAATAGTGCCTCGTAAATGTATGTATCGATTTCCAATTGGCTGCTTTGCAGATCTCAGCAATCGGTACATTGTTCAGAAAAGCTACTGTGGCTGCCTTCCCTCTAGTGGAACGAGCCTTGGGAATAGAACCAAGTGGTTTCTAAGCCAACTAGTAAGACAGCTTGATACATGACACCATCCATCTGGAGATGGAACGCTTAGTGGCTGGGAAACCTGTTTTGATGGAACCATAATTTACAAACCGTTGATCAGATTTCCTAGTAGCTTTAGACTTGTCCAAGTAGAATTTCAAAACCTTTTTCAGGTCTAGAGAGTGAAGCGACCTCTCAGCTGGTGTAGAGGGATTAGGAAAAAAGGTAGGCAGCGAGATGGATTGGTTAACGTGGAAGTCGACACCACCTTCGGAAAAAAGGAGGGGCGGGTCCTCAGAACGACTCTGTTGTGGTGAAAAACCATGTACAGTTCCTTAGAACAGAGTGCTTGTATCTCGCTTACCCTTCGGGCAGAAGTGATTGCTACCAAAAAAGGCCTTCCAGGTAAGGTGTTGGAGGGATGCTTTGTGAATAGGTTCAAAAGGGAGAGCCATAAGTGTGGACAGAACCAAATTTAACTCCCAGGGAGGTGAAGGAGTTCGGATAGGAGGGTAAACCTTCTTTAACCCTTGCAAGAAATCCTTCACCACTTGCAATTGAAAGAAAGAAGGTTGAGAAGGAGACCGCCTGTATGCCGTAATGGCCGCCAGGTGTACCCTTATGGACGAAAACTTTACACCTGACCTGGCTAAGTGGAGGAGATAGGGTAAAATTACCTCCTCTTGCCAGGATGAAAAACATTCTGTACACACCACAAATAGAAACGTTTCCATTTAAATGCATGAGTGCCTTGTAGAAGGCCTTTTCACTTCTTTCAAAATGCCCATGCAGTCCTGAGAAAGTGTCCATACTGGAGGACATCAGGAGCCATGCTGCCAAGTTCAGCGAGGGAAGGTTGGGGGTGATGAATGCTCCCGTTCATCTTGGACAACGGTTCCGGTCTGCACGGCAGCCTCTTGTGTGGACATTCAGATAGGTGTAGGAGGTACGGGTACCACCACTGTCGTGGCCAGTCTGGAGCGATCAGAATGATTCTCGCCTTGGAGTGGGAGAGCTTGGTTACGACCTTCGGGATAAGAGGAAGAGGGGGGAAAGCGTAAACAAAGCCCCCTGACCAGTTGATCAAAAGCGCATTACCTCTCGAACCTGGTCGGTAGAACCTCGACGCGAAGTCGTTGCATTTTTTGTTTGTCTCGTCCGCGAAAAGATCGATACTTGGACGACCCCACTCTCGAAAAATGCCTTCCACCACTTCGTCGTGTAGAACCCAGTCTTGTTGATCGTCAAAGTGGCGACTGAGGGAATCTGTTTGAGAATTTTGCTCTCCTGGTAAATGTATAGCTGTGATCGACAGTTTCCTTGCTAGGAGCCAATGCCAGAGTGCTTGCGCCTCCAGGGACAGAGAAAGTGATCGGGTCCCTCCCTGTTTGTTTAGATAGTACATGGTGGTCATATTGTCAGTCTGGACTAGTATGGAGCTGGTCTGAATAGAGGGTAGAAAAGCCTTGAGGGCTAGGTGCACAGCCCTTAGCGCCAGCATATTGATATGGTACGACTGTTCTTTAGCCGACCACCGGCCTTGAGTCTGGAGGGACCCCATATGCACTCCCCACACCTGGAGAGAGGCATTTGTGATTAGCGATTGTGTTGGAGGAGGCTGATGTAAGGGAACTCCCACCAAGAGGTTCACCCGTTGCATCCACCATGGAATGGATGATGTGGCTGCTCTCGACAGATGGATCTTGTCGTCCCATCGAGCAGTCTGTTGATCCCATTTATCTTCCAGATCCTGCTGTAAAGGACACATCCTCAGCCTGGCGTTGGGGACGAGAATAATGCAGGATGCCATCGACCCTAGGAAAGAGGCAACCTGTCGGACAGAAGGAAAGGTAGTGCAAAGGATCTGCTTGCACTTCAGAGTGATAGATGATAGTCTCTCCTCCGTAGGAAACACTTTTCCTATTGCGGAGTCTATTGTTGCACCCAGATAGTGAATTCTTTGAGTAGGATGTTGAACTGACTGCTTGAAATTGACATGAAGGCCCAGCATTTGGAAAAGTGCTAGACATCGTTGATAGTGGGCCCTCACGCACTGGGAAGATGGGCCCTTCAGAAGCCAGTCGTCGAGGTAAGGGTAAACAAACATTCCCTGTCGCCTCAGAGCAGCTGCTACTACTGCCATGTATTTGGCAAACACTCGGGGAGCTGACTTCAACCCGAAGGGTAGAACTCTGAACTGATAATGCTTGGCTCCCACCAGAAAATGCAGGAACCTCCGGTGATGTCGGTTGACTGGGACGTGAAAATATGCATGTTGCAGGTCTATCGAACACATCCAGTCCCCTTGCTGGAGATGAGGGTATATTTGATGGAGAGCCAAAATGCAACATTTTTCCTTCCTGATGGATTTGAAAGCGCACAAATCCAGGATAGGTCTGAATTCTGATTTTTAACCTTTCTTTCTCACTAGAAAATACCTCGAGTATACTCCTCGACCCCGTTGGGATATAGGAACTTCTTCGATGGCTGATTTTCGTAGGAGAGTGGATACTTCCTGCTATAGTACCTGCAGTTGGTGGCACGCGGTCTTTACTGGTGCGATCGCCGGAGGTTGGTTACGGAAAAGTAGAGAATACCCATTCTGCAGCGTACTTAATACCCGTTGATCGTTTGTGATGTTGCACCACTCTTCCAAGTGGTTGGCTATACTTCCCCCCACTGGAGTGGGAAACGGCGACGGGGGAAGAGATTGTTCATTGTTTCGATGGGGCTTTTGCTGAGATAGCAGTTTGACGTGAAGCCCCTCTCCCTCTAGGGGTTCTGGCTTGGCGCTGCTGGTGCCTCTGCCACTGAGGGGTTTGAACCCTCTGATGGAAAGGGCGGCGGTCATACGGCCTGTATCTGCGCCTCTACTCTTTCTTCTTCTCAAGACCTACCGCTTTCAAGGTGTTTAGCTCCGATTTCATTCATGACATTTCATCATCTGTATGCCGAATAAGGAAAGATCCTGAGAAAAGGAGATTTAGGATCCGTTGCGGAGCTTCGGGCTGTAGTGCAGTAAGCCGAAGCCAGGATAAACATCTGGCACAGATCCCATGTGCATAGGAGTGAGCAGATAGGGTTGCTCCATCAGCTGCAGCACTAATGATTTGATTAGCCACCAAACCTCCTTCTTGCAACACCACCTCGAAATCTCTGCGGCCCTCCTTGGGGAGCTTGTCCTTAAATTGTTCTAAAGAGTCCCACAAAGTCCTATCATAGCGTCCTTATAGAGCTGAGGCGCTGGAAACCTTCAGCATGAAGGCCGAAGTACCACAGACTTTTCTCCCCCAAGAGTCCTGTGCTCTGCGTTCCTTATCAGGAGGCACTGTTGAGGAGGGCATCACTGCGTGTGTCTTTTTAGCCGTCGCGATGATCACAGAGTCTGGAGGTGGATCGGCTCGAAGAAAGAGCGGATCCTCTTCTGGAGGCCTGTATTTTTTCAAGATCCTTGCTGGTGCGGTCTTGATAGTTGCTGGTGTGAGGAACACGTCCATAACAGGCTGCAGAAGACCCGGTACCAGATGCAACAACGGTCTGGTCGCTGATCTGTGGTGTAATGTCTCAAAAAGCACAGATGGAAGTTTGGGGGGTAGGCATATCAATGCTCAATTTTGTTGCCCCCTCTAGCCAGTGCATCTTGGAAGGTACTGATATCATCCACTGGAGAGACCTTCGAAGGTGGACTTTCTGTTAGGGTCGGAGAATAGTCCCTTTTTGAAGACTGAGTCGAAGAAGGCAAAGGTGTCGGTGATCTGAGCCGTCTCAGATGCCCCCGAGGAAGTTGTCACTGTACGAGCCTGATCTCGACTCCTTGAGGGAAAGGTAGGCGAGAGATCTACTGCCTGAACAAGACGAGCCAGCAGTGACCTGTGCAGGGGGCTGGAGTAGTCCTGCGGTTCCCGTACCTGCCCCCTTGTGGATTTCTGCCAGTGATGCAGTGGTAACATCCACCTAGGAGAGAGATGTACAGAGGGTGATTTTTGCCTCTTTGTCTCCTCGTGTAGGGGCTTCTGTCTCCTGTGGACGGGGACGCTCAGTAGATGGCGCTGAGCTGCACGACGTCGACAGGATAAGCTCTGGTGACCTCGAGGCTGATGACGCAGTGTCTCTTGACCTTGATCGGTCAGAATGATGGGTCGACATCGACTGGAGAAAGTGCCTCGACGTCGAATGTGGAGTCGGTGGCTCTAGGGTCATAAAAGGCGATTGAACTCTCGACGTCAGGAGAGAAGGAACCGACCGAGAGTGGTGCACCGGCTGTGCAATAGCCTTCGACGTCGATCTTGACGGCGTATGCCTGGACGTCGATCGAACAGATGCCGACTGAGACAGATCTCTCGATGTCGGGCGATGTGTTGCCGAAGGCGAACAACCACTGGAAGTTGACCGACGTCGCTCCGGTGTGTATCTGGGCCTCAACATCGATCGCCACCTGGTTCGCAACGACGGAGGGGAGCGCCTATGTGGAGACGCCTACGGAGTCTTGTGCCTCGATGTCGAGCGCCTATGTGGAGACGCCTACGGAGTCTTGTGCCTCGATGTCGAGCGCTTATGTGGAGACGCCTACGGAGTCTTGTGCCTCGACGTCGACGCAAAGACGTCGACGGAGTCTTATGCTTCGACGTCTAATATTTCTGCGCTGCTGACTGAGTCTGCTTCGACGTCGAACGTTTGGGCAACGCAGACGGAGACTGACCTCTCGACGTTGAACGCCGCCGAGTTGACGTCAACGGAGGTTGATCCGACGGTCTGCTCTTCGACGCCGGTACCGTCGACGGTGGATGTCTCGACGGCAAAGGTACTCTTTTCTTTGCCGCTGGAGGTCTATTCGACGCTGATCCCGACAGATGGGGAACAGATCAGGATCTTACTTCTCAATGTCGATCTGGACCTGTTGTTCTTCAGCGTCACACAAGATCTTCCTCTGGACGTGGATTTCTGCTTCTCAGAGAGGCCATAGAGACGAATACTGTCCCTTTCCTTGAGAGTACTCCTAAACAGCTTTTTGCAGTGTTGGCAAGCGTCAGAGGAGTGAGACTCAGGTAGGCAGAATCACTCTGTGTGCATCACAGAGTGTGTGTCAGTCTTGGCTTTCTTCTTGCCACAGGAGGGTCAAGGGTCAAAAAGAAAAGGCATTTTGTGACAGAAAAATATCAAGTTTCTGCCAGAAACGTTAGTACCCCACTCTACAAGGTGAAAAACGTGGAGTGAAAGGTAAAAAATCACTAATAAAAGTGAAAATTATTGACAAAAAGTCAAAATTAGACAGAGCTGGAAACTCCAGGATCCTGACTGAAGGAGCCGGAAAGAACAACCGACCTAACTGTCACCCCTGAGGCATGATGAGAAGCTGGAGGTCATGGCTGCCTTAAAGGCAGAGTGCCAGTTTTTAGGTCGAGCCTAGAGTAGCGCGCAAGCGCTGCCCTGCGAGACTTTATGTAAGGGGCATCAAAAAGCTGACCACACGCTCGTGCACAATGGCCTTTTCCCTGCGGTTACCCGCAGGGCCGCCATCTGTTTGCAATTATCGTGCCCAGACGCGGGCGCGATAATTGAAAACACATGGGCATTGTGCACGAGCGTGTGGTCAGCTCAGCAGGCTGCCGCACTCGCTCGCCCCCGCTCCTCTCTGACGCTGCCGACGTCCAGCGCTTCACTTGTGCTGACGCTGCCTCCCTCCTCCCTACTCTGTCTTTTCTCTGCTGCAAGCAGGCAGCCGACTTCCCTTCCCCGAGTTCAGCTCTCGCTACACTGTTCAGTGTCTCTGTGCCAGGCCTCTTGGGAGCCATTGTGCCCCCTGTGCTGCTGCTTATTTTAATTGTTGGTGCTGCTTATTTCGTTTAAGCTCTTCCCAGCTTTGTGTCAGCCACGCAGAAGCCTCGCACTTACCCTTCCTTCCTCGCCCGGATCCGGCTGTGGGACAGGATCTTGTCATAATAGGCAGAGGAGTCCGCGGGCTCAAAGACGGACAGTAACACAATGGCACACACTGGCAGGAAAAGCATCTTCATGGTGTAGTCTCCCCCGTGCCCTTGGCTCGTCACAAAGGAGAACTGGCAGGAGTCGTGCGGAGCCCCTCGGTTATATCCCTGCTCCGGGGGCTGTGGGAGGGCTGCGAGGAACAACCTGAGACCGGCCCAACCCCAAGGAGCGGCAGCGAAGACCTCCGCGCGCCTGAGTCAGTGTGAGGGATGCTGCTGATAGGGAGACATCGTCCTGCCCGGGACCGCTGCAGAGCCTGACATGGTGCTTTAAGACGGAGACCCCCTTCTTCATCGAAGTATATGACACCCCAAGACGGCGAGCCCCCCTGACATTTTATTTTACTTCCTTCTTGTATTTTTCATTTTATTCAACTCCAGTTCTTTTTTTCTCGTCTCACCTCCTGCCTTCCCTTCGTCCTTTAGTCTCACATTCTCCTATCCTTCTTCTCCCTCTCTCCTTCTATGCTTCCATTGTTCCCTCCTTCTTTAATCGGTTACCTTCCCTTTTTTCTTCGCTTCCCCTTCACTACCTACCTCAATCTCTTGTTCCACTTTTTATCTTCCCTCACATTCCTTGTTCTCGCTCACCCCTTACCCCCTCGCCCATTCTGACTTCTCTTTCATCGCTTTTCTGCCTCATTTCTCTCCATCATCCCTTCTGCCGTCCTCCCCCTTCCTCTTTTCTCTCAGTCCCTGATTCTTTCCCACTCTCACTCAGTCCCTCGCGGCCTCCCTTCTCTTCCGCATTTCTTTATATCTCTCCCCTCCCCTGCTTGTCTCCCTCACACGGACACCGACAGATAAGTTTCGGCAGCACGCCCCCAGGGCTCACAGACGCTGAACCTGGGATTGCATCAGAAAATGTGATTTCTGTCCAGCCGCTTGCTTTCAAGCAGGAAACACGTATAACAGACACAAAAACAAATCAGCATCCAATCTACCTGCTCCCGCTAAAGTCAACTCAAGGTCAGCCCACCAGATCAAAGCACGTACAGCGTGCGCAACGAGGGATTGCACCCGGTTCCACGTGTGCAATGAACTGGGGTCGCCGCCCAATAGCCACTAGACCTTTGCATTTGACACTGACATTTATAAACCCCTTTAGTGAAGTTCTATGGGAGGGCCCAAGGATTTACGCTGACATTTATAAACCCCTTTACTGGAATTCTATGTGAGGGGCCAAGGACTGAATGGGCGTGTTGTTTGATCGGAGTTAAGGAACACCGGTGGAACAGCACCTCACCAGTGACTGCTAGGGACACTTGTTTGACCACTTATAGGGCCACATGTACAAAGCTTTTTTACTTTCCAATTGTCATAGAAAGTATTGGCACTGGAGGCCACAGCTGACGGCCTGCTTGTAAAGTACAGGAGACAACTGGATGGCGCCCACTGCCGACGTCTCTGCTGTCAGCGCTTCACTTGTTCAGAGAGCATTCCTCATTGCACTCGCTTTACGGAGCCTTTCAATGGTTACAGAGATTTACAAGGCTAAAATCCACCCGAAAACAAGCCACACAAAGGTTGAGAAGAGACAGACAAGTGCATCATGTTTGAGTGAGCATACACATTGACGTAGATGTGTTGAATATGCACCGTTCCATATCCTTCGAGTCCCTGAGACATTGTCTTAAGTCCCGGGGTCAAAGGAGAGAGGAATGGGTGAATATGGAGCATGTGCATGATAAAAGAAAGAAAAGCTGATATTTGTTTGCCACCCTTTCTTTACACTGGGTCTAAAAAAAATGTGTCCAACCACCAACAGCTCACACTTTTAAAATCTTTTTGCTTTCCCCAACTGACACCTGCAGAAATAAGGACTTTAACAAAAAAGCCCCATTGGACAGCATGGCCTGGACCCACACATTAAAAAGAATGCTCAGTAGACGTTAGAGGAAAGATGGGCAGAATCACCAGGGAGTGCAAATGCTGCCAGCTGTTCACCTTAACTGAAGTTGTGATAGGCAACATCTACATTATTTTGGCATGAACCATGCTGTAAGCCATAAATGCTACACCTAACAAAAGTTTAATGAATACATTTTAATATTGTATGTTCCCTGCAAGACCTGCTTGAACTGTGCTGGCAGTAATCTCTAGGTCACTGATACTCAAAGTACGGCCCAGGGGCCTTATGCAGCCCTACTGACCTTTCTATGTGGCCCCCTGGTCAGCAGCAGCACTGGGCTGCTGTTAACTCGACTCAGCATGAACAATAACAAGCATTGGCATAGCCAATAGGTCTCGCCTTTGGAATCTTATAAGTGTTTAGTCATGCAACAGTTGGTGTTGTTGCACCAAGGATATTGTGCTGCATAACCAAATACTTATAAGGTCCCAAAAGCGAGACCTATTGGCTATGCCAATGCTTGTTTAGATTTACAATTGCTTTCAATTTCAATGCTAGTGTTGTTCAATGCAGCCTATGGGCTAATAATGATTGCTGTTTTGCAGATGGAGTTTTTGGATTCTACTCATTAAAGCGAGTCCAAGTGATACTTTTCCTCCTGCTGCCTATGTTCTATATTAGATGGTGGCAAAAATAGTTTGTCAGTGCATTGATTAGCCTTTTTGTCTTATGGAAGGCTGCATTGATGCCATAGCAAACAACAGAGTCCCGGGGGTGGGCACCCCGGGACACTGCAGGAGCCGGCCCTGGGGGGTGGTGGTCCCCAGGGCCATCGAGGGCTCCGGGAGGGGGGCCGTGCGGCCCCCCTCCCTCCATTTCAAAGCCCCAGGGAGGTGGTGGTCCCCGGGGGTCCGCAACGGACCCCCGTATTTAAATATTGAATGCCCCGGGGAGGTGGTGGTCCCCGGGGCAGTGTGGGGAGGGGCAGGAGCACCCACACAGTTTTTTTTTTTATTTCAGCCCCGGGGAGGTGGCGGTCCCCGGGGCTTGGGGGGGCCAGCGAGGCCCCCCCTCGTTTTAAATATTGAATGCCCCGGGGAGGTGGCGGTCCCTGGGGCAGCGTGGGGGGGGTTGGGACCCCCCACGCATTTTTCCACAAAGCCCCGGGAGGTGGCGGTCCCGGGGGCTGCGTGCCCCCGCATTCAAGTTCATAAGCCCCAGGGAGGTGGCGGTCCCCGGGGCTGCGGGGGCCCCTGCGGACCCCGCAAATAAATCAATGATTGCCCCCAGGACCTGACCCACCAGGGGGCTTTTTAAAAACGAAGCGCGGGAGCTCGCGCTTAGTTTTGTTTTTTATTTTCCTCAGCAGAATTCGCGGCCCCATCGCGAATTCTGCTGTTTAAAAAAAAAAATGCTTTTTTTGGCCCTGGGGTCCTTCTGGGACCCCCTGAGCAGGCCTAGGGGGTCAGGGTGTTTCTACCCTGCCCCCTTTTCTTCTTTTTCATTGTGTTTTTTTTTTTTATTTCTTGTGACTCGGTTACCAAGTCACAAGATGGCTGCCAACACTTCCTGGTTTGGAATGTTGGCAGCCAATCAGAATTAAGCTCGTGCTCGGGAGGGGTCGGGAATTCTCCTCAATGCTCAGTTATCGATATTTTTTCTTTTTTGAATTTCTCAGGATCTACTGAACGGATTTACACCATTTAACAAAAAGGGCTGTTCGGGCTGTAGCTTTGTCTAAAGTTTCCTATGGAAATTTACATGGGGAATACGCGTTTTGGGATCCCCCTTTTTTCTCGGCCCCCGCTTGTCGAATCACCCCAAAACTTTCAAGACAGGAGCTGAACGGAGCGCCCCACTAGTTTGAAAATTTCGCGAAGATTCGTCAAACGACGCCAAAGTTATTGGGAAAACATAAAACGCTTTTCCTATGGAAACTAGGTCCTAACTATAACTACCTACTGGCGACTGCCAGTAGGTAATTAATAGATATATATATATATATATTTTTTTTTCATATAGAATTTTTTTTATAGTTTTCCGGGGTCCCCGCGCATGGGCAGGAAAATTCAGTGCTTATGACTATTGATGAGGATCCCCTGGAAGAGAACTATAACTCACTCCCCCGCCATGCAGTTTTCTCATCAATAATTTCACTGCAACTGTTGCAGTAATGTTATCAATGAAGTCATAGAAGATGTCATGAGTGATGTAATATGTGGAATAATTAGTAGTAAATGGCGAGATTGCCAGAATCTGCGATCAACCCCAACGCATGTAGCCAACCTAAGTAAAGGCAGTCTACACCACACTGCGCAGGGCCTTTAGTCGTGCACAGCACAAGGTTGATCACAGGGCCTTTTTCTTTTTTTTTTTTTAACTGAGGGGGGCCGCGTGACTCGCGTTCCCGAACCGATTATGGTCCTGGGGTCCCCATTTTCCGGGGCAATATATATTTTAAAAGGGAGGTAGGCCACTAGGACCCCCATCACTGGGCCTTAATAGGCCTTGGGGACCCCATCCCCAGGGCCTCTACTTATAATAAAGAGGAGGGGCACCGTGCGGCTGACCTCCCCAAGCCTTATTAGGCTCTGGAGACCCCATTCCAGGGCTGTTTTTTTTTTTTTTTAAAGGGCGGGGGGCGCATGGGCACCCTCCCTGAGACATGTAAGGCCCTAGGGACCCCATCTCCATGGACAGTGTAGAAAAGTGCCCCTTTTTGCCTGACATCTGATGCAACCTGACTTGATGTGCCCTGGGTCCCTGCCAATCAGGTTCCCAGGGCCTGTGTTCTTTCCCAAAACTGTACCATTGTACTCACATTGGCACCTCCATGACTACAGGTAAGCCCCTTGTAAAAGATATCATGGGTACCAAGGGCACTGTAACCAGTGAAGGTCTCCAAGGGCTGCAGCACCCATGATGCCACCCTTGGAGGCCCTGTACCTTAACACCCACACACTGCCATTGCATGCTGCATGTTTTGGTGCAGAGAAAAGTGAAGAGTCAACACGGCACACATCCCTGTGTGTCATGCCTGCAACCCACTGCCTAAGGCCTAGGTAAGTCACCCTTCTAGCAGGGTGCACTTGCCTCCAGGTAAGGGCACAGTGGCATGAGCCATGTGCCCCTACACTGTCTAAGTGTAGTAAAGCCAAAAAGAGTGCATGGTCTGGGAGTTGGTCATTACGAACTCCACAGCTCCATAATGGCTTTACTAAAAACTGGGAAGTTTGGTAGCAAACTTCTCAGTACATTAAACCCACACGGATGCCATAATTGGATTTCATGTAAAATGCACTCATTGGGTATCTTAGAGATGCCCCCTGAAAATCGACCAGCCCTGGTGTAGTTCCTGAATGGCTGCCCGCAATTTGCCACCACCAGACAAGTTTCTGGACCCCTGGGTAGAGAGCCTCCGCTCTCTGGGTCCAGAAACAAAGCCCATCATGGGCAGAGGTGTCATGCCTGCTCCCCCAGGATGGGCTGGGTCCACGAAGGGGAAGCTTCAAAGGCCCGCTGCCTTTGTGACCTGCCCCTGTCTTGTGCTGCCCCCAGCAACTGACTCCCACTGGTTCTGCCCCCACTTTGGGCAGGTGAATCGGTGGGAAAACCAAGCTAGGAAGAGAGGTGTACCCACCATTCTCAACCCCACCCCTCAGTTGGGGGAGGTGAGGTGAAGCACACACCTCAGTCCCCTCCATCTTGAAGATGAGGGGACTCAGCCTATCAGGAAGAGGCTCATGCCCCCTCCTATTGGAGGGTGACATACTAGGGGGTGTACCCATCCCAAAGAAGGGACCCATTGGTCCCGACCTGCACACCCCTTTAATACCCCTAACTCTAGTATTTAGGGGAAACCCCGAACCTTGGCTCCTCAGATTCGAGGAAGAAAGAAGGACCGAAGAGCCGTGCTGACCCAGGAAGGAGGAGGACACCTACTACTTTGGCCCCATCCCTACCGGACTGTCTCCCTCCGACCTGCCTACAGCGAAGAACCTGGCGTATCCAGCAGCCCCCAGAGCCCGTAAGAACTGCCCTACATTCACCTTACAGACTATCTCCCGTGAGCACCAAATTTGCTTAACAAAGACCCCAAGACCAGAATCCGGATTCCGGAGACTCCACTATTCTGCACACAACACCCACGGCCCAAGTGGCCCAACACCACGAGGAGGTCTCCCCAGCGATCCTAACCTGGGATCAGGTGATCCCCGACCTCCCTCAAATCTCAAGGTGGCACTTGCAGCCTCAACCTGAAGGGTCCCCCCGACCGCGACCGAAGCTGGTAAGAAAACCCAATGCCAGAAGACACCCCTGCACACTACACCCCACGGCCTTGGGTAGCTCAACCGACAGTGTCCAGACATCCCCTAAGTTCACAACTTACCTATCCAGCCGGTGGTCACCTTCACGAAGTCTCACTGCCCGAGCATCTAGCAACTTTGCCAAACCGAAGTTCTCCATTGAGAAGCACAGGATCCCCGACATCTCCTTGGCACCCTGGCCCGGCCACCCCAGTGTCGCTGGTGGTGCAGCTCCTGTGCTCGTCGTTCACCCCTGCAGTGCTGACCTTAACCCCAGGAGCTTTGCTTCCACACCAAAGTGGCCTGCTCGTGAGCAGCCCCTAGTAGAAGGCCCCATTAGCCACATTGGCTACCAATGGGCCCCTGCACTCTGCACCCGGCCTCCCCAGTGCCACTGGTGGTGCAATTTGAGTGCCCATCTGGACGTTGGGGAACCTTGGTTCTAACACCCAAAACTCCCACTTGTAAGTTGTGTACTTAACCGAGAAACCGCTAACACTTTCTCCCACAGTAATCATTGTTATGAGATTTTGGGCCTAAAATGCCATGTGTGTTGATCTGACGTTTGTATGGAGAAAAGAGAACTAAACTGCAAAGTATAAAAAGTCTTACTTACCTTGTATTGTGAGATCCTAAGGTGTGGTATCTAGGCGTCCCACCCCCAATACTCAAAGTAATCCAAAAGTAACTAAAAAGTATTCCTAAAGTAATTAATGTGTAATTCAGACTGCTTTTTAAATACCAGTATTTGTAAAGCGCAAACAATTACCCGAGTGTGTCAAGGCGCTGGGAGCCGTTGGTAAGGTTAAGCAAGCTATTGCCCAGGGTCACATGGTGCTGGGCTAACCTGCCGCCGGCGCTGGGGATCGAACCGTAAGCCCCCATGTTCCGGAGTCAGCCGCCCTGGCCGCTGCGCCACACCTCTTCACTGATTCAAACCTGTAACTATTGCAAATTCAAATCATACCTGCATTGCATTGCGAATTCCTGCATTCCAAGTATATTTTACCTACCTGTACCAAGTCCTGCTTGGTTCTAGAATTAAAATACAAGTATACCTCTTTTATACTTACCCCATTGGTCTGGATTCAGTCTGAGTGCGTATATCAGTATTGTTTGAGAGAATGCAATAAATGCTTAACAAAACCTCTGGATAATCCTAACTCCTCGTGCACACTACCACTAAGAGCTGTTAGTATTTAGCTACTTTGGCCTCTGCTATACCTCTGGGGACTCCCTGGACTCTGTGCACACTATACCTTACTTTGATGAAAAAGTTACTCACCTTCGGTGTAAGAAACTGGCTCTATATATACTACAACAAAATGAGGTATAGTGTGTATAGGGTCCAGGTGACTCCAAAGGTAGGCAGAGGTTAAAGTTAGATAGAACCTTACTCTCTACTTGTGGTAGCTTGGTCGAGCAGTAAGGCAGTATCAGAGGACAGTGTTAAGCATTTGATGTACCCACTCAGTCAGCAAATGAATTCTCACACTCAAGAACTGAACTCTAGGCCAATTGTTTTTGTATAAAAAAATATACTGTTGTTTATTTTAGAACCAAGCAAGCCTGGCACAGGTAAGCATAAAATACTTTGTAGTAATAAGTTACTGAATGTCGAACAGTTTGAAAATGCAATGGAAATTGTACTTTGTTTGATTTACAGGGGAGCAGTAGTATGCAACACTTAGCAAATGCAGTACATTGGAATGGATGCACAAGTTACTAACTTGTGTAACGATATATCTGTAAGAGACAGTAGTTAGTGACAGATTCCTTACCTTAGAATATCCCCAGGCGTCAGGCTAGATCCGGAAAGTTTTTGCGTAGCAGTACCCTTGCGCGTCGGTAGGCGGCGTCGTGCGGCTCCGCGTCCGTCGTCGGCATCGCCGGGATGACGTTGCGGGCAGTACTTAGACGCCGCCCCTGCGCGCTGACGTCAGTTCTGTACACGACTTTCCGCGCCAGGAACGCAGAGCCATGCAAGAAGCTGACATAGGTGTCTGAAAAATACTAGGGCCCTGAAAGGGATGTCCTTAACCCTAGAAATCAGTTCGCAGAACGGGGAGGATGGGTGGGGCGGTAAGGAATCTGTCACTAACTACTGTCTCTTACAGATATATCGTTACACAAGTTAGTAACTTGTGCATCTGAAAGAGACACGTTAGTGACAGATTCCTTACCTTAGAATAGATACCCCAGCAATACCAACCCCGGTGGTGGGTCTGCGAACAAAGATCAGACAAGGAAGTCCCGGAGGACAGAACGGCCAAAGAAGCCGTCCCTCCGGACCTGGCTATCAAGGCAGTAATGCTTGGTAAACGTGTGCAGCGAGGCCCACGTAGCTGCCTGACGAACAAGTTACTAACTTGTGTAACGATATATCTGTAAGAGACAGTAGTTAGTGACAGATTCCTTACCTTAGAATATCCCCAGGCGTCAGGCTGGATCCGGAAAGTTTTTGCGTAGCAGTACCCTTGCGCGTCGGTAGGCGGCGTCGTGCGGCTCCGCGTCCGTCGTCGGCGTCGTGATCGCCGGGATGACGTCGCGGGCAGTACTTAGGCGTCGCCCCTGCGCGCTGACGTCAGTTCTGTACACGACCTTCCGCGCCAGGAACGCAGAACCATGCAAGAAGCTGACATAGGTGTCTGAAAAATACTAGGGCCCTGAAAGGGATGTCCTTAACCCTAGAAATCAGTTCGCAGAACGGGGAGGATGGGTGGGGCGGTAAGGAATCTGTCACTAACTACTGTCTCTTACAGATATATCGTTACACAAGTTAGTAACTTGTGCATCTGAAAGAGACACGTTAGTGACAGATTCCTTACCTTAGAATAGATACCCCAGCAATACCAACCCCGGTGGTGGGTCTGCGAACAAAGATCAGACAAAGAAGTCCTGGAGGACAGAACGGCCAAAGAAGCCGTCCCTCCGGACCTGACTGTCAAGGCAGTAATGCTTCAGTAAGCGTGTGCAGCGAGGCCCACGTAGCTGCCTGACAGATAACCGGCAGCGGAACACCTCGGCCCAAGGCCGTGGTAGCAGCCGTTGCCCTGGTGGAATGGGCACGCAGCCCAACAGGAGGCTCCTTCTTAGCCAAAGAATAGCAGGTCTTGATGCACAAGGTAACCCAGCGGGAGATGGTCCTCTTGTGCACCGCCCGACCTTCTTTGGCGCCCACGTAGCCAACAAAGAGCTGGTCATCCACCCGGAAGTGTTTTGTGCGGTCGATATAGAAGGAGAGCGCACGTTTTGGGTCCAGACGGTGGAGCCTCTCTTCCTCTCTGGAAGGATGCGGAGGCAGAAAGAAGGTGGGCAAAGTGATGGTCTGCCCAATGTGGAAAGCAGTAACCACCTTTGGCAAGAAGGACGGACGCGTCCGAAGAACAACCTTGTCTGGATGAACAGACAGAAAGGGAGGTTTGCAAGATAGAGCCTGGAGCTCACTCACCCGCCGAGCGGAGGTGATGGCCACCAGAAAGGCTGTCTTCAGAGTCAGAAGACGAAGAGGACAGTTATGGAGAGGCTCAAAGGGAGCGCACATTAAAAGGTAAGAACCAAGTTCAAGTCCCACTGAGGCATCACAAACGGAACAGGAGGGAAGAGGTGAGTAATGCCTTTGAAGAACCTGTTAACAACAGGGGACTTGAAAAGGGAGGGCTGATCAGGGAGCCTGAGGAAGGCCGAGATAGCACAAAGATAACCCTTGATGGTACCCAGGGCAGAACCCTGTTGGGCCAGAGAAAGAAGGAACAGAAGGACCTCAGAAAGAGGGGCAGAAAGGGGATTCACAGCCTTTGCTGTGCGCCATGCCACAAATTTGTTCCACCTGCAGGCGTATACCACCTTAGTGGAGGGACGCCTGGCTGCCAGAATCACATCACAAACTTCGGGAGGCAAGTCGAAAGGAATCAACCGCCGCCGCTCAATCTCCACGCAAGCAGGTGTAGACTGGACAGGTTCGGGTGGAGGACCGTCCCCTGCTGCTGCGACAGAAGATCCTCCCGAAGAGGCAGACGGATCGGGGATCTACGCTCATATTGAGTAGCTCGGGATACCAAACTCTTCGAGCCCAGTCCGGAGCCACAAGAATGACTTGGGCCCGGTCGTGCCGAATCTTCTTCAACACTCTGGGTAGAAGTGGTATAGGCGGAAAGGCGTACAATAGACCGCAACTCCACTCGTGACGAAAGCGTCGCCGAGCGAGTGCCGCCTTGGAAATTCCAACGCGCAGAACTGATGACATTGCGCGTTCTCTTCGGTGGCGAATAGATCTAACCAAGGCTCTCCCCACTGTAGAAAGAGTCCTTGCGCCACTTCCGAGTGAAGACGCCATTCGTGATCCATCATGCACCTGCGGCTGAGTTCGTCCGCCCTGGCGTTCAGGGAACCTACCAGGTGTTGAACCATCAGGAACATGCCCTGATGTTCCAGCCAAGTCCAGAGGCGCAGAGCCTCCTGACAAAGGGTCCACGACCCCACCCCGCCTTGTTTGTTGCAGTACCACATGGCGGTGGTGTTGTCTGTGAACACCTGCACTACCTTCCCTTTGACAGAGGGAAGGAATGCCTTGAGTGCAAGTCGGATCGCCCGGAGCTCCAGAATGTTGAGATGGAGCCGGGACTCCGCCTGGAGACCAGAGGCCTCTGATCTCCGCCTCTCCCATGTGACCGCCCCATCCCAGAAGGGACGCGTCCGTCACAACTGTGTGCTCTGGCTGGGGAAGGGAGAGGGATCTGCCCATGACCCATTGCCGGTTCGAGAGCCACCACTGCAACTGTTTTGCAGTCCCCTCCGAGATCTGGACATGATCGGACAGGTTGCCCTGGTGCTGCGCCCACTGGAACTTTAGGTCCCACTGCAGAGCCCGCATATGCCATCTGGCATGATTGACCAGCAGGATGCAGGAGGCCATGAGGCCCAGCAGCCTCAGGGTCATCCGTACCGAAACCCAGGATAAAGGCTGAAAGATCGGAATCATAGCCTGAATATCCCGGACTCGCCGTTCGGGAGGATAGGCCCGAAACTGCGTCGTGTCCAGAACTGCTCCGATGAAAAGGAGCTGTGGAGAAGGAATCAGGTGCGACTTCGGCACATTGATGGAGAACCCCAGCGAGTGCAGGAGTTCGGCCGTAGTCTGGAGGTGGGAGACGACTGCCTGGGACGAGCCCGCCTTCAGCAGCCAGTCGTCGAGGTAGGGGAAGACTGGAACCCCTGCCCGGCGCAGATGAGCTGCGACCACCGCCATCACTTTCGTGAACACCCGAGGGGCACTTGTGAGGCCAAAGGGGAGCACGGTGAATTGAAAATGCTCGAGGCCCACCATGAACCGCAGGTAACGCCGGTGGGCCGGCAGGACGGGGATGTGGAAATAAGCGTCCTGCAAGTCCAACGCTACCATCCAGTCTCCAGGGTCGAGGGCAGTCAAGACCTGAGCTAAGGTGCGCATCTTCAACTTCTCCTTCCGGAGGAAGCGATTGACGTTCCGGAGGTCGAAGATAGGACGCATGTCCTCCTTGTCCTTTTTGGGAACCAGAAAGTAGTGGGAGTAGCAACCACGTCCTACTTCTGGGGTCGGAACGCGCTCGCTGGCCCTCTTGGCCAAGAGGGCCGCAACTTCCTTCTGAAGAAGCACCAAGTGATCCCCTGACATGCGGTGGAATTGAGGTGGCATGGCTGGGGGGGTGGTCTCGAAGGGGAGGGAGTAGCCCCTTCGGACAATGTCCAAGACCCACCTGTCCGAGGTGATGGCACGCCAGTGGTGAAGGTGATGGTGGACACTGCCCGCAACTGGCGTGCTGTGCACCTGAAAGGAAGGACTAGGAGGGCTTGGAGGCCGCGGACGGGGCGGGGTTGGTGGCCTGACCCACACGCTGGTTGCCTGACCCGCCACGGCGGGAGCCACGTCCTCGGCCACGCGAAGACGCTTGCTGCGCGGGCCGGTGACTGGGCGCCCCTTCCGTGGCCACGAAAGGGGCGAAAAGCAGATGCCTGCGGAGGGCGTACAGCAGAAAGGCCCAGGGACTTGGCCGTAGCCCGTGAGTCCTTTAAACGCTCCAGCGCATGGTCTGCCTTGTTCCCAAAAAGACCGACCCCATCAAAGGGCATGTCCATAAGAGTGTTCTGGACATCACCCGAGAAACCAGTGGTTCTCAGCCAGGCGTGACGGCGCAGCGCCACTGTCGTTGCAATCGATCTACCCAGCGAGTCGGCGGTATCAAGGCCACATCTAATGGTGAATTTAGCCGCATCTCTTCCTTCCGCAATGGCGCGGGAAAGCAGTGTCTGGACCTCCTCAGGACACTGGGGCAAAGCTTGCGCCACCGAGTCCCACAGACAGTGGGAATATCGGCCCAAAAGGCAAGCGGTGTTGACAGACCGCAAGCCAACACTGGAGGAAGAAAAGACCTTCTTCCCAAATTGATCCAGGCGTTTGGATTCCCTATCCGGAGGAGCGGTAGGGAAGGCGGTTTGGGAAGCAGAGGCTTGGACAACCAAGCTCTCAGGAGTGGGGTGTTGGGGGAGAGGAACAGGGGGCCGCCCTGAGCGGGGCGATGGTGTCAGGCCACGTTCCTATCCACAGGAGCCCCTGTGGCGGGCTTGGACCAGGTGCCCAAAAGAACGTCAGAAAGTGCGTCATTAAACGGCAGCGGTGGCTCCGAGGAGGTAGCCGCCGGCTGAAGCACTTCCGTCAGGAGGTTAGTCCTGACGGCCACTGTAGGCAATTGGAGGTGTAAGGCCCCAGCTGATCTACGCAACACCGTTGCAAAATTTGCTCCCTCCTCCGTTGCCACGGAAGGAGGAGACAGCATGCCAGGGGAGGTGTCCAGCCCACTGGCATCTCCAAGTTCCTCAGCCCAGTCCTGTTCGTACTCACACTGCTGTGTGAGAGGGTCCTCCGACCCCTCCCAGTCCTCTTCGTCCTCCTCAGGTTCAAAATAAGAAGGAGGGACACGCGGGACCCAAGGTCTCAACGGCGTCGGAGCCGGCGTCGAGCGACGCTGGTCCGGCGCCGTGTCCGGATTTGGAGAGAACCGGGGAACGACGCCGCCCGGAGCCCCGGGCGGCGTCGGAAACGGCACCGGAGACATCGGCGCCGGCGAAGGTGTAGTTAGGTCAACCGGCGTCGATGGGGGTTGCGGCAGCACCGGAGCCGGGATCGAGGCCGGGACCGAGGCTGGTGTGACAGGCGGCGCCGGGACCGGAGTCGGCGGCGGCGCCGGGGAAGGCCCGAAGGCGCACCGGGGGGGCCTTGAGGCTCGAAGAGGCGGGCCATGGCCGACAGGAATTCCTGTATCTCGGCCGGAGTCGCCCCCGAACCCGGGAAGGACGGGTAATGCAGGGGCGGCTCCACAGGCACTCCCGGAGCCGCGGGGACGGTGCCGACAGGAGCCTTAGCCGAGTCGAGAGACCGGCGAGGCGAAGTCGTGGAGCGATGACGCTTCTTAGACTGTTTATGCTTCGACTTACCGGAGGAGTGCGAAGACTTGGACCCCGACGACCGATGAGGATTCCGCGACCGGCCCCTCGACCACGTGACCGGGGCTTGGTGTGGCGCGGAGCCGACTGCCGGACCTCGAGGAGCTTTCGAGACCGCTCTCACAAAGCCTTCGGGTGCAAGGCCCGGCAGTCGGGGCACGACTTCGTGTCGTGGTCGCGGCCGAGACACTCTAAATGCGGGTCTGTGATCGACATCATACGACCACAGATGTCGCAGGGCTTGAAGCCGGGCATCCCTACCGACACCTTCGGAGTCGAGAGACTCGTGGAGAAAAACAGTGAAAAATCACCAAAAATAGTAAAAAAATGACTAGGGTACTCCTCTTCCCGGATCTGCGCTTACTGGCGCGGAAAGAGAAGAACTGACGTCAGCGCGCAGGGGCGGCGTCTAACTACTGCCCGCGACGTCATCCCGGCGATCCCGACGCCGACGACGGAACTTTTTGGAGCAGTACATTGAAATGAATGGGCTGTTTCAACAAATTGCAGGTAAGTTACTTTTACGTTACTTTTTCTAACTCAGTGCTGGATGCCTAGATTCAGCACTGGGACATGTCCTGCAAACAGGTAAGAAAACACGTTTTGGTTAATTGTACGATTTTTAAAGAATATCTTTAGTTTTCAATACTCCACACAGTCGTTTTTTCGAAGAAAAATTGTCAATGTTATCCTAAGGAGGAAAAACAGGTCATCGGTTTGCAGGTAAGTAAACGACGGTGGGAGTTAAGGTTCTGGGGTTAGAACAAGGGTTCCCCCAGGGTCAGTGATGCACTGTTGTTACACCCTCAGCGGCACTAGGGCGGCCGGGTGCAGAGTGTTGAGGCCCAATGTTATCCTATGGAGGATAGGGGTCTCCGGTTGGTGGCTGCTGGCAAGCAGGCCACTGGGTTGTGGGAGCAAAGCTCCTAGGGTTTAGGTCAGGGCAAATGGGGAAACAAGTAGGCACAAAAGGTGCACCCTCAGCAGCACTGGGGCGGCTGGGTGCAGAGTGCTGTTTCGACGTCGGACGCCCTGTTGTTTTCTAAGGAGAGCCTCCAGTTTGAAGAAGCACTGCAGGCTCGGGGACGAGGACCTTCTGGGTGCGACTACCACTTCGAGTGGTAAGTTGGGATGTCTTGGGTTTATTAGGCACCGTTGGTTTGGGCGCACAAGACCGTGGGGCGTCGGGTGCAGGGGTGCCTTTTAGGGTCGGAAAGTCTTACCCGCTCTGGTCGCGGTGGAGGGGAGCCTCTGGATTGAGGCTGCAGGCGTCGTCTGGAGGCTTGAGGCAGGTCAGGAGTCGCCGGATCTCGGGTCAGGATCGCCGGGGTGACCTCCTCGTGGTGTTTTTCCACTCGAGCTCGGCCGGATTCGGCGGGTGCAGAGTGGGCTGGATTTGCGGTGTCCGGCCGGAGCCAGAAGCTGCAGTTTAAACACGACCTATGTTCACAGGAGAAACAGTCTTGGAAGTGAAGGCAGGCAGGCCCTCCGTGGTTTGTGAGGTTGCTGGCTGCTGGACGCGCCGGGATTTCGCAGGAGCAGGTTCGAGGGGAGACAGGCCTGTAGGGCTGGGGCCAAGTCAGTGGGCGTCGTCCTCTTGTTAGCTCTGCACGGCTCTTCGTCCTTCTTTTCTTCTTGTAGGTAAGCTGGATCTGAGGAAGCAAGGTTCAGGGTGCCCCCTAAATACAAAATTTAGGGGGCGTTACAGGTAGGTAAAGGCCTGTAGGGCTGGGGCCAAGTCAGTGGGCGTCTTCCTCTTGTTAGCTGGCTGCACGGCTGTTCGGTCCTTCTTTTCTTCTTGTCGTTTCTGGATCTGAGGAAGCAAGGTTCAGGGTGCCCCCTAAATACTAGATTTAGGGGTGTTACAGGGCAGGGACCAATGGGTCCCTTCCCTGGGGTGGGTACACCCCCTATCGTGCCACCCTCCGGTGGGAGGGGGGCAGGAGCCTGTCCCTGGTTGGTTGGGTCCCCCCATCCTCAAGATGGCGGGGACTCGGCGTTGTTTCACCTCGCCTCCCCCACCTGAGGGGTGGAGTTGGCAGAGGTGTGCACACCTCTTTCCCTCACTTGTTTTTCCCGCCGGTTCTCCCGCCCAAAGTGGGGGGTAGAATCAGTGGGGACCAGTTGCTGAAAGCAGCAAATAGTCTGGGGAGGCTCACAAAGGCGGCATGCCTTTGAAGCTTCCCCTTCGTAAACCCAGCCCATCCTGGGGGAGGAGGCTTGGCACCTCGTCCCAGGATGTGCATTGTTTCAGGCCCCCGAGAGCAGCAGGTTCTCGACCCAGGGGTCCAGAAACATGTCTGTTGGTGGTAGCCTAAGCAGCCACTCAGTCGGGTCACTAAAAGTTGGTCGAGATTCAGGGGGCATCTCTAAGATGCCCTCTGTCGTGCATTTTACATTAAATCCCATACTGACATCGGTGTGGGTTTAATGTGCTGAGAAGTTTGATACCAAACTTCCCAGTCTTCAGTGTAGCCATTATGGTGTTGAGGAGTTCGTGATGACAGACTCCCAGCACCATATACTCTTAATGGCAGCACTGCACTTACAGTGCCCAGGAATGGACTTGGGCACTGTAGGGGTACAGGGCTCATGCACCTGTACCCTCACCACTGGCATAGGGCACCCAGCTAGAGGGGTGACTGATGTATGCCAGGGCAGTGGTTTGTGGGCATGGCACACAGGGATGTGTGCAATGTCGACTCTTCACTTTGGTCTGCACCAAAACACGCAGCCTGCAAAGGCAGTGTGTGTGTGTAAAGGTACAGGGCCTCTAAGGGTGGCACAATAAGTGCTACAGTCCTTAGAGGTCTTCCCTGGTCACAGTGCCCTGGGTACCTGTGTTACCATTTACCAGGGGCGGACTTGTGGCCATAGATGCCAATTGGGTTAGTTTTGGGGAAAGAACACAGGCCCTGGGAACCTGATTGGCAGGGACCCAGGGCACACCAAGAAAAAGTGCATCAGTAGTCTGGCAAAAAGTGGGGGGGTTACTGCAACAGAAACCCACTTTCCTACATTCGGTAACAATATATCTGTAACAGACAGATTAGTTATAGATTCCTTACCTTTAGAGTTACCCCCAGGCGTCAGACTGGATACGGAGAATTTTTTCGTCAGCAGTCCTCCTGCGCATCAAAAGGTGGCGTTGGTCGGCTCCGCGTTCGTCGTTGGCATCGTGGTCGCCGGGATGAAGTTGCGGTAGCTACTTAGACGCGCCCTCGCGCGCTGTCAGTTCTTTTACACGACATTCAACGCCAGAAGCGCAGAGCCATGCAAGACACTGACCACTGGTGCACAAAACTAGGGCCCTGAAAGGTATTCCCTGACCCTAGAAGTCAGTTCGCAGAACGGTGAGGATGGGTGGGGCAGTAAGGAATCTATACCTAATCTATGTCTCTTACAGATATATCGTTACCGAAGGGAAGCAACTTGTTCATCTGAAAGAGACAATTAGTTATAGATTCCTTACCTTTAGAATAGATACCCCAGCAATATCAACCCCGGAGGTGGGTCTGCGAACCAAGTTCACACCAGAAAGTCCTGGACAACAGAACGGCCACAGAAGCCGTCTCTCTGGACTTGGCTGTCCAGGCAGTAGTGTTTTGTGAACGTGTGCAGAGATGCCCACGTAGCTGCCTAACAGATGTCATGGAGGGGGACTCCCGGTCCCAAAGCAGTAGTAGCTGCCGTCGCCCTGGTGGAGTGGGCGCGGAACCCCACTGGAGGCTCCTTCTTCGCCAAAGAGTAGCAAGCTTTAATAAACAAAACGACCCACCTAGAGATGGTCCGTTTGTGCACGGCCCGACCTTTTTTGGCGCCCACGTAGCCGACAAAGAGCTGGTCATCCACCCGGAATTGCTTGGTGTGATCCAAATAAAATGAAAGCGCACATTTTGGATCCAGACGGTGGAGCCTCTCTTCCTCCTTAGAAGGATGCGGAGGCGAAAAAAAAGGTGGGCAAAGTGATGGTTTGACCAATGTGGAAAGAAGTAACCACTTTAGGAAATAAAGAGGGTCGAGTTCGAAGGACAACCTTGTCCGGATGAACCGCCAGAAACTGAGGTTTTGAAGAAAGAGCCTGGAGCTCACTCACTCTGCGAACAGAAGTGATGGCAACCAGAAAGGCAGTCTTTAAAGTGAGAAGTCTGAGAGGACAGTTATGTAGCGGCTCAAAGGGAGCACACATAAGAAACGTAAGAACCAAGTTCAAGACCCACTGAGGCATTACGAAGGGAACAGGAGGAAAAAGATGAGTAATGCCCTTAAGAAAGCAATTTACAACAGGGGACTTGAAAAGAGAAGGCTGATCAGGAAGCCTAAGAAAAGCTGAAATGGCTGAGAGATAGCCCTTAAGAGTGCCGAGGGCAGAGCCCTGCTGGTTCAAAGAAAGGAGGAACACGAGAACCTCAGAAAGAGGGGCAGAAAGGGGATCCACAGCCTTTGCTGCGCACCATGCCACAAATTTGTTCCATCTGCAGGCGTATACCGTCTTAGTGGAGGGACGCCTGGCTGCCAAGATAACATCACAGACTTCGGGAGGAAGGTCGAAGACTGTCAACTGTCGCCGCTCAATCTCCACGCAAGGAGGTGGAGGCTGGACAGGTTCGAATGGAGGACCGTCCCCTGCTGCTGCGACAGAAGATCCTCCCGAAGTGGCAGTCTGATCGGAGGATCGTTGGCCATGTGTAATAGCTCGGGATACCAGACTCTTCGTGCCCAATCCAGAGCCAGAAGAATGACTTGGGCCCGGTCGCGCTTGATCTTCTTCAGCACTCTGGGCAAAAGTGGTATAGGCGGAAAGGCGTATAGAAGACCGCAACTCCACTCGCGACAAAAAGCGTCGCCTAGCGACTGCCGCCTTGGAAATTCCAACATGCAGAATTGCTGACATTGAGCGTTCTATTTGGTGTCGAATAGATCTAAACAAGGCTCTCCCCACTGCCGAAAGAGACCTTGCACTACCTCCGAGTGAAGACGCCATTTGTGATCCATCATGCATCTGCGGCTGAGTTCGTCCGCCCTAGCGTTCAGTGAACCTGCCAGGTATTTAACCACCAGAGATATGCCCTGATGCTCCAGCCATGTCCAGAGACGGAGAGCCTCTTGACATAGGGTCCACGACCCCACCCCGCCCTGTTTGTTGCAGTACCACATGGCTGTGGTCCGTGAACACCTGCACTACTCTACCCGGACAGAAGGAAGGAATGCTTTCAGCGCAAGATGGATCGCCCGGAGCTCCAGAAGGTTGATGTGGAGCCCAGACTCCGCCAGAGACCAGAGGCCTCTGATCTCCGCCTCTCCCATGTGGCCGCCCCACCCCAGAAGTGATGCATCCGTCACCATTGTGAACTCCGGTTGGGGAGGGAGAGGGATCGGTCGTTGACCCAATCCTGGTTCGTTAGCCACGACTGCAATTGACGTGCAGTGCCCTCCGAGATCTGAACGCAATCGGACAGATTCCCCTGATGTTGTGCCCACTGGAACTTCAGGTCCCACTACAGAGCCCGCATATGCCACCTGGCATGATCTTCCAGCAGGATGCAGGAGGCCATGAGGCCCAGCAGCCTCAGGGTCATTCTGACCGAAACCCAGGATAGAGACTGAAAGATTGGAATCATATTCCGAATATCCCGGACTCGCTGCTCGGGAGGATAAGCCCGTAACTGCGTCATCTCCAGAACCGCTCCGATGAAAAGGAGCTTCTGAGAGGGAGTCAGGTGTGACTTCGGCACGTTGATAGTGAACCCCAGCGAATGCAGGAGGGCCGCCGTCGTCTGGAGGTGGGATAAGACTGCCTGGGGCGAGCCCGCCTTCAACAGCCAGTCGTCGAGATAGTGGAAGACTGGAACCTCTGATCTGCGCAGATGAGCTGCGACCACCGCCATCACTTTCGTGAACACCCGAGGGGAGCTTGTAAGGCCAAAGGGGAGCTCGGTAAACTGAAAGTGCTCGTGGCCTACAGTGAACCGCAGGCAACGCCGGTGGGCCGGCAGGACGAGAATGTTAAAGTAAGCGTTCTGTAAGTCCAACCCTACCATCCAGTCTCCAGGGTCGAGGGCAGACAGGACCTGAGCTAGCGTCAACATTTTGAACTTCTCCTTCTGGAGGAAGCGGTTGACGTTCCTGAGATCCAAGATAGGGCGCAGGCCTTTGTCCTTCTTGGGCACCAGAAAGTAGTGGGAATAGCAACCATGACCTACTTCTGGCGCAGGAACTCGCTAGATGGCTCCCTTGGCCAAGAGAGCCGCAACTTCCTGTTGGAGAAGGGCCAGATGATCCTCAGACATGCGATGGTACTGAGGTGGTATGGCTGGGGGGGTAGTCTCGAAGGGGAGGAAGCAGCCCCTTCGGACTATCTGCAAAACCCACCTGTCTGACGTGATGGTGCACTAATGGGGGAGGTGATGGTGAATCCTGCCACCCACTGGCGATCGGTGGCCCTGAAAGGTCGGACTAGGAGGGTTTGGAGGCTGCTGCAGAGGGGGCACTGGTGTACTGACCCGCTCGCTGGCACCCAGACCCACGACGGTGGGTCCCACGTCCCCGGCCACGCAGGGGCTGAGCAGCTTGCGCAGGCCTGTGGCGGGGCACCCCTTCCGTAGCCACAAAAGGGGCGAAAAGCAGACTGCGCAGGGCGGGTGGTGGAGAGGCCCAACGACTTGGCCGTAGCCCGAGAGTCCTTGAAGAGCTCTAGCGCGTTGTCTGCTTTGTCGCCGAACAGGCGACGGCCATCAAAGGGCATGTCCATTAGGGTAGCCTGGACATCCCCGGAAAAGCCAGTCGACCTCAGCCAGGCATAGTGTCGAAGGGCTACCGACGTTAAAATCGTCCTGCCCAGCGAGTCGGCGGTGTCCAGTCCACATCGTATGGTAAACTTGCCTGCGTCTCTCCCCTCAGCGACTGCACGGGAGAGCACGGCCCGGGACTCCTTCGGGCACTAGGGCAGCACCTGCGCTACCGTATCCCACACGGAGTGGGTGTAACGGCCCAACAGACATGCGGTGTTTACCGACTGCAGTCCCAAACTGGAGGAAGAAAACATCTTCCCAAGATGGTCCAGCTTTTTGGATTCCCCATCAGGTGGAGCGTTAGGAAATGCGCCTTTGGACGTCGAGGCTTGGACCACCAAGCTCTCAGGAGTGGGGTGTTGGGAAAGGAAAGTGGGGTCGCCCAGGGCCGGGCAGTGGCATCGGGCAATCATCCTATCAAAAGGATCCCCTGTATTGGGCCTGGACCAGGTGCCCAAAAGGATGTCAGTTAGGGCTTCATTGAAGCCCTGCAGGGGCTCCGAAGAGCTCGCTGCCAGTTGAAGCAACTCCGTCAGGAAGTTAGTCCTGACTGCCACCGTAAGTAGCTCGAGGTTGAGAGCCTCGGCCGCCCTACGCAACACTGCTGCCTAAGAAGCTCCCTCCTCCGTTGCCACGGTAGGAGGAGAAAACATACCAAGGTCTGGGGAGGTATTCAGACCACTGGCTTCCCCCAACTCCTCTCTCCAGTCCGGTTCTTTCAACTGGTCAGTTAAAGGGTCTCCAGACCCCTCCCAGTCCTCCTCACCCTCCTCTGGTTGCCAATCTGGCCTGAGAGGAACACCAGGGTAGAACAGGGGTACAAAAGTACCCATCGGCGCCGGATCCGGCGTCGGTCCGGCTCCGTGTCCAAGTCAGGGTGGAGGCCGGGGTCGACGCCGTTTGGGGTCACAACCGGCGTCGGCTGCGGACGTGGTGCCGGTGGAATCGGCACTGGGGGAGGTGTTATCAGGTCGATCGGCGCCTATCCAGATTCAGGCCTGGATCCAAGGGGACCCAGCGGTGCCGAGGCCGAAGCTGCCGGAGTCGAAGGTCCAGGGCCCCCAGCAGAGTCCGCGGGGCCTGAAGGCGCACCAGCGGAGTCAGGCTGCCAAAGATGGCATGCATCGCTTCGTAAAGGCTTCGAAGCTGGGCAAGGGTAAGCTCCGGGTCCCGGAAAAGGAGGGAAACTCAGAGCCGACCCTTTGGGCTCCACACGCGGAGCCATGGGACGGGCACCATCCGCATCCCTCGTCGCGTCGGCCAACGGACGGGGAGAAGTCGAAGAGCGACGATGCTTCTTTGACTTCTTGTGCTTCGACTTACCTGAGGAGTGCGAAGACTTCGAGGACGAGTGGTGGTGACTCCGCGAACGGTCCCTCGACCTCCCGCGTGACCGGGACCTTGAACGGCGAGGACTGCCGGGTCTCGAGAAGCTTTCGGGACCGCTCCCGCAAGGACTTCGGATTCATGGTCCGGCAGTCGGAGCACGACTTTGGGTCGTGGTTGCGCTTGAGGCACCACAGGCACACGCGATGCGGATCCGTCACCGACATCAGCTTTCGGCAGGACCCGCATGTAAGAAAGTGGCTTTGTATATACTGCACCAAAGTAAGGTTCAGTGTGCACAGAGTCCACAGTCCCCAGAGGTTTGGCAGAGGCTAAAGTTAGATATAACCTTACTCTCTAAAGTGGTAGCTTGGTCGAGCAGTAAGGCAGTATCAGAGGACAGTGTAAAGCATTTGTTGTACACACTCAGTCAGCAAATGAAGCCACACACTCAAGAACTGAACTCTAGGCCAATGGTTTGTATATAAAAATATAGTTGTTTTATTTTAGAACCAACAATAGGTGTCAAAATATACTTTCTCAGAATGAGATGCTTTAGTTAAATACTGTTCAATAGGCAATAGACTTTTGAATGCAATAGTTACAGTTGTTGCAATATGCAACACAATTTTAAACACAATTATACATTGAGCTCAATGGAAATTTCTGGTTAAATGCAATAGATTACTTTTTGGATTACTTTTCTAACCACAGGACTGGATCCTAGATTCAGTCCTGGGACATCTCCTGTAAACAGTTGAGTAAAAACGTTTTGGTTACAGTTGTGATTTTTAATGAATATTATTGTATTTTAAAAGTTGACACTTAGAAACTTTTTCAGCAAAAACCAGGCAATGTTATCCTATGGAAGGAATTCAAGTTACCAGTAAGTACAGTTGTGATTACTTTTTCTTACTCAGTGTTGGATCCTGGATCCAGCACTGGCGCATCTCCTGTAAACAGTTGAAGGAATGTGGTTTTTTTATACAGGCGATTTTTAACGAATATTTGTAAGTTTGTAAAATTGACACTTAGAAACTTTTTCAGCAAAAACCAGGCAATGTTGTCCTATGGAAGGAAATTCAAGTTACCGGTAAGTACAGTTGTGATTACTTTTTAGGGTCAGTGCTGGGCACCAAGATCCAGCACTGGGATCTCTCCTGATAGCAGGTGAGTAAATTCGTTTTAGTAATTCTGCTGATTTTAGGTGAATATTTTAAAGTCTCAAAACTCGACACTTAGAAGAATTTCCAAGCAAAAACCAGTCCATGTTATCCTAAGGAAGGAAATTCAATTCGCCGGTAAGTTACTTTAACGTTACTTTTGTAATCCAGTGCTGGACTCCTAGATTCAGCACTGGGACATTTACATAAAACAGGTAAGTAATTACGTTTTTGTAGTTTGTACGATTTTTAAAGAATATTCTTGTATTTCAAAAGTTGACACTTAGAAACTTTTTCACAAAGAACCACCAATGTTATCCTACGGAAGGAAATTCAATTCACAGGTAAGTTACTTTTTAATTACTTTTGTTACTCAGTGCTGGACACCTAGGTTCAGCACTGGGACCTTTCCTGCAAACAGTTGAGAAAATTCGGTTAGGTTATTTGTGCGATTTTTAAGGAATATTCTTAGTTTTCAAAAGTCGACACTTAGAAACTTTTTGGAAGAAAAAGTGTCCATGTTATCCTATGAGGAAAAATGAGTTATCGGTTTCGAGGTAAGTAGTCGGTCTTTTGAGTTAGGGTTCTGGGGTTAGACTCAGGGGTCTCCCAGGGTCAGTGATGCACTGTTGTTGCACCCTCAGCGGCACTAGGGCGGCAGGGTGCAGAGTGTTGAGGCCCAATGTTATCCTATGGAGGATAGGGGGACTCCGGTTGGTGGCTGCTGGCAAGCAGGCCACTGGGTTGTGGGAGCAAAGCTCCTAGGGTTAAGCTCAGGGCACGTTGGGGACCAAGTTAGCACAGAAGGGGCACCCTCAGCGGCACTAGGGCGGCCGGGTGCAGGGTGCTGTTTTGAGGTCCGGTGCCCTGTTGATTTCAATGGAGATTTTCGGTTTTGGTTTTCAGCTGCAGGCTCGGTCCAGGAAGACTTCCAGGAGGAACCAACAGCTGGGCAGGTAAGTTGGAGGGCTCGGGGACGTAGGTGCACCTCGGGTTCCTTTCTCCAGGGCGCAGGGCGGCTGGATGCAGGGGTGTCTTTTGAGGTCGGATTTCACCTTACCGGCCACTTGCGGTTGGGGGGGGGTCTCCGTGCAGAGGCTGCAGGCGACGTCGGGGAGTCCTGGAGGGTTCAACCCACGGTGGACTCGGACTCTGGAGAGCTGGGGGACCTCGCTGGGACCGGTGGGCCACTTGAACTCGGGCTGTAGGCGACGGGTGCAGTGGTGGTTCCAGGCGTAGGGTTTCTTTCTCCTCAGCAGGCTCAGAGTCTTTGTTTGGTGTTTCTTTTGAACAGAGCTGCTGTTCACAGGAGATCCGGTCTTTGTTGAAGGCAGTCAGTCCTCCCTGGCGTTGTGGAGGTCGCTGGGTGCAGGACAAGACTATTTTTGGCGCAGGATCTCTGGAAACTGCAGACGGACCGGTATGGCTGGGGCCAAGTCAGTTGTTCTCTGCAGTCTCCTCTGCTGGGCGTCTTCTTTCGTCCTTTTTCTTCTTAGGTTGCGGGAATCTGAGGAAGGAAGGTTCAGGGTGCCCCTAAATACTAGATTTAGGGGCGTTACAGGTAGGTAAAGGGCAGGGACCAATGGGTCCCTACCCTGGGGGTGGGTACACTCCCTATCCTGCCACTCTCCAGTGGGAGGGGGGTAGGAGCCTAGTCCTGATTGGGCAGGGCTCCCCATCTTCAAGATGGCGAGAGCCCGGAGATGTGCTTCACCTCGCCTCCCCCACCTGAGGGGTGGGGTTGGCAGAGGCTGGCACACCCCCTTTCCTCCCTTGGTGTTTCCCGCCAGGATGGGGGGGAAGAACCGGTGGGGGCCAGTTGCCGAGTACAGCAAGTGGTCTGGGGAAGCTCAGAAAGGCGGAATGCCTTTGAAGCTTCCCACTGCCCATCCTGGGGGAGGAGGCCTAGCACCTCACCCAGGACGTGCATTGTTGCAGGCCCTGGAGAGCGGATGGCTCTCTACCCAGGGGTCCAGCAACATGTCTGCTGTGTGGCAGCCTAGGTAGCCCCTCAGACAAGACGTGGATTGTAGGTTAGGTTCAGGGGGCAACTCTAAGTTGCCCTCTGTCGTGCATTTTACAGTAAATCCCACACTGGCATCAGTGTGGGTTTACTGTGCTGAGGAGTTTGATACCAAACTTCTCAGTCTTCAGTGCAGCCATCATGGTGCTGTGGAGTTCGTGCTGACGACCTCCCAGCACCATATACTCGGAATGGCAGCACTGCACTTACAGTGCCCAGGAATGGACCTGGGTACTGTAGGGGCACAGGGCTCATGCACCTGTACCCTCACCACTGGCATAGGGCACCCAGCTAGAGGGGTGACTGAGGTATGCCAGGGCAGTGTGTTTGTGGGCATGGCACACAAGGATGTGTGCCATGTCGACTCTCTGTTTTGTTCTGCACCAAGACACTCAGCCTGCAAGGGCAGTGTGTGTGTGTCAGGGTACAGGGCCTCTAAGGGTGGCACAATAAGTGCTGCAGCCCTTAGGGGTCTTCTCTGGTCACAGTGCCCTGGGTACCTAGGGTACCATTTACCAGGGGCTTACCTGTGGCCAGAGATGCCAATTGGGTTTAGGCTTAGTACAGTTTTTAGGGAAGGAACACAGGCCCTGGGTACCTGATTGGCAGGGATCCAGGGCACACCAAGGAAAAGTGCATCAGTTATCATGCAAAAAGTGGGGGGGTTACTGCAACAGAAACCCACTTTCCTACACCGCAAGCCTTGAAACCTGGCAAACCTAAGTGCCCCAGGAGTCGAAGACTCAAAAACGGTGTCGAAAAAAGTCGCAAAAGATCAGTCAAAAAGTGACTGGAGGTCTCTCCGGATCTGCGCTGGCTGGCGTGGAGAAAGAAAGAACTGACGTCAGCGCGCGAGGGCGGCGTCTAAGTAGCTACAGCGACGTCATACCGGCGACCACGACACCAACGACGAACGTGGAGCCGACCGACGCCACCTTTCGACGCGCAGGGGTACTGCTGACGTAAAAATTCTCCGGATCCAGTCCGATGCCTGGGGGTAATTCTAAAGGTAAGGAATCTATAACTAATTGTCTCTTTCAGATAGTGTTGTACTTACCTGTTAAACCGCATTACTGTTTTCCTCCAAAGGATAACATTGAACTGTTCAGAAATTGCACTGCCTAGACTTTTTAAAGTGAAAAGTATTTTAGGTTAAAAAATTAATTACCTTATTGCGAAGATCTTGGTCTTAATGGGCAAGTTACTTACCTTCGGTAACGCCTTAAATTGCAGAGACATGATCTAGCCACAGATTCCTTAACTTTGAACTTCCAGGCGTCAGGCTGGATCCGGAAGATTTCTGATAGCAGTACCCCTGTGCGCCAGTAGGTGGCGGTGGTCACCTACGCGTGACATCATCGGAACGTCTATGTCGTCAATATAACCGTCACTCCGGCGAACAGATAGGGCCGAAAGGTAGCCCTGATGGGTCAAGCAAAGAATAAACAAGGGAACATCTGACAGAGAGGCAGATGAGGGGTCAAAAGACCTTTCTGTACAATATTTACAAAATTTGTTCCACAGGCAGGCGTATACCGACGTCGTGGAGGGACGCCTGGCTGCCAGGATAACTTTGCAGACTTAGGCAGGAAGGTCAAAAGCTGTCAACTGTCGCCGCTCAATCTCCACGCAAGGAGATGGAAAGTGGACAGGTTCGGGTGAAGAACCCTCCCCTGCTGCTGCGATGGAAGATCCTCCCGAAGGGGCAGCCTGATCGGAGGATCGATGCTCATTGCCAGAAGCTCTGCATACCAAACTCTCCATGCCCAGTCCGGAGCCACAAGAACGACTTGTGCTCAGTCGCTCCTGATCTTCTTGAGCTCTCTGGGCAGGAGTGGTATGGGCGGGAAGGTGTACAAGATGCCTGAGCTGCACTTGCGACAAAAAGCGTCGCCGAGCGAGTGCTGCCTTGAAAACTCAAACGCGGAAAATTGCTGATACTGCACGTTCTGTTCAGAGGCAAACAGATCTAACCCAAGCTCTCCCCAACTCTGAAAGAGTCCTTGCCCCACTTCCGGATGGAGACGCCACTCGTGATCCGCAAGGCACAGTCGGCTGAGTCTGTCCACTCTGGCGTTCAGAGAACCGGCCAGATGTTGAACCACCAGGGAAATGCCCTGTTTTTCCAGCCAGGTCCAGACACAGGGCCTCTTGTCAGAAGGTCCACGACCCCACTCCGTCCTGTTTGTTGCAGTACCACATGGCGGTAGTGTTGTCCGTGAACACCTGAACTAGCCTTCCCTTGATGGATGGGTTAGGAAAGTGGGTTTCTGCTGCAGTAACCCCCACCCACCCACTTTTTGCCAGACTACTGATGCATTTTCACTTGATGTGCCCTAGGTCACCTGCCAATCAGGGTCCCAGAGCCTGTGTTCTTTCCCCAAAACTAACCCAATTGGCATCTCTGGCCACAGGTCAGCCCCTGGTAAATGGTACCACAGGTACCCAGGGCACTGTGACCAAGGAAGACCTCTAAGGGCTGCAGCACTTATTGTGCCACCCTGAGAGGCCCTGTACCTTTACACACACACTGCCTTTGCAGGCTGCGTGTTTTGGTGCAGACCAAAGTGAAGAGTCGACATGGCACACATCCCTGTGTGCCATGCCTACAACCCACTTCCCTGGCATAGATCAGTCACCCCTCTAGCTGGGTGCCCTATGCCAGTGGTGAGGGTACAGGTGCATGAGGCCTGTACCCCTACAGTGTCTAAGCCCATTCTTAGACATTGTAAGTGCAGTGCTGCCATTAAGAGTATAGGGTGCTGGGAGCTTGTCATTACGAACTCCACAGCACCATAATGGCTACACTGAAAACTGAGAAGTTTGGTATCAAACTTCTCAGCACATTAACCCTACACTGATGACAGTGTGGGATTTAATGAAAAATGCACACAGAGGGCATCTTAGAGATGCCCTCTGAAAAACGACCAGCCTCTGGTGGGTTCCATTACTGGTACACACCAGCCTGCCACCGCGAGACATGTTTCTGGACCCCTAGGGTGGGAGCCTTCGCTCTCTGAGCCCAGAAACAAAGCCTTTCCTGGGCGTAGGTGTTGACACCTCCCCCAGGCCAGGAAGCGCCATCTGTGGCAGGGGAGCTTCAAAGGCCTGGCAGCCTTCGTAATGCGACCCCCAGCCTCTCCAGCTATCAGGAGCAGGCCCCCTTCCGGTCTCCCCTCTTTTTCGGCGGGAAAAACTAGCCAGCCCAGAAGGTGTGCCCACCTCTGCCAACTCCACCCCTCAGGTGGGGGAGGTGAGGTTAAGCCCACTCTTCAGTGCTCGCCATCTTGCAGATGGCAGGCACTCCCCAATCAGGATTAGGGATTGTGCTCACTCCCCCACGTGGGGTGAGCACACCAAGGGTGTAGTCACCCTAAGGTCAGTAGCCCATTGGCTACTGACCTCGAGACCCCTAAAACGCCCCCTAAATACAGTATTTAGGGGGAAGCCCTGAATCAAGAAAGCAGATTCCCGCAACCTAAGAAGAAAAAGGACGAAAGACGACGCCCAGCAGAGAAGACTGCAGAGAACAACTGACTTGGACCCAGCCCCACTGGCCCGTCTGCAGTTTCCAGAGATCCTGCAGCCAGCGACCTCCAGAACCTTTGGGAGGACTGACTGCCTTCATCAAAGACCAGATCGCCTGTGAAAAGCAGCTCCGACAAGAAGAAACTACAAGGAGAAGAAGGACCGAACAGCCGTGCAGCAGCTAACAAGAGGAAGACACCCACTGACTTGGCCCCAGCCCTACCAGCCTGTCTCCACCTCAAACCTGCTCCTGCGAAATCCCGGTGTGTCCTGCAGCCAACAACCTCGAAAACCCCGGAGGACCTGCCTGCCTTCAACCCCAAAGACTTTGTCTTCCGTGAACACCGGATTTGTTCATCTGCAACCTCTGGCTCCGGCCGGACACTGAATCCGCCCCACTCTGCACCAGCCGTCCACAGCCTGAGCTCGAGTGGGCAAACACCACAAGGAGGTCACCCCGGCGATCCTGACCAGAGATCCGGCGACCCCTGACCTGCCTCAAGCCTCCAGCCGACGCCTGCAGCCTAAATCCAGAAGGTACCCCCAACCGCGACCAGGAGCTGGTAAGAAGATCCGACCCCAAAAGGAACCCCTGCACCCGACGCCCCACGGCCTTGAGTAGCCAAACCGACGGTGCCTAACCAACCCCTAACTTCCCAACTTACCTCTCAAAGTGGTGGTCACACCCAGAAGACCTTCGTCCCCAAGCCTGCAGTACCTTTGCGAAACCGGAGGTTCCCCATTGCAAACAGCAAAACAGCAGGGCGCCCGAAGTCGAAACAGCACCCTGCACCCAGCCGCCCTAGTGCCGCTGAGGGTGCACCTTTGGTGCTACTTTGTTTCCCCATTTGCCGTGAGCTAAAGTCCAGGAGCTTTGCTCCCACAACCAAGTGGCCTGCTTGCCAACAGCCACCAACCGGAGGCCCCCTATCCCCCATTGGATAACATTGGGCCTCAGCACTCTGCACCCGGCCGCCCTAGTGCCGCTGAGGGTGTAACTAGAGTGCATCCTTGACCCTGGGGGACCCCTGAGTCTACCCCTAGAACCTCAACTCCCACTACCAAATACTTATCTCAAAAACCGATAACACTATTTTCCTCCATAGGATAACATTGACTGTTTTTCTTGGAAAAGTTTCTAAGTGTGGAGTTTGAAAACCTAAAGAAATTCTTTGAATTTGCACTAACAAAAATGATTTTACTTACCTGTTTACAGGAAATGTCCCAGAGTAGTATCCAGGTATACTACTCTGAGTAAGAAAAGTAATC
The DNA here is from genome assembly GCA_963921515.1 of Calotriton arnoldi. Classification (NCBI taxonomy): domain Eukaryota; kingdom Metazoa; phylum Chordata; class Amphibia; order Caudata; family Salamandridae; genus Calotriton; species Calotriton arnoldi. Next base: position 2,078,709 of record CAWUFW010001352.1, on the reverse strand, counting down.
TCAAAATTAATTACCTGTAATTTTACTGAAAAGCCCATTCACGTCTATGTACTGTATTTACAAAGTATTGCATTTCTCTGACACCATACTGTAAGTCAAAACAAAGTGCATATACAATTACAATTCAAACTGTTTACAAACTGCATTACTACTGTAAAGTATTTATTGCTTACCTGTGCCAGGCTTGCTTGGTTCTAGAAAATAAAATAACTAAAAGAATATTTTTATACCAAAACAATTGGTCTGAAGTTCAGTCTTTGAGTGTGTGAATTCATTTGCTGACTGAGTGTGTACAACAAATGCTTAACACTGTCCTCTGATACTGCCTTACTGCTCAACAGCACTACCACAAATAGAGAGTGAGGTTCTATCTAACTTTACCTCTGCCTACCTTTGGGGTTCCACTGGACTCTGTGCACACTATACCTCACTTTGGTATAGTATATACCAAGCTAACTTCCTACAGATGGTAAAAAGGCTTTTAGTGCCAATCTGATCACCCGAAGTTCCAACAGGTTGATGTTGAGCCTGGCTTCCGCCGAAGACCAGAGTCCTCTGATCTCCACCTCCCCCAGATGGCCGCCCCATCACAGACGAGACGCATCCGTCACTACAGTGAGATATGGGTCGGGGAGGGGTCTGCCTCTGACCCAATCGCGGTTAGCCAACACTGCAGGTCTTCCGAATTGCCCTCTGATATCTTAATCGGGTCGGTTTCCCAGATGCTGTGCCCATTGGAACTTCAGGTCCCACTGCTGAGCCCGCAAGTGCCATCTGGCATGGTCCACAAGCAGGATGCAGCTTCAGAGTCATTCTCACCGAAATCCAGGATAGAGGCTGAAACATCGGTATCATAGCCTGAATATCCTGGACTCGCCGCTCGGGAGGATAAGCCCGAAACTGCAAGGTGTCCAGAATTGTTCCGGTGAAAGGGAGCATCTGAGAGGGAGTCAGGTGTGACTTTAGCACCCCAGCAAGTGCAGAAGGTTCTTCGTAGTCTGGAAGTGCGAGATGACTTCAGCAACCAGTTCTCGAGATAGGGGAGGGGGGAGAGACTGGAACCCCTGATCTTCACAGATGGGATTTGCCCACCGCCATCACCGTTGTGAACACCTGAGGGCAACTGGTGAGGCCAAAGGGGAGCACGGCAAACTGAAAGTGTTCGTGGCCCACCGTAAACCGCAGCTAGCAACGATGGGCAGGCAGGACGGGCATATGGAAATAGGCATCCTGCAAGTAGAACGCTATTATCCTGTCTCCCGGGTCCAGGGCAGACAGGACCTGAGCAAGGGTGAGCATCTTGAACTGCTCCTTCCTGAGGAAGTAGTTAAGGCCTCCGAAGTCAAGGATAGGATGAAGGCCTCTGTCCTTCTTTGGAACCAGAAAATAGTGGGAATAACAACCCCAGCCAATTTCTGGCCCAGGAACCATCTCTATAGCTCCCTTGGCCAAGAGAGTTTTGACTTCCTCGTGGAGGAGGGCAAGGTGATCCTCCTTCAGCCGATCGTAAGCTGGAGGCATGGATGGAGGGGTAGTCGCAAAGGGGAGGGAGTTACCCCTTCGGACTATTTGCAACACCCACCTGTCCGAGTTGATGTCCCTCCAGTGGTGGAAGGGATGGCGTATCCTGCCACCGACTGGACGTGTATGATTCGGGGGGTTCGGACTAGGAAGGTTTTGTAGTGGAGGAGGGGATTGTGGCTTGGCTCAACTTCTGGCCGCCCGAACCTCTGGGTCGGGGTGAACCTCAACCATGGGCCCGCAGAGGTTGCTGAACTTGCAGGACTCTGGCTGGAGTAGGGTTGGCGCGGTTGGAAGCCCCTTCCGTAGCCACGAAAGGAGAGAGAAGTAGACACAGGCCGGGATGTTGTGGGGAGGCCTAAGGACTTGGCCTCCCCACTCCCCACTCAAGCGCTGCATCTGCTTTGTCTCCAAAGAGACAGGAGTCATCAAAGGGCATGTCCATAAGATTTGCCTGAACATACCCTGAAAATTAGCCAGCTAGGCGTGGCATGGCCACTGTCGTGGAAATCGCTCTGCCTAGCAAGTCTGTTGTGCCCAGTCACAGTGGATGTCGAACTTCGCTGCATCTCTCGTCTGAAATAGCTTGGGAGAGCAGAATCCGTTCCTTCTCCGAGACTCTGGGCAGCACCTTCGCAACCATATCCCATATCGAATGGGAATAACGGCCCAAAAGGCATGCAGTGTTCACCGACCGCAATTCTAGACTGACGGAAAAGAAAATTTTCTTCCCGAAGCTTTCCAGTATTTTGTATTCCCTGAACAGGGGTGCGGAAGGGAACGCACCACAGGAAGTGGAAGATTGGACCACCAAGCTTTGTGGGGTGGGCGATGAGTAAAGCTGGATCGCCCGGTGCAGGGTGGCGGCAGCGGGGAATCGTTCTGTTCACAGGAGCCCCTGTGCTATGCTTGGACCAGGTGCCCAGAAGAACGTCCGTTAAGGCCTCGTTGAAAGGCAGCAAGGCTTCCAAGGAGGAGACACCAGGCTGCAGGACCTCTGTCAAGACGTTAGTCTTGACTGACACCGTAGGAAGCTGCAGGTCCAAGACCTACGCAGCCCTACGCACCACCATTGCACATGACGCCCCCTCCTCCGTAGCCAGGTTAGGGTGAGACAGCATGCCAGAATCTGGGGAGGTGTCCAGGTTGCTGGCATCACCCAGTTCCCCAAACCAGTCGATATCTTGGGGTTGTTGGATTTCCAAGGGATCCTGCTACCCCTTCCAGTCTTCCACATCCATTCCTAACCCTTCAAAATAGGGGAGTGTAAGAAAGTGGCTCTGTATATACTGCACCAAAGTAAGGTTCAGTGTGCACAGAGTCCACAGTCCCCAGAGGTTTGGCAGAGGCTAAAGTTAGATATAACCTTACTCTCTAAAGTGGTAGCTTGGTCGAGCAGTAAGGCAGTATCAGAGGACAGTGTAAAGCATTTGTTGTACACACTCAGTCAGCAAATGAAGCCACACACTCAAGAACTGAACTCTAGGCCAATGGTTTGTATATAAAAATATAGTTGTTTTATTTTAGAACCAACAATGGGTGTCAAAATATACTTTCTCAGAATGAGATGCTTTAGTTAACTACTGTTCAATTGGCAATAGACTTTTGAATGCAATAGTTACAGTTGTTGCAATATGCAACACAATTTTAAACACAATTATACATTGAGCTCAATGGAAATTTCTGGCTAAATGCAATAGATTACTTTTTGGATTACTTTTCTAACCACGGGACTGGATCTTGGATTCAGTCCTGGGACACTTCCTGTAAACAGGTGAGAAAAAGCGTTTTGGTTATGGTAGTGATTTTTGAGGAATATTACTGTATTTCAAAAGTTGACACTTAGAAACTTTTCTGGGTAAAATTACCAATGTTATCCTAGGGAAGGAAATACAGTTTGCAAGCAAAGTATGTTTACGTTACTTTTGTAATCCAGTGCTGGACTCCTAGGTTCAGCACTGGGACATTTACTTAAAACAGGTAAGTAATTACGTTTTTGTAGTTTGTACGATTTTTAAAGAATATTTGTATGATTCAGAAATCGACACTTAGAAACTTTTTCAACAAAAAGCAGGCAATGATATCCTATGAGAGGAATTTCCAGTTACTGGTAAGTACGGTAAAAATTACTTTTCATGGTCGGTACTGGACTAAAAGATGCAGTACTGAGGTCTCTCCTGATAGTAGGTGAGTAATTCGGAATTCGTTACTGTTGTGATTTTTAAGCAATATTTTGGTATTTCAAAAGTGGACACTTAGAAGAAATTTCACAGAAAACCAGTCAATGGATCCCTATGTAAGAAAATTCAATTCGCCGGTAAGTTACTTTTAACGTTACTTTTGTAATCCAGTGCTGGACTCCTAGGTTCAGCCCTGGGACATTTACTTAAAACAGGTAAGTAATTACGTTTTGGTAGTCTGTACGATTTTTAAAGAATATTCTTGTTTTCAAAAGTCGACACTTAGAAACTTTTGGAAGAAAAAGTGTCCATGTTATCCTATGAGGAAAAATGAGTTATCGGTCTCGAGGTAAGTAATCGGTCTTTTGAGTTAGGGTTCTGGGGTTAGACTCAGGGGTCTCCCAGGGTCAGTGATGCACTGTTGTTGCACCCTCAGCGGCACTAGGGCGGCCGGGTGCAGAGTGTTGAGGCCCAATGTTATCCTATGGAGGATAGGGGGACTCCGGTTGGTGGCGGCTGGCAAGCAGGCCACGGGGTTGTGGGAGCAAAGCTCCTAGGGTTAAGCTCAGGGCACGTTGGGGACCAAGTTAGCACCAAAGAGGCACCCTCAGCGGCACTAGGGCGGCCGGGTGCAGAGTGCTGTTTTGAGGTCGGGTGCCCTGTTGATTTCAATGGAAATTTTCGGTTTTGGTTTTCAGCTGCAGGCTCGGTCCAGGAAGACTTCCAGGAGGAACCAACAGCTGGGCAGGTAAGTTGGAGGGCTCGGGGACGTAGGTGCACCTCGGGTTCCTTTCTCCAGGGCGCAGGGCGTCTGGATGCAGGGGTGTCTTTGAGGTCGGATTTCACCTTACCGGGCCACTCGCGGTTGGGGGGTTCTCCGTGCAGAGGCTGCAGGCGACGTCGGGGAGTCCTGGAGGGGTCAACCCACGGTGGACTCGGACTCTGGAGAGCTGGGGGACCTCGCTGGGACCGGTGGGCCACTTGAACTCGGGCTGTAGGCGACGGGTGCAGTGGTGGTTCCAGGCGTCGGGTTTCTTTCTCCTCAGCAGGCTCGGAGTCTTTGTTTGGTGTTTCTTTTGAACAGAGCTGCTGTTCACAGGAGATCCGGTCTTTGTTGAAGGCAGTCAGTCCTCCCTGGGGTTCTGGAGGTCGCTGGCTGCAGGACAAGACTATTTTTGGCGCAGGATCTCTGGAAACTGCAGACGGGCCGGTAGGGCTGGGGCCAAGTCAGTTGTTCTCTGCAGTCTCCTCTGCTGGGCGTCTTCTTTCGTCCTTTTTCTTCTTAGGTTGCGGGAATCTAAGGAAGGAAGGTTCAGGGTGCCCCTAAATACTAGATTTAGGGGCGTTACAGGTAGGTAAAGGGCAGGGACCAATGGGTCCCTGCCCTGAGGTGGGTACACCCCTATCCTGCCACTCTCCTGTGGGAGGGGGCAGGAGCCTAGTCCTGATTGGGCAGGGCTCCCCATCTTCAAGATGGCGAGAGCCCGGAGATGTGCTTCACCTCGCCTCCCCCACCTGAGGGGTGGGGTTGGCAGAGGGTGGCACACCCCTTTCCTCCCTTGGTGTTTCCTCCAGTCTTCCCACCAGGATGGGGGAGGAACCGGTGGGGACCAGTTGCTGAGTACAGCAAGTGGTCTGGGGAAGCTCACAAGGCGGAATGCCTTTGAAGCTTCTCCTGCCCATCCTGGGGAGGGGGCCTAGCACCTCACCCAGGACGTGCATTGTTGCAGGCCCGGGAGAGCGGATGGCTCTCTACCCAGGGGTCCAGCAACATGTCTGCTGTGTGGCAGCCTAGGCAGCCCCTCAGACAAGACGTGGATTGTAGGTTAGGTTTAGGGGGTAACTCTAAGTTGCCCTCTGACGTGCATTTTACAGTAAATCCCACACTGGCATCAGTGTGGGTGTACTGTGCTGAGGAGTTTGATACCAAACTTCTCAGTCTTCAGTGCAGCCATCATGGTGCTGTGGAGTACGTGCTGACGACCTCCCAGCACCATATACTCGGAATGGCAGCCCTGCACTTACAGTGCCCAGGAATGGGCCTGGGTACTGTAGGGGCACAGGGCTCATGCACCTGTGCCCTCACCACTGGCATAGGGCACCCAGCTAGAGGGGTGACTGAGGTATGCCAGGGCAGTGTGTTTGTGGGCATGGCACACAGGGATGTGTGCCATGTCGACTCTCTGTTTTGTTCTGCACCAAGACACTCAGCCTGCAAGGGCAGTGTGTGTGTGTCAGGGTACAGGGCCTCTAAGGGTGGCACAATAAGTGCTGCAGCCCTTAGGGGTCTTCTCTGGTCACAGTGCCCTGGGTACCTAGGGTACCATTTACCAGGGGCTTACCTGTGGCCAGAGATGCCAATTGGGTTTAGGCTGAGTACAGTTTTAGGGAAGGAACACAGGCCCTGGGTACCTGATTGGCAGGGATCCAGGGCACACCAAGGAAAAGTGCATCAGTTATCAGGCAAAAAGTGGGGGGGTTACTGCAACAGAAACCCACTTTCCTACAGGGAGGTTGTGAGAAAGTGCCATCTTTCTTACATGGTATGCCCCCACTTTTTGCTGAATGGCTGATGTACTTTGACTGAGTGTGCCCTGGGCTCCTGCCAACCAGGTACCCAGGGCCTGTGTTCCTTCCCTAAAATTGCATTGATACCTACACCCAATTGACATCCCTGGCCACAGGTCAGCCCCTGGTAAATGGTACCATGGGTACCCAGGGCACTGTGACCAGGGAAGGCCCCTAAGGGCTGCAGCACTTGTTGTGCCACCCTTAGGGACCCTGCACCTTTACACACACACACTGCCTTTGCAGGCTGCGTGTCTTGGTGCAGAACAAAAGTGAAGAGTCGACATGGCTCACATCCCTGTGTGCCATGCCTACCAGCCACTGCCCTGGCCTAGGTCAGCCACCCCTCTAGCTGGGTGCACTATGCCAGTGGTGAGGGCATAGAGGCATGAGCCCTGTGCCCCTACAGTGCCCAAGTCCATTCTTGGGCATTGTAAGTGCAGTGCTGCCATTAAGAGTATATGGTGCTGGGAGTCTGTCATTACGAACTCCACAGCACCATAATGGCCCCACTGAAGACTAAGAAGTTTGGTATCAAACTTCTCAGCACATTAAACCCCCACTGATGCCAGTGTGGGATTTAATGTAAAACGCACTCCAGAGGGCATCTTAGAGATGCCCCCTGAAACCAACCCGACCTCCAGTGTCCGGACTGAGTGGCTGCCCAGGCTGCCACCACCAGACATGTTTCTGGACCCCTGGGTCGAGAGCCTCTGCTCTCAGGGGCCTGAAACAATGCACATCCCGGGACGAGGTGCCAAAGCCTCCTCCCCCAGGATGGGCAGGGGGAGCTTCAAAGGCCTGCCGCCTTTGGAGTTTCCCCAGACCATTTGCTGCTTCCAGCAAACTGGTCCCCACTGGTTCTACCCCCACTCCTGGCGGGAGAACCGGCGGGAAAACCAGAAGCAGGAAATGGGTTGTGCCCACCTCTGCCAACTCCACCCCTAAGGTGGGGGAGGCGAGGTGAAGCACAAACTCGAGTCCCCGCCATCTTGAGGATGGGGGGACCTGACCAACCAGGGACAGGCTCCTGCCCCCTCCCACTGGAGAGGAACAGAATAGGGGGTGTACCCACCCCAGGGAAGGGACCCATTGGTCCCTGCCCTTACCTACCTGTAACCACCCCTAAATTTAGTATTTAGGGGCTCCCTGAACCTTCCTTCCGGAGTTCCCAAATCCGAAAACAAGAAGAGAAGACGAAGCAAGAAGACCAGCCGTGCAGCTGCTAAAAAGGAGGCGACAACAACTGACTTGGCCCCAGCCCTACCGGCCTGTCGACCTCTGAACCTGCTCCTGCGGAATCCCGGCCTCAGCAACCTCACAAACCCCGGAGGACCTGACTTCTGTGCTACAGCCTTCGACCCAGGGACTCCCACGAGCAGTGGTACTGCTCAAAAGAAAACCTACCAAAGACCCGGCCCTGGCACGGAGCCGCGAAACCTGCACACTCTGCACCCGCCGAGTCCAGCCTGTGCCTGAGTGACCAAAGACCTCGAGGACGTCCCCCGGCGATTCTGACCTGGAATCCAGTGGCCAAGGACCCTCCTCGACGACCCAGACGACGCCTGCAGCCTCAGGACAAGGGACCCCTCCAACCGCGACCAGCAGGGGGTAAGATTTCCCGACCTCAAAAGACACCCCTGCACCCGGCGCCCCACGGCCCCCTGTGCCCAACTCCTGGGTGTCAACCTATCCTCCAAGACCCCAACTTACCTCCTGAAGTGTTGGTCGTCCCTGAAGAATCACCGTCCCCGAGCCTGCAGCCTTTCTTCACCTTTCACGACCTCTATTGTTTAACATTGAGCGCCCGACGGCTCAAAAGCACCCTGCACCCAGCCGCCCGAGTGCCCCTGGAAGTGCAACCTCTATCCTAACCTACTTCCCTACTTGCCCTGAGCAAGTGACCAGGAGCCCAGCTCCCACAGTCGCGTGGCCTGCTTGCCAGCAGCCACCAACCCGGGGCCCCCCGCCTGCCATAGGATAACATTGGGCCTTCTCACTCTGCACCCGGCCGCCCCTGTGCCGCTGAGGGTGTAAAAACTGTACTTACCTGATCCTGGGGGACCCCTGAGTCTTACCCAGAACCTTAACCCTGCCAGTCAAGTACTTACCCGAAATCCGATAACTCACTTTTCTTCCATAGGGTTCCATTGACTGGTTTTCTGCGAAATTTCTTCTAAGTGTGGAGTTCTGAAACTTTAGAATATTCACCAAAAATCAACCGAGTCACGAAAACGAAAATACTCACCTAGTATTAGGAGGGGCCTCAGTGCTGGACCCGAGTGCCCAACACTGGCCCTAAAAAGTAATCGCAACGTTACTTACCGTTAACTCACTTTTCTTTCATAGGGATCCATTGACTGGTTTTCTGTGAAATTTCTTCTAAGTGTCGATTTCTGTATTTTACAAATATTCTTTAAAAATCGAACAAACTACAAAAACGTAATTACTTACCTGTTTTAAGTAAATGTCCCAGTGCTGAACCTAGGAGTCCAGCACTGGATTACAAAAGTAACGTAAACATACTTTGCTTGCACACTGTATTTCCTTTCATAGGATAACATTGGTAATTTTACCCAGAAAAGTTTCTAAGTGTCAGCTTTTGAAATATAGTAATATTCTTCAAAAATCACTACAATAACCAAAACGCTTTTTCTTACCTGTTTACAGGAAGTGTCCCAGGACTGAATCCAGGATCCAGTCCTGTGGTTAGAAAAGTGCTCTGCAAAGTAATCAATTGTAATTAAGTATAATTTTCCATTGAGCTCAATGTTGCATTGAATTTGACCCTGTGTTGCCTCTTGCACCAACTGTGATAACCACTATCAACAAAGTCTATTGCCTATCTGTAAGGTGAATAACCAAAGCATCTCATACTGAGAAAGTATATTTTGATCCTATTGTTGGTTCTAAAATAAAACAAGCATATATTTTTTTATATACAAACCATTGGCCTAGAGTTCAGTTCTTGAGTGTGTGGCTTCATTTGCTGACTGAGTGTGTACAACAAATGCTTTACACTGTCCTCTGATACTGCCTTACTGCTCGACCAAGCTACCACTTTGGAGAGTAAGGTTATATCTAACTTTAGCCTCTGTCAACCCTCTGGGGACTGTGGACTCTGTACACCCTGAACCTTACTTAGGTACAGTATATACAGAGCCACTTTCCTACATTGGTGGATCAGCGGTGGGATACAAACTTGCATTTGTTGGACTACTTGGTTACCATCTGATCACACGACAGAACTCTTAAATTGCCTTTAGAATTCTGATTTTTTTAATTGGCATTTTTTTTACCAAATTACTAAAAGTCTTGTTAGGGCCTTGCTTAAGTCCCTGTAGCATCTTAGAAAATAAAAAGTCACTATAGCCAAGGTTAGAGGGGTTAGAATTTTTTTTTAAAAAATGTCTCAAGACAAGAACCCAGCTACTAGTGAAGATAATAATGACATACAGGAACTGGTTGAGGAGCTCGACCTCACCCCTTATCTTCATTTGTCTTTCAAAGAGATAAGGTCCTTATGCAAACTTAAAGATATACCAATGGGCCAGCATCCAACCAAACAAGGGCTCCAGGAGCTCCTGGCTGAGTATGCTAAAGCCCACCCCTCTGAGCATGGTGATGACCCAACAGAGGAGGAAAGGAATGAGGAGGATGGGGATGGTAACCCACCTCCATCACTTCCTAGGGAAGATAGGGTCCCTGCACCCTTAACTCCAAGAATAGACCTCTGGGGACCTAGGGGCCACCTAGGTGGTCCTGGTCCCAGAGAGGACACTGAGGATAGCCTCAGTGAGGAGGACAACTTGTTAGCCAGGTTGGCCAAACGACTGGACCTAGAGACCAGACTCCTGGCTCTAGAGAAGGAAAGACAGGAGATGGGTTTAGCACCCATCAATGGTGGCAGCAATACTAAAAATAAGGATAGGGAGGAAACTTCTGAACCTAAAATCCCCAAAGGGATTGTCCCTAAGTTTGAGGAAGGTGATGACATCACCAAATGGTTCACAGCCTTTGAGAGGGCTTGTGAAATAAGAAGAGTAAAGAAACCTCTGTGGGGGGCACTCCTGTGGGAACTGTTCTCTGGTAACTGCAGAGACAGGCTTCTGACCCTCTCTGGGCCAGATGCAGGGTCCTATGACCTCATGAAGAGTACTCTGATTGAGGGATTTGGGCTCACTACTGAGGAGTATAGAATTAGATTCAGGGGGCTCACAAAACCCAGACCCAGTCCTGGATTGACTTCGTGGACTACTCAGTAAAGACACTGGATGGCTGGTTAGCTGGACATAATGTGCATGATTTTTCTGGACTTTACAATTTGTTTATGAAGGAACACATACTAAGTAATTGCACAAATGAAAAGTTGCATCAGCATTTGGTAGACCTAGGTCTAATTTCTCCCCAAGAATTGGGAAAGAAGGCAGACCACTGGGTCAAGACTAGGGTGACAAGGACAACCACTGGGGGTGACCAAAAGAAGGTGGTCACCAAACCCCCCAGGGGAAAGGTGGTGAGAATCCCCAAGATAAAAAGTCTGAGTCTTCCAAAGGGCCCCAAAAACCTGTTCAGGGGGTGGGTCCCAAACTACTCCCTATGTGCCTCAACCCTATAGGGGGAAGAACTTTGATCCCTTGAAGGCCTGGTGTAATAACTGTAAGAAGTCAGGACACCTCACTGTAGACAAAACTTGCCCCCACAACAAAGCCCCTAAGGCACCCAGTACAGCTACTCCTGGGGCAGCAAGTTTACAGATGGGATCAGAAGTGTACCCTGAGCAAATCTGGGAACCCACTGAGGCAAGTCTGGTCTCCCTAGGGGAAGTGGAATTTGCCACTGTAGCTGTGTGGCCACCCAACTTAAAGAAGTATTTGCAATACCCCTGGGTGAATGGAACTAGAGTAGAGGCTCTGAGGGATACAGGTGCCAGTGTCACTATGGTGAGGGACACACTGGTTTCCCCTGAGCAATACTTGATTGGGAAAACTTACCCAGTCACCAATGCTGACAGTGTCACCACTAGTCATCCCATGGCCCTGGTGACATTAGGCTGGGGGGTTACTGGCCTGAAGCAGGTAGTGGTCTCTCCGAAGTTACCAGCTGCATGTCTGCTAGGAAATGATCTGGAAACCTCAGCCTGGGCAGAGGTAGAGCTAAAGGCCCATGCAGCCATGCTGGGCATCCCTGAATTGGTGTGTGTAAAAACAAGAGCACAGAGCAAAAGGCAGGGTGAAGAAATAGTGTTGGAGCCTGGAATGATGGCCCAGCCTACCAAGAGAAAAGGAAAGAAGACTGGCGGACCAGCTTCTACACAGTCACAAGAGCAGGACCCCTCTCCTCAGGGAGAGAACCTGGAAGCCCCAGAGGGAACTGAGCCCCTAGAGCTTGACCCTTACCAGGTTGAACTCTTGGGCCCAGGGGGACCCTCTAGGGAAGAGCTGTGCCAGGGACAGCAAGACTGTCCCACTCTTGAAAGCCTGAGGCAGCAAGCTGTTTCAGAAGCCAAGGGAGATGTCAGTGGTACCCACAGAGTCTATTGGGAAGAGGGATTACTGTACACTGAGGCAAAAGACCCCAACCCTGGAACCACCAGGAGAGTGGTAGTGCCCCAGAAGTACAGGGAGTTCCTCCTAACTTTGGCTCATGACATCCCCCTAGCTGGACATCTGGGCCAAACCAAAACTTGGGAAAGGCTAGTTAGCCACTTTTACTGGCCCCAGATGCACCAAAAGGTGAAGGAGTTTGTCAGCTCCTGTGTTACCTGTCAAGCCAGTGGCAAGACAGGTGGCCATCCAAAGGCCCCCTGATACCACTACCTGTGGTGGGGGTTCCCTTTGAAAGGGTAGGTGTGGACATAGTGGGTCCACTGGAACCTCCCACAGCCTCAGGGAACAAATTCATACTGGTGGTAGTGGATCATGCCACTAGGTATCCTGAGGCTATTCCCCTTAGGACTACTACAGCTCCTGCAGTAGCCAAAGCCCTCATTGGTGTCTTCACCAGGGTAGGGTTTCCTAAGGAGGTGGTTTCAGACAGAGGTTCCAACTTCATGTCTGCTTACCTGACCCACATGTGGAAGGAGTGTGGGGTGCAGTACAAGTTTACTACACCCTACCATCCACAAACCAATGGCCTTGTTGAGAGGTTCAACAAGACATTGAAAGGCATGATCATGGGGCTCCCTGAAAAACTCAAAAGGAGATGGGATGTCCTACTACCATGCCTGCTTTTCGCTTACAGAGAAGTGCCACAGAAGGGGGTAGGTTTCTCACCCTTTGAACTTCTGTTTGGCCATCCTGTGAGGGGACCACTCTGTCTTGTAAAGGAGGGCTGGGAGAGACCTCTCCAAGAACCCAAACAAGATATAGTGGACTATGTGCTTGGCCTAAGGTCCAGAATGGCTGAGTACATGGAAAAGGCATCCAAGAACCTTGAGGCCAGCCAGGAGCTTCAGAAGCACTGGTATGACCAAAAAGCTGCACTGGTTGAATTCCAACCTGGGCAACAGGTATGGGTTTTGGAGCCAGTGGCACCAAGGGCCCTCCAGGACAGATGGAGTGGCCCTTACCCTATCCTAGAGAAAAGAGTGAGGTCACCTACCTGGTTGACCTGGGCACCAGCAGGACACCCAAAAGGGTTATCCATGTGAACCGCCTAAAACTCTACAATGACAGGGCTGACATCACCATGCTGATGGTGACAGATGAGGAACAGGAAGCTGAGAGTGAACCTCTCCCTGATCTCCTCTCCCACAGCCCAAAAGATGGGTCAGTAGATGGAGTTGTCTTTTCAGACACCCTCACTGCCCAACAGCAGACTGACTGCCAGCAAGTCTTGCAGCAGTATGCTGGGCTCTTTTCCTTGACCCCTGGTCTGACCAACTGGTGTACCCATGATGTGGACACTGGTGACAGTGCACCTGTCAAAAACAAGATCTATCGTCAGTCAGACCAAGTTAAGGAAAGCATCAGAGCTGAAGTCAGCAAGATGCTGGAGCTAGGGGTTATTGAGCCCTCTGAGAGCCCCTGGGCTAGCCCAGTGGTTCTGGTCCCCAAACCTCATCAAAAGGGTGAAAAGAGAGAGATGAGGTTTTGTGTGGACTATAGGGGTCTCAACTCTGTCACCAAGACAGATGCACACCCTATCCCAAGAGCTGATGAACTGATAGACAGATTGGGTGCAGCCAAATACCTGAGTACCTTTGACTTAACTGCAGGGTACTGGCAGATTGGCATGGCCCCAGGAGCCAAACAGAAAACAGCATTCTCCACACCTGATGGGCATTTTCAGTTCACTGTTATGCCCTTTGGTTTAAAGAATGCCCCTGCCACCTTCCAGAGGTTGGTGAATCAAGTCCTTGCTGGGTTGGAGTCCTTTAGTGCAGCTTATCTTGATGATATTGCTGTCTTCAGTTCCACCTGGCAGGATCACCTGGTCCACCTTGGGAAGGTTTTAAAGGCCCTGCAAACTGCAGGCCTAACTATCAAGGCATCCAAATGCCAGATAGGGCAGGGCACTGTGGTGTACTTGGGCCACCTGGTTGGTGGAGGCCAGGTACAACCCTTACAGCCCAAGATCCAGGCTATCCTGGACTGGGTAGCTCCAACAACTCAGACCCAAGTCAGGGCATTCCTTGGCTTGACTGGGTACTACAGGAGGTTTGTGAAGGGATATGGGTCCATTGTGACTCCCCTCACAGAACTCACCTCCAAGAAGATGCCAAAGAAAGTAAACTGGACAGTCTGTTGCCAAAAGGCTTTTGACACTCTGAAAGAAGCAATGTGCTCAGCACCAATTCTAAAAGCACCAGATTATGCCAAGCAGTTCATTGTGCAGACTGATGCCTCTGAGCTAGGGATAGGAGCGGTCCTATCCCAGACCAATGATGAAGGCCAAGACCAACCTGTTGCTTTTATAAGCAGAAGGCTTCTCCCCAGGGAGCAGCGTTGGAGTGCCATTGAGAGGGAGGCCTTTGCTGTGGTCTGGTCCCTGAAGAAGCTGAGGCCCTACCTGTTTGGAACTCACTTCCTAGTTCAAACTGACCACAGACCTCTCAGGTGGCTAATGCAAATGAAAGGAGAAAACCCAAAACTGTTGAGGTGGTCCATCTCCCTACAGGGAATGGACTTTGAAGTGGAACACAGACCTGGCACTGCCCATGCCAATGCAGATGGCCTTTCCAGGTTCTTCCACTTAGACAATGAAGACTCCATAGGGCAAGGTTAGTCTCATCATCTTTCGTTTGGGGGGAGTTGTGTGAGAAAGTGCCATCTTTCTTACATGGTATGCCCCCACTTTTTGCTGAATGGCTGATGTACTTTGACTGAGTGTGCCCTGGGCTCCTGCCAACCAGGTACCCAGGGCCTGTGTTCCTTCCCTAAAATTGCATTGATACCTACACCCAATTGACATCCCTGGCCACAGGTCAGCCCCTGGTAAATGGTACCATGGGTACCCAGGGCACTGTGACCAGGGAAGGCCCCTAAGGGCTGCAGCACTTGTTGTGCCACCCTTAGGGACCCTGCACCTTTACACACACACACTGCCTTTGCAGGCTGCGTGTCTTGGTGCAGAACAAAAGTGAAGAGTCGACATGGCTCACATCCCTGTGTGCCATGCCTACCAGCCACTGCCCTGGCCTAGGTCAGCCACCCCTCTAGCTGGGTGCACTATGCCAGTGGTGAGGGCATAGAGGCATGAGCCCTGTGCCCCTACAGTGCCCAAGTCCATTCTTGGGCATTGTAAGTGCAGTGCTGCCATTAAGAGTATATGGTGCTGGGAGTCTGTCATTACGAACTCCACAGCACCATAATGGCCCCACTGAAGACTAAGAAGTTTGGTATCAAACTTCTCAGCACATTAAACCCCCACTGATGCCAGTGTGGGATTTAATGTAAAACGCACTCCAGAGGGCATCTTAGAGATGCCCCCTGAAACCAACCCGACCTCCAGTGTCCGGACTGAGTGGCTGCCCAGGCTGCCACCACCAGACATGTTTCTGGACCCCTGGGTCGAGAGCCTCTGCTCTCAGGGGCCTGAAACAATGCACATCCCGGGACGAGGTGCCAAAGCCTCCTCCCCCAGGATGGGCAGGGGGAGCTTCAAAGGCCTGCCGCCTTTGGAGTTTCCCCAGACCATTTGCTGCTTCCAGCAAACTGGTCCCCACTGGTTCTACCCCCACTCCTGGCGGGAGAACCGGCGGGAAAACCAGAAGCAGGAAATGGGTTGTGCCCACCTCTGCCAACTCCACCCCTAAGGTGGGGGAGGCGAGGTGAAGCACAAACTCGAGTCCCCGCCATCTTGAGGATGGGGGGACCTGACCAACCAGGGACAGGCTCCTGCCCCCTCCCACTGGAGAGGAACAGAATAGG
Organism: Calotriton arnoldi; assembly: GCA_963921515.1. Taxonomy (NCBI): domain Eukaryota; kingdom Metazoa; phylum Chordata; class Amphibia; order Caudata; family Salamandridae; genus Calotriton; species Calotriton arnoldi. Next base: position 2,063,066 of record CAWUFW010001352.1, on the reverse strand, counting down.
GGGTGTACCCACCCCAGGGAAGGGACCCATTGGTCCCTGCCCTTACCTACCTGTAACCACCCCTAAATTTAGTATTTAGGGGCTCCCTGAACCTTCCTTCCGGAGTTCCCAAATCCGAAAACAAGAAGAGAAGACGAAGCAAGAAGACCAGCCGTGCAGCTGCTAAAAAGGAGGCGACAACAACTGACTTGGCCCCAGCCCTACCGGCCTGTCGACCTCTGAACCTGCTCCTGCGGAATCCCGGCCTCAGCAACCTCACAAACCCCGGAGGACCTGACTTCTGTGCTACAGCCTTCGACCCAGGGACTCCCACGAGCAGTGGTACTGCTCAAAAGAAAACCTACCAAAGACCCGGCCCTGGCACGGAGCCGCGAAACCTGCACACTCTGCACCCGCCGAGTCCAGCCTGTGCCTGAGTGACCAAAGACCTCGAGGACGTCCCCCGGCGATTCTGACCTGGAATCCAGTGGCCAAGGACCCTCCTCGACGACCCAGACGACGCCTGCAGCCTCAGGACAAGGGACCCCTCCAACCGCGACCAGCAGGGGGTAAGATTTCCCGACCTCAAAAGACACCCCTGCACCCGGCGCCCCACGGCCCCCTGTGCCCAACTCCTGGGTGTCAACCTATCCTCCAAGACCCCAACTTACCTCCTGAAGTGTTGGTCGTCCCTGAAGAATCACCGTCCCCGAGCCTGCAGCCTTTCTTCACCTTTCACGACCTCTATTGTTTAACATTGAGCGCCCGACGGCTCAAAAGCACCCTGCACCCAGCCGCCCGAGTGCCCCTGGAAGTGCAACCTCTATCCTAACCTACTTCCCTACTTGCCCTGAGCAAGTGACCAGGAGCCCAGCTCCCACAGTCGCGTGGCCTGCTTGCCAGCAGCCACCAACCCGGGGCCCCCGCCTGCCATAGGATAACATTGGGCCTTCTCACTCTGCACCCGGCCGCCCCTGTGCCGCTGAGGGTGTAAAAACTGTACTTACCTGATCCTGGGGGACCCCTGAGTCTTACCCAGAACCTTAACCCTGCCAGTCAAGTACTTACCCGAAATCCGATAACTCACTTTTCTTCCATAGGGTTCCATTGACTGGTTTTCTGCGAAATTTCTTCTAAGTGTGGAGTTCTGAAACTTTAGAATATTCACCAAAAATCAACCGAGTCACGAAAACGAAAATACTCACCTAGTATTAGGAGGGGCCTCAGTGCTGGACCCGAGTGCCCAACACTGGCCCTAAAAAGTAATCGCAACGTTACTTACCGTTAACTCACTTTTCTTTCATAGGGATCCATTGACTGGTTTTCTGTGAAATTTCTTCTAAGTGTCGATTTCTGTATTTTACAAATATTCTTTAAAAATCGAACAAACTACAAAAACGTAATTACTTACCTGTTTTAAGTAAATGTCCCAGTGCTGAACCTAGGAGTCCAGCACTGGATTACAAAAGTAACGTAAACATACTTTGCTTGCACACTGTATTTCCTTTCATAGGATAACATTGGTAATTTTACCCAGAAAAGTTTCTAAGTGTCAGCTTTTGAAATATAGTAATATTCTTCAAAAATCACTACAATAACCAAAACGCTTTTTCTTACCTGTTTACAGGAAGTGTCCCAGGACTGAATCCAGGATCCAGTCCTGTGGTTAGAAAAGTGCTCTGCAAAGTAATCAATTGTAATTAAGTATAATTTTCCATTGAGCTCAATGTTGCATTGAACTTGACCCTGTGTTGCCTCTTGCACCAACTGTGATAACCACTATCAACAAAGTCTATTGCCTATCTGTAAGGTGAATAACCAAAGCATCTCATACTGAGAAAGTATATTTTGATCCTATTGTTGGTTCTAAAATAAAACAAGCATATATTTTTTTATATACAAACCATTGGCCTAGAGTTCAGTTCTTGAGTGTGTGGCTTCATTTGCTGACTGAGTGTGTACAACAAATGCTTTACACTGTCCTCTGATACTGCCTTACTGCTCGACCAAGCTACCACTTTGGAGAGTAAGGTTATATCTAACTTTAGCCTCTGTCAACCCTCTGGGGACTGTGGACTCTGTACACCCTGAACCTTACTTAGGTACAGTATATACAGAGCCACTTTCCTACAGAGGTTGAATGGCATGGAGCCGTACAGCTCTATCAGTGCCAGACTCTCCGTCGGTGGACGCTCGACCAGCTGTGTCGTCTGGAATGACAATTGGAGAGGCGGCGCTGGCGACGCAGAGGACCTCGGCGTCGGATGTGGCGCCGGGGAAGGCTACTGAGGTACGACTGGCCCTGGGTCAGACCAGAGAACAGGTCTGGTAGGAGGCCGTGGCCAGAGCTAAAGGGGCGGAACCCACAGGGACTACATCTAAGCCTGCGGGGCCCGAAGGCATACCGGCAGGGTCAGGTCACCCACATATGGCGCACACGGCGTCATAGTAAAAGTTAATTACCTTCGGTAACGTAATATGTGGTAGAGACACAGTCTAGCCGCAGATTCATTAACTTTTGAATTCTCCCTAGGGGCCAGTCTGGATCTGGAAATTTTTCAGCAGGACCTCTGTGTGCCGGGGGACGGCATAGAACGGCTTCGCGATGACGTCGACTCCGGTCAGGACATCAGTGGAGCCATATAAGTCCCCTCCGGCGCGGGGACGTCGGTTTCTTCTGTGAAACCTTCCGCGCCAGAATGCGGGGCTACTATAGAAACTGGTTGTGGTAACAGTGTGCCAAAAAGATCAAAAAACTTTGAAACATTAATAAAGGAGAAACATCAAATGGTATGTTAAAACCCAACATGGATTTTAAAGCAAAAACCCCAAAAGAATCAACGAAGCACAGGGCTACATGAAACCCTGGTGAATAATCACCATGCAAGGGAAGAAAACCTTACACTCTATAGCCCATTCATCAGTGGTAATGAGTGGCATGAAAATAGCAAAACAAAATCTATAAAAACAATACCAACAGTTTGTTGAATCACACCATTACGTGACATACTGATAGTGCCAATACCAGGTATGATGATACCAAACAAAGACTTTCAAAGAAAGAACAAATAAATCAACATCTAAACAAACCCTATGTGGCCAGGCCAAGTGGTCTGTTGAGTCCCAACATAAGTTGAGATAGTGATCCCTGGTATATAAAACCAGTACTGAAAAAGGGTATAACCCTTACCTCACAGGTCATTCGCAAAATGGGGAGGATTAGAAGGAAGTTAATGAATCTGCGGCTAGACTGTGTCTCTACCAGATATTACGTTACAGAAGGTAAGTAACTTTTACATCTGATAGAGACATCTAGCCGCAGATTCCTTAACTTTTGAATTAAATACCATAGCTATACCCCCCCTGGAGGGTCTGCGAACCAATCCTACAAAAGTTCTCAAAGTGAACTAGAGCCAGTCATAACTAACAACCGACCAAATGTACGTAGGAATAGCAGAACAAGTGCTTGGCTCTTAACAGAATCCATGATCACTGTCACAGAACATATAAATAATAAACAACCTTTCAGGCCCGACAGAAACAGCCCTTGAAGGAAAAGGGGAGAAAAAAAACTAAAGAACCATCTGCCAGTTTTTAGACATTAAACTCTATCCCCCCTCCCCCAAGGAAAAAGAAAACTTGTTGGCTAAAAGGGCTGAATGCAAGATAAAAGTCATGTAATCCGCATTCTTCACAAGAATCAAGAAATATCAGAGAAAGAACTGTCCTGATAAAATCCAAAAGAAGAACTCTGAACTCATTCCATTATACCAAGATGAATGAACACCAAAAGAAAGATGAACAATAATACCTCCAAAATATTGAGAATTTTGTTTGAACAAAATTACCACTCGAAGGTTACATAAAGCACTGTAAAGAGACTGAAATGACACTAATAGGTTTGAATTTAATATTGAAAATGTTCCCACAAAGGTGTATCACCTGGACATATATATAATATATATATGTATATGTATATAAAATTGTGTAACAATAGACTCCGAGTGGTCTGACAACACATAGAGCATACCTGACCCACATTCACTGCAGGACCGCAGGTATCGACAAAGCCTGCGCCTGCATGGCCCTCCGTGTCATGGCCCGAAAGTCTGAACAGGACTCCGAGCCGTAGGCTTAAAATACCAAGGCAAGCGAAAGAAGAAAAGGGAACGCACCTATTTGTGCAGTATCAAAATATTAAATAAGGAAAAGACGAAACGTTAAAAGGAAATACTATATAAAATTAATCCTTGTTAGCAACAAGCGCATGCAACAACACTTGTGATACAAAACACAATTTGATCACAAGTCCGCCTCAAGAAGTAATAGCCATGACTTCCCAAGGACTTGTAGAGCACAGTGAAAATCGATACATACCCAAAAGACAGGCAGTATATAACCTCCAGACCGATGCAAAAAGCACTGTGGGAGAATAAGAAGAGCTTTTTATGAAGCCTAAAAACCCAACCATAAATTCTATGATCAAAAACAGGTAAGGAAACTGCAGCTAGAAGTCTCCATCAAATTGCTTCCGACATCACCTATCACACAGCGTAGAAGGACTGTGGACCTGCACCAAAGCGGCGCCGACCGCTCGACTCCAACGGCTCAACCGTCACCGAGGGTAAACCCTCCGACGGTGCCCCTCTCACCTCATAGGGGCCTAAAGGGGCTCCAGAGGGAGATGGGGTCCCAAAGATGAGATGCAAGGAATTATAATATTCCTTCATCTAAGCCACCGACGCACCGGCTCCCAGAAACATGGGGAGACGCGGAGCTGAGAAACGTACGGCCTCAACCGTCGAGTGGGAGGAGCCATGGGAGTCCCCATGCGGTGAAGTGCGAGAATGCTGCAACTTCAACCGCCCCTTACCTTTTGACTTCCCCGGAGAAGGATGTCCTCCAGACCGGCTTCAGCTCCTAGATCGACTCCGCTTTTCCCGAGACGACGAAGACCGAGGCTGGGAAGCTACTGAGGATCGTGACACACGTGCCGCCATCAACTTTAAACGTCGCTTCTTTAACGACTTCAGTTTTAGTTTCTGGCAGGAGCCACAATCTTTGGCGTTGTGGTGCTCACCTTAACACCACATACAAATTGTATGCGGGTCTGTCACGGACCTATGTCCGCTACAAGACCCACAAGGTTTGAAACCTGTAGACATCAGACAGCGGCACACTGTTCCACCAACACAAAGTGTCGAAGCAGGTCAAGAAAAAAAAAAATCAACCAGAGAAATAGTTTCTCTGCATCCACGTTACAGAGCGGAAAAGACTAAACTTACGTCCGCATGCCGGAGGGGACTTGTATGGCTCCACTGACGTCATAACCAGAGTCTATGTCATCGCGGAGCCATACAACGCCGTCACCCGGCGCGCAGAGGTACTGCTGAAAAATGTCCAAATCCAAACTGGCGCCTGGGGAGAATTCAAAAGTCAAGGAATCTGAGGCTAAATGTCTCTATCAGATAAATTCTTTTAGTTGGGCAGGGGGTCACTCCCGGCTCCGGAAAGGGAGGGAAACGCAGAGCCGACCCAGGCACCTGCTCCGTGGAACGGGGCCTCAAACGCCGAGGTTCCTCTGTCTCGTCGGGTGACGGACGGGGCGAAGTCGAAGCATGCTTAGAGTTCTTGTGCTTCTTGTGGTGCCTCTTACCTGACCGCAATGACTTCAGGGAAGAGGACTTCGACTTTCCGGAGCTGCGCTCGGACCTTCCTCTCGGCAGAGACGGGGAACGTGATTGACGAGGCGACCCCCGTGGCGTCGGGCCACGATTAGCTTTAGGGACCGCTCCCTCAAAGCCTTATGCACCATGTCCCAGCAATCGGAGCAAGACTGTGTTGTGGTCGCACTCCAGTAACCAGAGACATACAAGTTGGGGGTCCTTGACCGACATAGCACGGTGACATGCGCCACAAGGCTTGAACCCAGAGGTCTTCTTGCTAGACATCCTTAATACACCAAAAAGGCTTCGACAAAAAGTCGAAAAAAGTCTGTCAAAAAATGACAGGGGGTAGCTCTCTGACAGATCTGCGCTGGCTGACACGGAAAGAAAAGAACTGACGTCAGCGTGCCGGAGTGGCAGTTATATTGACAATGCCGACATCACGAAGCCAACAACGTCACGCGGAGTCGACTGACACCATCTATAGGCGCGCAGGGGTACTGCTATCAAAAATCATCAGGATCCAGCCTGATGCCTGGAAGTTCAAAGGTAAGGAATCTGCGGCTACATGTCTCTATCAGATTTAAAGTACAAACCAAGCTTATTTTTATAAAATTGATGTGGATCTTTTTCAGTAGTGTGTCCATTATTGATCAATGATGTGCAATAAATATCTTACACTCTTCTGCGTTAGGCCGAAGGCTGCTCGCCCACACTACTACTAATCGAGCATTATGGGTTTTACATTGAGCCCTGTACACTTTTGGGGAACCCCTGGACTCTGGGCACATTATAACCACCTAGTGTCGCATACCACATATAGAGCCAGCTTCCAACACAAGTATATCCCAATTCCCCCTCCTCCTTGGTCGTTGGGTGGAGGACATTAGGCCGCTGATTCAATCTAGAGTAGGGGTTCCCTGTCTGAGTGAAAACCAACCATTTCCTTTGTTTTTACTAGTACACTGGGCAATGGTAAACATAAATGGCTCATTAGCCTCAGGAACCATGCAGCACTATTGGCCATAAATCCACATAAAGCAACCTGAGATAGGGAGTTCCAGAGATGCTTCCAGGAAATCATCCATAGTCTGCCTGTTCCGTCATCTATTTTGGTGGCCTAGGATGTCCATATTTAGACCTACCAAGTGCCAGCGGGAAATAGAAGACTTTTCTCTTGAAGGCAAGCTTTTGGGTTGTGTCTCATTGGCTGCAGACACACCACCCTCATTCCTTAATCACTCTAGTCCATATGGACAGGGGGGGGCATATATTATTTTCAAGGTGTGCTTGGATACTCACGCTAAATCCCAATATCAAGTTTTGATTGTTCAAGCATGTACTGGGTGCCCGTATCCCAGAGTGTCCCCACCCGATGCAGATGACCATTTCATGACTGTACCCCCTAAGGACAGGTATTAGTCCATTCCAAATCCCTGCCCTTTGAAAACTATAAATCTTGTGAGATCAGTTAGGCCCATTACTGGTTTCTGACTGGAACGAAGACCTGCTGGACAGACGGTCAAACCAATGGTAGCCATTCTGAACCAGATGACGAGACTCTGAACACCTTTAGAAACCAAAATTACTGTAGATATGGGTGGGATAGAAACCAATTAACATCTGGGACGTTATAATTCAGATCAAAAACTCAGGCAGAAACTTCAGTGAGCTATCCCGGTTGAACCCTGAGCTGCAGACAATAAAAGAGAATGAGATTAGCAGGAAAGAGGTGCTACATGGTACAGTTAGCACCTAAAGTAGGCATAACCTACCCAGTACTCTATCACAGTTCTCCTCAACCCTATCTTCCACTTGCACCCCAAGTTGCATCACATATGGTACCCTTTGGAAGAGTGATGCATCTATGGAACATGAATGATAACTGTTTGCTTTAGACACATTTCAAGGGCGATTCTGAACGCTTTACAGGAAGGAGGAATGCGTACAGCCTTGTATCTGAGGCCTTGACAGGTGGGACACAAATGAGGGATGTTAGAGCCTCGTCTCCCATCAGCAGTATGCCACATAGTGCTGACATCTTTACAAAAACAGTTGGGTTCACAGCTTTGCTAGTATACTGCAGTAGGAAACCATTCAAAATTAGTTGTCTATCCCGCTCGCCAAAGCTGTCCAACGGAGTTCCGGTTCTCAATTTTCAAATTTGCTGTGCTAACCAATGATGAACAAATGTTGCACTCTCAAACTTGAGTACACAAGCACCACTTTCTCCTGGGAATTACCTCTCTCATAACCAATTCAAGCTCTTGAAAACATACTTAAGGACCATGTGAAAGGTACCAAGCCTATACTGTGGAAAAAAGAAGCAGAAAGGGAAATGGGACCACCAGGATGGGAGGCACAACAGTCCATTGCATTTTTTATTTTAATCAGCCTACTTTTCTTCATATTCAATAGAAAACTAGGCACTCCATTTTTAGTCAATCCCTCAACTGCTGTGTGACTGTCACCTAGCTCATGAATAATGGAAATACCGCAGAAGCAGAAGAAACAGTCGCACAGAAAAAATAAATTAGACAGGAAAACAGCTCTTTTCAATAAAACAAAAGTAGAACGGTAAACATAAAAAAGACTGCAGGTTCTGTTTTTCCGTGACTACGTCTCTCTTTCTCTCTCTCTCTCTCTCTCTCAAAGAAGGGAGAGAAGAGGTCAAGAGGTAGATCTTTGCTTGTAGATTCATGCAGAAAAGAAATTCACAACAGTAAAAGTTAAAGTATTTTCTATTTTACCTTTCTTAGCCACTTCCATCTCTTCTTCAGTCCAGCGCGATGTTTCTACTGGCTCAGCAGAGGCTGAAAACACAAGCAATTTATCCCATGAGATAAATAAATAATTGTTCATATATAAATTCTGCATTAAAACCGCTTATAATCTAGTTACACTATCACCCTATGCTTAGAAATAATCTAACAGAAGACTGCCTTTTTGCTTTTTGTACAAGACAATTGTTCAAGCCCAATGCTAGTTGTTTATCTACAATACTCCACAGAAGCACAGAGCAAGTACAAAAAGGGGGCTTATGTAAAAGTGAGAGAAAGTTGAAATCCAGCCTGCACAAGTAATGGGTCCACATTTGCCCCCCACTTGGAACCAAACGCCCCTTGTAGTGCTCAAAACTCTCAGGGTAGCGGAGCAGAGAAGTCCTACTCAAGGGAGTTGCTGTAGGCTACAAATCGCCATTCAGTGATATGCAATAATACTCAAATATTTGTCAGGTCTGTGCTTTTTATTTATAGAAAGGAAAAGTACATTTATTACACACGCTACGCAGTAATTTACATAATTACATTAGGCTGGTGAAAATACCTTTGATGACATTGCATAATCACCTCTGACATCCTAAAGGTAAGTCTATTGACTTTGTCAAAGGTTGAAGATCAAGAAACCACATGTCAGAAACATCATTTTAGAAGCAAATGTAATATTTAATAAATAACCATGTGTAAATTCACTTATTAATGTTAATAAAGCATACACACTTTGATCAGTAATCACTGTCAATATTATTCTATCAATAAAGCATTTAAAAATGATCATATGTGTCTGTGCTTTTTATAGACTTTCAACCCATGAAAACATATTTATAAAAACAGCTCCTTGAGAGAATCGCATTTTGTTCACACAACATGTAATCACAGACTTAGCCCTTAGAGGGCACTGTACAATATGTGTCTCAAAGGGGTGTGCTGTTCCTAGGGAAAGAGGAGGGGAGAGGGAGGTCTTTCTTCGTGATGCCCTCACACACTCCGGAGGGTGTCATGCTTCATCATTGGGCCTGCTCCTCATCGGGCCAGCGCTGCAATGCCAGACGGGCACCCGCGAACGGGGCTCTTTGGCGGAGATCTTTAGAAGAAGCCGTAGGGTGTGTGCGGGTGTGAGGGCTGGGTAGTGCACTAAGTAGGCGAGATAAAATAAGTCTAGAGCAGTCCTACTGTTATGTTTTTTATTCCTGTGGTAGCTCTAGCCTAATTAAAAATGGATAAGCCCCTACATGGGTGTAATGTTCCTATAGGGCTAAAGTGGTGTAGTGGGTCAACATGTTTTGTGCCTGTTAAGCCCCTAACGGGTCTCGTGGCACTTCATCAGGACCATATGTGAAGTTTTTTCAAGAACAGTGCAATTCGTGTGCACTACCATAAGTCTGGTTCAGTAAATTATTGAATGATAGCCAGACGTAGTAGCGGACCCCAGTTGAAATTGTCCTGGGTATAAAAGACCAGGATTAAGGATGGTCAAAGGTTGACGGGGGAAGGCAGAGCACTTAGTTGCTCGCGTTGGCCGGGCGGTCAAGCAACTTGCATCGATCCTACCCTGGCTTTGGGCCCCGTGGCAACATAAACCTAACAGTAGGACTGCTCTAGACTTATTTTATCTCACCTACTTAGTGCACTACCCAGCCCTCACACCCGCACACATCCTACGGCTTCTTCAAAAGATCTCCGCCAAAGAGCCCCGATCGCAGGTGCCCGTCGGGCATTGCAGCGCCGGCCCGACGAGGAGCAGGCCCAATCATGAAGCATGACACCCTCCGGGGTGTGTGAGGACATCACGAACAAAGACCTCCCTCTCCCCTCCTCTTTCCCTAGGAACTGCACACCCCTTTGAGACACAATTTCCCCTTGGAGCTTGTGTGCAGGACCTGCTTAAATATAGCTCCTGGTTCCCCTTGTTTACGATATACTGTACAACATGTGCCTTTCTTCGGACACCTCCAGGCCACAACAGCTGCAGCCATACACTTATCCCCTATAGGGCATTGCACTCCAAGCTGTAGAGCTCCAGGTTTAGCTTGGAGAGCGCTTGAAAATGCTGGTAAGCCCTTGGGTAGTTTTCTCTTCCAGAACCCTTCAAACTTCGGGTCAGCACTTGAAAGAAAACTTCTCTGGGTCTCTTTCGAGGGAGGGGCGCCGCTCCTGCAGCTCCCCATACTCTTTTTCCACGTTGGTGGTGGCCCCGCCGTCTGGGGGCAGTGCTATGGAACTTTGTGCGGCAACACTCCCCCTGGCCTAGCAAACACTGGAGCCTCAGGCCCCTCCCTCTTCTTCATGAGTGCAACAGTGTTCCTGCTCTAATTTGGCAGCAGGGGGCCCGTAGTTGGGAGTCCCAGGCCCCTACTGGTGATATTCAGCCCAGAGGATGGGGTCCTCGGGCCCAGTTAGCTCTGGGGAGGGGGCTCCACGAACCCTCCCAGTGAAAATTTTACCACTATCTCCTTGTGGCGACCCCCAGGCCCTGGCCAACCCCCGGAGTGTTCTGGCAGCCAAGCGGAGTGCCAGACAATCCAATCGCGCTGGGCGGGGGGGGGGCGGGGGGGGGGGAGAGACTCAGGTCGGTTGTCAAAGGTACTGTTGGGCCGTTTTACTCCATCTTGGGCTCCTTTTGCTTCTGGTGGCGAGCCCTAGCCACCTGGATCACTTTCTTTACGCTTCCTGGCCTCTAATGTGGTGGACTTTTCAGGGAGCAGGTTTAACTGGCTCCCTGCGCCAGCCTTCATACTCTTTCTTCTCTGGCACTTCAATCCTCCTTAGCGCAAATGTGCAGTCCCTTCTCAACTATCCTTAGGGGTGTAAGGGGACAATCTTCCCCTCCTGGGGAGAGTTACACTGGTTCTGGGGCAACTGTAGTCAGGGTCCTTCATCCAGATGGATATCAGGGGGTTCCTCCTTCCAGTTGTCCATGGCTGCCGCCTCCAGGCCCGGTGTCCAGCAAAAAATCACAACCGAGAGCTCTTCCCCTTGCGCAAGACCTTTTATGTGGGGATGGAAGATTTCAGAAGCGAGGCACCTCTGGCCTATCCTGGGGTGCCATATAACCTCTCCGCTCATGTCCCAACCCTCCTGCACAGCATGCTTGGACAATCACCCAGGAGTCACCAGTCACATCTCCTCTGGGGGCCTCAGCTCCGCCCATCGCTGACATCACTGCCAGGGCCTTTCACATCAAATCTTCAAAGCAAGTGATGTCTCCAAAAAATTGAGAACTAGAGACTATCCAGAAAGAATCATTGCCAAAACTAAAAAAAGAGCCAGAAACCAAAATAGAGACGCACTGCTAGAGAATACAGTTAAATGTACCACAGACCTCCCACTTACATGCGTCACAACTTACAATCCAATCTCTAACCAGATGAAAAAGATTGTAAGCAAACATTGGAAGATCCTCCAAACGGGAAACCTGAAGTGGGAAAAACCACTCTTCTCTTTCAAAAGAGGGAGAAGCTTAAAAGACCGGCTGGTCTCAAGACGGCCCAGAAAATCGTCATGAGAGAATACAATATGCAATGCGTTGGGTATACCAGATGTTACAGGCCATTATCCGTGCGGTAATTGCTTGCAATTCCACATACAGGACAAAAACCCTAGACCTAGAACCTAATAAACTCTGGTTCCTAAAAAAGCACACTAATTGTAATTCCACCAACGTTGTCTACATGATAACATGCCCTCGTGGACTCCGTTACATCAGAATGACGAGCAGAAAAATAAAAACAAGAATCAATGAACATCGAAGCAATATTCGATGTAAAAGAAATACAACAAAAATGACGGACCACTTTATCAGAGCCAATCACACTATCGACAATCTAAAATGGGTGATCATAGAACAACTAGACTCACATCATGAGGATCCCCAAAGAGCACTCCTAGAAAAAGAACAGAGGTGGATTTATCAACTTTCCACACATTGTGAAGGTCTGAACGATGATATTCCTTGGAATACCTTATTACCCAGAAAGTATTAACTATATCTTGTTGGCCCAACAACTGATGCTTATCTAGTGAGATACCAATACTTCTTGCAAATACCTACCTTCCTCCAACTGAGACATGCAAATCTGGCACCAGCCAGCCATGTACTTGTCCTATTTTGTTAAAAAAAACTCACTGTTTCCCCATAATCATACCAATAATGAATAGGTTTAATGCCCCTAAACACACATGTTGCTAAGAAAATCATTGACCGTCTCACAAAACCTTACCGGTCAAATAAACGCGTCCTCAGAATTATGCATCGGTGCTAGCCCAATTTCAAATGGGAGTAATGGCCAGGCAATGGTTAATCCAAACAGGGGCTCGCTCACAGATAACCAATCATAAGCTCCTTTCTCCGTCCTCAACGCACACATATATTGCATTGCAATTTTCTTCACCAGTGTTAAAAACCTTTACGAAAAAACCTTTACGTAAAAGACCTCATCTGTCAACAAATGCTGCCCTTTTAACAAATATGCATTGGTACTTGCACATCCTCGAGTACAAATAATTGCCAGTAAAGAGTTAACCTAGGTGCGGGGGCTCGCCCGCTAATATCCAATAAGATACTCCGTTCTACCGTCCCAACGTGCACGCACGTTGACGGAGGCTGCCACTGGTTCCACTCCTTAAGACGCCGTTTACCAAACACTCTGCTTCATCGGGATCCCGAGTGAGGAACTAATAGGTTCTGACAGAGGCCTTGACGCAGTGAGTAACAGAGCAACAGCTATCGACGCGCTCAGGTGAACATTCATATTCGTCCCCTTTGATCTATTAACTCTTTAATTTTTTGTCCATTTACTCTGCCACATTAAGAGTGTGACAATAGGCGCCGCCTCCCTCCGGGATCTAGGTCACAAAAACTTCTCATGATAAAAGTAGGTGCCTCCAATAATGTTGATATTCTGATAACTTTATCCTTTTTAATACAGCGCATATTATAACCTTAAAACTATACTTTATCCAGCACCACTTCGGCTTCTGCCCCGATTTACATTACGCTCACAAATTTGACAGTGCATTACTTGCGATCACAGTCACTGCACGATCGTACAATTTACGAATACCTTTGCGATCAATGAGAAGTGCATGTCTGAAATACCGCAAGTTCCACGCACGCATGATTTAGCAATTTTGCACATTTTAATTGTTCCATGCATGAATATAAGGTCGACACTACAATGGAACCACTGTTGGGTTTTGATTAAGCTGTGTCTCCTTTACCTTTCTCTTCACAGGTACAGAAACTTTGACGGTAAACAAACGTAAGTTACATCCCTATGTGCACCTTAGCGTGTGCGCATAGTTCCACGTGAGCTCAGGGTTTACTCTGAACCACATGTCCTGAAGACAGCCATTCTAATTGATACTTGTGGCTGAAACATGTAGACCACATGACAAAAAAATTCACCTTTGCACTTTAATTGGAGAGACGTGCGAGACCAGTGGCACATTCATGTCCATCAAAAATTGTAATTTTTTAAATCTACCCCAGGAACCATATATTAAAGGACTAGGTATCCTGTAGGTATTTTTCACTTTCCACTATCACAAAAAATCACCCTGCACACAAAAAAGAGAAAAAACCAGCTCCGCTGTAATCAGGCGTCGAAGCACACCTGGTAGGCATTCGGCCTTCCGGGTGGGAACCCAATGATGAAGCATGCCACCAACTAGGTTGGTGGGTGAGGGTTCTTATATAAAAAAAAAACCTAAGGGTTTAGCCACCAAGGAGACTGTAACCAAATAAATGAATAACTAAGTTTGATAGTGCATCATTTCACTGAAACCTTGAAAAATACGGTGTTCTAGAAGCATAGCTCTGTGCTCGTTCTACTTGTTTATGTACATTTCCAGGGGAGACGAACGGGCCTTCTAGTTTCCTCCTCCTCCTCATTTGTTTTTGAGTAAGAATTGGTCTAGACACTGTAGGGTTACAGGGCTCATGCACCTGTACCTTCACCACTGGTATAGTGCACCCACCCAGAGGGGTGGCTGACCAATGCAAGGGCAGTGGGTTGTAGGCATGGCACACAGGGATGTGTGCCATGTCGACTCTGCAACAGAACACGCAGCCTGCAACGGCAGAGTGAGTGTGTTTGAGTATATATATATATATATATATATATATATATATATATATATATATATATATATATATATATATATATATATATATATATATATATATATATATATATATATATATATATATATATATATATATAAATATAAATAAATAAATAAAGGTACAGGGCCTTCCTTTCTGGTTAACATTTTCTCTTTGCCTATCCAAATTATTACGGTCACCGTCAGTTCTCTTACATTGGGTTTGTGGGCTACTTCGCCTATCACTATATCTTATTCAGTCTACATCTTGAGTCCCATTTATTTTAGTGATCTTGGGGTCAATAACTACTTCCTGCTTATTCTTTTCTTTAGTTTTTACCGGACTCTTATGCCTTTTATCAATCCCCACACAATTCCATTTCAGCTGTTTCTCCTTGGTCACCTTCTTTAATCCTTTCCACCTTCACATCCGGGGGATATATTGCCTGTATCTAGTTGATTCTCCATGTTTTTTTATGATCGAGTGTCTAGATATATATACACTTTGCAGTATAGACAACCGGAACACTTCCTCTACTTCCTGATGCCCTGGGGTTTCAACTGATGGTTTTGCTTCTTCCACAGGCCTTACTAGTGATGGCATAGGGTCCAAAATTTGTTTTAGTTCCCCCACTATAACTTGCAGATGGTCCTCTTGGGCTTTTAAAACATCGTTATTCAGCATCAACACCTCCAGTAAACCTTGAAGAACAAGTTACTTACATTTGGTAACAATGTATCTAGTAGAGACATATGTTAGTTGTAGATTCCTTACCTTAGAATTTCCCCCAGGCGTCAGTCTGGATCCGGAGATTTTTTCTTCAGCAATACCCCTGTGCGTCGGTTGACTCCGCGTCAGTCGTCAGCGTCGTGGCCACAGGGATCACGTTGCAGTGCCTACTTATATGCCGCCCCGCGCACTGACGTCAGTTCTGACACAACTTTCCACACCAGAAGCGCAGAGCCATGAAAGACACTGACCACTAGTGCACCACAACTAGGGACCTGTAAGGGAGTCCCTATCCCTAGAACTTTGTGTAACTTTGTGAGCGCCATTAATGTTTTATGTGCGAAAACCTTTTTGATAATAAATTTATAAATATAAAAATTTATAAATATAAAAGTGATTTGTTCATGGGTTTTGGGTTTATTAGTTAGATAGCACTATCTTCTGGTATTTCCTTCTTTTTCCACATGCTTTAAAGATTTTGCTTCTTTGCTCTCAAATTTCTTTTCACTCTTAATATTGTACTTGAACCACTGTTTGGATTCCAGTATTATTTAACCCCTGGTTCTTGTTCTAGGGTTGCCCCTGTTGTTCGAAACTGAGTCCATTCTTAGACATTGTAAGTGCAGTGCTGCCATTAAGAGTATATGGTGCTGGGAGCTTGTCATTACGAATTCCACAATACCATAATGGCTACACTGAAAACTGAGAAGTTTGGTATCAAACTTCTCAGCACATTAAACCCACACTGATGCTAGTGTGGGATTTAATGAAAAATGCACACAGAGGGCATCTTAGAGATGCCCCCTGAAAAACGACCAGCCTCAGGTGAGTTCCCTGACTGGTACACACCAGCCTGCCACCACGAGACATGTTTCTGGACCCCTAGGGTGGGAGCCTTCGCTCCATGAGCCCAGAAACAAAGCCTTTCCTGGGCGGAGGTGTTCACACCTCACCCAGGCCAGTAAGAGCCATCTGTGGCAGGGGAGCTTGAAAGGCATGGCAGCCTTTGTAATGCGACCCCCAGCCTCTCCTGCTATCAGGAGCAGGCCCCCTTCCTGTCTCCCCTCCTTTTCGGCGGGAAGACAGGCGGGAAAAACTAGCCAGCCCAGAAGGTGTGCCCACCTCTGCCAACTCCACTCCTCAGGTGGGGGAGGCGAGGTGAAGCCCACTCTTCAGTGCCCGCCATCTTGCAGATGGCAGGCACTCCCCAATCAGGATTAGGGATTGTGCTAACTCCCCCCACGTGGGGTGAGCACACCAAGGGTGTAGTCACCGTAAGGTCAGTAGCCCATTGGCTACTGACCTCAAGACCCCTAAAACGCCCCCTAAATAAAGTATTTAGGGGGCAGCCCTGAACCAAGAAGGCAGATTCCCGCAACTTAAGAAGAAAAAGGACGAAAGAAGACGCCCTGCAGAGGAGACTGCAGAGAACAACTGACTTGGCCCCAGCCCTACCGGCCCGTCTGCAGTTTCCAGAGATCCTGTGCCAAAAATCGTCTTGTCCTGCAGCCAGCGACCTCCAGAACCCCTGGGAGGACTGACTGCCTTCAACAAAGACCAGATCTCCTGTGAACAGCAGTTCTGTTCAGAAGAAACCCCAAAGAAAGACTCCGAGCCTGCTGAGGAAAAAGAAACCCGACGTCTGGAACCACCACTGCACCCGTCGCCTACAGCCCGAGTTCAAGTGGCCCACCGGTCCCAGCGAGGTCCCCCAGCGCTCCAGAGTCAGAGTCCACCGTGGATTGACCCCTCCAGGAGTCCCCGACGTCACCTGCAGCCTCTGCACGGAGACCCCCCCAACCGCGAGTGGCCCGGTTAGGTGAAATCCGACCTCAAAAGACGCCCCCTGCATCCAGCCGCCATGCACCATGGAGAACAGAACCCGAGGTGCACCTACGTCCCCGAGCCCTTCAACTTACCTGCCCAGCTGTTGGTTCCTCCTGGAAGTCTTCCTGGACCGAGCCTGCAGCTGAAAACCAAAACCGAAAATCCCCATTGAAAACAACAGGGCACCCGACGCCAAACCAGCACCCTGCACCCAGCCGCCCCTGCGCCGCTGCGGTGCACTTTTTGTGCTAAACAGGATCTCCTTTTGCCCTGAGCCTAAAACCAGGAGCTTGGCTCCAACAACCTTTGCGGCCTGCTCGCCAGCAGCCACCAACCGGAGGCCCCCTATCCCCCATTGGATAACATTGGGATCAGCACTCTGCACCCGGCCGCCCTAGTGCTGCTGAGGGTGTAACGAGTGCATATCCTTGACCCTGGGGGAACCATTGTTCTAACGCCAGAAGCTCAACTCCAAAGACCGATTACTTACCTGGTAACGGTTAACTTCATTTCTCTCCATAGGAACCAATTGACTGTTTTTCTCTGAAAAATGTTGTAAGTGTGGAGTTGATTTGTATGGAAACCTGAAAAATAACAATTGTGCAAAACTGATTTTACTTACCTTTTCTCTAAGAAATGTCCCAGTGTGATATCTAGGCATATAACACTGAGTAGAAAAAGTAATCTAAAAAGTAATCTCAAAAGTAACGTAAAAGTAACTTACCTGTAATTTTTATTGCAAAATCGATACAAAGTATATGTACAGCATTTCACAGTATTGCATTACCAGTAATTCAAACTGTAACCATTTCAAAGTACATATACAACTGCATTTCAAACTGTATATTTACTGCAAAGTATTTATCAACTTACCTGTGCCAGGCTTGCTTGGTTCTAGGAAATAAAATAACTAAAAGAATATTTTTATACAAAACCAATTGGTCTGAAGTTCAGTCTTTGAGTGTGTGAAATCATTTGATGATTTAGTGTGTACAACAAATGCTTAACACTGTCCTCTGATACTGCCTTACTGCTCGACCACACTACCACAAATAGAGAGTGAGGTGCTATCTAACTTTACCTCTGCCTACCTTTGGGGATCCACTGGACTCTGTGCACACTATACCTCACTTTGGTATAGTATATAGAGAGCCAGCTTCCTACACACACACACCCCCATTGCAGGCTGCGTCTTTTGGTGCAGAACAAAGTGAAGAGTCGACATGGTACACATCCCTGTGTGCCATGCCTACAACCCACTGCCCTGGCATAGGTCGGCCACCCCTCTAGCTAGGTGCACTATACCAGTGGTGAGGGTACAGGTGCATGAGCATTGTACCCCTACAGTGTCTAGACCAATTCTTATACATTGTAAGTGCAGTAATGCCATTAAGAGTACATGGTGCTGGGAGTTTGTCATTACGAACTCCACAGCACCATAATGGTTTTACTGAAAACTGGGAAGTTTGGTATCAAACTTCTCAGCACATTAAACCCACACTGATGCCAATGTGGGATTTAATGAAAAATGCCCTCAGAGGGCATCTTAGAGATGCCTCCTGAACAACGACCAGCCTCTGGTGGGTTCCCTGACTGGTACACACCAGCCTGTGACCACCAACATGTTTCTGGACCCCTAGGGTGGGAGACTTCGCTCCCTGAGCCCAGAAACAAAGCCTTTCCTGGGCGGAGGTGTTCAAACCTTCCCCAGGCCAGTAAGAGCTATCTGTGGCAGGGGAGCTTCAAAGGCCTTGCCGCCTTTGTAATGTGAACCCCAGCCTCTCCTATCAGGAGCAGGCCCCCTTCCTGTCTCCCCTCCTTTTCGGCGGGAAGACAGGCGGGAAACATTAGCCAGCCCAGAAGGTGTGCCCACCTCTGCCAACCCCACCCCTCAGGTGGGGGAGGCGAGGTGAAGCCCACTCTTCAGTGCCTGCCATCTTGCAGATGGCAGGCACTCCCCAATCAGGATTAGGGATTGTGCCCACTCCCCCACAAGGGGTGAGCACACCAAGGGTGTAGTCACCCTAAGGTCAGTAGCCCATTTGCTATTGACCTCGAGACCCCTAAACGCCCCTAAATACAGTATTCAGGGGGCAGCCCTGAACCAAGAAGACAGATTCCCGCAACCCAAGAAGAAGAAGGACGAAAAAAGACGCCCAGCAGAAGACTACAGAGAAGAACTGACTTGGCCCCAGCCCTACCGGCCCGTCTGCAGTTTCCAGAGATCCTGCGCCAAAAGTCGCCTTGTTCAGCAGCCAGTGACCTCCAGAACCCCTGGGAGGACTGACTGCCTTATACAGATCTCCTGTGAAAAGCAGCTCTCTTCAAAAGAAACTCCCAAAACAGACTCTGAGCCTGCTGAGGACAAAGAAACCCGATGCCTGGAACCACCACTGCACCCATCGCCTACAACCCGGGTTCGAGTGGCCCACTGGTCCCAGCGCGTCACAGTCCACGGTAGGATGACCCCTCCAGGACCTCACCCAACAGCGAGTAGCCCGGTAAGGTGAAATCTGACCTCAAAAGACACCCCTGCATCCAGCCGCCCTGGTGAAGAGAGCCAGAGATGCACCTATGTCCCCAAGCCCTCCAACTTACTTGCCCAGCTGTTAGTTCCGCCCGGAAGTCTTTCTGGACCGAGCCTGCAGCCAAAATCCCAAACCAGCAACTCCCATTGAAAACAGGGTACCCAACGCCAAAACAGCACCCTGCACCCAGTCGCCCCTGCAGGTGCACTTTGTGTGCTAAACCGGATCTTCCTTTGCTCTGAGCCTAAAAATAGGAGCTCTGCTCACGAGCAGGCCACAAGGTTGTGGGAGCAGCCACCAACCGGAGGCCCCCTATCGCCTATTGGTTAACATTGGGCCGCAGCACTCTGCACCCGGCCACCCTGGAGCCGCTGAGGGTGTTTCAAGAGTGCATCCTTGACCCTGGGGCAACCCTGGTTCTAACTCGAGAATACGAACTCCCACAAACTTATACTTACCTTTAAACCGATAACTCAATTTCCTTCCATAGGATTGCATGGACTGCTATTTCCTAAAGCACAAGTTACTAACTTGTGTAACGATATATCTGTAAGAGACACTAGTTAGTGACAGATTCCTTACCTTAGAATATCCCCAGGCGTCAGGCTGGATCCGGAAAGTTTTTGCGTAGCAGTACCCTTGCGCGTCGGTAGGCGGCGTCGTGAGGCTCCGCGTCCGTCGTTGGCGTCGGGACCGCCGGGATGACGTCGCGGGCAGTACTTAGACGCCGCCCCTGCGCGCTGACGTCAGTTCAGTACACGACTTTCCGCGCCAGGAACGCAGAGCCATGCAAGAAGCTGACATAGGTGTCTGAAAAATACTAGGGCCCTGAAAGGGATGTCCTTAACCCTAGAAATCAGTTCGCAGAACGGGGAGGATGGGTGGGGCGGTAAGGAATCTGTCACTAACTACTGTCTCTTACAGTTATATCGTTACACAAGTTAGTAACTTGTGCATCTGAAAGAGACACGTTAGTGACAGATTCCTTACCTTAGAATAGATACCCCAGCAATACCAACCCCGGTGGTGGGTCTGCGAACAAAGATCAGACAAGGAAGTCACGGAGGACAGAGCGGCCAAAGAAGCCGTCCCTCCGGACCTGGCTGTCAAGGCAGTAATGCTTGGTAAACGTGTGCAGCGAGGCCCACGTAGCTGCCTGACATATATCCTGCAGCGGGACACCGCGGCCCAAAGCCGTGGTAGCAGCCGTTGCCCTGGTGGAATGGGCACGCAGCCCAACAAGAGGCTCCTTCTTAGCCAAAGAATAGCAGGCTTTGATACACAAGGTCACCCAGCGGGAGATGGTTCTCTTGTGCACCGCCCGACCTTTTTTGGCGCCCACGTAGCCAACAAAGAGCTGGTCATCCACCCGGAAGTGTTGTGTGCGGTTGAGGTAAAAGGAAAGCGCACGTTTTGGGTCCAGACGGTGGAGCCTCTCTTCCTCTCTGGAAGGATGCGGAGGCGGAAAGAAGGTGGGCAAAGTGATGGTCTGCCCAATGTGGAAGGCAGTAACCACCTTTGGCAAGAAGGACGGACGCGTCCGAAGAACAACCTTGTCTGGATGAACAGACAGAAAGGGAGGTTTGCATGAAAGAGCCTGGAGCTAACTCACCCGCCGGGCGGAGGTGGTGGCCACCAGAAAGGCTGTCTTCAGAGTTAGAAGACGAAGAGGACAGTTGTGCAGAGGCTCAAAGGGAGCGCACATAAGAAAGGTAAGAACCAAGTTCAAGTCCCACTGAGGCATCCAAACGGAACAGGAGGGAAGAGGTGTGTAATGCCTTTTAGAAACCTGTTAACAGGGGACTTGAAAAGGGAGGGCTGATCAGGAAGCCTGAGGAAGGCCGAGATAGCACAAAGATAGCCCTTGATGGTACCCAGGGCAGAACCCTGTTGGGCCAGAGAAAGAAGGAACAGAAGAACCTCAGAAAGAGGGGCAGAAAGGGGATTCACAGCCTTTGCTGTGCACCATGCCACAAACTTGTTCCACCTGCAGGCGTATACCACCTTAGTGGAGGGACGCCTGGCTGCCAGAATCACATCACAAACTTCGGGAGGCAAGTCGAAAGGAATCAACTGCCGCCGCTCAATCTCCACGCAAGCAGGTGTAGACTGGACAGGTTCGGGTGGAGGACCGTCCCCTGCTGCTGCGACAGAAGATCCTCCCGAAGAGGCAGACGGATCGGGGGATCGACGCTCATACTGAGTAGCTCGGGATACCAAACTCTTCGAGCCCAGTCCGGAGCCACAAGAATGACTTGGGCCCGGTCGCGCCGAATCTTCTTCAACACTCTGGGTAGAAGTGGTATAGGCGGAAAGGCGTACAACAGACCGCAACTCCACTCGCGACGAAAAGCGTCGCCGAGCGAGTGCCGCCTTGGAAATTCCAACGCGCAGAAATGCTGACATTGCGCGTTCTCTTCGGTGGCGAACAGATCTAACCAAGGCTCTTCCCACTGCTGAAAGAGACCTTGCGCCACCTCCGAGTGAAGACGCCATTCGTGATCCATCATGCACCGGCGGCTGAGTTCGTCCGCCCTGGCGTTCAGGGAACCTGCCAGGTGTTGAACCATCAGGAATATGCCCTGATGTTCCAGCCATGTCCAGAGGCGCAGAGCCTCCTGACATAGGGTCCACGACCCCACCCCGCCCTGTTTGTTGCAATACCACATGGCGGGGGTGTTGTCTGTGAACACCTGCACTACCGTCCCTTTGACAGAGGGAAGGAATGCCTTGAGTGCAAGTCGGATCGCCCGGAGCTCCAGAAGGTTGATATGGAGCCGGGACTCCGCCGGAGACCAGAGGCCTCTGATCTCCGCCTCTCCCATGTGACCGCCCCATCCCAGAAGGGACGCTTGTGAGAAAGTGCCATCTTTCTTACATGGTATGCCCCCACTTTTTGCTGAATGGCTGATGTACTTTGACTGAGTGTGCCCTGGGCTCCTGCCAACCAGGTACCCAGGGCCAGTGTTCCTTCCCTAAAATTGCATTGATACCTACACCCAATTGACATCCCTGGCCACAGGTCAGCCCCTGGTAAATGGTACCATGGGTACCCAGGGCACTGTGACCAGGAAGGCCCCTAAGGGCTGCAGCACTTGTTGTGCCACCCTTAGGGACCCTGCACCTTTACACACACACACTGCCTTTGCAGGCTGCGTGTCTTGGTGCAGAACAAAAGTGAAGAGTCGACATGGCTCACATCCCTGTGTGCCATGCCTACAAGCCACTGCCCTGGCCTAGGTCAGCCACCCCTCTAGCTGGGTGCACTATGCCAGTGGTGAGGGCATAGAGGCATGAGCCCTGTGCCCCTACAGTGCCCAAGTCCATTCTTGGGCATTGTAAGTGCAGTGCTGCCATTAAGAGTATATGGTGCTGGGAGTCTGTCATTACGAACTCCACAGCACCATAATGGCCCCACTGAAGACTAAGAAGTTTGGTATCAAACTTCTCAGCACATTAAACCCCCACTGATGCCAGTGTGGGATTTAATGTAAAACGCACTCCAGAGGGCATCTTAGAGATGCCCCCTGAAACCAACCCGACCTCCAGTGTCCGGACTGAGTGGCTGCCCAGGCTGCCACCACCAGACATGTTTCTGGACCCCTGGGTCGAGAGCCTCTGCTCTCAGGGGCCTGAAACAATGCACATCCTGGGGCGAGGTGCCAAAGCCTCCTCCCCAGGATGGGCAGGGGAGCTTCAAAGGCCTGCCGCCTTTGGAGCTTCCCCAGACCATTTGCTGCTTCCAGCAAACTGGTCCCCACTGGTTCTACCCCCACTCCTGGCGGGAGAACCGGCGGGAAAACCAGAGGCAGGAAATGGGTTGTGCCCACCTCTGCCAACTCCACCCCTAAGGTGGGGGAGGCGAGGCGAAGCACAAACTCGAGTCCCCGCCATCTTGAGGATGGGGGGACCTGGCCAACCAGGGACAGGCTCCTGCCCCCTCCCACTGAAGAGGAACAGAATAGGGGGTGTACCCACCCCAGGGAAGGGACCCATTGGTCCCTGCCCTTACCTACCTGTAACCACCCCTAAATTTAGTATTTAGGGGCTCCCTGAACCTTCCTTCCTCAGTTCCCAAATCCGAAAATAAGAAGAGAAGACGAAGCAAGAAGACCAGCCGTGCAGCTGCTAAGAAGGAGGCGACAACAACTGACTTGGCCCCAGCCCTACCGGCCTGTCGACCTCTGAACCTGCTCCTGCGGAATCCCGGCCTCAGCAACCTCACAAACCCCGGAGGACCTGACTTCTGTGCTACAGCCTTCGACCCAGGGACTCCCACGAGCAGTGGTACTGCTCAAAAGAAAACCTACCAAAGACCCGGCCCTGGCACGGAGCCGCGAAACCTGCACACTCTGCACCCGCCGAGTCCAGCCTGTGCCTGAGTGACCAATGACCTCGAGGACGTCCCCCCGGCGATTCTGACCTCGAATCCAGTGGCCAAGGACCCTCCTCGACGACCCAGACGACGCCTGCAGCCTCAGGACAAGGGACCCCTCCAACCGCGACCAGCAGGGGGTAAGATTTCCCGACCTCAAAAGACACCCCTGCACCCGGCGCCCACGGCCCCTGTGCCCAACTCCTGGGTGTCTACCTATCCTCCAAGACCCCAACTTACCTCCTGAAGTGTTGGTCATCCCTGAAGAATCACCGTCCCCGAGCCTGCAGCCTTTCTTCACCTTTCACAACCTCCATTGGTTAACATTGAGCGCCCGACGGCTCAAAGCACCCTGCACCCAGCCGCCCGAGTGCCCCTGGAAGTGCAACCTCTATCCTAACCTACTTCCCCACTTGCCCTGAGTAAGTGACCAGGAGCCCTGCTCCCACAGTCGCGTGGCCTGCTTGCCAGCAGCCACCAACCCCGGGCCCCCGCCTGCCTTAGGATAACATTGGGCCTACTCACTCTGCACCCGGCCGCCCCTGTGCCGCTGAGGGTGTAACAACTGTACTTACCTGATCCTGGGGGACCCCTGAGTCTATACCCAGAACCTTAACTCTGCCAGTCAAGTACTTACCCGAAATCCGAGAACTCACTTTTCTTCCATAGGGTTCCATTGACTGGTTTTCTGCGAAATTTCTTCTAAGTGTGGAGTTCTGAAACTTTAGAATATTCACCAAAAATCAACCGAGTCACGAAAACGAAAAAACTCACCTAGTATTAGAAGGGGCCTCAGTGCTGGACCCGAGTGCCCAACACTGGCCCTAAAAAGTAATCGCAACGTTACTTACCGCTAACTCACTTTTCTTCTATAGGGATCCATTGACTGGTTTTCTGTGAAATTTCTTCTAAGTGTCGATTTCTGTATTTTACAAATATTCTTTAAAAATCGTACAAACTACAAAAACGTAATTACTTACCTGTTTTAAGTAAATGTCCCAGTGCTGAACCTAGGAGTCCAGCACTGGATTACAAAAGTAACGTGAACATACTTTACTTGCACACAGTATTTCCTTCCATAGGATAACATTGGTAATTTTACCCAGAAAAGTTTCTAAGTGTCAGCTTTTGAAATACAGTAATATTTTTCAAAAATCACTACAATAACCAAAATGCTTTTTCTTACCTGTTTACAGGAAGTGTCCCAGGACTGAATCCAGGATCCAGTCCTGTGGTTAGAAAAGTGCTCTGCAAAGTAATCAATTGTAATTAAGCATAATTTTCCATTGAGCTCAATGTTGCATTGTATTTGACCCTGTGTTGCCTCTTGCACCAACTGTGATTACCACTATCTAAAAAGTCTATTTCCTATCTGTAAGTTGAATAACCAAAGCATCTCATACTGAGAAAGTATATTTTGATCCTATTGTTGGTTCTAAAATAAAACAAGCATATATTTTTTTTATATACAACCCATTGGCCTAGAGTTCAGTTCTTGAGTGTGTGGCTTCATTTGCTGACTAGGTGTGTACAACAAATGCTTTACACTGTCCTCTGATACTGCCTTACTGCTCGACCAAGCTACCACTTTGGAGAGTAAGGTTATATCTAACTTTAGCCTCTGTCAACCCTCTGGGGACTGTGGACTCTGTACACCCTGAACCTTACTTGGGTACAGTATATACAGAGCCACTTTCCTACAACGCGTCCGTCACAACTGTGTGCTCTGGCTGGGGAAGGGAGAGGGATCTGCCCATGACCCATTGCCGGTTCGAGAGCCACCACTGCAACTGTTTTGCAGTCCCCTCCGAGATCTGGACGTGATCGGACAGGTTGCCCTGGTGCTGCGCCCACTGGAACTTCAGGTCCCACTGCAGAGCCCGCATATGCCCGCATATGCCATCTGGCTACCAGCAGGATGCAGGAGGCCATGAGGCCCAGCAGCCTCAGGGTCATCCGTACCGAAACCCAGGATAAAGGCCGAAAGATCGGAATCATATCCTGAATATCCCGGACTCGCCGTTCGGGAGGATAAACCCGAAACTGCGTCATGTCCAGAACTGCTCCGATAAAAAGGAGCTGAGGAGAAGGAAGCAGGTGCGACTTCGGCACGTTGATGGAGAACCCTAGCGAGTGCAGGAGTTCGGCCGTTGTCTGGAGGTGGGAGACGACTGGAACCCCTGCCCGGCGAAGAAGGGCTTCGTCCACCGCCATCACTTTCGTGAACACCCGAGGGGCGCTGGTAAGGCCAAAAGGGAGCACGGTGAACTGAAAATGCTCGAGGCCTACCGTGAACCGCAGGTAACGCCGGTGGGCTGGCAGGACGGGGATGTGGAAATATGCGTTCTGCAAGTCCAACGCTACCATCCAGTCTCCAGGGTCGAGAGCAGTCAAGACCTGAGCTAGGGTGAGCATCTTGAACTTCTCCTTCCGGAGGAAGCAATTGACGTTCCGGAGGTCCAAGATAGGACGCATGTCCTCCTTGTCCTTTTTGGGCACCAGAAAGTAGTGGGAGTAGCAACCACGTCCTACTTCTGGGGTCGGAACACGCTCGATAGCCCTCTTGGCCAAGAGGGCCGCAACTTCCTTTTGAAGAAGCACCAAGTTATCCCCTGATATGCGGTGGAATTGAGGTGGCATGGCTGGGGGGATGGTCACGAAGGGGAGGGAGTAGCCCCTTCGGACAATGTCCAAGACCCACCTGTCCGAGGTGATGGCACGCCAGTGGTGAAGGTGATGGCGGACCCTGCCCCCTACTGGCGTGCTGTGCACCTGAAAGGAAGGACTAGGAGGGCTTGGAGGCCGCGGACGGGGCAGGGTTGGTGGCCTGACCCGCACACTGGTTGCCTGACCCCCCACGGCGGGAGCCATGTCCTCGGCCACGCGAAGACGCTTGCTGCGCAGGCCGGTGGCTGGGCAGCGGACGTGACTGGGCGCCCCTTCCGTGACCACGAAAGGGGCGAAAAGCAGACTGTTGCTGAGGGCGCACAGCAGAAAGGCCCAGGGACTTGGCTGTAGCCCGCGAGTCCTTAAAGCGCTCCAGCGCATGGTCTGCCTTTGTTCCAAAAAGACCGACTCCATCAAAGGGCATGTCCATAAGAGAGTTCTGGACATCACCCGAGAAACCAGTGGTCCTCAGCCAGGCGTGACGGCGCAGCGCCACTGTCGTCGCAAGCGATCTGCCTAATGAGTCGGCGGTATCAAGGCCACATCTGATGGTGTACTTTGCCGCATCTCTTCCCTCCGCAATGGTGCGGGAAAGCAGTGTCTGGACCTCCTCAGGACACTGGGGCAGAACTTGCGCCACCGAGTCCCACAAGGAGTGGGAATATCGGCCCAAGAGGCAAGTGGTGTTGACTGACCGCAAGCCAGCACTGGCGGAAGAAAAGACCTTCCCAAATTGATCCAGGCGTTTGGATTCCCTATCCGGGGGAGCGGTAGGGAAGGCGCTTTGGGAAGCAGCGGCTTGGACCACCAAGCTCTCTGGGGTTGGGTGTAGAGAGAGAAACGGGGGGTCGCCCGGAGCAGGGCGATGGCGTCGGGCCACGTTCCTATCCACAGGAGCCCCTGTGGTGGGCTTGGACCAGGTGCCCAAAAGAACGTCTGAAAGCGCCTCGTTGAACGGCAGCAGTGGCGCCGAGGATGTAGCCGCCGGCTGAAGCACTTCCGTCAGGATGTTAGTCCTGACAGCCACTGTAGGCAACTGGAGGTTTAAGGCCCCAGCTGCTCTACGCAACACCGTTGCAAAGTTTGCTCCCTCCTCCGTTGCCACGGATGGAGGAGACAGCATGCCAGAGTCCGGGGAGGTGTCCAGCCCACTGGCATCCCCAAGTTCCTCAGTCCAGTCCTGATCAAACTCACACTGCTGTGTGAGAGGGTCATCAGACTACTCCCAGTTATCTCCGTCCTCCAATTCAGGTTCAAAATAAGGAGGAGGAGGGACATGTGGGACCCAAAGTACCAGCGGCGTCGGAGCCGGCGTCGAGCGACGCCGGTCCGGCGCCATGTCCGGATCCGGAGAGAACCGGGGAACGACGCCGCCCGGAGCCCCGGGCGGCGTCGGGAACGGCACCGGCGGAGGTGTAGTTAGGTCAACCGGCGCCGATGGGGGTCGCGGCAGTACCGGAGCCGGGATCGAGGCCGGAGCCGGGACTGAGGCTGGTGTTACAGGCGGCGCCGGGACCGGAGTCGCCGGCGGCGCCGGGGAAACCCCATCAGGGCCCGCGGGGCCCGAAGGCGCACCGGGGGGACCTTGCGGCCCGAAGAGGCGGGCCATGGCCGACAGGAATTCCTGTCTCTCGGCCGGAGTCGCCCCCGAACCCGGGAAGGACGGGTAATGCGGGGGCGGCTCCACAGGCACTCCCGGAGCCGCGGGGACGGTGCTGATAGGAGCCTCAGCCGAGTCGCGAGACCGGCGAGGCGAAGCCTTTGAGCGATGACGCTTCTTAGACTTTTTATGCTTCGACTTACCGGAGGAGTGCGAAGACTTGGACCCCGACGACCGATGAGGACTCCGCGACCGGCCCCTCGACCTCTCACGTGACCGGGGCTTGGTGTGGCGCGGAGCCGACTGCCGGACCTCGAGGAGCTTTCGAGACCGCTCTCGCAAAGCCTTCGGGTGCAAGGCCCGGCAGTCGGGGCACGACTTCGTGTCGTGGTCGCGGCCGAGGCAGTAGAGACACTCTAAGTGCGGGTCTGTGATCGACATCATGCGACCACAGTCGTCGCAGGGCTTGAAGCCGGGCATCCCTACCGACACCTTCGGAGTCGAGAGACTCGTATAGAAAAACAGTGAAAAATCACCAAAAAGTTAGTCAAAAAAGATGACTAGGGCACTGCTCTTCCCGGATCTGCGCTTACTGGCGTGGAAAAAAGAAGAAGAACTGACGTCAGCGCGCAGGGGCGGCGTCTAAGTACTGCCCGCGACGTCATCCCGGCGGTCCCGACGCCAACGACGGACGCGGAGCCGCACGACGCCGCCTACCGACGCGGAAGGGTACTGCTACGCAAAAACTTTCCGGATCCAGCCTGACCCCTGGGGATATTCTAAGGTAAGGAATCTGTCACTAACGTGTCTCTTTCAGATAATTGTTATAAGTGTGGAGTTGGTTTTGTATGAAACTTTGAAAAACTGCACATAACTAAATACTGCTTACTTACCTTTTCTCTAAGAAATGTCCCAGTGTGATATCTAGGCATATCACACGGAGTAGAAAAAGTAACTTAAAAAGTAATCTGAAGGAAAATGCTACTTACCCAGTAAGCATCTGTTCTTGGCATGTAGAGCTGCAGAATCTCCTGCTTATGCATAGATCGTTATCTAGGGTTGGGCCCGGATGTTTGCACTTTGTTTTTCTTCGAAGAAGTCTTCCTAGTCACGAGGTAGGTGACTACTCCTTAGTGTGATAGTGCACATGGTCATCGACTCCAACTTCAGATTGTTTTCCCGCAGAGGGTGAGAGAATGGAGTAGTAGTAAAG
This sequence comes from Calotriton arnoldi, assembly GCA_963921515.1. NCBI lineage: Eukaryota > Metazoa > Chordata > Amphibia > Caudata > Salamandridae > Calotriton > Calotriton arnoldi. The sequence goes on along the minus strand of CAWUFW010001352.1, from coordinate 2,033,596 downwards.
AATAGAGATGTCCATGTGTATGTATGAATAGTAACAAGAGAACTACAGCAGCTACAGGTACCCGGGGAAGTAGGTGGGCGCATGAGATTCTACAGCTCTAAATGCCAAGAACAGATGAATACTGGGTAAGTAGCATTTTACGGGCGAGGCATGTGAGCTGTAGATCACATGCTTGTGCATAGACTATACAGCAGTCTCCCCTAAGCAGTGGCTATCCTGTAACTGATGGAGTTGTCTGAAACAGCGTTTTAAGTACTGCTTGGCCCACATTAGCTTGTTGTCTGGCCAACACATTTACACAATAATGCTTGGTGAATGTGTGTGGTGTGGACCATGTTGCAGCTTTGCAGATGTCAGTAATAGGGATGTTCCCTAAGAAAGCCATAGTGGCCCCTAGCTTACGAGTGGAATGTGCTCTAGGGGGTACCGTTAGAGTCCTTTTGGCTTTTGCATAGCAAATCTGAATACATTTAACGATCCACCTAGCAATACCCGATTTGGATATAGGATTGCCCTTGTGAGGTGGTGCAAAAGCGACAAAGAGTTGTTTGGTCTTACGAAAAGATTTCGTTCTTTCAGTGTAATACAACAGTGCTCTTCTAACATCTAAGGTGTGTAGAGCTCGTTCGGCTACGGAGTCAGGTTGAGGGAAGAAAACCGGTAATTCAACTGACTGATTTATGTGAAATGCAGATACTACCTTGGGTAGGAATTTGGGATTGGTGCGAAGAACCACTTTATCTTTGTGTAGCTGGAAAAAAGGTTCTTCTATGGTTAGAGCCTGAAGCACAAGTTACTTACTTGTGTAACGATATATCTGTAAGAGACATTAGTTAGTGATAGATTCCTTAACTTAGAATATCCCCAGGCATCAGACTGGATCCGGAAAGTTTTCGTCAGCAGTACCCCTGCGCGTCGGTAGGCGTCGTCGTGCGGCTCCGCGTACATCGCTGGCGTCGTAGTCGCCGAGATGACGTCGTCGGAGCTACTTAGACGCGCCCATGCGTGCTGACGGCAGCTCTTTCTTTTTCCGCGCCAGGAACGCAGAGCCATGCCAGAAACCAACTTCTGGTGCAATAGAACTAGGGCCCTGAAAGGAACTACCTGAACCCTAGAGAACAGTTCGCAGAACGGGAAGGATGGGTGGGCGGTAAGAAATCTATCACTAACTAATGTCTCTTACAGATATATCGTTACACAAGTAACTTGTGCATCTGAAAGAGACACATTAGTGATAGATTCCCTACCTTAGAATACATACCCAAGCAATACCAACCCCGGTGGTGGGTCTGCGAAGTGAGATTACACCAGAAAGTCACGGAGAACCGAACGGCCAAAGAAGCTGTCTTTCCGGACTTGACTGTCAAGGCAATAGTGCTTAGTGAAAGTGTGCAGCGAGGCCCACGTGGCCACCTGACAGATGTTTTGCAGCAGGACACCACATCCCAATGCTGTAGTAGCCGCTGTCGCCCTGGTTGAATGCGCGCGCAACCCTACCGGAGGCTCCTTTTTAGCCAAAGAGTAACAGGCTTGAATACACAAGACAACCCAGCGGGAGATAGTTTGTTTGTGCACAGCCCAGCCTTTTTTTTTGGCGCTCAGGTAGCCAACAAAGAGCTGGTCATCCACACGGAACTGTTGTGTGCGGTTGAGATAGAATGAAAGCGCACGTCTTGGGTCCAGACGGTGGAGCCTTTCTTCCTCTCTTGAAGGGTGCGGAGGCGGAAAGAAAGTGGGCAGAGTAACCGTTTGCCCGAGATGAAAGGCAGTGACTACTTTTGGTAGAAAGGAGGGACGTGGTCGAAGCACAACCTTGTCCGGATGAACCGTCAGGAAAGGAGGTTTACAAGAAAGAGCCTGGAGCTCACTCACACGCCTAGCGGAAGTGATGGCCACCAGGAAGACAGTTTTCAAAGCTAATAATTGCAAAGGACAGTTATGAAGAGGCTCAAAGGGAGCGCACATTAAGTATGTGAGAACCAGATTCAAGTCCAACTGAGGCATCACAAAAGGAATAGGAGAGTAATGCCTTTGAGAAATCTATTGACAACAGGGGACTTGAAAAGAGAGGGCTGATGAGGCAGCCGGAGAAAGGCTGAAAGAGCAGAAAGGCAGCCCTTAATAGTGCCCAGAGCAGAGCCCTGCTGGGCCAAAGAGAGAAGGAACAACAGGACCTCAGAAAGAGGGGCAGAAAGGGGATCTACAGCTTTCGCTGTGCACCATGCCACAAATTTGTTCCACCGGCAGGCGTATACAGTTTTAGTTGAGGGACGCCTGGCTGCCAAAATTACATTACGGACTTCAGGAAGCAAGTTAAATGGAATCAACTGTCGCCGCTCAATATCCACGCAAGGAGGTGGAGGCTGGACAGGTTCGGGTGGAGGACCGTCACCTGTTGCTGCGACAGAAGATCCTATCGAAGAGGCAGTCGGATCGGGGGATGCATGCTTATACTGAGTAGCTCGGGATACCAAAGTGTTCGAGCCCAGTCCGGTGCCACAAGAATGACTTGGGCCCGGTCGCGTTTGATCTTCTTGAGCACTCTGGGTAGAAGTGGTATAGGCGGAAAGGCGTACAACAGACCGCAACTCCACTCGCGACGAAAAGCGTCTCCGAGCGAGTGCCGCCTCGGAAATTCCAACGTGCAGAACTGCTGACATTGCGCGTTCTGTTCGGTGGCGAATAGATCTAACCAAGGTTCTCCCCACTGCTGAAAGAGACCTTGTGCCACCTCCGAGTGAAGACGCCATTCGTGATCGAGCATGCACCGGCGGCTGAGTTCGTCCGCCCTGGCGTTCAAAGAACCTGCCAAGTGTTGAACCACCAGGATAACGCCCTGGCGTTCCAGCCACGTCCAGAGGCGCAGAGCCTCCTGACATAGGGACCACATGGCGGTGGTGGTGTCTGAACACCTGCACTACCCTCCCCTTGACAGAAGGAAGGAATGCTTTCAGTGCAAGTAGGATCGCCCTGAGCTCCAAAAGATTGATATGGAGCTTGGACTCCGCCGGAGACCAGAGGCCTCTGATCTCCGCCTCTCCCATGTGGCCGCCCCATCCCAGGAGGGACGCATCCATCACCACGGTGTGCTCCGGTTGGGGAAGGGAGAGGGATCTGCCGCCGACCCAACGCTGGTCCGTGAGCCACCACTGCAAGTTTTGTGCAGTGCCCTCCTAGATCTGGACGTAGGCGGACAGGTTTCCCTGATGCTGCGTCCATTGGAACTTCAGGTCCCACTGCAGAGCCCGCATATGCCATGTGGCATGATTGATCAGCAGTCCCATGAGGCCCAGCAGTCTCAGTGTCTTCCTGACCGAAACCCAGGACCAGGGCTGAAAGATCGGAATCATAGCCCGAATGTCCCGGACTCGCTGTTCGGGAGGACCCGAAATTGCGCCGTGTCCAGAACCGCTCCGATGAAGAGGAGCTTCTGAGAGGGAATCAGATGCGACTTCGGCACGTTGACGGAGAACCCCAGCAAATGCAGGAGGTCGGCCGTAGGCTGGAGGTGGGAGACGACTGCCTGGGGCTAGCCCGCCTTCAACAACCAGTCGTCAAGATAGGGGAAGACTGAGACCCCTGATTTGCGCAGATGAGCTGCGACCACCGCCATCACTTCCGTGAACACCCGAGGGGCGCTGGTAAGGCCAAAAGGGAGCACGGTGAACTGAAAGTGCTGGTGGCCAACCGCGCAGGTAATGCCGGTGGGTAGGCAGGATGGGGATATGAAAATAAGCATCCTGCAAGTCCAACGCTACGATCCAGTCTTGCGGGTCTAGGGCAGACAAGACCTGAGCAAGCGTGAGCATCTTGAACTTGTCCTTCCGGAGGAAGCGATGGACGTTCCGGAGGTGTAAGATAGGACGCAGGCCCTTGTCCCTTTTGGGAACCAGGAAGTAGTGGGAGAAACAACGACGACCTACTTCTGGCGTCGGAACGTGCTCGATGGCCCCCTTGGCCAAGAGGGCCGCAACTTCCTGCTGGAGAAGTGAGCACCTAATGAGCAGTGGTATTTAGTTGGGTAAATGAAGGCGCCACTCGGGAGAGATAACACAAATATTTGATATTTACTTGCTGTATTGATCACGGTGCTGCAAGGTGAAGAGAACCACTGACCTCCTCAAAACACAAAATGGCCTTGGCCAATTGACAGATATACAAAGGAATTCCTCAGCACACGTCTGTTATGTCACAATATACATAAACATGCTTGATGTGAGCATGATTAGTGGTGTTAATTCCAACCCACACTGGGATTCAATATCTCGCGACGTCGCACGTACTCGGCAACACGAGGAGCGACGTCCGTGTGTGGGATCAAACTACTAAGAAATAAGATTCTGGACTTCTGGGACATACAGGGATCCCTTGGATTTAACATTGAGAAGTGAGACGTCGCGAGATATTGAATCCCAGTGTGGGTTGGAATTAACACCACTAATAAAGGTTATACACAGGAAGACAATAGCCTTGATAAAGTCGCGGGATTAATTCCCATGTAAGCGACGAAACACGTGTCGGCTGTCTGAACATCGGAAAATAAAAAGGAAAAAAGAAATAAGAACTTACCTACTTGTATTTTACTTATGCTCACATCAAGCATGTTTATGTATATTGTGACATAACAGACGTGTGCTGAGGAATTCCTTTGTATTCCTGCTGGAGAAGTGCCAAATGATCCCCCGACATGCGGTGGAACTGAGGCGGCATGGCTGGAGGGGTAGTCTCGAAGGGGAGGGAGTAGCCCCTTCGGACTATCTGCCGAATCCACTTGTCCGAAGTGATGGTGCGCCAGTGGGGGAGGTGATGGCGAATCCTGCCGCCCACTGGCGTTCGTTTGGCCTGAAACAGTGGACCAGGAAGGTTTTGAGGCAGAGGTGGCAGGGGCAGTGGTGGACTGGCCCGTGACCCACTTGGGCAGGCCCCCCGTCCGCGGTTGCGCTAAGACTGTCGCTGCGCAGGCCGGCGGCTCTGCAAGGAACGCGTTTGGGCGCCTTGACCCTGACCTCAAAGGGAGCGAAAGGCAGACCCTAAGGGAGTGCACGTGGTGGCAAGGCCCAAGGACTGGGCCGTAGCCCGGGAGTCTGTAAAGCGTTCCAATGTGCTGTCCGCATTGTCACCAAAGAGGCGTGTGCCATCAAAGGGCATATCCAACAAAGTGCTCTGTACATCCCCTGAGAAGCCAGTTGTTGTGAGCCAGGGGTAACGGCGGAGCGTCACTGTTGTGGAAATTGATCCGCCGAGGGAGTCGGCGGTGTGAAGGCCACAACGGATAGTGAATTTCGCAGCATCTCTCCCCTCGGTAATAGCGTGGGAGAGCACCGCCCGAGCTTCCGCCGGACACTGAGGCAGCACCTGTGCCACTGTGACCCACACAGAGTGGGAACAGCGGCCCAAAAGGCATGCAGTATTTACCGTCCGTAAACCTGAACTGGCCGAGATCCGGAGGGGCGGAAGGAAATGCGCTCGCTTAACAGAATGGCTGTAAGGGCGTTATTAAAAGGCAGAAGCGGCTCCGTCGAGGAGGTCGCTGGCTGCAGCACCTCAGTCAGGAGATTGGTCCTGATAGGCACTGATGGGAACTTGAGGTTAAGAGCCTGAGCCGCCCTACGCAACACCTAGAAAAGGACCCAACCTCCTCCGGAACTACGGAAGAAGGGGACAACCAGGGTGCGGAGAGAAATCCAGATCTCCTGGACCCTCCACATCGCCCTCCCATTCCGGACGAGGGGGTCCTCAGACCCCTCCCAGTACTCCCCTTGGTCCACCGTCTGTTTAAGAGGCTGGTAAGGACGAGGGGCCCGGGGAAAGGGAATAAATTCCCCCCTGGAATAGGAATGGGAGGATAATATCCCAATCCAGGCTCGACGTAGTCCGGGCCTATAGGCAACGGCGCCGTCTCCGGCGTGGGCCCTGACGCCGGAGGCGGCGCCGGGCCCGACGCCGGCGGCGGAGGCGGCGCCAAGGCCAGAGCAAACGGCGCCGCAGGGTATCTTGCCGGCGTAGCCGGGGCCAAAGGCGGCGGCACGGGGGCAGAACCAACCAACCGGAGGCGGCACCGAGGCCGGAGCCAACGGCACCGCATGGTATCTTGCCAGCGTATCCGGGGCCAAAGGCGGCGGAATGGGGGCAGAACCACCCAACGGGTCCACGGGGCCCGAAGGCGCTTCGGAGGGACCCGATGGGGCAAATAAACGGCCCATGGCCGACAGGAATACCTGTATTTCTTCCGGAGTCGCGTACAGCCCCGGGAAAGGCCGGCAGGCCGCAGCAACAACGGAGGCTCCACAGGAGCCGCGGGGGAGTGACCCCCCCGCCCCCTCCACCGCGTCCCGCGACGGGCAGACGAAGAGCGACGCCACTTCTTTGACTTTTTATGGCACCTGCACTTACCTGCGATTCCACGAACGATGGTGTCGGCTCCGCGACCGATCCCTCGACCTCCCACGGGAGCGGGACCTTGAGTGGCGCAGAACCAAGTGCCGGGCCTCCAACAACTTTGGGGAACGATCCCGCAAAGCCTTCGGCACCGCGCCCGACTATCGGAGCACGTCTCGGTGCACCAGAAATCGATTTACTCGACAAAACAAGAGAAAAAGTCTCAGAAACCAAGTTAAAATATTAACTAGGAGTACCGCTCTCTCTCGGATCTGCGCTTGCTGGCGCGGAAAAACAAAGAACTGACGTCAGTGCGCATGGGCGCGTCTAAGTAGCTCCGACGTCATCTCGGCGACTACGACGCCAGCGACGTACGCGGAGCCGCACGACGACGCCTACCGACGCGCAGGGGTGCTGCTGACGAAAACTTTCCGGATCCAGTCTGACGCCTGGGGATATTCTAAGGTAGGGAATCTATCACTAACGTGTCTCTTTCAGATGTTCACCCACTCTCCTCAATTAAGTGATTGCAATGAGGAAAGCTGTTTTCCAAGTGAGGAACTGTAGTTCACATTTGTGCATAGGTTCAAATGGTGGGCCCATTAACCTTGTGAGGACTATATTAAGATTCCACACTGGGGCAGGTGGAAGTCTTGGTGGTATAACTCTTTTTAGTCCTTCCATAAATGCTTTGATTACAGGCACTCTAAAGAGCGATAAATGTTGCCTATTATGAAGATAGGCTGCAATTGCAGCGAGATGCAGTCTGATGGATGTATAGGCCAATGATGACTGCTGCAAATGTAACAGGTAGCAGAGAATGTTTTGTATGGAAGCATCAAGAGGGTGATGTTGTTGTTATTGCAATAGATAACAAATCGCTTCCATTTGGCTGCCTAGCAGGCTCTTGTGGTAGGCCTTCTGGCTTCCTTAATAATGTTCATACAGTCTTGTGGAAGGTTCAGATAACCAAACTCTATGACTTCAGGAGCCAGATCGCGAGGTTCAATTGTTTGGGATCTGGGTGTTTGATTTCTCCATGGCTGTGTGTGAGGAGACTGGGAGTTAAATGTAATTTTTGATGCGCTACCAGAGAGAGTTCCAACAGGGTTGTGAACCAGGGTTGACGTGCCCATGTTGGAGCTACTAGGATTAGTGTGAGATGTTTGCCTGGGTTTCCGAACCACTGATGGAATGAGTGGGAGAGGCGGAAAAGCGTAAGCAAATATCCCTGACCAGTTCATCCATAGAGCATTGCCTTTGGATAACGGGTGTGGATACCTGGAGGCAAAGCTTTGGCATTTTGCAATTTGGGGTGTTGCAAACAGATCTAAGTGAGGGACTCCCAAGCTTGGAAGTATGGGTGGAGAACTTGAGGGTGAAGTTCCCATTCGTGTATTTGATACCTCAGCCTGCTGAGGAGGTCCGCAATCTGGTTGTTGGCTTCTGGGAGGTGTTCCGCTAGGAGATAGATATTGTGGTGAATAGCCCACCTCCAGATGTCTTGGGCTAAGTGGGACAGCTGGAGAGTGTGTGTTCCCCCCCCCTATTTCTGTATGTAATACATAGCTGTCATGTTGTTGGTTCGAACCAAGACAGCTTTGTCAGACAGGTGATCTTGAAAGGCTTTGAGAGCCAGAAAGATTGCCATCAGCTCTAAATGATTGATGTGGAGCAACCTTTGCTGGTGGCTCCACAGACCTTGCACTTTGTGCTGCTGAAGATGAGCTCCCCAGCCAGTAAGGGACGCGTCCGATGTTAATACTGTCTGTGGAACCAGGTCTATGAACGGCTGTCCTTTTGACAAATTTTGTGTGTTCTACCACTGCAGAAAGCGATGAGTACGGCTGCTTGCCAACACTAGATCGGTTAATAGACCGTGTGACTGGTTCCACTGACTGGCTAAGCATTCTTGAAGTGGACGCATGTGCAGCCTTGCATGGGGAACGATCATGATGCAAGACGCCATCATTCCCAACAGCTGCATAAAAACTCGAGCTGGAAGCGACTGATTGGCTTGAAACTGGAGAATTAACGGCAGAATGTTTCGAATTCTGGCTGCGTTGGGAAACACCAGAGCCCTTTGAGTATCTAAAGTGGCTCCTAGGTAGTTCTGAGTTTTGGCTGGCTGAAGATATGATTTTAACACATTGACTGTAAACCCCAGTTGGTGAAGTAACTGAATGGTTACGGAAGTATGCTTGCGGCATTGTTGATACGTGCCGGCTTTGATGAGCCAATCGTCCAGGTATGGGAAGACATGGATGCTTTGTCTTCTCAGATGAGCAGCTACTACCGCCAGACACTTTGTGAAGACTATGGGGGAAGTGGTGACTCCAAATGGGAGTACCTTGAATTGGTAATGTTGACCTGCTGACTTTTTGCACCCTGCCATAGGAACAGTGTCCTCTTGTTGGTTTAAATGTTGACCTGCTACCACAAACCTGAGAAATTTGGGTTGAGCCGGGTGGATTGGAATATGAAAGTAGGCGTCCTTTAAGTCTAGAGTAGACAGAAAGTCGCCCTTTTGCAAGAGAGATAGTACCTGTTGAAGTATTACCATGTGGAAATGGTCTGACTGTATGTAAAAATTTAGTTCTCTGAGATCTAATATTGGTCTGAGAGAGCCGTCTTTTTTGGGAATTAGGAAGTAAAAGGAATACACGCCCGACCCTTGATGTTGTGGTGGTACGGGCTCTATAGCTCCTTTTATTAGTAGGCCCGGTACCTCTTGTTTGACGAGGTGTAGGTGATCCGGTGAAAGTTTGTGTGACTTTGGGGGAATGTTTGGAGGAGTGTTGATGAACTCCAGGCAGTAACCAGAATGGATAATTTGTAGAACCCACTTGTCTGTTGTTATTGACTGCCACTTTGGTAGGAAATGTGACAGTCTTCCCCCGACAGGTGTTAAGTGGTCGGGGGAACTATAGGGAAGTCACTGCTTTGTATTGGAGGGGGAGGTACGTGTGTTAGAACCTCTTCCTCTGCCTTTGCCGTTGTTCCCTGTGTAATCCCCTCTGAAGTAATTTTTAGAGCCTGAGGGTTGGTTATTGCCCTTATAGGTGGATGCAGTTTCCGATTAAGTATTTTTGGACCCTGTCCAATAGAAAGAGCACTGAAAGGAACCACACCCTTGTGAAGAAAGGACTCCCATAGATTTAGCCACTTCAGTATCTTTTTTCATCTTCTCAAGTGAAGAATCTACCACTGGCCCAAAAAGGTGTTCTTTATCAAAAGGTGTGTTCAATATGGAGGCCTGAACCTCAGGTTTGAACCCTGATATGCGTAGCCAGGCGTGTCTTCTTAAAAGGACACTAGTGTTTACCGCTCTGGCAGATGTGTCAGCAGCATCTAGGGAGTACCTAATTTGGTTGTTTGAAATTAATTGTCCCTCACATACCAGGTCTTGCGCTTTAGATTTATGTTCTTGGGGTAGAAATTTGATGAGTTGTTCCATTTCATCCCAATGCGCACAGTCGTATCTGGCTAGCAACGCTTGTGTATTAGATATGCGCCAGAAGTTAGCTGCCTGGGAGGCTACCCTTTTCCCTGAAGCATCGAGAAGCTTTGACTCCTTATCTTGGGGGTGGAGCGTCTCCAGTAGTTTGGGAGTTTGCCATTTTGCGTGCATTGGAAACTACCAACGAGTCTAAGGGTAATTGTCCTCTTATGTACACTGGATCAGATGGTGCAGGTCTGTATTTGTTATCCACCCTAGGGGTAAGGATACGTGCCCCGACAGGATCCTTAAATATGTCGTCTACATGTCTGGTCATTCCTTTCAGCATGGGTAACATATGTGTTGACTTATGTGTGCTGTTCAATGTTTCAAAAAGGAAATCCTCTTCAAGGGATTCTTTATGGAGCTACACCCCTCGGTAATTGGCAGCCTGCCTAGTAATTCAATATAGCCTACACTGTAGTCCGGTGGAGAGGGCCTGGTAGGATATAGGTCAGAATCATTGTCTGTGGGCGAGTCAGTGTTGTAGTCATCCCAATCATCTATAGGTCCTGGCTGACCATCATTATCATCATCATCCCCATCCCCATCACCCTGATTGTCAGGTGTATGTGGTTGTGAGTGCTCAGGTGAAGTTGGCACAGGTAGAGACTGAGGAGAAGGTGGCGATGGAAGAGGAGGAGGAAGAGGAGGAGGAGGAGGGGAAGGGTTTGTTTCAATATTTCTCTTCTTCAATGGAATATGATATACCTCTTCAGTATTAGTTCTTCTCTTTAGAGTCACTTTAGTGGTAATGTGTGCAGTTTTAGGATGTTTATACAATATTTTCTGTTTCGGGTCCGAATTTTCGAGCGGATCGCCAAAACTGTGCTTTTTAGGTGACTTTGGTGCATCAGTCTGTTTCGGCGCCGAAGTTTTCGGTGCTGACGGCTTCGGGGTTGGTGTTTTCGGATCTGAAGTGGTTTTCAGTGCCGAGTGGTGAGGTTCGGAGCCGGACTTTGGCTTCGATCCCGAAGGCTTTGGCTCAGTACCCGACTTGGCTTGGGGCTTTTCGGAGCCGGAAGGCTTTTTGGTAGGCTTCGGTGCCGAGCCAGAAGGAGGGGCGTCGGAAGCGTGGTCTCGGGGCCGACCGGGGCCCGAGGGCGTGGGTTGATCCGGAGCCTTATTTTTCGGTTGACTTGGGGTTCGGGGCGAGGTAGGGACTGTACTTACAGTACGTTGTGCACGTGGGATGTCATCATCCTGGTAGGAGCCGTCCTCTGAAAGTGAGATCGGATCCTGTTCCTCCTCGGCCCAGATAGCGTCGCCGGCTTCTTCTTCCGATTCAGGTACGAAGATGTCCGGAATGGAGCTTGTGTGTTGGCTCTGCATGTCGCGTCGTTGAGCCAGACGGTCGCAAAGCATCTTTTTGGAACGGAAAGCCTTGCACGCGTCGCAGTCCTGTTCTCTGTGTTCTGGTGATAAACACAGGTTGCACACTTCGTGCGAGTGGATGCGCGGGTATTTCGCGTGGCACCGAGGGCAGAATTTAAAAGGGAGTGCGTTCCATCGACTGGGAGTCGAATCGAGGCGGTTAGGCCAGACGGCCTACCACGAGCTCTCCGATCGAAAGAGGGTTTTTGTCAAAAGAACACGATACACGAAGAATGGAATACGCGATCGGAAACAATACCGTCGAGGGTGAGTGTTCTACGCACCGAAGGATCAGTGTCGAACCGGAGCGCAGAGAGTAACATCCGAGCCCGAAAAAAAGCAATCTGAAGATGGAGTCGATGACCATGCGCACTATCACTCAAAGGAGGAGTCGCCTACCTCGTGACTAGGAAGACTTCTTCGAAGAAAAACAAATTGCAAACATCCGGGCCCAACACTAGATGGCGATCTATGCATAAACATGTGATCTACAGCTCACATGCCTCGAACAAGTAATTTTGACATTTTGACTTACCTGTATTTCAATCAACTGCATTTGAACCTGCATTCAATTGTAAAACACTACATAAGATTTTGCAAAGCATTTATTTCTCTTACCTGTGCCAGGTTTGGCTTGGTTCTAGAAATAAAATAACTTAATATTTTTATACAAAACAAATTGGTCTGAGTTCAGTCTTTCAGTGTGGGACATCATTTGCTCCCTGAGTGTGTACAACAAATGCTTAACACTACCCTCTGATAAAGCCTTACTGCTCGCCCACACTACCACAAATAGGGAGTATGGTGCTATCTACTTTTACCTCTGCCTACCTTTGGGGTTCCACTGGACTCTGTGCACACTATACCTCATTTTGGTACAGTATATACAGAGCCAGCTTCCTACACCTTCTTCTGGTGCTCAGACTTACCTGAGGACCTTGACGTCTTGGAGTGCGACGAGGAGTGGGGGCTCCGCTAACGAACCTTGTGACCTTCCTCTCGAATGTTGGGACATCCCTCGCACGCCAGGAGTCCAAGACCCAAAAAAACTGTTGAAAAAAGTCGCAAAAAGCTAGCCAAAAAACGGCTAAGGGGTAGCTCTCTCCAGATCTGTGCTAGGCTGGTGCAGAAAAAGAAAGAACTTACGTCAGCACTCAAAGGCAGCGTCTAAGTATGCAACGCGACGTCATCCCGGCGTCTACGACGCCGACGACAGACGCGGAGTTGACCGACGCACAGGGGTATTGCTGAAATAAAAATATCCAGTTCCAGACTGACGCCTGGGGGAAATTCTAAGTTAAGGAATCTACAACTAACCGTCTCTATCAGATAAGTTTTTTGTAGTACCATCATTATGTCCAGCATGGAGGCCAATAGAGTTGCCGAAATCTCAAGATTTAGGATAGAGTTTTGTGCTGATTCTTTGTTTACTTTAGTTGGCGACTGTACCGTTCTCTCTTTCTGCAACTCTCCTGACGGGTTACTGGATGTCGAGCTACAGTGCTCACTCTCTCCTCCCTTTCTTTGTGAATATCGAATAGTTTCTTACCTGTCGGTGTAGTTTTGCAGCTTGAAGACTTTCTGGATTCACTATGCTGTGCATAGACTTTGTAGCGGTATTGTTATTGCGGTGGTTGGGTGGAAGATGAGCATTGGTTGCTGAAAATGTGCTGTAAGACCTTCTGTCCTACTTGTGCCTCTTTGTTCATCTGGATTTCCACACAGTAGTGTTTGGTGAACGTGTGCACGGAAGACCATGTTGCCGCTTGGCAAATGTCTTGGTTAGGTGTGTTCGCTAGGAACGCAACCGTTGCTCCTTTCTTCCTTGTTGAGTGAGCCTGGGCGGCTCCCTCTAATTCTTGTCCTGCCTGCTTGTGGCAGAGTTGTATTGCCTGTGCAATCCATCGTGCTATGGTATTTTTCGTTACTGGTCGTCCCAGGAAACTGCTTGCGAAGGAAACGAAGAGTTGTTTTGTTTTCCTGCATTCCTTTGTCCTTTCTATGTAGTGCATCACTGCCCTTCTGGCGTCCAGCGTGTGTAGAGCCTTTTCTGTGGGCGTTGATGGTTTCTGGAAGAAACTTGGTATCTGTATTATCTGGTTAATATGGAACCGCGACACCACCTTTGGCAGGAAGTGTGGGTCCGTTCTCATGACAATTCTGTCCTAGTGTATTTGCAAGTAGGGCTCTTGTAGTGTAAGAGCCTGCAGTTCACTGACCCTTTGCAGTGACGGGATAGCCACCATGAATGCCGTTTTTAGTGTGAGCATGTGCAGTGTGGTCTTGTGTATGGGCTCAAATGGTGATTTCATCAACTGTGTTAGCACAGTGTTGAGGTTCCAGCTTGGGGCTGGCATCCTTTTTGGGGGGGCTATTCTTTTAGCCCCCTCAGGAATCTTTTGACCACCTGGGAGGTGAAGAAACTTTTCCCCGCTTCTCCCCTGGTGTAGGCCACTATGGCTGCTAAGTGAACCCTTAGTGACGAGTAGCTCAGCCCGCTGCGTAGTAGGTGCGTTAAGTATTGTAGTACAGTTGATTCTTTTGTGACCTTTCGTTGCAGTCCCTCTTTAAGGCACCATAGTGTGAACCTTTTCCACTTTGCAATGTAGCACTTCCTTGTAGTGGGTCTCCTTGCTTCTCTGAGTACTGCCATAGTGCTTGGTGGTAGCTTGAGGTGTGCGAATTCTAGGTCCTCAAGAGCCATGCTGCTAGGCTGAGGCTCTCTGGTTCTGGGTGGAGCACTTTTCCGTCTTGCATTGTCAGGAGGTCTTTCCTTCTGCTGAACCTGTGCGCTGGTTCCTGTGCCATTTCCATTATTTGTGAGAACCATGACTGTCTGGCCCACTGAGGTGCCACCAGTATGAGTGTCATGCTGCTGCTCCTGCATTTGCTGAGTACCTTGTGTAACAGTGGTATCGGGGGAAAAGCGTATGCAAATTCGTTCGACCAACTTATCCATAGCGCATTCCCTAGGGACCTTTGGTCCGGTTGTCTGAATGCGTAATGTTGGCATTTTGCATTCTGGGGTGTTGCAAACAGGTCTATCCGTGGTGAACCCCATTTTTGGAACAGCCGCTGCACTTCCTGTTGGTTGAGCTCCCATTCGTGGGATGCCGACGTCTGCCTGCTGAGTCGGTCTGCTTCTACATTGTCTATTCCTGGAAGGTGTATCGCCAGTAGGTCTATCCTTAGAGGGATGGCCCATCTCCAAAGCTCTTGTGCCAGGCTTGATAGCGGTGCTGACTGTGTTCCACCTTGTTTGTTGATGTAGAACATGGTGGTTGTGTTGTCTGTTTGTATCAGCACTCTGTGGCCGTAAAGCTGCTTCTGAAAGGCTCTTAAGGCTAGGAACACAGTTTTTAGTTATAGGTAGTTGATGTGTTTCACTGCATCTTGTTGTGACCACAGCCCCCTGACGCGGAGTCTATCCATGTGCGCGCCCCAGCCCTGCTGTGAGGCGTCTGTTGTGATGGTCACTGTTGGAGTTGGCTGTGTGAATGGCTTCCCCTGTAATATGTTCTCTTCCTTCCACCACGCTATTTCTCGCTGCACTGCGTGTGTGACAACCACTAGATCTTCCCAACTCCCTGTTGCTTGTGACCACTGTTGCTGTATCCATTCCTGGAACGGTCTCATGTGCAGCTTGATATTTGGGACTAGGTGGATGCATGATGCCATCATCCCCATTAGTCTGCTCACCGTCCTCGCTGTCAGAACTTGCCCCTTGCGGTAATGACGTGTTTCCCTCAGGAGCGCTATAGTTCTCGTCGCTGGGGAACACTTTGGACTGTGTGCTGTCGATTTTTGCCCCTAAGAATATTTTGATCTGCTGCGGTTCTAATGACGATTTCTCCCAATGTATTTAGAAACCTAGTGTGGACAGTGTTTGTTTGACTTGTTTGATGTAATCTTTGCAGTGTCTGTATGATCCTGCTTTCACAAGCCAGTCGTCGAGTTAGGGGTATACATGTATGCCCTTTCTCCGTAGGTTCGCTGCCACTGCTGCTAGGCATTTTGTGAACACCCTTGGTGCGAATTTGAGCCCGAAGGCTAGCACTGTGAACTGGTAGTGATTCTGGCCTATCACGAATCTTAGTAGACGTTTGTGTTTGTGGTTGACGGGTATGTGCAGATATGCGTCTTTCATGTCTATGGTCGCCATGTAGTCCCCTTTTTGGATTTGGGGTATTACTTCCTGAAGTGACGTCATTTTGAATTTTTGAGTTCTTACGAACTTGTTCAGGAATCTGAGGTCCAGTATTGGCCTTAGTGTTTCGTCTACCTTTGGCACTAGGAAGTATGTTGAGTAGACTCCCCTGTTCCTTTCGTTGATTGGAACTGGTTCTATTGCTCTTTTTTTTTTAGCAGCTCCTCTGCTTCTAGACGTAGGAGTGCGAGCTCCCTTGCGGGCAGTGGCCGGTGTCTTGGTTTTCTGCCCGGGGGGTGTTTTTGGAGTTCTATGAAGTATCCGTGCTGTATGATGTTCAGTATCCACTTGTCCGTGGTAATCTCTCTCCATTGTGTGAGGAAGTTTCCTATTCGGCCCCCCACCGGGGTTGTATGCTCGGTGGTTATTTGTTTGCTGTGTGTGTTTCTTATTTTTTCCTTTTATTGACTTCTCCTCTCCCTTGGTGTTGATAGGGGAGGGTTTGGTTTCTTTGCGGAGTCACTTTGAGGTGGGCTGCTGACCCCTCCTTCGGGACTGTCCCCGTCCGTACCCGCATCCTCGAAAGGACCGTTCTCTGGGTTGATACTGCCAATTTTGCTGTTGTTGTCCCTGTTGGCTTTGGCCCTGGTAGTTCCCCTGGTATCCTTGTTGGGGAGATTGGTGGGAAGTGGCGGGCGCATTGCCCCCTCTACCATTGGGCCGCCTTGAGGGGGTTCCTCTTCTCATCCCCCTGAACTGCAGTGCTCCCATGGACCTCGCAGTTTCGTTGTCTTTTTTAAGCTGCGTGAGCTTTTTGTCGACTGGGGCTCCAAACAGTTTCTGGCCGTCGAATGGCGTGTTCAGGATATTGCTTTGTACCTCAGGTTTGAAACCCGAGATCCTGAGCCATGCGTGTCTCCTTTCAGTCACCCCTATGGTCATCTGCCTGCTGGAGTTTTCTGCAGCGTCCAAGGCTGATTTTAGGCAAGTGTTTGAGATAGCCTTGCCCTCTTCCACTAGGTGATTAGCCCTTTGTTGGTGTTGTTGTGGCAGGTGTGTTACGAGCTGGCTCATTTCATCCCAATGCTGGTATGCATGCCTGCTGATGAGGGCGTTGGAGTTGGCGATGCGCCAGTGTATGGCTGCGTTCCTCTCCACCTTTCGTCCTGTGAGGTCTATTCGTTTGCTCTCCTTGTCTGGAGGTGGACCTGTGTTAGTGGGTACATTGGCCCTTTTCCTGGCCGTTGCCGTGATAATGGAGTCTGCTGGCACTGACCCCTGGATGTACGCAGGGTCTTTTGAGGAGTGTTTGTACTTTTTTCGCTCCTTGGTGTAACAGCTTTGCAGACTGCCGGTTCTTTGAAGGCCTCCCTTCCCTGGTCCAGGACGCTTGGAAGCATGGGTAGGAACTGGGACCTGGTTTGTTGAGGAAGTAGGGTTTCCAAAAGGAAACATGCCTTCGCCTTCTCCTCTTGCATTTCGACGCCATACGTTGCTGCAGCCTTTTGGACGACCACATTGTAGGCTCCAATGTCGTCTGGCGGCGAAGGCCTCGAGGGATGAGTCTACCCCTTCTTCTGGTGAATCTGCGTCGAGGTCTTGCCAGTCTAAGTCTTGTGCTTCCGAGGGGGTCGAGTCCCGGTAAGACTGGAACTCTTCTTCGCCTTCGGCTTCGAAGTAGTCGTCCTCTTCGCCCTCCTCGTCGAGCGGTTCGGGGGTTTTCGGGGGTTTGATATCTTCGGTGTCGCCCTCCCCGAGTGCTTCGCTTGATGGCTTCGACGGAATGGCGTATAGCTTCATTTTTTCCTCGAAGTCTTTTTTCCGTTGCAGGATGCTCGCCATCTCTGCTTCGAGCCTTCTCCTTTTCTTCTCCATCTCGTGGACCTTTTCGGCGTCGATGGCTGAAGCGCTCCTCTTCGCGGTCTCGGATGTCGAGGATGACGCCGGGCCTTCTTTTCTGGGCGTCGAGGCTTCCCTTTCGGAGGTTACCTTCGACGCCCTTGGTTTTTCGGAGGCTTTCGCCGATTGGGAGTCCTTCCCGAAGGATCCGCTCGGCTGTTTGTCCTTGGTTGCTGTTGCTTTCGTCGAGTGTTTCGGCGGCAACGCTCCCTTCGAGGACTTGGCTTCACTTCTGAGAGTGTCGCTCGGGGCTTAGCTTCACTCTTTCGAGCGTCACTTGGGTGCTTCGGGGTCGACGTCTCCCTTACCTCCTTCGAAGTTTTCTTGTGGACCTCGACGACTGAGCAGTCCTCCGGTCCCTCTGCGATGTTGTCTTCCTCTCCACTCGAGAGGCCCAGGTCTCGGAGCGATGGAGGTGCTCCCTGGCCCTGCATGTTGTAGTTAGCCC
Organism: Calotriton arnoldi; assembly: GCA_963921515.1. NCBI lineage: Eukaryota > Metazoa > Chordata > Amphibia > Caudata > Salamandridae > Calotriton > Calotriton arnoldi. The sequence continues at coordinate 2,015,851 of CAWUFW010001352.1, read as the reverse complement.
TTCTTTGCCTCTCTCTCACCCGGAGGGTTTCGGGGTGAAGGCCGAACACGCGTTGCAGTTTTCGCTGATGTGGTCGAGCGGCAAGCAGAGGTTGCAGACTGGGTGCTGGTCCTTCTGGGCGTACTTGTGGTGACAGTTTTGGCAAAACTTAAACGGTGTCTTGTCCATACCCGCGCTCAGGGGGCCCCCTGTGAGCGCATTCTCTGTAGGCGTCGAGATTTTGGTCGTGGACCTTCTACCTCGTCGTCCTTCTCGTCGCCTCCTGTACTCGTCTCCTCGTCCGGTGTCTCAGGAAACGATCCTTTGGTGTGAGAAAGTGCCATCTTTCTTACATGGTATGCCCCCACTTTTTGCTGAATGGCTGATGTACTTTGACTGAGTGTGCCCTGGGCTCCTGCCAACCAGGTACCCAGGGCCTGTGTTCCTTCCCTAAAATTGCATTGATACCTACACCCAATTGACATCCCTGGCCACAGGTCAGCCCCTGGTAAATGGTACCATGGGTACCCAGGGCACTGTGACCAGGGAAGGCCCCTAAGGGCTGCAGCACTTGTTGTGCCACCCTTAGGGACCCTGCACCTTTACACACACACACTGCCTTTGCAGGCTGCGTGTCTTGGTGCAGAACAAAAGTGAAGAGTCGACATGGCTCACATCCCTGTGTGCCATGCCTACAAGCCACTGCCCTGGCCTAGGTCAGCCACCCCTCTAGCTGGGTGCACTATGCCAGTGGTGAGGGCAAAGAGGCATGAGCCCTGTGCCCCTACAGTGCCCAAGTCCATTCTTGGGCATTGTAAGTGCAGTGCTGCCATTAAGAGTATATGGTGCTGGGAGTCTGTCATTACGAACTCCACAGCACCATAATGGCCCCACTGAAGACTAAGAAGTTTGGTATCAAACTCTCAGCACATTAAACCCCCACTGATGCCAGTGTGGGATTTAATGTAAAACGCACTCCAGAGGGCATCTTAGAGATGCCCCCTGAAACCAACCCGACCTCCAGTGTCCGGACTGAGTGGCTGCCCAGGCTGCCACCACCAGACATGTTTCTGGACCCCTGGGTCGAGAGCCTCTGCTCTCAGGGGCCTGAAACAATGCACATCCTGGGGCGAGGTGCCAAAGCCTCCTCCCCCAGGATGGGCAGGGGGAGCTTCAAAGGCCTGCCGCCTTTGGAGCTTCCCCAGACCATTTGCTGCTTCCAGCAAACTGGTCCCCACTGGTTCTACCCCCACTCCTGGCGGGAGAACCGGCGGGAAAACCAGAGGCAGGAAATGGGTTGTGCCCACCTCTGCCAACTCCACCCCTAAGGTGGGGGAGGCGAGGCGAAGCACAAACTCGAGTCCCCGCCATCTTGAGGATGGGGGACCTGGCCAACCAGGGAAAGGCTCCTGCCCCCTCCCACTGGAGAGGAACAGAATAGGGGTGTACCCACCCCAGGAAGGGACCCATTGGTCCCTGCCCTTACCTACCTGTAACCACCCCTAAATTTAGTATTTAGGGGCTCCCTGAACCTTCCTTCCTCAGTTCCCAAATCCGAAAATAAGAAGAGAAGACGAAGCAAGAAGACCAGCCGTGCAGCTGCTAAGAAGGAGGCGACAACAACTGACTTGGCCCCAGCCCTACCGGCCTGTCGACCTCTGAACCTGCTCCTGCGGAATCCCGGCCTCAGCAACCTCACAAACCCCGGAGGACCGGACTTCTGTGCTACAGCCTTCGACCCAGGGACTCCCACGAGCAGTGGTACTGCTCAAAAGAAAACCTACCAAAGACCCGGCCCTGGCACGGAGCCGCGAAACCTGCGCACACTGCACCCGCCGAGTCCAGCCTGTGCCTGAGTGACCAAAGACCTCGAGGACGTCCCCCCGGCGATTCGGACCTGGAATCCAGTGGCCAAGGACCCTCCTCGACGACCCAGACGACGCCTGCAGCCTCAGGACAAGGGACCCCTCCAACCGCGACCAGCAGGGGGTAAGATTTCCCGACCTCAAAAGACACCCCTGCACCCGGCGCCCCACGGCCCCCTGTGCCCAACTCCTGGGTGTCTACCTATCCTCCAAGACCCCAACTTACCTCCTGAAGTGTTGGTCGTCCCTGAAGAATCACCGTCCCCGAGCCTGCAGCCTTTCTTCACCTTTCACAACCTCCATTGGTTAACATTGAGCGCCCGACGGCTCAAAGCACCCTGCACCCAGCCGCCCGAGTGCCCCTGGAAGTGCAACCTCTATCCTAACCTACTTTCCCACTTGCCCTGAGTAAGTGACCAGGAGCCCTGCTCCCACAGTCGCGTGGCCTGCTTGCCAGCAGCCACCAACCCCGGGCCCCCCGCCTGCCTTAGGATAACATTGGGCCTACTCACTCTGCACCCGGCCGCCCCTGTGCCGCTGAGGGTGTAACAACTGTACTTACCTGATCCTGGGGTACCCCTGAGTCTATACCCAGAACCTTAACTCTGCCAGTCAAGTACTTACCCGAAATCCGAGAACTCACTTTTCTTCCATAGGGTTCCATTGACTGGTTTTCTGCGAAATTTCTTCTGTGTGGAGTTCTGAAACTTTAGAATATTCACCAAAAATCAACCGAGTCACGAAAACGAAAAACTCACCTAGTATTAGAAGGGGCCTCAGTGCTGGACCCGAGTGCCCAACACTGGCCCTAAAAAGTAATCGCAACGTTACTTACCGCTAACTCACTTTTCTTCTATAGGGATCCATTGACTGGTTTTCTGTGAAATTTCTTCTAAGTGTCGATTTCTGTATTTTACAAATATTCTTTAAAAATCGTACAAACTACAAAAACGTAATTACTTACCTGTTTTAAGTAAATGTCCCAGTGCTGAACCTAGGAGTCCAGCACTGGATTACAAAAGTAACGTAAACATACTTTACTTGCACACAGGATTTCCTTCCATAGGATAACATTGGTAATTTTACCCAGAAAAGTTTCTAAGTGTCAGCTTTTGAAATACAGTAATATTCTTCAAAAATCACTACAATAACCAAAACGCTTTTTCTTACCTGTTTACAGGAAGTGTCCCAGGACTGAATCCAGGATCCAGTCCTGTGGTTAGAAAAGTGCTCTGCAAAGTAATCAATTGTAATTAAGCATAATTTTCCATTGAGCTCAATGTTGCATTGTATTTGACCCTGTGTTGCCTCTTGCACCAACTGTGATTACCACTATCTAAAAAGTCTATTTCCTATCTGTAAGTTGAATAACCAAAGCATCTCATACTGAGAAAGTATATTTTGATCCTATTGTTGGTTCTAAAATAAAACAAGCATATATTTTTTTTTATACAACCCATTGGCCTAGAGTTCAGTTCTTGAGTGTGTGGCTTCATTTGCTGACTGAGTGTGTACAACAAATGCTTTACACTGTCCTCTGATACTGCCTTACTGCTCGACCAAGCTACCACTTTGGAGAGTAAGGTTATATCTAACTTTAGCCTCTGTCAACCCTCTGGGGACTGTGGACTCTGTACACCCTGAACCTTACTTGGGTACAGTATATACAGAGCCACTTTCCTACATTGGGGGATCAGCGGTGGGATACAAACTTGCATTTGTTGGACTACTTGGTTACCATCTGATCACACGACAGAACTCTTAAATTGCCTTTAGAATTCTGATTTTTTTAATTGGCATTTTTTTTTACTAAATTACTAAAAGTCTTGTTAGGGCCTTGCTTAAGTCCCTGTAGCATCTTAGAAAATAAAAAGTCACTATAGCCAAGGTTAGAGGGGTTAGAACTTTAAAAAAAAAAAAAAAATGTCTCAAGACAAGAACCCAGCTATTAGTGAAGATAATAATGACATACAGGAACTGGTTGAGGAGCTCGACCTCACCCCTTATCTTCATTTGTCTTTCAAAGAGATAAGGTCCTTATGCAAACTTAAAGATATACCAATGGGCCAGCATCCAACCAAACAAGGGCTCCAGGAGCTCCTGGCTGAGTATGCTAAAGCCCACCCCTCTGAGCATGGTGATGACCCAACAGAGGAGGAAAGGAATGAGGAGGATGGGGATGGTAACCCACCTCCATCACTTCCTAGGGAAGATAGGGTCCCTGCACCCTTAACTCCAAGAATAGACCTCTGGGGACCTAGGGGCGACCTAGGTGGTCCTGGTCGCAGAGAGGACACTGAGGATAGCCTCAGTGAGGAGGACAACTTGTTAGCAAGGTTGGCCAAAAGACTGGACCTAGAGACCAGACTCCTGGCTCTAGAGAAGGAAAGACAGGAGATGGGTTTAGCACCCATCAATGGTGGCAGCAATACTAAAAATAAGGATAGGGAGGAAACTTCTGAACCTAAAATCCCCAAAGGGATTGTCCCTAAGTTTGAGAAAGGTGATGACATCACCAAATGGTTCACAGCCTTTGAGAGGGCTTGTGAAATAAGAAGAGTAAAGAAACCTCTGTGGGGGCACTCCTGTGGGAACTGTTCTCTGGTAACTGCAGAGACAGGCTTCTGACCCTCTCTGGGCCAGATGCAGGGTCCTATGACCTCACGAAGAGTACTCTGATTGAGGGATTTGGGCTCACTACTGAGGAGTATAGAATTAGATTCAGGGGGCTCACAAAACCCAGACCCAGTCCTGGATTGACTTCGTGGACTACTCAGTAAAGACACTGGATGGCTGGTTAGCTGGACATAATGTGCATGATTTTTCTGGACTTTACAATTTGTTTATGAAGGAACACATACTAAGTAATTGCACAAATGAAAAGTTGCATCAGCATTTGGTAGACCTAGGTCTAATTTCTCCCCAAGAATTGGGAAAGAAGGCAGACCACTGGGTCAAGACTAGGGTGACAAGGACAACCACTGGGGGTGACCAAAAGAAGGTGGTCACCAAACCTCCCCAGGGGAAAGGTGGTGAGAATCCCCAAGATAAAAAGTCTGAGTCTTCCAAAGGGCCCCAAAAACCTGTTCAGGGGGTGGGTCCCAAACTACTCCCTATGTGCCTCAACCCTATAGGGGGAAGAACTTTGATCCCTTGAAGGCCTGGTGTAATAACTGTAAGAAGTTAGGACACCTCACTGTAGACAAAACTTGCCCCCACAACAAAGCCCCTAAGGCACCCAGTACAGCTACTCCTGGGGCAGCAAGTTTACAGATGGGATCAGAAGTGGCCCCTGAGCAAATCTGGGAACACACTGAGGCAAGTCTGGTCTCCCTAGGGGAAGTGGAATTTGCCACTGTAGCTGTGTGGCCACCCAACTTAAAGAAGTATTTGCAATACCCCTGGGTGAATGGAACTAGAGTAGAGGCTCTGAGGGATACAGGTGCCAGTGTCACTATGGTGAGAGACACACTGGTTTCCCCTGAGCAATACTTGATTGGGAAAACTTACCCAGTCACCAATGCTGACAGTGTCACCACTAGTCATCCCATGGCCATGGTGACATTAGGCTGGGGGGGTTACTGGCCTGAAGCAGGTAGTGGTCTCTCCGAAGTTACCAGCTGCATGTCTGCTAGGAAATGATCTGGAAACCTCAGCCTGGGCAGAGGTGGAGCTAAAGGCCCATGCAGCCATGCTGGGCATCCCTGTATTGGTGTGTGTAAAAACAAGAGCACAGAGCAAAAGGCAGGGTGAAGAAATAGTGTTGGAGCCTGAAATGATGGCCCAGCCTACCAAGAGAAAAGGAAAGAAGACTGGCGGACCAGCTTCTACACAGTCACAAGAGCAGGACCCCTCTCCTCAGGGAGAGAACCTGGAAGCCCCAGAGGGAACTGAGCCCCTAGAGCTTGACCCTTACCAGGTTGAACTCTTGGGCCCAGGGGGACCCTCTAGGGAAGAGCTGTGCCAGGGACAGCAAGACTGTCCCACTCTTGAAAGCCTGAGGCAGCAAGCTGTTTCAGAAGCCAAGGGAGATGTCAGTGGTACCCACAGAGTCTATTGGGAAGAGGGATTACTGTACACTGAGGCAAAAGACCCCAACCCTGGAACCACCAGGAGAGTGGTAGTGCCCCAGAAGTACAGGGAGTTCCTCCTAACTTTGGCTCATGACATCCCCCTAGCTGGACATCTGGGCCAAACCAAAACTTGGGAAAGGCTAGTTAGCCACTTTTACTGGCCCCAGATGCACCAAAAGGTGAAGGAGTTTGTCAGCTCCTGTGTTACCTGTCAAGCCAGTGGCAAGACAGGTGGCCATCCAAAGGCCCCCTGATACCACTACCTGTGGTGGGGTTCCCTTTGAAAGGGTAGGTGTGGACATAGTGGGTCCACTGGAACCTCCCACAGCCTCAGGGAACAAATTCATACTGGTGGTAGTGGATCATGCCACTAGGTATCCTGAGGCTATTCCCCTTAGGACTACTACAGCTCCTGCAGTAGCCAAAGCCCTCATTGGTGTCTTCACCAGGGTAGGGTTTCCTAAGGAGGTGGTTTCAGACAGAGGTTCCAACTTCATGTCTGCTTACCTGACCCACATGTGGAAGGAGTGTGGGGTGCAGTACAAGTTTACTACACCCTACCATCCACAAACCAATGGCCTTGTTGAGAGGTTCAACAAGACATTGAAAGGCATGATCATGGGGCTCCCTGAAAAACTCAAAAGGAGATGGGATGTCCTACTACCATGCCTGCTTTTCAGCTACAGAGAAGTGCCACAGAAGGGGGTAGGTTTCTCACCCTTTGAACTTCTGTTTGGCCATCCTGTGAGGGGACCACTCTGTCTTGTAAAGGAGGGCTGGGAGAGACCTCTCCAAGAACCCAAACAAGATATAGTGGACTATGTGCTTGGCCTAAGGTCCAGAATGGCTGAGTACATGGAAAAGGCATCCAAGAACCTTGAGGCCAGCCAGGAGCTTCAGAAGCACTGGTATGACCAAAAAGCTGCACTGGTTGAATTCCAACCTGGGCAACAGGTATGGGTTTTGGAGCCAGTGGCACCAAGGGCCCTCCAGGACAGATGGAGTGGCCCTTACCCTATCCTAGAGAAAAGAGTGAGGTCACCTACCTGGTTGACCTGGGCACCAGCAGGACACCCAAAAGGGTTATCCATGTGAACCGCCTAAAACTCTACAATGACAGGGCTGACATCACCATGCTGATGGTGACAGATGAGGAACAGGAAGCTGAGAGTGAACCTCTCCCTGATCTCCTCTCCCACAGCCCAACAGATGGGTCAGTAGATGGAGTTCTCTTTTCAGACACCCTCACTGCCCAACAGCAGACTGACTGCAAGCAAGTCTTGCAGCAGTATGCTGGGCTCTTTTCCTTGACCCCTGGTCTGACAAACTGGTGTACCCATGATGTGGACACTGGTGACAGTGCACCTGTCAAAAACAAGATCTATCGTCAGTCAGACCAAGTTAAGGAAAGCATCAGAGCTGAAGTCAGCAAGATGCTGGAGCTAGGGGTTATTGAGCCCTCTGAGAGCCCCTGGGCTAGCCCAGTGGTTCTGGTCCCCAAACCTCATCAAAAGGGTGAAAAGAGAGAGATGAGGTTTTGTGTGGACTATAGAGGTCTCAACTCTGTCACCAAGACAGATGCACACCCTATCCCAAGAGCTGATGAACTGATAGACAGATTGGGTGCAGCCAAATACCTGAGTACCTTTGACTTAACTGCAGGGTACTGGCAGATTGGCATGGCCCCAGGAGCCAAACAGAAAACAGCATTCTCCACACCTGATGGGCATTTTCAGTTCACTGTTATGCCCTTTGGTTTAAAGAATGCCCCTGCCACCTTCCAGAGGTTGGTGAATCAAGTCCTTGCTGGGTTGGAGTCCTTTAGTGCAGCTTATCTTGATGATATTGCTGTCTTCAGTTCCACCTGGCAGGATCACCTGGTCCACCTTGGGAAGGTTTTAAAGGCCCTGCAAACTGCAGGCCTAACTATCAAGGCATCCAAATGCCAGATAGGTCTGGGCACTGTGGTGTACTTGGGCCACCTGGTTGGTGGAGGCCAGGTACAACCCTTACAGCCCAAGATCCAGGCTATCCTGGACTGGGTAGCTCCAACAACTCAGACCCAAGTCAGGGCATTCCTTGGCTTGACTGGGTACTACAGGAGGTTTGTGAAGGGATATGGGTCCATTGTGACTCCCCTCACAGAACTCACCTCCAAGAAGATGCCAAAGAAAGTAAACTGGACAGTCTGTTGCCAAAAGGCTTTTGACACTCTGAAAGAAGCAATGTGCTCAGCACCAATTCTAAAAGCACCAGATTATGCCAAGCAGTTCATTGTGCAGACTGATGCCTCTGAGCTAGGGATAGGAGCGGTCCTATCCCAGACCAATGATGAAGGCCAAGACCAACCTGTTGCTTTTATAAGCAGAAGGCTTCTCCCCAGGGAGCAGCGTTGGAGTGCCATTGAGAGGGAGGCCTTTGCTGTGGTCTGGTCCCTGAAGAAGCTGAGGCCCTACCTGTTTGGGACTCACTTCCTAGTTCAAACTGACCACAGACCTCTCAGGTGGCTAATGCAAATGAAAGGAGAAAACCCAAAACTGTTGAGGTGGTCCATCTCCCTACAGGGAATGGACTTTGAAGTGGAACACAGACCTGGCACTGCCCATGCCAATGCAGATGGCCTTTCCAGGTTCTTCCACTTAGACAATGAAGACTCCATGGGGCAAGGTTAGTCTCATCATCTTTCGTTTGGGGGGGGTTGTGTGAGAAAGTGCCATCTTTCTTACATGGTATGCCCCCACTTTTTGCTGAATGGCTGATGTACTTTGACTGAGTGTGCCCTGGGCTCCTGCCAACCAGGTACCCAGGGCCTGTGTTCCTTCCCTAAAATTGCATTGATACCTACACCCAATTGACATCCCTGGCCACAGGTCAGCCCCTGGTAAATGGTACCATGGGTACCCAGGGCACTGTGACCAGGGAAGGCCCCTAAGGGCTGCAGCACTTGTTGTGCCACCCTTAGGGACCCTGCACCTTTACACACACACACTGCCTTTGCAGGCTGCGTGTCTTGGTGCAGAACAAAAGTGAAGAGTCGACATGGCTCACATCCCTGTGTGCCATGCCTACAAGCCACTGCCCTGGCCTAGGTCAGCCACCCCTCTAGCTAGGTGCACTATGCCAGTGGTGAGGGCATAGAGGCATGAGCCCTGTGCCCCTACAGTGCCCAAGTCCATTCTTGGGCATTGTAAGTGCAGTGCTGCCATTAAGAGTATATGGTGCTGGGAGGTCGTCAGCACGAACTCCACAGCACCATAACGGCCCCACTGAAGACTAAGAAGTTTGGTATCAAACTTCTCAGCACATTAAACCCCCACTGATGCCAGTGTGGGATTTAATGTAAACGCACTCCAGAGGGCATCTTAGAGATGCCCCTGAAACCAACCCGACCTCCAGTGTCCGGACTGAGTGGCTGCCCAGGCTGCCACCACCAGACATGTTTCTGGACCCCTGGGTCGAGAGCCTCTGCTCTCAGGGGCCTGAAACAATGCACATCCTGGGGCGAGGTGCCAAAGCCTCCTCCCCCCAGGATGGGCAGGGGGGAGCTGCAAAGGCCTGCCGCCTTTGGAGCTTCCCCAGACCATTTGCTGCTTCCAGCAAACTGGTCCCCACTGGTTCTACCCCCACTCCTGGCGGGAGAACCGGCGGGAAAACCAGAGGCAGGAAATGGGTTGTGCCCACCTCTGCCAACTCCACCCCTAAGGTGGGGGAGGCGAGGCGAAGCACAAACTCGAGTCCCCGCCATCTTGAGGATGGGGGGACCTGGCCAACCAGGGACAGGCTCCTGCCCCCTCCCACTGGAGAGGAACAGAATAGGGGTGTACCCACCCCAGGGAAGGGACCCATTGGTCCCTGCCCTTACCTACCTGTAACCACCCCTAAATTTAGTATTTAGGGGCTCCCTGAACCTTCCTTCCTCAGTTCCCAAATCCGAAAATAAGAAGAGAAGACGAAGCAAGAAGACCAGCCGTGCAGCTGCTAAGAAGGAGGCGACAACAACTGACTTGGCCCCAGCCCTACCGGCCTGTCGACCTCTGAACCTGCTCCTGCGGAATCCCGGCCTCAGCAACCTCACAAACCCCGGAGGACCGGACTTCTGTGCTACAGCCTTCGACCCAGGGACTCCCACGAGCAGTGGTACTGCTCAAAAGAAAACCTACCAAAGACCCGGCCCTGGCACGGAGCCGCGAAACCTGCGCACACTGCACCCGCCGAGTCCAGCCTGTGCCTGAGTGACCAAAGACCTCGAGGACGTCCCCCGGCGATTCTGACCTGGAATCCAGTGGCCAAGGACCCTCCTCGACGACCCAGACGACGCCTGCAGCCTCAGGACAAGGGACCCCTCCAACCGCGACCAGCAGGGGGTAAGATTTCCCGACCTCAAAGACACCCCTGCACCCGGCGCCCCACGGCCCCCTGTGCCCAACTCCTGGGTGTCTACCTATCCTCCAAGACCCCAACTTACCTCCTGAAGTGTTGGTCGTCCCTGAAGAATCACCGTCCCCGAGCCTGCAGCCTTTCTTCACCTTTCACAACCTCCATTGGTTAACATTGAGCGCCCGACGGCTCAAAAGCACCCTGCACCCAGCCGCCCGAGTGCCCCTGGAAGTGCAACCTCTATCCTAACCTACTTTCCCACTTGCCCTGAGTAAGTGACCAGGAGCCCTGCTCCCACAGTCGCTTGGCCTGCTTGCCAGCAGCCACCAACCCCGGGCCCCCCGCCTGCCTTAGGATAACATTGGGCCTACTCACTCTGCACCCGGCCGCCCCTGTGCCGCTGAGGGTGTAACAACTGTACTTACCTGATCCTGGGGGACCCCTGAGTCTATACCCAGAACCTTAACTCTGCCAGTCAAGTACTTACCCGAAATCCGAGAACTCACTTTTCTTCCATAGGGTTCCATTGACTGGTTTTCTGTGAAATTTCTTCTAAGTGTGGAGTTCTGAAACTTTAGAATATTCACCAAAAATCAACCGAGTCACGAAAACGAAAAAACTCACCTAGTATTAGAAGGGGCCTCAGTGCTGGACCCGAGTGCCCAACACTGGCCCTAAAAAGTAATCGCAACGTTACTTACCGCTAACTCACTTTTCTTCTATAGGGATCCATTGACTGGTTTTCTGTGAAATTTCTTCTAAGTGTCGATTTCTGTATTTTACAAATATTCTTTAAAAATCGTACAAACTACAAAAACGTAATTACTTACCTGTTTTAAGTAAATGTCCCAGTGCTGAACCTAGGAGTCCAGCACTGGATTACAAAAGTAACGTAAACATACTTTACTTGCACACAGTATTTCCTTCCATAGGATAACATTGGTAATTTTACCCAGAAAAGTTTCTAAGTGTCAGCTTTTGAAATACAGTAATATTCTTCAAAAATCACTACAATAACCAAAACGCTTTTTCTTACCTGTTTACAGGAAGTGTCCCAGGACTGAATCCAGGATCCAGTCCTGTGGTTAGAAAAGTGCTCTGCAAAGTAATCAATTGTAATTAAGCATAATTTTCCATTGAGCTCAATGTTGCATTGTATTTGACCCTGTGTTGCCTCTTGCACCAACTGTGATTACCACTATCTAAAAAGTCTATTTCCTATCTGTAAGTTGAATAACCAAAGCATCTCATACTGAGAAAGTATATTTTGATCCTATTGTTGGTTCTAAAATAAAACAAGCATATATTTTTTTTATATACAACCCATTGGCCTAGAGTTCAGTTCTTGAGTGTGTGGCTTCATTTGCTGACTGAGTGTGTACAACAAATGCTTTACACTGTCCTCTGATACTGCCTTACTGCTCGACCAAGCTACCACTTTGGAGAGTAAGGTTATATCTAACTTTAGCCTCTGTCAACCCTCTGGGGACTGTGGACTCTGTACACCCTGAACCTTACTTGGGTACAGTATATACAGAGCCACTTTCCTACATTTGGTGATTATTGAAAATTTTCGAGATTCTTCGTCCAACTTTCTGGAACTTCTCGTCGACGATCCAGACCCCACGGCGGAAAAAAGAATCTGAAGATGGCGACCAAAGGTGGGAGCTTCCGCAGGAAGCGCGACAACGTCACCGAGGACACCAAATGGTGGGGGCGTCGCCGCCCACCTGGCCAACAAAAAAAAAAGAAAGAAAAGACTACGAATCCGGACCCAACCACGAGATGGCGGAATAATGCACAGCATAGTGAATCCAGAAAGATTCACGCTGCAAAACTGTCCTCCAAGGAGACGAGGAGCCGAGGTTATGTAAACCGCCTTGGTTCTAGGAATGATTCATTATAACTTAATATTTCTTGATGGTTTAGGAAGGATAGCTGTACCTCCGACGATAGCTGGCTAACATTCTCACTATGGGTTGGTTGCTCCTCACCACATAACTGAGATTCCGACGATAGCAGTTTTCTTTAAAGTGTTTCCCAACAAAATCTTTAATCGATTTATTAACTGATGCTCCCCTGACATACTTTGCATGGGGCTATTGTTTGAGAGCTCCTTCTTTGGGACTCCCCGCTTTGTCTTTTTTTTTCTCTCCATGGTTCACTTCCTTCTCCTCCAGGTTCTTATCTCTCCCGGCTATTGTGTTATCCATTTTAAGACAGTTGTTGTGCCTCTTACGTGGTTTACCTTTCCCTGGTGCCATCTATTGTTCTGGAGTCAAGTTTCTTTTACCGGGTGCCCAAACTTTCCTTCTGGCTATATAACCACTGTTCCCCCTGCCTTGGCTCTCTCCCTACGGTGCCACTAAATTCTGCTTGAATCTTAGGTTTGGACAAAAAATAATCTTTTATTCCTCCCAGGCGTCTCACTCTCGCCAGGTATCATCAATCACTTACCTCTGTTGTCGCCGCCGGTCGCTGTGTCTTAAACCTTCCACCGTCTCTGTCCACGACTATTTCCTTTTACTTCTTTTAGTAATTTAGGATTGTATCTCCGTGTGATTTAGGGTACTTCTGGTGTGGCTCTTAACTATTAGCCAGATGGTCCCTGGCTCAGGGCATGTCCTGCCACACCCCGTACGGCTCCATGCGGGGGAAGACACAGTTACCCACTCCGGCCAGACACTGGCCCCTTCATGCTTATCCATAATTGGGCGTAGTCTTCTGCCCACAGCGGCTGAGAATTGCCTCAGGCGGAGTTCCCCAAAAACATAGTATTTAGCCTCCCCTCTGTTCCACTTACAGTCTGCTACACGCTGCAGCCCAGCTGCTCCTTGCTCACGCCCACAAACAATCAATCAAGTGAGCGGACAAGAGCGCGAGCATGGCACCGCTGTTCGTTGGACGTCTACGGCGTCCACAGGCACAGCGATGATGTTGGAAGGACACTCAATTCACACAAAAAGTCAACCTTTATCTGAAAGTCTAGGCTGGATAAATACTCCTAAATAGCATGGTTCATGTGGGAGTCAAGCAACTATCAACTCAAAGCCCTGAAGATCAGGCAACCATTCAGATGAGCACGTTTATGCACCCCCTGTGAGAAGCTGGGTTTCTGTTGCAGTACCCCGCCCACTTTTTGCCAGACTACTAATGCACTTTTGACTTGATGTGCCCTGGGCCCCTGCCAATCAGGTTCCCAGGGCCTGTGTTCTTTCCCCCAAACTGTACCCAAACCCAATTGGCATCTCTGGCCACAGGTCAGCCCCTGGTAAATGGTAACACAGGTACCCAGGGCACTATGACCAGGGAAGACCTCTAAGGGCTGCAGCACTTATTGCGCCACCCTTAGAGGCCCTGTACCTACACACACCTACACACACACCTACACACACACCTATACACACACCTATACACACACCTATACACACACACACACACACACACCCATTGCAGGCTGCGTGTTTTGGTGCAAAACAAAGTGAAGAGTCGACATGGCACCCATCCCTGGGTGCCATGCCTACAACCCACTGCCCTGGCATAGATCAGTCACCCCTCTAGCTGGGTGCCCTATTCCAGTGGTGAGGGTACAGGTGCATGAGCCCTGTACCCCTACAGTGTCCAAGTCCATTCTTAGACATTGTAAGTGCAGTGCTGCCATTAAGAGTATATGGTGCTGGGAGTTTGTCATTACGAACTCCACAGCACCATAACGGCTACACTGAAAACTGAGAAGTTTGGTATCAAACTTCTCAGCACATTAAACCCACACTGATGCCAGTGTGGGATTTAATGAAAAATGCACTCAGAGGGCATCTTAGAGATGCCCCCTGAAAAACGACCAGCCTCTGGTGGGTTCCCTGACTGGTACACACCAGCCTGCCACCACGAGACATGTTTCTGGACCCCTAGGGTGGGAGTCTTCGCTCCCTGAGCCCAGAAACAAAGCCTTCCCTGGGCGGAGGTGTTCACACCTCCCCCAGGCCAGGAAGAGCCATCTGTGGCAGGGGAGCCTTAAAGGCCTGGCAGCCTTTGTAATGCGAACCCCAGCCTCTCCTGCTGTCAGGAGCAAGCTCCCTTCCTGTCTCCCTTCCTTTTCGGCGGGAAAAATTAGCCAGCCCAGAAGGTGTGCCCACCTCTGCCAACCCCACCCCTCAGGTGGGGGAGGCGAGGTAAAGCCCACTCTTCAGTGCCCGCCATCTTGCAGATGGCAGACACTCCCCAATCAGGATTAGGGATTGTGCTCACTCCCCAATGTGGGGTGAGCACACCAAGGGTGTAGTCACCCTAAAGTCAGTAGCCCATTGGCTACTGACCTCGAGACCCCTAAAACGCCCCCTAAATACAGTAATTAGGGGCAGTCCTGAACCAAGAAAGCAGATTCCCCCAACCTAAGTAGAACAAGCATTTACAATGCAATAGGTCTCTCAATGACATTATTTTGAGCTATTGACATTGTAAATGACATTGCTCTTTTCTTTTTGCTTTTGTTTTTAAAAACATAAATAAAATGCATTGTCATTTACAATGCCAATAGCATTAGCGAGAGTTTAAGCTATTGGCATTGTAAATGACAATGCCTTTTATCTATCTGTTTTTATAATTAACACATAAATAAAAGGCATTATGATTTACAATGCCAATAGCTGAAAGTCTTGATCATTTCTTCAATTTCTGTCAGAAACACAGAACAACCTCGACCCTCAATGTATCTGCCCCGCTCAGGCCCCGGCTCACATGGCCCTGTCAGATGCGTTGTACATTCTACGCTCCAGCCTCAGAGTGCCTCAGACTCCATGAGAGACAGTGAATAGTACTCGAAGCTTACTCCAGCAGTCAGAGGTCCCAGTCTCCGTGAGACAGTGAATAGTACTCAAGTCTTACTCCACTCTGCCAAGCACATCGATTGTAACGTGACTATTTTAAATTAGCCGATGTGGCCCCCTTACTCATAAACACACATCTTTCCGTACGCTGTGCAGGAGTGCACAACCCCACGTGCAGAGGTGCACAGCCTCGCGCTCGAACACCGTCTGCTGGCGACCAATTGATATACACACTAAGCCATACTTTATTCTGTTTTGGTAAAAATAAAGGAACATAAACGCGCTTAAATTCTGCCTCAAATTGCGCGGAAATGTGAAATCCTTCATAAGCACTATTTGTGCCTTGAAATTAGATCTAACATAACATGGTAGAACTGTTACCAATATTCATGCAAACACCATGGCAAGCGACGACTGTACCTATGTCAGAGTTATTTTATTGCTGAAATAAGTATACACCGATCAGAGACTTCCTCAATTAAGGCTGGTAGCTGTTTTTTAAAAAAACTGACCATTTTTCTGAAAGGTGAGTGCGTAACATAAAAACACCCGTGTGTTTAGACAACAATAACAACGGCAGTGCTTTCATAGAAAACGTGGTTCAGTTGTCAACATTTGCTTAACACTTCTTGAATTTACAGAATACTCCAAATTTGGAGGACTGGGGGTTGTAAATTTAATCTATAAAATTACATTTGTGTAATTATTTATTCAGGGCTGGCGATAAACTACCCGGGCATATTTTGTTGAAAATAGATTTCATCAAAGGCCGTCGAATGCTCTCCACAGGCTGAGTTCAAGTTGGTCAGTTGATGCACTTTACCCTCCCCCTCCCTCGGACAACCCCCCCCCTCCTCCACTCCCCAGAACAGAGCTCTGGTCAGATAAGGAGGGGCGAGGCCTCCAGCAGGGCGCTTATTCATGAATGTTCTGTGCTTGTTAGTAAAGTGCCCCGACTCACGACCGAGCACCAACAGGTTGGTCTCCTCACACCACACAAATCCACAACAGACTTGTCAGCAAAGGAGAGGGGGTCTGGGGAGACCCCCTGCAGTCTCTGCCCATCAGGGGAGCCCAGTGCAGCGGGGGCGGGGCATTCACACTGGCCCTCTAATTGTTTCACCGGCGACACCCCAGCCTCATGTCTGAGCTGTGAAGATGATGGCTTGAATTCTGTGTGCCATGTGCCCAAACACAAGCACTTGTGTGGGGCGCTTCCTGCTCCCCCACCCCGCTCGAAGCACAGGGATCCTGGCCGCAGCCCAGGGCGTGTAAGTTTAAGCCAACAAAGTCTGCTCCATAAAATAATCCAGGGAACAGAGGGTGTTGGGGGCCCTGCCTTTAGGGGCTCCTGTTTGCAGTGCGCACAGGGCCTGCTCAGGATGCAGTGCAAAGTGCTTCACAGCACTTCAGAGGCCGCTCACTGCTGGGGGGGTGGGGGGAGGGGTGCGAGCCTTCTGCTTTGTGGTTTAATGAGAGAAAAAACTTCTGCCTCATAACTGGATCCATGTCTCTATCGGAAGATTCTGGTTAACGAGCTGCTCCCCTCCCTCACTTCTGGGAACTTCCAGCTTTTAAAATGGCTGCTCCTTCTTTACAAAAACTTAAAGAAAAAAGGACTACCCAACATTCTCCCAATAGTACCTCCTTTTGGTCCTGATCTGACCACACCTCTCCTGGATAATTTTCACTCGATTTCCGGAATATGCTCACTCCTCTTATTACACTTCTTTGCACTTTCGCCACCCTAGTGGCCCCTTCTTCTACCCCAAACCCATCCCCCCCATCACCTCATCCCCCTACCATGGCTCCCATTCGAATTAAATCTGGAGTTAACTGCTTCAAAGTTATTTACCCCCAATCTGTCCAAAGTAGCAGCAAAACGATTTAAGCATAACACCATTGAACAATTCCCTGATTCCCTCTTTGTTGACCAATTCCACAATGGGCGTCTAGGGAAGCTAAAAATGACCTCATTTTCTTCACTCACGACATCCCTGCCTGGTCCACCTGCTTCTTCAATTCCTTCAACGTCTCCTCCTCCTCCTCTATCCCACATGGGCAGCGGCTGAAAATTCCCCCCCACCTGTTTTAATGGTTCCCTCACCATTACACTTTATAACAATGGCACTGTCATGATCCAAGCTACTGACTCCTGTCTCTCTCTCTTTGACCACCTCTTCCACTCCCTTCGTCCCACCCTTCCAATTACGATCTCACTTGATTCTTCTTCTGCTAGCTCCTCTCCTTTCTCCCTTTCTCCCCCCATGACCCCCTATCGTCCTTCAGGCCGCTCTCCCGGGAGACACAGGGCTATCCCTTGTCCCCCCCCTTCCCTTGCTCCCTCCTCTTCCACTCTTCCCCCTTCCCAATCTGATCTTCCCCCTATCTCATCTGCTTTACCTCCGGCTTCCCCTCCCCACCCTGCATCTTGCCAATATTCCAATGCCATCTCCCGCCCCCTAATCCCCCTATTCCTACCCATCTCCCCCTACTTAATCCACCTATCTTACAACCTGGTCCACCGTTCAACTTTCCCTACCCTCCCCCTTTCCTCCTCGCTTCTCCTTCTCCTCATCCCTTTCCGCTCCCCCCCCCCTTCCCACGTATCTTTAATTCTTCTCCTTCACCTTCCATCTCTTTTCTACCTCCCCTTACTCCTCCTATGCTTTGCAACCCTGTCTCCCCTATCGGTAATTCCACCCTCTTCCCTCCCTCTGACCCTACAGTCCCATACTCCCCCCCCCCCCCTCCCAACTTCCACTTATCCCAATGCCCCCATCTCTGCCTGGTGCCTCTTCCCCTACATACACCTTTCCTAGCATACAGTACCTATCCAGCACCTTCTCCTCTCCTCTCCCCATTCCTCTGGCCTTCCTTTGACCCTCCTCCCTCCCCTCCCTGTTCAGCCCAGTCTCCTCTTCTCCTCTTACCCCTGGCCTTCCTTTGCCCCCCTCCTTCCCCTACTTGTACAGCCCCCTCTCCTCTCTTCCTCCCATATCTCCGGCCTTCCTTTGCCCCCCTCCTTCCCCTACTTGTACAGCCCCCTCTCCTCTCTTCCTCCCATATCTCCGGCCTTCTTTTGAACCCCCGCCCTCCCCACTCCACCCCCCGCCTCCCCTCTACTCCTCAACTGCCTCCTCCCTCTTTTGATCTCTACTCTACCCCTATGCTCAACACCAGTAAAAATATCACTGTAACACCATCCACTCCTCTCTACCACCATTGTCCCTTACCTTCGACCCCTGCACCCCAATACCCCCCCCATTCCCCCACCTCTCCCTGTCCTCCCTCGCCTAATGCACTCCCTCCCTTAACCAACGAGCCTCCCAACACTGCGTGCTCAGCCCTCCTCTCCCTGGAAAATAAACTCGATTCTCTCATCTCTTCCATTTCCCAGCTTGTCTCGTCCATCGCACTTCTAAGTGATAAGTTATCCCACTTCCCTAACAACCTCCCGAGGAGTTCCCTGCTCCCGCGCCCCAATAAAGCCAACCACAGTCTGTCCTCCGCAGACATCGCCAACTTACTGGCTAGCTACAAGACCACCAACATCAATCCCTCTCCACTTTCCCCTCCCAAGAATCCCACACAATTCTCTATTCAGACCATCTCCTCTATCAGATCCTTCCAGCCCCCCTCGTCTTCCCTGGCACCCTCATACAAGAATCTTATCCCCATCTCCCTTAATAGCCCAACCTCCCCCATCTCTAAAACAGTTGCGTCAGAGCTGCATTGTTTGAACCACAACTGCAGATCTGCAATCAAGCACAAACTGGAAATTTCCGACACTATCACCCATCACAATCTTGACTTGCTCTTCCTCACTGAGACCTGGTTCAATGACTCCTCTCATACTTTGTTTGATCTTCTGATACCTACCGACTACTCCATCCTCAGAAACGACAGAACTGACAAAATTGGTGGAGGTGTCGCTATCATTTTCAGAAACTCCCTTCAAATTAAAGTCCTTCCTTCCATCCCCTTCCGTACACTCGAAAGCCTATCCCTAGAACTTCAAGTGTATCAGGGTTCACCCTTCAGGTTCCATGTCATCTACCATTCACCCGGAAACTGCTCTCCTTCTTGGAGGAACTCACCGACTTCATCAGTGACCAATTGTCTCAAAGTGACAGACAGATCTTCCTGGGTGACTTCAATCTACACTGGGGCTCTTTGGAAGACTCGGCTGCCAACAAGCTTGCCACATTTCTCTCAGCCAATGATCTTTTCCAACACTGTTCGGAAACTACACACTCTAAGGGCTCAATTCTGGACCTGGTCATATCCAAAGCATACCTGCTCACTATTGCTCCCCCTGTCCATGTAGACTGGTCAGACCACTTCCTCATTCCCTTCCGTTTTCACTTATCGCACGTTATTACACTCGGCCAACCCAAAAGGGCAACTACCTGGTTCCGCAACACCAAAAACATTGATCTTGACACTCTGTGTGACTCTGCGTTGCAATCACTTCCTAGACTAGACCCCAACGTGGATGTAAATGACCTCACCTCCCATTGCCTCTCAGTCCTAGCAGTCGAAATCGATATAGTCGCTCCACTCCAAAGCAAAAAGAAAAGACCCACCCCCTCTGCACCTTGGTTCAATAAAGCTCTCTATGATGAAAGGAAAAACCTTAGAATCTTGGAGAAACAGTGGAGACAATCTTCGTCCACCACCAATCTCTCTCATTTAAGTTCGGCAAGATCCAAATACCACAAGCACATATTCCATGAAAAAGCATCACATTTCAGATCCCTCCTCGACTCAGCCAAGAACAGACCCAAAAAACTTTTGACCTCATCAAAAACCCAAACTGCTCTCCCCAAACCATCAAGCCTGAGGATTCTTCAAAGAAAGCAGCAGAATTCGCTTTATTCTTTGATGAAAAGGTAAAATCACTAGTGGATCAGGTCACCCACCCCACCCCCATTGAGGAACGAAAATCCTTAGTCACTTGGCAGAACTTTGCAGCCATCTCGGAAGATGACCTCCTCAAATGCATCCTTGAAACCAAACCCTCCAACCATTCCTCTGACCCCATCCCCAGTGGCATCGCCATTGATTTCTACACCAATACTCTCTCTTACTGGACCAGACTAGTCAACCTCTTCCTTAGTCAAGGCTCCCTCCCTGCTGCCCTCAAAACAGGACAGGTTACCCCTCTTCTAAAAAAAAACCTTCCGCAGATGCGAATGACCTCAACAACTTCCGCCCCATCACCAACCTCCCTTTTCTTTCTAAAATCACAGAAAAATGTGTTGCGAAACAACTTTCCCTACACATTATGGACAATAATCTCCTTGACGTGTTCCAGTCGAGTTTCATCCAAAATTGCAGCACTGAAACAGCCCTGCTGCAAGTGATTGATGATGCGCTGCATATACTCGATTCTGGGGAATCGTGCCTTCTGATTCTTCTTGACCTCTCTGCAGCATTTGACACTGTTAATCACAACACCCTCCTCAACATTCTTCAACAGAGAATGGGCGTGGAAGGCACAGTGCTTAAATGGTTTGCCTCATTCCTCTCGGACAGATCACAAATGATCAAGATAGCGAACAGTCTTTCGTCTCCATTGGCGGTAGGTCAAGGCGTCCCTCAAGGTTCTATCCTTGCACCCACTCTGTTTAATCTCTATCTGGAACCCTTGGGGAACCTCCTTAGTAAATCTGGGATCCACTACCATCTCTATGCGGACGACACCCAAATCTACCTCAAGGTGTCTTCCGCACACGATCTTTCTCTACTCTCAACTCTATTCACAACTGGATGTTAGTTCACCAACTCATTCTCAATCCCACCAAAACTGAATTCCTCCTCCTATCTACCTCTCTCTCCCCTCCTCCGGTTCAATCCTGGATGGATCAGCTGAATTTACTCAACAATAAACCCGTCATTGTCGACAGCGCTAAATCCCTAGGTGTCATACTTGACAAAAGACTCAACCTAATCTCCCACATCAACTCCATTGCTAAGAACGCACGTTACCAGCTGCGACTTCTGTGGGGGATCCGTCGGTTGTTCCCGGAGAAAGACCTAAAAACATTGGTCCAATCGCTAGTTCTCTCTAGACTGGATTACTGCAATTCTCTCCTGACTGGCGTACCCAAATCTCACCTCTCCCCCCTCAAATACGTCCTCCATTCAGCAGCTCGCTTTATTTCAGGATCCAAACGTAGTGACCACATTACTCCTATCCTGTCTTCTCTTCGATGGCTTCCCATCGAGGCAAGATCCATTTATAAAACTGCCTGCATCACCCATAAAGCCTTGCACACTTCTTCCCCTCGTTACCTGGCGAATAAACTGAAAATGTCAGGAGGCTCGAGACCTTCTCGGAATGCAGCAAAGTTTCTGCTTGAGCCCCCCTCCTTCAAAAAGGAAAGATCGATGGCTCAATCGTTCTCAGGTAATGCGGTGAGAATCTGGAACTCGCTTCCGCCATTGCTCCGTGCCACTACCTCCATCCAGATTTTCAAAGCGGACCTCAAATCTCTTCTCCTTCAAAGACACTTCCAGAACTAATACCCTCATTCTCAGACCCCTCCAGGAAGCTAGTTCATCACTGTAAATTTGTAACATCTTTTTGTTCATTCCCCACCCCTGATTGCTGTGTCTGATATTGTGTTATTGCCTATATGGTTTTACTCTACCTCTCCTGTTTATTTTTGTAACGTTCTATTTTATACCATTTTTCTCATGTAACGTAACTGGTTCTATTGTACAGCGCTCTGACACCTTCGGGTAAAATCCGCGCTATATAAAAATGCATTAAATAAAATAAAAATAAACCACACACTCCTTATTGTCTGTGAAGGGAACACAGTAGGGGTGTGTGCATGTGTGCGCATACCCGCCTGCGTGTACACACTTGTGAGTAGTCGTTAACATAACGATATGTCCATGCCAATGTGTTCTTGTATAACGTAATCGGTGTTAATGTAATGCGCTCGCATATATTCTGGTCGAATTCGCGCTATATAAAATATATATAAATACACACACATAGCAGCAAAGTGCTTCACAGCACTTCAGAGGCCGCTCACTGCTGGGGGGGTGGGGGAGGGATGCGAGCCCTGCAACCACACACTCCTTATTGTCTGTGAAGTGAACACAGTAGGGGCGTGTGCATGTGTGCGCGTACCCGCCTGCGTGTACACACTTGTGAGTAGTCGTTAACATAACGATATGTCCATGCCAATGTGTTCTTGTATAACGTAATCGGTGCTAATGTAAAGCGCTCGCATATATTCGGGTCGAGTTCGCGCTATATATAAATACACAGACACAGCAGCAAAGTGCTTCACAGCACTTCAGAGGCCGCTCACTGCTGGGGGGGTGGTGGGAGGGGTGCGAGCCCTGCAACCACACACTCCTTATTGTCTGTGAAGGGAACACAGTAGGGGCGTGTGCATGTGTGCGCGTACCCGCCTGCGTGTACACACTTGTGAGTAGTCGTTAACATAACGATATGTCCATGCCAATGTGTTCTTGTATAACGTAATCAGTGCTAATGTAAAGCGCTCGCATATATTCGGGTCGAGTTCGCGCTATATAAAATATATATAAATACACACACACAGCAGCCTGGCGTGTCTCAAAGCAAACGCAGCCAAGGCGAAAGATTAACAAGTGGGAGAGGAGGGGAAGTGCCGGGAACAGGCGCCCTCGGAATGCCTGTGCGCCGCGGCTCGTCTGCTTCACAGCCGCCGTGAAGACTTTTCTTATCTGCTTCTTAAATAAACAAGCAGATAAGAAAAGTCTTCACGACAGCCGTGAAGCAGACGAGCCAGTCCGGATGGGCCGGACAAAAAAGCCAAAGGGAGGCAACCCAGAAAGCTTATTTCCAATGGCAGGCCACCGTTTAGCATAAACGGTGACGCCAGCCAATGGAAATAAGGGGCGGGGCTTCAAGCCCTTCTCTGAAAGTCCTCATTAGCAATAAATCTCGCCGAGCGAGCTGAGCATGTGCGCAGCTACGCTAGGCGAGACCTAAAAAGGACGAAAGAAGACGCCCAGCAGAGGAGACTGCAGAGAACAACTGGTTTGGTCCCAGCCCTACCGGCCCGTCTGCAGTTTCCAGAGATCATGCGCCAAAAATCGTCTTGTCCTGCAGCCAGCGATCTCCAAAACCCCTGGGAGGACCGACTGCCTTCAACAAAGACCGGATCTCCTGTAACCAGCAGCTCTGTTCAGAAGGAACACCAAAGAAAGACTCCGAGCCTGCTGAGTAAAAAGAAAACCGACGCCTAGAACCACCACTGCACCCGTCGCCTATGCCAGAGTTCGAGTGGCCCACCGGTCCCAGCGAGGTCCCCCAGCACTCCAGAGTCCGAGTCCTCCATGGGTTCACCCCTCCAGGACTCCCCGACGTCGCCTGCAGCCTCTGCACTGAGACCCCCCCAACCGCGAGTGGCCCGGTAAGGTGAAATCCGTCCTCAAAAGACACCCCCGCATCCAGCCACCCTGCGCCCTGGAGAAAAGAACCAGAGGTGCACCTACGTCCCCGAGCCCTCCAACTTACCTGCCCAGCTGTTGGTTCCTCCCGGAAGTCTTCCTAGACCGAGCCTGCAGCTAAAAACCAACAAGCATTGGCATAGCCAATAGGTCTCGCCTTTCGGACCTTATAAGTGTTTAGTCATGCAACAGTTGATGTTGTTGCACCAAGGATATTGTACTGCATAACTAAATACTTATAAGGTTCCAAAGGCAAGACCTATTGGCTATGCCAATGCTTGTTTAGGACTTGTACCTTGTTTGCCAACATTCCACGCCATCTAATAGGGTGCTGCCGAAACACACGCAAGGGCGGACAGGCCGCCATCTTAAGGCAGAAGTCCTGTTACAGCTCTGGTCTGAAAGAGCCCCAAAGTCATACAGGTTGAAAGAACAGTATCAAGGTACCTTTATTGATCCATGAATACGCAATTAACATCTCTCTTCCAGGAGGGAACAGGGGCGAGACGAGGCTCATCCCACCAAGATCTTCCACGAGTTTTTAAATTAGACTTGAAGAATAGAGGCTTTTAGCATAATGCTTCTCGCTTGATTTTAAATGTTGAACACGTGATAGAAACATGTTAATAAAGAAACAGAACTTTCAATCGCGTGCTCCCCTTACCGAGCAGCTCTGATTTGAGCCCCGACCTGCAGGACACAGAGACCGCCGCAGCAGGTGCAACGCCCCTCCCTGCAGTGAGCTGAGTTACCAGCAAACACCCCCCACGAGCGGCAGAAGCAGACATGGACTACGGATGTGGTGATCAAGCGAATGTTATTAAACACAGGGCTTGTTGCAGAGCAGATAGAGTTGGTTTCACACACACACCTCAGAACTTCGGTTTACAGTCTCAGCAGCCACAGCGTCAGGCAGACTGACTGACACTATCAGTGCTCAGTCACAGACGAAGGCGATGGAGGGTCGCTGTGCTGCACGCTCCCCACGCCCCCTGGGGTGTCCGTCCAAGATATGGACAGTGGACAGGCAGGCCTCTAGACAGCAGCTCTCCACACCCGGCCTAAAAAGCAACCGGTCCTTTCACCGGAGCCCTGCAGGACAGCAACACTGGCTCCGCCGCAGTTATCTGTGGGAAGCGCGCCCTCTAGTGACCATATTAAAGTACAACACCCATTATAATTTACCTTATAACTGACTGCTCTTGTGAACTAGCATTGGCTCAAACAGTCAGCTGGAAGGGGAAAACAAGAGAGGAGCGGGGGCGAGCGAGCGCGGCAGCCTGTAGAGCTGACCAGACGCTCGTGCGTCATGGCCTTTTGCCTGCGATTACACGCACGGCCGGCATGTGTTTCCAATTATCGCGCCTGCGTCTGGGCATGATAATGGGAAATAGATGTCGGCCCTGCGCGCGTAACCGCAGGAAAGGCCATGACGCACGAGCGTCTGGTCAGCTTTCTGAAGCCCCTTACTATAAGTCTCGCAAGCAGCGCATGCGCTGCTCTAGGCTCGACCTAAAAATGAAAATCCCCATTGAAAACAGGGCACCCGACGCCAAAACAGCACCCTGCACCCAGCCGCCGCTGCGGGTGCACTTTGTGTGCTAAACTGGATCCCCCTTTGCCCTGAGCCTAACACCAGGAGCTTGGCTCCCACAACCTTGTGGCCTGCTCGCCAGCAGCCACCAACCGGAGGCCCCCATCCCTCATTGGATAACATTGGGCCTCAGCACTCTGCACCCGGCCGCCCTAGTGCCGCTCAGGGTGTAACAAGAATGCATCCTTGACCCTGTGGGACCCCTGAGTCTAACCCCAGAACACCAACTCCCACAACAAAGTACTTACTTTTAAACCGATAACACTATTTTCCTCCATAGGATAACATTGACTGTTTTTCTGTGAAAAGTTTTTAAGTGTGGAGTTGGAAAACCTAAAGAAATTCTTTAAAATTGTACTAACAAAAACGCTTTTACTTACCTGTTTACAGGAAATGTCCCAGTGCAGTATCCAGGCATACTGCACTGTGTAATAAAAGTAATCTCAAAAGTAACTTACCTGTTATTTTACTAAAAGACCTATTTAAAGTATATGTACTTTATTTACAAAGCATTGCATTTCTCAATAACAATACTGTAAGTCAAAACAAAGTGCATATACAATTACAATCCAACTGTATTACAACTTAATATTTACTGAAAAGTATTTATCACTTACCTGTGCCAGGCTTGCTTGGTTCTAGGAAATAAAATAACTAAAAGAATAGTTTTATACCAAAACAATTGGTCTGAAGTTCAGTCTTTGAGTGTGTGAATTCATTTGCTGACTGAGTGTGTACAACAAATGCTTAACACTGTCCTCTGATACTGCCTTACTGCTCGACCACACTACCACAAATAGAGAGTGAGGTGCTATCTAACTTTACCTCTGCCTACCTTTGGGGATCCATTGGACTCTGTGCACACTATAGCTCACTTTGGTATATTATATACAGAGCCAGCTACCTACAACCCCAGATTGGATTACTACAAACTGTTGAAACACAATACATAGTAGAGCACAAGGCCACATTAACGCCCAGAACGTAAATTTAGATTTAGCTCTGCAAAGGATTTATCGGAGCTCATAACTGTACACAGTTACTTTTATGTACTACCAATTCATCTCATAATTCCATTGTTAAGTTGGGATCAAGAGACCTATTAAGTAAAGGCCGGGTAGGTCAAGCACCTATAACTGCGTGCCTATGCACGCATGTGTCTATGTGGGTATTAGTCTGCCAGCCTGAGTGGACAGAAGTGTACAAATATCACACCAGCATGGCACAAACGGTGATGCAGGTCTGGCTCTGATGAAGCTGAAACCGGCAGTAGATTATAAAAAAATGTTTTTATCATATTAGTGGCAATGGTTTTAACTCTTTTAGCCCTTGCCAACAAGTACAGGAACACTTTATAATTGTGCATGTTCTAAAATACTCCTCAATAACGTTTCTGATCCAATCTGATACAATCAGAGATATTACTCCCATTATACACTTAAGTAGTAGTATGTCTCGTAGTATGTCATTATCAACTGATAAAACATCAAGGATTGTCCTCGAATCAAACCTATAGGCAACAATAAAATTCATTGTTGTTTACATTTCTGAAGGTATTTCCAATGCAAGTCACCTTTAGGATACACTACAATTCCACAATGGGCACTCACAAAAACAAAACAAAATTGTTCTACTGTTTCAAAAGTTAATCTTATTAAGTCAGATGGCTTGGAAATTGGCATGGAGAAATGGTACCTGTGAGAACCTGGTTAAGGTCCTAGGAGCGTCAATTTACGGGAGACCTCCCAATTTGAACTGCACAGAAAAAAAGATAGCTATTTCTGACATAACTTATTGCTGGCAGGATAATGACTTCCATGCAAGCCTGTAAAAGGATTTCCTACATAAAAGTACACGGTCTACAATTCAGTAAGCTCCTGATACTTACATTGTGAAGCCAGCCGGTCCGTACTTCCTGCAATCCATCCGACCCTTTCAGACTTCACTTCCTTCTCTTTTCCCCGAGGGGTTACACTTTGGGGCAACACCTGGGGTTCTGGAGCTGTGGTGAACAGAAAAAAGAAAAAAATTAAAGAAGCCCAAATATAAACAACATTAAACACTATGATCTCGCCAGCTCTCCCCTAAATGTTTAAAGATACCCCAGGTTAGCCCTCTTTGTCCAGTAGTCTGCTCAACTTTCTTTCAAATTTAGCTTCCTTCCTCCACAACCTATAGCACGAGCAACCAGGCTTCTCCATCCATTGGCTATCTTGCCCTGCAAGTGACAGCAATTTATCTGATGACGTGCTCGTCCTCCTAAAGAACAAGTTACTTACCTTCAGTAACGCATTATCTGGTGGAGACCATATTTAGCCGCAGATTCCTTACCTTTGAATTTCCCTGGAGGAAGACTAGATCTGGAAGATTTTTGCGTGAGCAGTACCCCTGCTTGCCGGTAGGTGGCATAGATCGGCTCCACGCGGCGGCAGAAGGGACGTTCGCGTCATTTATATAGGCACCACCTCAGTGCGCTGAATTCAGTTTCTTTTCCCAACTTTCAACGCCAGGAGCACAGAGCCATGAATTGCACTGACACTGGAGTGTCAAAACTAGGGCGCCGAAAGGGATTAACCCTAACCCTAGAAATCTGTGCGCAGAGGGGAGGTTGGGTGGGTTGGTAGGTAGGGAATTTGCGGCTAGATATTGTCTCTACCAGATGATAGGTTACCAAAGGTAATTAACTTGTTCACCTGATAGAGACATCTAGCCGCAGATTCTTTACCTTTGAATAGATACCCAAGAAATCCCATCCACAGTGGTGGGCTGCGGACAAATTCTAAAGCAGAAAGCTCTCAGGACCCAACAGGCGAAATGCCAATCCCTGTAGACAGGACTGTGCAGGCAGTAAAGTTTGGTGAACATGTACAACGATGCCCACGTACTGACTGGAAGATGTCAAGGACTGGAATTCCATGTGCTAAAAGTAGTCACAGCTTTAGCCCTGGTGGAATGAGCCATTAGGCCCTCAGGGGGCTGCTTCTTGGCCATTGCGTAGCAGATTTTAATACAGAGCATGACCCAGAGCGAAATGGTTTCCTTCTGCACCGCCCGACCCTTCTTCGCTCCAACATTTCCCACAAAGAGTTGGTCGTCCACCCGGAACTCTCGTATGCAGTCAAGGTAGAACAACAACGATCTTTTTGTGTCCAGACGGTGGAGTCGCTCCTCTTCTTTTGAGAGATGTGGAGGAGCGAAGAAAGTGGGCAAGGTGATGGATTGGTGTGAGAAACTGGCTCTATATATACTGCACCAAAGTGAGGTACAGTGTGTATAGAGTCCCCAAAGGTAGGCAGAGGTTGAAGTTAGATAGAACCTTACTCTCGAATAGTGGTAGCTTGGTCGAGCAGTAAGGCAGTATCAGAGGACAGTGTTAAGCATTTGATGTACACACTCAGTCAGCAAATGAATTCACACACTCAAGAACTGAACTCTAGGCCAATTATTTTTGTATAAAAAATATACTGTTATTTTATTTTAGAACCAAGCAAGCCTGATACAGGTAAGCATTCAATTCTTTTCAGTAATAAGTTACTTGTTGTACACAGTTTTAAAAAGCAATGAAGATTGTACTTGATTTGATTTACAGGGGATGCAGTAGGTTGCAATACTTAGTAAATGCAGTACATTGAAATGAATGGCTTTTTAAGGTAAATGCAGGTAAAATTACTTTTGCGTTACTTTTGCAATCCAGTGCTGGACTCCTAGATTCAGCACTGGGACATTTACTTAAAACAGGTAAGTAATTACGTTTTTGTAGTTTGTACGATTTTTAGAGAATATTTTCAGATTTCAAAAGTCCACACTTAGAAACTTTTTGGACTAGTACATTGAAATACATAGGCTTTTCCTGTAAATTGCAGGTAAGTTACTTTTCGGATTACTTTTTCTAACAGTGCTGGATCCTAGATTCAGCACTGGGACATTTCCTGAAAACAGTTGAGAAAATGCGTTTTAGTTAGATGTACGATTTTTAAAGAATATTCTTGTATTTCAAAAGTTGACAAACTTTTTCACATAGAACCACCAATGTTATCCTATGGAAGGAAATTCAATTCACAGGTAAGTTACTTTTACGTTACTTTTTCCTACTCAGTGCTGGATACCTAGATTCAGCACTGGGACCTTTCCTGCAAATAGTTGAGAAAATTCGTTTAGGTTATTTGTGCGATTTTTAAGGAATATTCTTAGTTTTCAAAAGTCGACACTTTGAAACTTTTTGGGAGAAAAAAGTGTCAATGTTATCCTATGAGGAAAAACAGGTTATCGGTTTCGAGATAAGTATTCGGTCTTAAGAGTTAGGGTTCTGGGGTCAGACTCAGGGGTCTCCCAGGGTCAGTGAAGCACTGTTGTTGCACCCTCAGCGGCACTAGGGCGGCTGGGTGCAGAGTGTTGAGGCCCAATGTTATCCTATGGAGGAGAGGGGGTCTTCGGTTGGTGGCTGCTGGCAAGCAGGCCACGGGATTGTGGGAGCAAAGCTCCTAGGGTTAAGCTCAGGGCAAGTTGGGGACCAAGTTAGCACAAAAGGGGCACCCTCAGCGGCACTAGGGCGGGCGAGTGGAGGGTGCTGTTTTGAGGTCGGGTGCCCTGTTGATTTCAATGGAGATTCTCCGGGACAAAGAAACCCTGCAGGCTCAGGGACGAGGATCTTCCAGGAGTGACCACCACTTCGAGGGGTAAGTTGGGATGTAGAGGGTTGGTTAGGCACCGCTGGGTTGGGAACACAAGGCCGTGGGGCGTCGGGTGCAGGGGTGCCTTGGGACGTCGGATTTTCTTACCCGCTCTGGTCGCGGTAGGGGGGTCCTCTGGATTGAGGCTGCAGGCGTCGTCAGGAGGCTTGAGGCAGGTCAGGAGTCGCCGGATCTCGGGTCAGGATCGCCGGGGGGACCTCCTCGTGGTATTTTTCCACTCTAGCTCGGGCCGGGTTCGGCGGGTGCAGACTGGGCTAGATTCGCGGTTCCTGGCTGGCACCAGAAGCTGCAGTTCAAACACGTCCGGTGTTCAAGGGAGAAACAGCTTGGAAAGTGAAGGCAGGCAGGTCCTCCGGGGTTTTTGAGGTTGCTGGCCGCTGGACACGCCGGGGTCTTGCAGGAGCAGGTTCGAGGGGAGACAGGCCTGTAGGGCTGAGGCCAAGTCAGTGGGCGTCGTCCTCTTGTTAGCTCTGCACGGCTCTTCGTTCTTCTTTTCTTCTTGTAGTTAGGCTGGATCTGCCTTCCTGGTTCAGGGCTGCCCCCTGAATACTGTATTTAGGGGCGTTTTAGGGGTCTTGAAGTCAGTAGCCAATGGGCTACTGACCTTAGGGTGACTACACCCTTGGTGTGCTCACCCCACGTGGGGGAGTGAGCACAATCCCTAGTCCTGATTGGGCAGTGCCTGCCATCTGCAAGATGGCGAGCACTGGAGAGTGGGCTTCACCTCGCCTCCCCCACCTGAGGGGTGGAGTTGGCAGAGGTGGGCACACCTCTTGGGCTGGCTAGTTTTTCCCGCCTGTCTTCCCGCCGAAAGGGAGGGGAGACAGGAAGGGAGCATGCTCCTGATAGCAGGAGAGGCTGGGGGGTCGCATTACAAAGGCTGCCAGGCCTTTGAAGCTCCCCTGCCACAAATGGCTCTTCCTGGCCTGGGGGAGGTGTGTACACCTCCGCCCAGGAAAGGCTTTGTTTCTGGGCTCAGGGAGCGTAGGCTCCCACCCTAGGGGTCCAGAAACATGTCTCGTGGTAGCAGGCTGGTGTGTACCAGTCAGGGAACCCACCAGAGGCTGGTCGTTTTTCAGGGGGCATCTCAAAGATGCCCTCTGTGTGCATTTTTCATTAAATCCCACACTGGCATCAGTGTGGGTTTAATGTGCTGAGAAGTTTGATACCAAACTTCTCAGTTTTCAGTGCAGCCATTATGGTGCTGTGGAGTTCGAAATGACAAACTCCCAGCACCATATACTCTTAATGGCAGCACTGAACTTACAATGTCTAAGAATGGACTTAGACCCTGTAGGGGTACAGGGCTCATGCACCTGTACCCTCACCACTGGTATAGTGCACCCAGCTAGAGGGATGACTGACCTATGCCAGGGCAGTGGGTTGTAGGCATGGCCCACAGAGGTGTGTGCCATGTCGACTCTTCACTTTGTTCTGCACCAAAACACGCAGCCTGCAAAGGCAGTGTGTGTGTGTAAAGGTACAGGGCCTCTAAGGGTGGCACAATAAGTGCTGCAGCCCTTAGAGGTCTTCCCTGGTCACAGTGCCCTGGGTACCTGTGGTACCATTTACCAGGGGCTGACCTGTGGCCAGAGAGGCCAATTGGGTACAGTTTTGGGGAAAGAACACAGGCCCTGGGAACCTGATTGGCAGGGACCCAGGGCACATCAAGTCAAAGTGAATCAGTGGTCTGGCAAAAAGTGGGGGGGTTACTGCAACAGAAACCCACTTCCTTACAATTGGCTCACATGGAATGATGTTACCACTTTAAGCAAGAAAGAGGCACTAGTGCAAAGCACCAGTCTATCTGAAAGAATAGACAGGAATGGAAACTTGGATGATAAAGCCTGCAGCTCACTCACCCTCCGGGCAGATCTTATTGCCACAAGAAAGGCTGTTTCGATAGTGAGCAGCCACAGGGAACAATTATGAAGAGGCTCGAAAGGCGCACACATTAAGAATGTGAAAACTAAATTATGATCCCACTGAGACATAATGAAAGGAGAAGGGGAAAACATTTATAAGACCTTTAAGAAACCTATTTTCAAAGAGTTAATCCTTTTGTAGGACGCTGGCTCTGTATATACTATACCAAGGTACGGTATAGTAAGTACAGAGTCCAGTGGATCTCCTAAAGGCTTACAGAGGTAAAAGTAGATAATACCTTACCCTCTATCTGTGGTAGTATGGGCTGTAGGAAGCTGGCTCTGTATATACTATACCAAAATGAGGTATAGTGTGCACAGAGTCCAGTGGAACCCCAAAGGTAGGCAGAGGTAAAAGTAGATAGCACCTTACTCTCGATTTGTGGTAGAGTGGGCGAGCAGTAAGGCCTTATCAGAGGGTAGTGTTAAGCATTTGTTGTACACACAATCAGCAAATGATTGTCACACACTCAAAGACTAACTCAGACCAATTTTGTTTGTATAGAAAATATTAAGTTATTATATTTCTAGAACGAAACCAGGCCTGGCACAAGTAAGTGAAATGCTTTGCAAAATATTTTGCAGTGTTTACAAATTGAATGCAAGTTCAAAATACAGTGGCTTGAAATACAGGTAAGTCAAGATATCGAAATTACTGTACAGATTACTTTTTAGTTACTCTTCAGATTACTTTTTAAGTTGCTTTTTCTTCTCAGTGTGATATGCCTAAATATCACACTGAGAGATTTCCTAAAGAAAAGGTAAGTACAATCAGTTTTGCACAATTGTAATTTTTCAAGTTTCCATAAAAATCAACTCCACACAGAACGTTTTTCAGAGAAAAACAGTCAATGGATCCCTATGGAGAGAAGGAAAATGCTACTTACCACAGTATGCATCTGTTCTTGGCATGTAGAGCTGTAGAATCTCATGCTATGCATCGATCGCCATCTAGTGTTGGGTCCGGATGTTTGCACTTTTTTTTTGTTCGAAGAAGTCTTTCCAGTCACGAGGTAGGTGACTCCTCCTTTCGGTGATAGTGCGCATGGGCATCGACTCCATCCTTAGATTGTTTTGTCGTAAAGGGTGATGATGGAGTTAGGAAGGGTAGTAAAGAAAAGAGATGTCCATGTATATTGTATCTAAGTAAGATAGTACTGCAACAGGTATAGGTACCCGGGGAGGCGGGTGGGCGCATGAGATTCTACAGCTCTACATGCCAAGAACAGATCCATACTGTGGTGAGTAGCATTTTCCGATCGAGGCATGTGAGCTGTAGATCACATGCTATGCATAGACTATATAGCAGTTATGTCCCAAAGCGGTGGTTAACCTGTAGCTGTTGCAGTTGTTTGGAATAGTGTACGTAAAACTGCCTGGCCCACACTAGCCTGTCTAGCTAACACATCTATGCAATAATGTTTTGTAAAGGTGTGTGATGTAGACCATGTTGCAGCTTTGCAGATGTCATCTATGGGAATATTTCCAAAAAATGCCATAGAGGCCCCTAGTTTGCGAGTGGAATGCGCTCTAGGGGGAATTGTTAATGTGCGTTGAGCTTTAATGTAGCATATTTGAATGCACTTAACTATCCACCTTGCAATACCTGATTTTGATATTGGATTGACTTTATGTGGTGAAACAAAGGCAACAAATAGTTGCTTTGTTTTCCTGAAAGGTTTTGTTCTTTCAATGTAGTACAGTAATGCTCTTTTGACATCTAATGTGTGAAGAGCACGTTCTGCCACTGAATCTGGTTGAGGGAAGAACACAGGTAACTCAACAGTTTGGTTGATATGAAAGGCAGAAATGACTTTAGGTAAAAATTTAGGGTTAGTCCTAAGAACCACTTTGTTTTGATGCATTTGTAAAAATGGCTCTTGTATGGTTAGTGCCTGAAGCCCACCCACTCTTCTCAGAGATGTGATGGCTATGAGGAAGGCTACCTTCCAAGTGAGAAATTGTAGTTCACGTTTGTGCAATGGCTCAAAAGGTGGACCCATGAGCCTTGTAAGAACTATTTTGAAATTCCACACTGCAGCAGGTGGAAGTCTGGGCGGAATGATTCTTTTAAGTCCTTCCATAAATGCTTTAATAGCAGGCACTCTAAAAAGAGACAAATGCTGTCTGTTTTGTAGATATGCAGCTATCGCAGCTAGATGCAAGCGTATGGATGTGTACGCTAAATTTGAACGCTGTAAATGTAATAGATAGCAAATAATGTTTTGTATGGAAGCATCTAACGGATTGATTTGATTGTTGGGTAAGTAAACGACAAACCGCTTCACTTTACTGCATAGCAAGCTCTTGTGGTAGGGCGCCTAGCCTCTTTGATAATATTCATGCAGTCTGGCGGAAGATTAAGATAACCAAACTGTAGGACTTCAGGTGCCAGATCGCAAGGTTGAGATGACTGGGATCTGGATGTCTAATCTCTCCATGGTTCTGAGTCAGAAGATTGGGAGTAATGTGTAGTTTTTGGTGAGGAACTACTGATAACTCCAATAGGGTTGTGAACCAGGGTTGACAGGCCCATGTGGGAGCAACTAGGATTAGTGTCAGGGACTGCTGTCTGAGCTTCCGAACCACTAATGGAATGAGTGGGAGAGGCGGAAAAGCGTAAGCAAATATCCCTGACCAATTCATCCATAGCGCATTCCCTTTGGACAACGGGTGCGGATACCTGGATGTGAAGTTTGGGCATTTTGCGTTTAGGTGGGTGGCAAACAGATCTATCTGTGGGAAGACCCACATTTGGAAGAATGGGAGGAGGACTTGAGAGTGAAGTTCCCATTCGTGGATCTGCTGTCGTTGACGACTGAGCAGATCTGTAATCTGGTTGTTTACTCCTGGAAGGTGTTCTGCAAGGAGATATATTTCTTGAGGTATGGCCCATTTCCAGATGCTCTGGGCTAGCTGTGAGAGCTAGAGAGTGTGTTTCTGTAGGAAAGTGGGTTTCTTTTGCAGTAACCCCCCCACTTTTTGCCAGACTACTGATGCACTTGTACTTGGTGTGCCCTGGATCCCTGCCAATCAGGTTCCCTGGGCCTGTGTTCTTTCCCCTAAACTAAACCCAATTGGCATCTCTGGCCACAGGTCAGACCCTGGTAAAAGGTACCACAGGTACCCAGGGCACTGTGACCAGAGAAGGCCTCTAAGGGCTGCAGCACTTATTGTGCCACCCTTAGAGGTCCTGTACCACTACACTCACACACTGCCTTTGCAGGCTGCGTGTTTTGGTGCAGAACAAAGTTGAGAGTCGACATGGCACACATCCCTGTGTGCCATGCCTACAACCCACTGCGCTGGCATAGGTCAGTCACCCCTCTAGTTGGGCGCACTATACCAGTGGTGAGGGTACAGGTGCATGAGCCCTGTACCCCTACAGTGTCTAAGTCCATTCTTAGGAATTGTAAGTGGAGTGCTGCCATTAAGAGTATATGGTGCTGGGAGTTAGTCATTACGAACTCCACAGCACCATAATGGCTACACTGAGAACTGGGAAGTTTGGTATCAAACTTCTCAGCACATTAAACCCACACTGATGCCAGTGTGGGATTTAATGTAAAATGCACAACAGAGGGCATCTTAGAGATGCCCCCTGAAACCCGACCAACTTCTAGTGTCCCGACTGAGTGGCTGCTTAGGCTGCCACCAACAGACATGTTTCTGGACCCCTGAGTCGAGAGCCTCCTGCTCTCGGGGGCCTGAAACAATGCACATCCTAGGACGAGGTGCCAAGCCTCCTCCACCAGGATGGGCAGGGTTCACGAAGGGGAAGCTTCAAAGGCATGCCGCCTTTGTGAGCCTCCCCAGACCATTTGCTGCTTTCAGCAACTGGTTCCCACTGGTTCTACCCCCCACTTTGGGCGGGAGAACCGGCGGGAAAAACAAATGACGGAAAGAGGTGTGCCCACCTCTGCCAACTCCACCCCTCAAGTGGGGAAGGCGAGGTGAAGCACAACTCCGAGTCCCCGCCATCTTGAGGATGGGGGACCCAACCAACCAGGGACAGGCTCCTGCCCCCCTCCCACTGGAGAGTGGCACGACAGGGGGTGTACCCACCCCAGGGAAGGGACCCGTTGGTCCCTGCCCTTTACCTACCTGTAACGCCCCTAAATCTAGCATTTAGGGGGCACCCTGAACCTTTCTTCCTCAGATCCAGCCTGACAAGAAGAAAAGAAGAAGAAGGACCGAACAGCCGTGCAGCCAGCTAAGAGGAAGACGCCCACTAACTTGGCCCCAGCCCTACCGGCCTGTCTCCCCTCGAACCTGCTCCTGCGAAATCCCGGTGTGTCCTGCAGCCAGTAACCTCAAAAACCCCGGAGGAAATGCCTGCCTTCACTTCCAAAGACTGCTTCTCCCGTGAACACCGGATTTGTTCAACTGCAACCTCTGGCAGCAGCCGGAGACCGCGGATCCCCCCCCTCTCTGCACCCGCCGTCCACGTCCCGAGGTGGGCAAACACCACAAGGAGGTCACCCCGGCGATCCTGAACTGAGATCCGGCCACCCCTGACCTGCCTCAAGCCTCCAGCCGACGCCTGCAGCCCAAATCCAGAAGGCCCCCCTAACCGCGACCCGGAGCTGGTAAGAAGATCCGACCCCAAAAGGCACCCCTGCACCCGACACCCCAGGACCTTGTGTGCCCACACCGACGATGCCTAACCAACCATTAACTTCCCAACTTACCTCTCTAAGTGGTGGTCGCACCCAGAAGTCCTTCGTCTCCCTGCCAGCAGTGCTTTTGCAAACCGGAGGTTCTCCATTGAAAACAACAGGGCACCCGACCTCGAAACAGCACCCTGCACCCGGCCGCCCTAGTGCCGCTGAGGGTGCACCTTTGGTGCTACTTTGTTTCCCCATTTGCCCTGAGCTAAAGTCCAGGAGCTTTGCTCCCACAACCCAGTGGCCTGCTTGCCAGCAGCCACCAATCGGAGACCCCCTATCCCCCATTGGATAACATTGGGCCTCAACACTCTGCACCCGGCCGCCCTAGTGCCGCTGAGGGTGTAACAAGAGTGCATCACTGACCCTGGGGGACCCCTGAGTCTAAACCCAGAAACTTAACTCCCACAGTCGATAACTTATCTTTGAACCGATAACCTGTTTTTCCTCCATAGGATAACACTGACAATTTTCTTCCAAAAAGCTTCTAAGTGTGGAGTTTTGAAATCTAAAAATATTCTTTAAAAATCGCACGAATAACCAAAACGTATTTACCTACCTGTTTGCAGGAAATGTCCCAGTGCTGAATCTAGGTATCCAGCACTGAGATAGAAAAGTAATGTAAAAAGTAACTTACCTGTAATTTACTGAAAAAGCCTATTCATTTCAATGTACTGTATTTGCTAAGTATTGCAACCTACTGCATCCCCTGTAAATCAAACAAAGTACAATTCCTATTGCATTTTCAAACTGTTCTACAATCAGCAACTTATTACTGTGAAGTATTTAATGCTTACCTGTGCCAGGCTTGCTTGGTTCTAAAAATAAAACAACAGTATATTTTTTTATACAAAAACAATTGGTCTAGAGTTCAGTCCTTGAGTGTGTGAATTCATTTGCTGACTGAGTGGGTACATCAAATGCTTAACACTGTCCTCTGATACTGCCTTACTGCTCGACCACTCTACCACAAATAGAGAGTAAGGTTCTATCTAACTTTAACCTCTGCCTACCTCTGGGGTCACCTGGACTCTATACACAAAATACCTCATTTTGGTGTAGTATATATAGAGCCAGTTTCCTACATTGGTGGCAGTGGTGGGATATACAACTTTGCATTTGTTGGACTACTTGGTTACTACCTGATCACACGACAGAACTCTTAAATTGCCTTTAGAATTCTGATTTTTTCAAATTGGCATTTTTGCAAAACTACTAAAAGTCTTGATAGGGCCTTGCTTAAGTCCCTTTAGAATTTTAGAAAATAAAAAGTCACTTTAGTCAAGGGTAGAGGGGTTAGAACTTTTTTGTTAGAATGTCTCAAAATAAGAACCCAGCTACTAGTGAAGATAACCATAATGACATACAGGGCATGGTTGAGGAGCTTGACCTCACCCCTTACCTTCACTTGTCTTTCAAGGAAGTAAGGTCCTTATGTAAAATTAAAAACATACCAATGGGTCCCCATCCAACCAAACAAAAGCTCCAGGACCTGTTGGCCGAGTATGCAAAGGACCACCCCTCTGAAAAAGGTGATGACCAGTCAGATGGGGAAGTAGTGGATGAGGATGACCAGGTAGATCTACCTCCTCCACTGCTTAGGGAGAAAAGGGCTCCAATAGCCCTGACTGCAAGAATCAACCTCTGGGGACCTAGAGGCCACACAGGTGGCTCAGGTTCTGGTGAGGACATTGAGGACAGCCTCAATGAGGAGGACAGCCTTTTAGCAAGGCTGACCAAAAGACTGGACCTAGAGACCAGACTCCTGGCTCTAGAGAAAGAAAGAAAGGAGATGGGGTTAGCACCCATCCATGGTGGCAGCAATCAAAATAATAAGGATAGAGAGCAATCTTAAGATCCTAAAATCCCCAAAGGGATTGTCCCTAAATATGAGGAGGGTGATGATATCACCAAGTGGTTCACAGCCTTTATTTATTTATATAACACCTGAATCGACCCCCGAAGGGGTATCTCTGCGCTTGTGACGGGCAACATGGGTGTAGTGCTACTACAGCTGAATCAGAGACAGAAAAGAGTGGTCTTGAGCAACTTCCTAAATTGTAGGTGGTCAAGGCATTGTCTCAAGTGCAGGGGGAGCTCGTTCCAGTAGCGGGGCCATAGATGGGAGAGGGCCTTTCCCCCCTAATCTAGCCTTCCTGACTCGGGGAACCTCAAGAAGATGTTTGGAGCCCCAGCGGGGAGACCTGGAAGGTAGGTAGGGAGTAAATTTCTCCGAGAGATAGGTGGGACCAAGATTGGATAGCACCTTATGGATGGTGCAGCAAACTTTGAATTTTACCCGTTGGCGTATTGGAAGCCAATGAAGCTGCAAGAGAAGAGGGCGGGAAGCAGTCCTGGGGGGGGCGTTGAGGGCCAATCGCGCCGCCGTGTTCTGGACTACCTGCAGTCTGCTGAGCGAGGTCTCATTAGCGGAGATCAGCAGACCATTGCAGTAGTCCAGACGGCTTAATATAAGTGCCTGAGTCAGAGTCTTCCGAGTTGAATCGGGAAGCAAAGGAAAGACTCGGCGGAGTAGGCCCAATGTATGGAAAAAGGAGCCAGCTGTCTGAGCAGCGTGCTCCTTCAGAGTAAGGGCTTGATCCAGACGGATGCCTAAGTTCTTAACAATGGATTTAGGGGCAGGAGGAGCACCCACATCGGCCGCCCACCATTCAGGAGTCCATAATAAGGGGGCCTCTCCGAAGAGCAGAATCTCCGCTTTCCCAACATTACACTGGAGGAGATTACTCTTCATCCAGTGTGAAACAGCTCTCATACCTGATGAGAAGGCCGAGTGTACAGATGGAGTAAGTTTGTCAAAAGGAAAAAGCAGCTGTGTATCGTCGGCGTGGGATATGGGGGTGAACCCATGCGTCCTCAGGAGATTGGCCAAGGGGGCAACATAGATAATAAACAGTGTTGGGCTCAAGCATGAGCCCTGTGGTACTCCCCTGGACAATTCCATAGGTGCCGAACGATACGGGCCCAGGTTGACTGTCTGGGAGCGAGCAGATAAAAAGCTCGTCATCCACTGAAAAGCAGAGTTTCTTAATCCAATCTCCTTCAATCTCCTGAGCAATATCTGATGTGAGACCGTGTCGAACGCGGCAGATAGGTCCAACAGCACCAGTATCGTAGAGTGGCCCTTGTCTAGGGTCATCCTGATGTTATCCGTGACCACTAGCAGAGCTGACTCAGTGCTGTATTTGGGCCTAAAGCCTGACTGGGAGGAGTCTAGGCAACCAGTGAGTTCGACATGGTTGGAGAGATGTTTGTTGATATGCTTCTCCAATAGTTTGCTCAGGAAGGGAAGAAGCGAGATGGGGCGGAGATTGGAAAGATCCGTCAAAGGGACCTTGGTGTTCTTACGAATAGGCATAACCTGTGAAGCTTTCCATTCCGACGGAACGTGGCCCTCTCTCAGTGAGAGATTGAGGAGATATTAAATCGAAGGAGACAGTTGATATGCCAGAGAGGTAACAACTTTGGCCGGGATGATGTCGAGGGGGGACCCTGATTTTACTGTACGAATCAATGTTTCTACATCTGCCGAGGTCAACGGAGGGAAGCTCTCTAGCAACTGAGAGGTTGCCTGTTCTGGTTGATCCGATGTCGTTGAGGCCAGAGGCTGGCTTCCTGGCGGGACAATTTTTTTGTAGATGAGCTCTATTTTCTGCGAAAAGTAGTGTGCAATATCGTTGCATAGCGTTTGCGTGGGTGCCTCAGGGTTCTCACAGGCCTTGGGGTTGATAAAGGACCGGAGGATGTGATGTAAGATTTTAGGGGCGCTACCAGCCTGAGCTAGTTGAGAAGCAATATGGGTTTTACGTGCAGTTTTTATATTTTTATGGTAGCTGGACAGGGTGGCCAGAAACCGATCTTTATCCCTCTCATCGTGGGTAGTGCGCCAACGTCTCTCATATTTCCTACAGAGTTGTTTCTGTACTCGCAGCTGAGGAGAGAACCAGGCAGTCTGAGGGCGATGGGAGTGATTTCAATGGTGCGAGGTGGTCAATAGCCATGGAAACAACAGAATTGTATTTGGCCAGAGCTTCCTCTATATTGTCCGATGCAATATTCCATGGCATTGGGAAAGAGGCTTGAAAGCTCTCCGGGGTGACTTTCTGCCATTGTCTGCGGGTGTGGTATGTGACAGGGTTACATCCCTTCAACTCCCTTGGGCCCTGGATGGAAAATTCAATTGACGCATGGTCAGACCAGGTTAATTGTTGGGGGGGGGGGGCTCATACTGAACACTAGGGGAACACTAGCCTTTGAGAGGGCTTGTGAAGCCAGAAGGGTGAAGAAGACTTTCTGGGGGGTACTCCTTTGGGAACTGTTCTCTGGTAACTGCAGAGACAGACTCCTGACCCTTTCTGGGGCAGAAGCTGGGTCCTATGACCTCATGAAGGGAACTCTGATTGAGGGATTTGGACTCACAACTGAGGAGTACAGAATTAGATTCAGGGGGGCTCACAAAACCCAAAACCAATCCTGGATTGATTTTGTAGACTACTCAGTAAAAACACTGGGTGGCTGGTTAACTGGAAAAAACGTGCATGACTTTAATGGAATTTATAACCTGTTTATGAAGGAACACATTAAGTAATTGCATTGATGAAAAGTTGCATCAGTAACTGGTAGACCTAGGTCCACTTTCTCCCCAAGAATTGGGAAAGAAGGCAGACCACTGGGTCAAAACAAGGGTAACTAGGACGTCCACTGAGGGTGACCAAAAGAAAGGGGTTACAAAGCCTCCGCAGAGGAAAGACAGTGAACCCCCTAAAGATAAAAGTAAGGAGTCCCAGGTAGCCCCCCAAAAAACCTGTCCAGGAGGGTGGGCCCAAAGACACCTCACAAACTAAAACAGGGTACCAAGGTAAGTATTGGGATCCCAACAGAGTATGGTGTCACAACTGTCAAAAGGCAGGACACCACACCAAGGACCCTAGCTGTCCTAAAAACAAAGCCCCTAGTGCAGCTCCCGGGGTTACTAGTGTAGCTCCAGGGGTTGCCAGTGTAGCTCCAGGGGTTGCCAGTGTAGCTCCAGGGGTTGCCAGTGTAGCTTTGGAGGATGGTTCCTCAGATGAGGAAGTCCTCCAACTGGAAAATGGGCCCAAAAGGTGAGCTGGAAATTCCAGAGGGGAGTAGACACTTCCACCACCTACTGGTGAATGGAATCCCAGCCACTGCCCTGAGAGATACCAGTGCCAGTCATACTGTGGTGCATGACAGGTTGGTACTCCCACACCAGTATGTCCCAGGGAAACAAAAAGAGTAAGGACTGTCCCAGGGGGTGTCACTGTTAGGCCTGTGGCTGTAGTGCTCCTAGAAGTAGCTGGGACCCTTAGATGGAGGAAGGTGGTAGTCAGTAAAAACCTCCCCCTTGATTGTCTCCTGGGGAATGACCACCCAGAGGTTGGTCTGAGTCAAAGAGAGGTACTGGTCCAATGCCAGACCTCACCCAAGAAACCTGGGGGGTTCAACCTACAGTTAGTGCAGCTAAGCCCCAAAAGAAAAAAAAGAAACATTGTAGGAAAGGTGGCCAACTGTTAGCCACAGTTCCAGTGGGCCAGGGAGATTCTATCCCAGTAAGGGAGAACTCCAACATTGGCACTGGTGAAGTCCCCCCCAAGCCAACAAAAAGACCCGACTAGTCAGGCAACTGTCCAGCCTGAGTTGGTGGCTCCTCAGCTGGCAGAACAGAGGGTGGAAGAAGGGTGTTAACTACCCAGTGTAGTGACCCCCCACCCTAAAACAGCAGACAGGAAACCAGAACCCAAAGAAGCCTGTAAGGTAGCCCCTTCACTTACCAGTAAGGAGCTAAAGGTGTGGTTCTGGGCACTGACAGCTGTCAGTAGCCTCTGCTGGGAATTAGCCTTCATAGCAGCACTGTCCTTGGCATGGTGGCCAATAGCCCCCTGCCAAATAGCAAGTCAGGCCCCCTGACCCTATTGGTCATGGTGGGGTTGCTCAAGCTGTGGGTAACCTCTGTGGGTAAGCTGGGCTTTGCCCTAGCTAAGTTAGAATTTGCAGAAGTAGACACCTCTGAACCCAAACTAAAATGATGGGGTGAAGACACTAAAGAGCTAGGAAAGGAGCATTGGGAATTAGGTCCTGAAACTGTTGAGGTAGGCCAGCTCCCCAAAGGGACTGACCCGGACAGAAGAATGTAAGGCAGAGTAGGCCCTGCAACTTTCAAACCACTTCCTCTACTCTTCCTCGCCTGAAAGACTAGGAAGACTCTCCCAGCTTTGGCAGAGTCTCCTGGCCTTTGGGCTGGGGGGGCTTGTGTAGGAAAGTGGGTTTCTGTTGCAGTAACCCCCCCCACTTTTTCCCAGACTACCGATGCACTTTAACTTGGTGTGCCCTGTGTCCCTGCCAATCAGGTTCCCAGGGCCTGTGTTCTTTCCCCAAAACTAAACCCAATTGGCATCTCTGGCCACAGGTCAGCCCCTGGTAAAAGGTACCACAGGTACCCAGGGCACTGTGTCCAGAGAAGGCCTCTAAGGGCTGCAGCATTTATTGTGCCACCCTTAGAGGTCCTGTACCACTACACTCCCACACTGCCTTTGCAGGCTGCGTGTTTTGGTGCAGAACAAAGTGAAGAGTCGACATGGCACACATCCCTGTGTGCCATGCCTACAACCCACTGCCCTGGCATAGGTCAGTCACCCCTCTAGTTGGGTGCACTATACCAGTGGTGAGGGTACAGGTGCATGAGCCCTGTACCCCTACAGTGTCTAAGTCCATTCTTAGGCAGTGTAAGTGCAGTGCTGCCATTAAGAGTATATGGTGCTGGGAGTTTGTCATTACGAACTCCACAGCACCATAATAGCTACACTGAGAACTGGGAAGTTTGGTATCAAACTTCTTAGCACATTAATCCCACACCGATGCCAGTGTGGGATTTAATGTAAAATGCACATCAGAGGGCATCTTAGAGATGCCCCCTGAAACTCGACCAACTTCTAGTGTCCCGACTGAGTGGCTGCTTAGGCTGCCACCAAAAGACATGTTTCTGGACCCCTGAGTCGAGAGCCTGCTGCTCTCGGGGGCCTGAAACAATGCACATCCTGGGACGAGGTGCCAAGCCTCCTCCCCCAGGATGGGCAGGGTCCACGAAGGGGAAGCTTCAAAGGCATGCCGCCTTTGTGAGCCTCCCCAGACCATTTGCTGCTTTCAGCAACTGGTCCCCACTGGTTCTACCCCCCCACTTTGGGCGGGAGAACCGGCGGGAAAAACAAGTGAGGGAAAGAGGTGTGCCCCCCTCTGCCAACTCCACCCCTCAGGTGGGGGAGGCGAGGTGAAGCACAACTCCAAGTCCCCACCATCTTGAGGATGGGGGTACCCAACCAACCAGGGACAGGCTCCTGCCCCCCTCCCACCGGAGGGTGGCACGATAGGGGGTGTACCCACCCAGGGAAGAGAACCATTGGTCCCTGCCCTTTACCTACCTGTAACGCCCATAAATCTAGATTTTAGGGGGCACCCTGAACCTTGCTTCCTCAGATTCAGCCTGACAACAAGAAGAAAAGAAGAAGGACCGAACAGCCTTGCAGCCAGCTAACAAGAGGAAGACGCCCACTGACTTGGCCCCAGCCCTACCGGCCTGTCTCCCCTCGAACCTGCTCCTGCGAAATCCCGGTGTGTCCTGCAGCCAGCAACCTCAAAAACCCCAGAGGACCTGCCTGCCTTCAGTTCCAAAGACTGCTTCTCCTGTGAACACTGGATTTGTTCAACTGCAACCTCTGGCAGCAGCCGGAGACCGCGAATCCGCCCCACTCTGCACCCGCCGTCCACGGACCGAGCTCGAGTGGGCAAACACCACAGGAGGTCACCCCGGCAATCCTGAACTGAGATCCGGCGACACCTGACCTGCCTCAAGCCTCCAGCCGACACCTGCAACCTAAATCCAGAAGGCCCCCTAACCGCGACCCGGAGCTGGTAAAAAGATACGACCCCAAAAGGCACCACTGCACCCGACGCCCCACGGCCTTGTGTGCCCAAACCGACGGTGCCTAACCAACCCCTAACTTCCCAACTTACCTCTCGAAGTGGTGGACGCACCCAGAAGTCCTTAGTCTCCCTCCCTGCAGTGCTTTTGCAAACCGGAGGTTCTCCATTGAAAACAGGGCACCCGAC
Source organism: Calotriton arnoldi (assembly GCA_963921515.1). Taxonomy (NCBI): domain Eukaryota; kingdom Metazoa; phylum Chordata; class Amphibia; order Caudata; family Salamandridae; genus Calotriton; species Calotriton arnoldi. Next base: position 1,971,246 of record CAWUFW010001352.1, on the reverse strand, counting down.
CTCGAAACAGAACCCTGCACCCGGCCGCCCTAGTGCCGCTGAGGGTGCACCTTTGGTGCTACTTTGTTTCCCCATTTGCCCTGAGCTAAAGTCCAGGAGCTTTGCTCCCACAACCCAGTGGCCTGCTTGCCAGCAGCCACCAACCGGAGGCCCCTTATCCCCCATTGGATAACATTGGGCCTCAACACTCTGCACCCGGCCGCCCTAGTGCCGCTGAGGGTGTAACAAGAGTGCATCACTGACCCTGGGGGACCCCCCGAGTCTAACCCCAGAACCTTAACTCCCACAGTCGATATCTTACCTTTGAACTGATAACCTGTTTTTCCTCCATAGGATAACATTGACAATTTTCTTCCAAAAAGCTTCTAAGTGTGGAGTTTTGAAATCTAAAAATATTCTTTAAAAATCGCATGAATAACCAAAACGTATTTACTTACCTGTTTGCAGGAAATGTCCCAGTGCTGAATCTAGGTATCCAGCACGGAGTTAGAAAAGTAACGTAAAGCACAAGTTACTAACTTGTGTAACGATATATCTGTAAGAGACAGTAGTTAGTGACAGATTCCTTACCTTAGAATATCCCCAGGCGTCAGGCTGGATCCGGAAAGTTTTTGCGTAGCAGTACCCTTGCGCGTCGGTAGGCGGCGTCGTGCGGCTCCGCGTCCGTCGTCGGCGTCGTGATCGCTGGGATGACGTCGCGGGCAGTAATTAGACGCCGCCCCTGCGCGCTGACGTCAGTTCTGTACACGACTTTCCGCGCCAGGAACGCAGAGCCATGCAAGAAGCTGACATAGGTGTCTGAAAAATACTAGGGCCCTGAAAGGGATGTCCTTAACCCTAGAAATCAGTTCGCAGAACGGGGAGGATGGGTGGGGCGGTAAGGAATCGGTCACTAACTACTGTCTCTTACAGATATATCGTTACACAAGTTAGTAACTTGTGCATCGGAAAGAGACACGTTAGTGACAGATTCCTTACCTTAGAATAGATACCCCAGCAATACCAACCCCGGTGGTGGGTCTGCGAACAAAGATCAGACAAGGAAGTCCCGGAGGACAGAACGGCCAAAGAAGCCGTCCCTCCGGACCTGAATGTCAAGGCAGTAATGCTTTGTAAATGTGTGCAGCGAGGCCCACGTAGCTGCCTGACAGATATCCTGCAGCGGAACACCGCGGCCTAAAGCCGTGGTAGCAGCCGTTGCCCTGGTGGAATGGGCACGCAGCCCAACAGGAGGCTCCTTCTTAGCCAAAGAATAGCAGGCTTTGATACACAAGGTTACCCAGCGGGAGATGGTTCTCTTGTGCACCGCCCGACCTTTTTTGGCGCCCACGTAGCCAACAAAGAGCTGGTCATCCACCCGGAAGTGTTGTGTGCGGTTGATATAAAAAGAAAGCGCACGTTTTGGGTCCAGACGGTGGAGCCTCTCTTCCTCTCTGGAAGGATGCGGAGGCGGAAAGAAGGTGGGCAAAGTGATGGTCTGCCCAATGTGGATGGCAGTAACCACCTTTGGCAAGAAGGACGGACGCGTCCTAAGAACAACCTTGTCTGGATGGACAGACAGAAAGGGAGGTTTGCATGATAGAGCCTGGAGCTCACTCACCCGCCGAGCGGAGGTGATGGCCACCAGAAAGACTGTCTTCAGAGTCAGAAGACGAAGAGGACAGTTATGGAGAGGCTCAAAGGGAGCGCACATTAAAAAGGTAAGAACCAAGTTCAAGTCCCACTGAGGCATCACAAACAGAACAGGAGGGAAGAGGTGTGTAATGCCTTTTAGAAACCTGTTAACAGGGGACTTGAAAAGGGAGGGCTGATCAGGAAGCCTGAGGAAGGCCGAAATGGCACAAAGATAGCCCTTGATGGTATCCAGGGCAGAACCCTGTTGGGCCAGGGAAAGAAGGAACAGAAGAACCTCAGAAAGAGGGGCAGAGAGGGTATTCACAGCCTTTGCTGTGCACCATGCCACAAACTTGTTCCACCTGCAGGCGTATACCACCTTAGTGGAGGGACGCCTGGCTGCAAGTATCACATCACGAACTTCGGGAGGCAAGTCGAAAGGAATCAACTGCCGCCGCTCAATCTCCACGCAAGCAGGTGGAGGCTGGACAGGTTCGGGTGGAGGACCGTCCACTGCTGCTGCGACATAAGATCCTCCCAAAGAGGCAGACGGATCGGGGGATCGACGCTCATACTGAGTAGCTCGGGATACCAAACTCTTCGAGCCCAGTCCGGAGCCACAAGGATGACTTGGGCCCGGTCGTGCCGAATCTTCTTCAACACTCTGGGTAGAACTGGTATAGGCGGAAAGGCGTACAACAGACCGCAACTCCACTCGCGACGAAAAGCGTCGCCGAGCGAGTGCCGCCTTGGAAATTCCAACGCGCAGAACTGATGACATTGCGCGTTCTCTTCGGTGGCGAATAGATCTAACCAAGGCTCTCCCCACTGCAGAAAGAGTCCTTGCGCCACTTCCGAGTGAAGACGCCATTCGTGATCCATCATGCACCTGCGGCTGAGTTCGTCCGCCCTGGCGTTCAGGGAACCTGCCAGGTGTTGAACCATCAGGAACATGCCCTGATGTTCCAGCCATGTCCAGAGGCGCAGAGCCTCCTGACAGAGGGTCCACGACCCCACCCCGCCTTGTTTGTTGCAGTACCACATGGCGGTGGTGTTGTCTGAACACCTGCACTACCTTCCCTTTGACAGAGGGAAGGAATGCCTTGAGTGCAAGTCGGATCGCCCGGAGCTCCAGAAGGTTGATATGGAGCCGGGACTCCGCCGGACACCAGAGGCCTCCGATCTCCGCCTATCCCATGTGACCGCCCCATCCCAGAAGGGACGCGTCCGTCACAACTGTGTGCTCTGGCTGGGGAAGGGAGAGGGATCTGCCCATGACCCATTGCCGGTTCGAGAGCCACCACTGCAATTGTTTTGCAGTCCCCTCCGAGATCTGGACGTGATCGGACAGGTTGCCCTGGTGCTGCTCCCACTGGAACTTCAGGTCCCACTGCAGAGCCCGCATATGCCATCTGGCATGATCGACCAGCAGGATGCAGGAGGCCATGAGGCCCAGCAGCCTCAGGGTCATCCGTACCGAAACCCAGGATAAAGGCTGAAAGACGGGAATAATAGCCTGAATATCCCGGACTCGCCGTTCGGGAGGATAGGCCCGAAATTGCGTCGTGTTCAGAACTGCTCCGATGAAAAGGAGCTGTGGAGAAGGAATCAGATGCGACTTCGGCACATTGATGGAGAACCTCAACGAGTGCAGGAGTTCGGCCGCAGTCTGGAGGTGGGAGACGACTGCCTGGGATGAGCCCGCCTTCAGCAGCCAGTCGTCGAGGTAGGGGAAGACTGAAACCCCTGCCCGGCGCAGATGAGCTGCGACCACCGCCATCACTTTCGTGAACACCCGAGGGGCACTGGTAAGGCCAAAGGGGAGCATGGTGAACTGAAAATGCTCGAGGCCTACCGTGAACCGCAGGTAACGCCGGTGGGCCGGCAGGACGGGGATGTGGAAATAAGCGTCCTGCAAGTCCAACGCTACCAACCAGTCTCCAGGGTCGAGGGCAGTCAAGACCTGAGCTAGGGTGAGCATCTTGAACTTCTCCTTCCGGAGGAAGCGATTGACGTTCCGGAGGTCCAAGATAGGACGCATGTCCTCTTTGTCCTTTTTGGGCACCAGAAAGTAGTGGGAGTAGCAACCACGTCCTACTTCTGGGGTCGGAACATGCTCGATGGCCCTCTTGGCCAAGAGGGCCGTCACTTCCTTCTGCAGAAGCACCAAGTGATCGCCTGACATGCGGTGGAATTGAGGTGGCATGGCTGGGGGGGTGGTCTCGAAGGGGAGGGAGTAGCCCCTTCGGACAATGTCCAAGACCCACCTGTCCGAGGTGATGGCACGCCAGTGGTGAAGGTGATGGCGGACCCTGCCCCCTACTAGCGTGCTGTGCACCTGAAAGGAAGGACTAGGAGGGCTTGGAGGCCGCGGACGGGGCGGAGTTGGTGGCCTGACCCGCACGCTGGTTGCCCGAACCGCCACGGCGGTAGCCACGTCCTCGGCCACGCGAAGACGCTTGCTGCGCGGGCCGTTGGCTGGGCAGCGGACGTGACTGGGCGCCCCTTCCGTGGCCACGAAAGGGGCGAAAAGCAGAGGTTAGCGGAGGGCGCACAACAGAAAGGCCCAGGGACTTGGCAGTAGCCCGTGAGTCCTTAAAACGCTCCAGCGCATGGTCTGCTTTGGAACCAAAAAGACCGACTCCATCAAAGGGCATGTCCATGAGTGTACTCTGGACATCACCCGAGAAACCAGTTGTTCTCAGCCAGGCGTGGCGACGCAGCGCCACCGTCGTTGCAAGCGATCTGCCGAGCGAGTCGGCGGAATCAAGGCCACAACGTATGGTGAACTTTGCCGCATCCCTACCTTCCGCAATGATGCGGGTAAGCAGTGTCTGGACCTCCTCAGAACACAGGGGCAAAACAGCCGCCACCGAATCCCACAGGGAGTGGGTATATCGGCCCAAAAGGCAAGCGGTGTTCACCGACCGCAAGCCAGCACTGGAGGAAGAAAAAGCCTTCTTCCCAAACTGGTCCAGGCGTTTGGATTCCCTATCCGGAGGGGCGGTAGGGAAGGCGGTTTGGGAGGCAGAGGCTTGGACAACCAAGCTGGCGGGGGTGGGATGTTGAGAGAGAAACAAGGAGTCGCCCGGAGCAGGGCGATGGCGTCGGGCCACGTTCCTATCAACAGGAGCCCCTGTGGTGGGCTTGGACCAGGTGCCCAAAAGAACGTCAGACAGTGCATCATTAAACGGCAGCACAGTCTCCGAGGAGGAAGCTGCCGGCTGAAGCACTTCCGTCAGGAAATTAGTCCTGACAGCCACAGTAGGCAATTGGAGATGCAAGGCTCCAGCTGCTCTACGCAACACCGTTACGAAATTTGCTCCTTCCTCCGTAGCCACGGGAGGAGACAGCATGCCAGTGTCAGGGGAAGTGTCTAGACCACTGGCATCCCCAAGTTCCTCTGCCCAGTCCTGATCATACTCACACTGCTGTGTGAGAGGGTCTTCCGACCCCTCCCAGCTCTCCTGGTCCTCCTCTGGTGCAAAATATAGAGGAGGAGGGACATATGGGACCCAAGGTCTCATCGGCGCCGGAGCCGGCGTAGAGCGACGTCGGTCCGGCTCCATGTCCGGAACCGGAGAAAACGGGGGAACGACGCCGCCCGGAGCCCCGGGCGGCGTCAGGAACGGCACCGGGGACATCGGCGCCGGCGGAGGCGTGGTTAGGTCAACCGGCGTCGATCGGGGTTGCGGTACCATCGGAGCCGGGATCGAGGCCGGGGCCGGAGCCGAGGCCGGGATCAAGGCTGGCGGGACAGGCGACGCCGGGACCGGAGTCGCCGGCGGCGCCGGAGCAACCCCATCAGGGCCCGCAGGGCCCGAGGCGCACCGGAGGGACCTTGAGGCCCGAAGAGGCGGGCCATGGCCGACAGGAATTCCTGTATTTGGGCCGGAGTCGCCCCCGAACCCGGGAAGGACGGGTAATGCGGGGGCGGCTCTACAGGCACGTCCGGGGCCGCGGGGACGGTGCCGACAGGGGCCTCAGCCGAGTCGCGAGACCGGCGAGGCGAAGTCTTAGAGCGATGATGCTTCTTAGACTTTTTGTGCTTCGACTTACCCGAGGAGCGCGAAGACTTGGACTCCGGCGACCGGCGGGGGCTCCGCGACCGGCCCCTCGACCTCTCACGGGACCGGGGCTTGGTGCGGCGCAGAGCTGACTGCCGGACCTCGAGGAGCTTTCGAGACCCCTCTCGCAAAGCCTTCGGGTGTAATTTCCGGCAGTCAGGGCACGACTTCGTGTCGTGGTCTCGGCCGAGACAGTAGAGACACTCTAAGTGCGGGTCTGTGATCGACATCATTCGACCACAGACGTCGCATGGCTTGAAGCCGGGCATCCCTACCGACACCTAGGAGTCGAGAAGACTCGAAAAGAAACAGTGAAAAAATCACCAAAAATGTAGTCAAAAAATTGACTAGGGCACTGCTCTTCCCGGATCTGCGCTTACTGGCGCGGAAAAAAAAGAACAGAACTGACGTCAGCGCGCAGGGGCGGCGTCTAAGTACTGCCCGCGACGTCATCCCGGCGATCACGACGCCGACGACGGAGCCGCACGACGCCGCCTACCGACGCGCAAGGGTACTGCTACGCAAAACCTTTCCGGATCCAGCCTGACGCCTGGAGATATTCTAAGGTAAGGAATCTGTCACTAACGTGTCTCTTTCAGATAAGTAACTTATCTGTAATTTACTGAAAAAGCCTATTCATTTCAATGTCCTGTATTTGCTAAGTATTGAAACCTACTGCATCCCCTGTAAATAAAACAAAGTACAATTCCTATTGCATTTTCAAACTGTTCTACAATCAGCAACTTATTACTGTAAAGTATTTAATGCTTACCTGTGCCAGGCTTGCTTGGTTCTAAAAATAAAACAGTATTTTTTTTATACAAAAACAATTGGTCTAGAGTTCAGTCCTTGAGTGTGTGAATTCATTTGCTGACTGAGTGGGTACATCAAATGCTTAACACTGTCCTCTAATACTGTCTTACTGCTCGACCACTCTACCACAAATAGAGAGTAAGGTTCTATCTAACTTTAACCTCTGCCTACCTCTGGGGCCACCTGGACTCTATACACACTATACCTCATTTTGGTGTAGTATATATAGAGCCAGTTTCCTACAGTGTCCCCCCCCCTGTTTTTGTATGTAGTACATTGCTGTCATGTTTGTGCGAATCACGACAGCTTTGCCTAGCAGATGAAGTTGAAAGGCTTTCAATGCTAGAAAAATTGCTAGCAGCTCTAGATGGTTTAGGTGGAGTCGTTTTTGCTGCAGAGTCCACATTCCCTGAATGGTATGTTTTTGAAGATGAGCTCCCCAACCAGTGAGCGATGCGTCTGCTGTTAGTACTATCTGTGGAACCGGGTCGACGAATGGCCGCCCCTTGGAAAGGTTTTGTATGTTCCACCACTGCAGAGAGCGATGAGTGCGGCCATCCACCAACACTAGATCTGATAACTGACCTTGAGCCTAGTTCCATTGACGTGCTAAGCATTCCTGTAAGGGATGCATTTGGAGTCTTGCATAAGGAACGATTAAAATGCAAGATGCCATAATTCCCAGAAATTGCATGAACACCCGAGCTAGTAATGAGTGTTGAGGCTGAAACTGCAGTATTCGAGTTTGCATGTTGCGTATCCTGACTGGGTTGGGATATGCTAGAGCTTTTTGAGTGTTTATTGTGGCTCCCAGGTACACTTGTGTGTTGGATGGTTGGAGATGCGATTTGGAGAGGTTTGCTGTGAACCGCAGGTCGTGAAGCAGTTGGACTGTTTTTCGAGTGTTTTTTATGCATCTCTGTTGCGAGCTGGCTTTTATTAGCCAGTCGTCTAGGTAGGGGAAGACATGAATGTGCTGTCTTCTTAGATGAGCCGCGACTACTTCAAGACACTTGGTGAAAACCCTGGGTGCTTTAGTTACTCCTAATGGGAGAACTTTGAATTGATAATGTTGTCCGTCCACCACAAACCTGAGGTATTTCCAGTGAGCAGGGTGAATGGGAATATGGAAATATGCGTCCTTTAAGTCCAAGGTGGACAAAAAGTCGTCTTGCTGAAGGAGTGGGAGCACTTGTTGGAGTGTGACCATGTGAAAGTGGTCCGACTGAATGTACAGATTTAGCTCTCTGAGGTCTAGTATAGGCCTGAGAGAACCGTCCTTTTTTGGGAATTAAAAAATACAGGGAGTATACCGGTCCCCTGGTATTGTAATGGGACTGGTTCTATAGGGTGTTTTTCCAAGAGGGAGAGAACCTCCTGCTTTAGAAGGGTGAGATGCTCTGGTGACATTGCATGTGATCTTGGAAGGATATTTGGGGGAGTGTCTGTAAGCTCCAGGCAGTAACCATATTGGATAATTTGTAGTACCCACTTGTCTGAGGTGATTGAATTCCAGACAGGCAGGAATTGGGAGAGGCGTCCCCCGACTGGAGTGCAATGATCGGGGGATAACGGAAGGAAGTCACTGTTTGTTTGCGGGGGAAGTGCGGGTAGAGTTACCTCTGCGTCTTCCCTTACCATTGTTTCCTCTAAACCCTCCCCTGAAATAACCTCTTGAAGAGGGGGATTGGTTATTGCCCTTGTAAGAGGAGGAGGGATTTTCGGTGGACACCGTTTTTGAACCACCCCTGTAAAAGGAGCGGCGAAAGGAGCCCCTAGTGGCGGGTAACTGCATGGCCCCCATGGACTTGCAACCTCAGTGTCTTTCTTCATCTTTTCCAGCGAGGTATCAACAGCTGGACCAAAGAGATGCTCCTTATCGAACGGTTGATTAAGGATGGAGGTTTGCACCTCCGGCTTGAAGCCTGATATTCTTAGCCAAGCATGTCTGCGTTCTAGTATGCTGGTGTTGACTGCACGAGCTACTGTGTCTGCTGCATCTAGGTCACACCTAATGGATGTATTGGTGATAAATTTACCTTCCTGAATGAGGTCATTATCCTTAGATTTGTATTCATCAGGTAAATGTTGTATGAGTTTTTCTAACTCATCGTAATGAGCCATATCATAGCGAGCCAACAATGCTTGAGCGTTGGTAATGCGCCAATGATTTGCTGCCTGTGAAGCCACTCTTTTGCCCGAGGCATCAATTTGCTTAGACTCCTTATGAGGAGGAGGGGCCTCACCTGTGGTTTGTGAATTAGCTCTCTTGTGAGCGTTGGGAGACTACAAGAGAGTCTAAGGGCAGCTGACCTCTAATGTAAACAGGGTCGGTAAGAGCGGGTTTGTATTTTTTTTTTGTCCACTCTAGGTGTAATTATCCTGGATCTTACAGGGTCTTTAAATACCTCATCCGTGTGCTTTAACATGCCTTTGAGCATGGGCAAGGTGTGAGTAGCTCTTTGGGAAGAAGTAAGTGTTTCAACGAGGAAATCCTCTTCTAAAGGCTCTTTATGGAGCTCCACCCCATGATATTGAGCGGCCCTATTAAGGAGCTCAATGTACCCAATGTTGTTGTCAGGTGGGGAGGGTCTGGAGGGATATAAATCAGGGTCATTACATGTGATTGGGTCTGTCTGATAATCATCCCAAGGGTCAGTGTCCTGTAACCTGTCCTGATCCTGATCCTCATCACCATCTCCATCTCCATCCACTTCATCCTGTGGGTCAGGGGAAAGTGGTGGTGGTGAATTTGCTGGTGAACTGAGCAAGTTAGGATCAATGGGAGAAGGAAGTGGAATATAAGGACGAGAAGGGTTAGTAGCCACACTTTTCCTTTTGAGAGGAATGTGGTAGTCCTCTGATAGGTCAATTTTTCGTTTCTTTGGTAGAGTGGCATGAATATGCCCTGCTTGAGGGTTGATCACCAGTTTTTTCTGCTTCGGATCCGAAGGCGACTCATCGGACCGAGGCTCTTTAGTGGGAGAGTCCCTCTTTATGAGCCGGTTTCGGCGTCGAAGGGATCTACTCCGAGCCTCTGGGTGTCGAAGGTTTCGGCTCCGAGCCTTTCGGTATCTTAGACTTGGACTTGTGTTTCGGCGCCGAAGGTGTTGGTTCGGCGCCAGAGTGGGGCCGGCTCGAGCCCGAGCCGGAAGGCTTGTCTTTCTGTTTCAGAGCCGGGCCCCAGGGCGGGGCGTCGGAATATTTTTGTCGGTGCCGACCTTGGCCCGAGGGCAGAGGGGGGTCCGGAGCCTGTGTCTTATGTTGAGGGGGCAAAGGGGTATCTTTACTCGCGGTACGCTGACCCGGAGTAATCTGCTCCTCTTCTTCCATGTCGGAGTCGGCTTCAGACACTGAGATATGGTGTTGTTCTTCCTCGGCTCCTTTAGGTTGATGTTCAGTGTCGGAATCTTCGCCGAAGATGTGCGGTGCGGAGCCGCTCTGGTGTTGCATTTCGTGTCGTCGAGCCCGACGGTCACGTAGAGTCTTTTTCGATCGAAACGATCGACACGTGTCGCAGTCGTTCTCGTTGTGTTCCGGGGAAAAGCAGAGGTTGCACACTTCGTGCAAGTCGGTGCGTGGAAACTTAGCACGACACCTGGGACAGAGCTTAAATGGAGTCCGTTCCAACGACTGCTATTGCGGTCGGCGCGGGTAGGCCCGACGGCCTGCCACGAGTTTCCCAATCGAAGGTTTTCTGAAGTGAGACGATGCGCGTCGAATGGGGAACCGCGATCGATAACAATACGGTCAAGGGTAGTGGATTGCGCGTCGAAGGGGTCCGGATACTGTACCGAACCGGAGCGCAGCAATACACATCCAAACCCGATGGCGGAAAAAAACGATCTAAGGATGGAGTCGATGCCCATGCGCACTATCACCTAAAGAAGGAGCCACCTACCTCGTGACTGGAAAGACTTCTTCGAACAAAAACAAAGTGCAAACATCCGGAACCAACCCTAGATGGCGATCTATGCATAGCATGTGATCTACAGCTCACATGCCTCGAACATGAAGTTATCGGTTACCAGGTAAGTACTCGGTCTTTGGGGTTGAGTTTCTGGGGTTAGAACAAGGGTTCCCCCAGGGTCAAGGATGCACTCACAAAGCACTCTCAGCGGCACTAGGGCAGCCGGGTGCAGAGTGCTGAGGCCCAATGTTATACAATGGGGGGAAGGGGCCTCCAGTTGGTGGCTGCTCACGAGCAGGCCACAAGGTTGTGGGAGCAAAGCTCCTGGTGTTAGGCTCAGGGAAAAGGGGGATCCGGTTTACCACTCAAAGTGCACCCGCAGCAGCTGCTGGGTGCAGGGTGCTGCTTTGGCGTCGGGTGCCCTTTTGTTTTCAATGGGGATTTTCGGTTTTGGTTTTTAGCTGCAGGCTCGGTCCAGGAAGACTTCTGGGAGGAAAAAACAGCTGGGCAGGTAAGTTGGAGGGCTCAGGGACGTAGGTGCACCACGGGTTCTTTTCTCCAGGGAGCAGTGTGGCTGGATGCAGGGATGTCTTTTGAGGTCGGATTTCACCTTACCGGGTCATTCGCAGTTGGGGGGGGCTCCGTGCAGAGGCTGCAGGCAATGTGGGGGAGTCCTGGAGGGGTCAACCCACGGTGGAGCGCTGGGGGACCTCGCTGGCACCGGTGGGCCACTCGAACCCGCGCCGTAGGTGACGGGTGCAGAGGTGGTTTCAGGCGTCGGGTTTCTTTGTCCTCAGCAGGCTCAGAGTCTGTCTTGGGAGTTTCTTTTGAACAGAGCTGCTGTTCACATGAGATCCGGTCTTTGTTGAAGGCAGTCAATCTTCCCAGGGTTCTGGAGGTCGCTGGCTGCTGGACAAGGTGAATTTTGGCGCAGGATCTCTGGATACTGCAGACGGGCAGGTAGGGCTGGGGCCAAGTGAGTTGTTCACTGCAGTCTCCTCTGCTGGGCGTCTTCTTTTGTCCTTTTTCTTCATAGGTTGCGGGAATCTGTCTTCTTGGTTCAGGGCTGCCCCCTTAATACTGTATTTAGGGGGCGGTATAGGGGTCTAGAGGTCAGTAGCCAATGGGCTACTGACCTTAGGGTGACTACACCCCTGGTGTGCTCACCCCACGTAAGGGAGTGAGCACAATCCCTAATCCTGATTGGGGAGTGCCTGCCATCTGCAAGATGGCCAGCACTGAAGAGAGGGCTTCACCTCGCCTGCCCCACCGGAGGGGTGGGGTTGGCAGAGGTGGGCACACCTTCTGGGCTGACTAATTTTTCCCGTCTGTCTTCCCGCCGAAAAGGAGGGAAGAAAGGAAAGGGGCCTGCTCTTGATAGCAGGAGAGGCTGGGGGTCACATTACAAAGGCTGCAAGCAAGGCCTTTGAAGCTCCCCTGCCACAGATGGCTCTTTCTGGCCTGGGGGAGGTGTGGCCACCTCCGCCCAGGAAAGGCTTCGTTTCTGGGCTCAGGAAGCGAAGGCTCCCACCCCAGGGGTCCAGAAATATGTCTCGTGGTGGCAGGCTGGTGTGTACCAGTCAGGAAACCCACCAGAGGCTGGTCGTTTTTCAGGGGGCATCTCTAAGATGCCCTCTGAGTTCATTTTTCATTAAATCCCACACTGGCATCAGAGTGGATTTAATGTGCCGAGAAGTATGATACCAAACTGCCCAGATTTCAGTGTAGCCATTATGGTGCTGTGGAGTTCGTAATGACAAACTCCCAGCACCATATGCTCTTAGTGGCAGTAATGCACTTACAATGTCTAAGAATTGGCTTAGACACTGTAGGGGTACAGGGCTCATGCACCTGTACCCTTACCACTGGTAAAGTGCACCCAGCTAGAGGGGTGGCTGACCTATCCCAGGGCAGTGGGTTGTAGGCATGGCACCCAGGGATGTGTGCCATGTCAACTCTTCACTTTGTTCTGCACCAAAACACGCAGCCTGCAATGGCAGTGTGTGTGCGTAAAGGTACAGGGCCTCTAAGGGTGGCACAATAAGTGCTGCAGGACTTAGATCCCTTCCCTGGCCACAGTGCCCTTGGTACCCATGATACATTTAACAAGGGACTTACATGTGGCCAGAGAGTTGCCAATTGAGTTTGCAACAGTACAGTTTTAGGGAAAGAACATAGGTTGTCAGGAACCCAGGGCACACTTAGTCAAAGAGCATCAACATCAGGCAAATCGTGGGGGGCAACCATGCAAAAAGGGGCACTCTCCTACACCTTTACAGTGCCCAGAGCAGAGCCCTGCTGGTCAAGGGTAAGAATAAAAAGAAGGGCATCAGAAAGGGAAGCCGAAAACGGTCAGACTTTTTCTGTACAAAATAAAATAAATTCCACTGGTAGGCATATACCGCCTTGGTGGAGGGACGCCTGGCTGCCAAGATAAGATTGCACACTTCGGGAGAAAGGTCGAAAGCTGTCAACTTTCGCTGCTCAATCTCCATGCAAGAAAGTGTAGAGTTGACAGGTTAGGGAGGAGCACCCTCCCCTGCTGCTGCCACAGAAGATCATCCCGAAGGGGCAGCCTGATTGGAGGATCGTTGCTCATGCGGAGAAGCTTTGGATAACAGACTCTCTGTGACCAGTCCAGAGGCAAAGGATGACTCGGGCCTGGTCGTTCCTGATCTTCTTAAGAACTCTGGGCAGGAGTCATATGGGCGGAAAGGCGACCAGAAGGTCTGAGCACCACTCGAGATGAAGTGTCTCCGAGTGAGAGCCGCCTTGAAAACTCCAGCACGCAAAACTGCTGACATTGCTCGTTCTTGGCGGAGGGTAACAAATTTAGATCCAAGGCTCTCCCCACTGCTGAGAGAGACCTTTCAGCACCTGCGGTTGGAGACCCCATTCATGATCCGCTAGGCATCGACGGCTGAGTTTGTCAACTCTGGCGTTCAGGGAACCTGCCAGTTGTTGAACAATCCGGGATATGCACTGCTGTTCCAGCCATTCCCAGAGACGCAGGGCCTCTTCACAAAGGGTCCACAACACCACCCTGCCCTGTTTCTTGCAGTACCATATGGCGGTGGTGTTGTACGTGAACACCTGCCCCAGCCGTTCCTTGATGGAGGGTAGAAAGGCTTTCAAAGCTAGTCGGATCGCTCGGAGCTCCAGCATGTTTATGTGGAGTCTGGATTCAACCGGAGACAAGAGTGCTCTGATCTTCACCTCTCACAGATGGTCGCCTCCTCCCAGGAGTGACGTATCTGTCACTACTGTCAGATCTGTTAGGGGAAGAAAGAGGGGTCTGCATCTGACCCATGCGCGGTTCGTTAGCCACTACTGCTGATCTTTTGCAGTTTCCTCTGAGATCTGGACCATGTTGGAGATTCCCCTTGTGCCGCGCCCACTGGAACTTTAGGTCCCACTGCACTGCTCACATATGCCATCTGGCATGTGTCACCAGCAGGTTGCAGAAGGCCATGAGGCCCAGCAGCCTCAGAGTCAATCTCACCAAAATCCAAGATAGAGGCCGAAACATTGGTATCATAGCCTGAATATCTTGGCCTCGCTGCTAGGGAGGATAAGCCCAAAACTGCACTGTGTCCAGAACTGCTCCGATGGAAGTGGCATCTGAAAGGGAGTCAGGTGTGACTTCAGCACGTTGATAGTGAACTTCAGCGAATGCAGGAGGTTCGCTGTAGTCAGGAGGTAGAAAACACAACAACTTAGGACGACCCCGCCTTTAACAGACAGTCATCGAGATAGGGGAAGACTGGCACCCTGAGCTCTGCAGTTGAGCTGCGACCACTGCCATCACCTTGCTGAAAAGCAGAGGGATGCTGGTAAGGCCAAAGAGGAGCACAGTAAACTGAAAATAGTCAGGGCCTACCTTAAACCGCAGTTAACACCAATGGGTAAGCAGGACGGAGATGTGAAAAAAGGCGTCCTGGAAGTCCAAAGCTACCATCCAGTCTCCTGGGTCCAGGGCAGACAAAAACGTATAGTTTACCTGTCGGTGTAGTTTTGCAGCTTGAAGAATTTTCTGGATTCACATGCTGTGCATTATTCCGCCATCTAGTGGTTGGGTCCGGAATTGTAGTATTTCTTTTTTTCCTTTCTGTTGGTGGGCGCCGACATACCACCATTTGGTGTCCCTCTGTGACGTTGACGTGCTTCCTCCGGAAGCTCCTACCTTTGGTCGCCATCTTCGGATTCTTTTTTTTTTTTTTTTGTCATTGTTCATTTTCTTTATATAGTTCCTCCTGTCTCATCCTTCTGGCGGAGGAGGGTGGGTTCGCTAGTGAATCCAGAAAATTCTTCAAGCTGCAAAACTACACCGACAGGTAAGAAACTATGTTTTGCAGCTTGAATCTTTTCTGGATTCACATGCTGTGCATAGACGTTGTAGCGGTTTGCTACTCTTGTGGTGGTTGGGTGGAAGATGAGCGCTGGTTAGTGAATATATATTGTAAGAACTTTAGTCCTACTTGTGTTTCTTTATTCATTTGAATGTCCACGCAGTAATGCTTTGTGAACGTGTGCACTGAGGACCATGTTGCTGCTTGGCAAATGTCTTGAATAGGAGTATTTGCTAGAAAAGCGACTGTTGCTCCTTTTTTCCTTGTTGAGTGAGCCCGTGGGGCTCCTTGCAATGTTTGACCTGCCTGTTTGTGGCATAACTGTATGGCTTGTGCAATCCATCTTGCAATTGTATTTTTGGTCACTGGTCGTCCAAGAAAACTGTTGGCAAATGATACAAAGAATTGTTTTGTTTTTCTGTATTCTTTGGTTCTTTCCATGTAGTACATGACTGCCCTTCTGGCGTCAAGAGTGTGCAATGCCCTTTCTGCTTGTGATTTTGGCTTTTGAAAGAAGCTTGGTATTTGTATTGTTTGGTTTATGTGGAACCTTGATACCACCTTTGGTATAAAGTGTGGATCTGTTCTCATGACGATTCTGTCATTATGTATTTGGAAGTAGGGCTCTTGCAGCGTTCGCGCTTGTAATTCACTAACTCTCCGTAGTGATGTAATTGCAACTAAAAATGCAGTCTTTAATGTGAGCATTTGTAGCGTTGCTTTGTGGAGTGGTTCGAACGGTGCTTTCATCATCTGAGCGAGCACTACATTGAGGTTCCATGCAGGTGCTGGCATTCTCTTTGGAGGTGCTATTCTCTTCGCTCCTTCTAGAAATCTTTTGACCATGTGGGATGTGAAAAAAAAAATTCCCTGTTTCGCCTCTTGTGTACGCTACAATTGCTGCTAAGTGTACACTTGTAGATGTGTAGCTTAGTTTATTCTGTAGTAAATACGTTAAGTATTTTAGAAATGTTCATTCCCTTGTGATCTTTTTTGAAAGTTTTTCCTTAAGGCACCATTGAGAGAATCTTTTCCATTTTGCTCTGTAACACTTTCTTGTTGTAGGTTTCCTGGCCTCTCGGAGCACTGCCATTGTGCTCTCTGGAAGTTTGAGGTGCACAAATTCTAAGTCCTCAGGAGCCATGCCGCCAGGCTTAGGCTCTCCGGTTCTGGGTGTAGTACCTTTCCATTTTACATTAAGAGGTCCTTTCTCTTTGGAAACCTGTGCACTGATCCTTGAGTTATCTCCATTATCTGTGAGTACCAAGTCTGTCTGGCTCACTGAGGTGCTATGAGTATTAATGTCATGTGGCTGAGCTTGTATTTGTTGATCACCCTGTGTAGCAGTGGTATTGGGGGGAAAGCGTAAGCAAATATCCCCGACCAGTCTATCCATAGCGCATTCCCTAGGGACTGTTTGCACGGTTGCCTGGATGCGAAGTGTTGGCATTTCGCATTGTGCGGAGTTGCAAATAGGTCGATTTGCGGGGTTCCCCATTTGTTGAATATCTATTCTATCTCTGATTGATTCAATTCCCACTAGTGGGATGCTGAAGTTTGTCTGCTCAGCCGGTCTGCTTCCACATTGTCCTTTCCTGGCAGATGTATTGCTAGTATGTCTATTCTCCTTGAGATCGCCCATCTCCATAGTAGTTGGGCTAAGGTTGAGAGTGTTAAAGACTGTCGATCCTGGTTTGTTTTGTTTGTTTATGTAAAACATGGTGGTTGTGTTGTCTGTTTGTATTAACAACTTCTTCCCGTAAAGTTCTTTCTGAAAGGCTTTTAAGGCTAGGAACACTGTTTTTAACTCCAGGAAATTGATGTGCTTTACCGCATCCTGTTGTGTCCTGTTGTGTCCACAATCCCCTTACTTTGAGGTTGTTCATGTGCGCTCCCCATCCTACCTGGGAAGCATCTGTCGTGATGGTCACTGTTGGAGTTGGTTGTGTGAAAAGTCTCCCCTGTGCTATGTGTTTCCTGTTCCACCATGCCATCTCTTGATGAACTGCCTGTGTGACAACCACTAGATCCTCCCAACTCCCAGTTGCTTGAGACCATTGTTTTTTAAGCCATTCCTGGAATGGTCGTGTGTGTAGTCGAATGTTTGGGACTAGATGAATGCATGAAGCCATCATTCCTAGCAGTTTCCCCACAGTCCTCACTGTCAGAGCTTGCCCCTTGTGGTATAGATGTGTCTCCTTCAGTAGTGCTAATGTTCTTTTCCTGCTTGGGAATACCATCCCTAGTATTGTGTCGATTTCTGCCCCTAAGAACACATTTATTTGAAAAGTTTTATAAAGCGCGAACAAGACCCAGAACGGGTATCAGAGCGCTGTACAAAGAGGAAAATTTATGTTGACGTGAAGAAACAGTAAAACTACAAAACAAAAAGGCAACATAAGAAGAACGACAAAATACAATTCAAATCCAAAGTGAAAAATGATTCTCAAGTACATATTTCAGAACATAAAGAGAAAATGAATGTCAGGCATACATTTCAATACACAGAGTAAGAATGATTGTCAAGCCCTAGAGGGAAGTGAATATCACATGACATAGAAGCTTTTGCTGCTGAAGTTCTTCCAAAAGTAATTGAGATACAAAGGGACCCCCTGCAAAGCACAATAAGTCCTAGGACAGGGAAAATGCAAGTGGAAGCAATAAGCCTAGGCAATTAAATGGTCATGAAGAGACCTACAACAGGCACATTGATATATATACATAGACTCAGTGCACTAAATATTTATTTTAAAATCTTCATTTATTATTTTTATATAAATTCATGCTAAAATCATTTTAATACAAATAATTAAGACGTACTGTGTTAGACGACATGGTCACATAAATGTGAAATACATTTATACAAACAAATGTGAATTAATTAAATTTACAAAATTCAAACATAAAACACAAAAACAAATAAACATAAAATAAGTCTTTCTTATTTAAGACATAGTGGCTAAATGTTGAAATAACACTGTTCCTTGACGCAAAAGGGCGTCGAGAAGGCCTGAAAATATAAAAACAGGCCAGAGGTATTACTCTCCCGGATCCGCGTTAGGACGCGGAAAAGAAGAAAACTGATGTCAGCACGCCGTGGGCGGCTTATATGGCTCCATTGACGTCACTAACGTGGGCGGCGTCAGGACGGAGCCAAGCGGCGCCGCCTCCCGGCGTGCAGAGGTATTGCTTCGAAAAAGGATTTTCCTGATCCAGTCCGACGCCTGGGGATATTCTAAGTTAAGGAATCTGTGGCTAGATGTCTCTATCAGATGTTATCTGTTAACAGGTAAGTAGTTTCTTGTGGGAGTTGGTATTCTGGGATTAGAACCAGGGTTCCCCCAGGGTCAAGGATGCACTCTCAAAGCACCCTCAGCGGCACTAGGGTGGCCGGGTGCTGAGGCCCAATGTTATCCAATGGGGGATAGGGGGCCTTCGGTTGGTGGCTGCTCACGAGCAGGCTACAAGGTTGTGGGAGCAAAGCTCTTGGTGTTCGGCTCAGGGCAAAGGGGGATCCGGTTTAGCACACAAAGTGCACCCACAGAGGCGCAGGGGCGGCTGGGTGCAGGGTGCTGTTTTGGCGTCGGGGGCCCTGTTATTTTCAATGGTAGTTGCCGGTTTTGGATTTTGGTTGCAGGCTCGGCCCAGGAAGACTTCCGGGAGGAACCAACAGCTGGGCAGGTAAGTTGGAGGGCTAGGGAAGTAGGTGCACCTCGGGTACTCTTCTCCAGGGAGCAGGGCGGCTGGATGCAGGGGTGTCTTTTGAGGTCAGATTTCACCTTAGCGGGCCACTCGCTGTTGCAGAGGCTGCAGGCGACGTTGGGGAGTCCTGGAGGGGTCAACCCACAGTGGACTCGGACTCTGGAGTAATGGAGGATCTCGGTGGGCCACTCGAACTAGGGCTGTGGGCGACGGGTGCAGTGGTGGTTCCAGGCGTCGGGTTTCTTTGTCCTCAGCAGGCTCAGAGTCTGTCTTGGGAGTTTCTTTTGAACAGAGCTGCTGTTCACAGGAGATCCGGTCTTTGTTGAAGGCAGTCCATCCTCCCAGGGTTCTGGAGGTCGCTGGCTGCAGGACAAAGTGACTTTTGGCACAGATCTCTGGAAACTACAGACGAGCCGGTAGGGCTAGGGCCAAGTCAGTTCTTCTCTGCAGTCTCCTCTGCTGGGCGTCTTCTTTCGTCCTTCTTAGGTTGCGGGAATCTGACTTCTTGGTTCAGGGATGCCCCCTAAATACTGTATTTAGGGGGCGTTTTAGGGGTCTCAAGGTCAGTAGCCAATGGGCTACAGACCTTAGGGTGACTACACCCTTGGTGTGCTCACCCCACGTTGGGGAGTGGGCACAATCCCTAATCCTGATTGGAGAGTGCCTGTCATCTGCAAGAAGGCGGGCACTGAAGAGTGGGCTACACGTCCCCTCCCCCACCTGAGGGGTGGGGTTGGCAGGGGTGGGCACACCTTCTGGGCTGTGCTAATTTGTCCTGCTTGTCTTCCTGCCGAAAAGGAGGAGAGACAGGAAGGGGGCCTGCTCCTGATAGCAGGAGAGGCTGGGGGGTCGCATTACAAAGGCTGCCAGGCCTTTGAAGCTCCCATGCCACAGATGGCTCTTCCTGGCCTGGGGGAGGTGTGAACACCTCTGCCAAGGAAAGACTATGTTTCCAGGCTCAGGGAGCGAAGGATCCCACCCCAGCGGTCCAGGAACATGTCTTGTGGTGGCAGGCTGGTGTGTACCCGTCGCACAAGTTACTAACTTGTGTAACGATGTGTGTACCCGTCGCACAAGTTACTAACTTGTGTAACGATATATCTGTAAGAGACAGTAGTTAGTGACAGATTCCTTACCTTAGAATATCCCCAGGCGTCAGGCTGGATCCGGAAAGTTTTTGCGTAGCAGTACCCTTGCGCGTCGGTAGGCGACGTCGTGAGGCTCCGCGTCCGTCGTCGGCGTCGTGATCGCCGGGATGACGTCGCGGGCAGTACTTAGGCGCCGCCCCTGCGCGCTGACGTCAGTTCTGTACACGACTTTCCGCACCAGGAACGCAGAGCCATGCAAGAAGCTGACATAGGTGTCTGAAAAATACTAGGGCCCTGAAAGGGATGTCCTTAACCCTAGAAATCAGTTCGCAGAACGGGGAGGATGGGTGGGCGGTAGGAATCTGTCACTAACTACTGTCTCTTACAGATATATCGTTACACAAGTTAGTAACTTGTGCATCTGAAAGAGACACGTTAGTGACAGATTCCTTACCTTAGAATAGATACCCCAGCAATACCAACCCCGGTGGTGGGTCTGCGAACAAAGATCAGACAAGGAAGTCCTGGAGGACAGAACGGCCAAAGAAGCCGTCCCTCCGGACCTGACTGTCAAGGCAGTAATGCTTTGTAAACGTGTGCAGCGAGGCCCACGTAGCTGCCTGACAGATAACCGGCAGCGGAACACCGCGGCCCAAGGCCGTGGTAGCAGCCGTTGCCCTGGTGGAATGGGCACGCAGCCCAACAGGAGGCTCCTTCTTAGCCAAAGAATAGCAGGTCTTGATGCACAAGGTAACCCAGCGGGAGATGGTCCTCTTGTGCACCGCCCGACCTTTTTGGCGCCCACGTAGCCAACAAAGAGCTGGTCATCCACCCGGAAGTGTTTTGTGCGGTCAATATAGAAGGAGAGCGCACGTTTTGGGTCCAGACGGTGGAGCCTCTCTTCCTCTCTGGAAGGATGCGGAGGCGGAAAGAAGGTGGGCAAAGTGATGGTCTGCCCAATGTGGAAAGCAGTAACCACCTTTGGCAAGAAGGACGGACGCGTCCGAAGAACAACCTTGTCTGGATGAACAGACAGAAAGGGAGGTTTGCAAGACAGAGCCTGGAGCTCACTCACCCGCCGAGCGGAGGTGATGGCCACCAGAAAGGCTGTCTTCAGAGTCCGAAGACGAAGAGGACAGTTATGTAGAGGCTCAAAGGGAGCGCACATTAAAAAGGTAAGAACCAAGTTCAAGTCCCACTGAGGCATCACAAACGGAACAGGAGGGAAGAGGTGAGTAATGCCTTTTAAGAACCTGTTAACAACAGGGGACTTGAAAAGGGAGGGCTGATCAGGGAGCCTGAGGAAGGCCGAGATAGCACAAAGATAACCCTTGATGGTACCCAGGGCAGAACCCTGTTGGGCCAGAGAGAGAAGGAACAGAAGAACCTCAGAAAGAGGGGCAGAAAGGGGATTCACAGCCTTTGCTGTGCACCATGCCACAAATTTGTTCCACCTGCAGGCGTATACCACCTTAGTGGAGGGACGCCTGGCTGCCAGAATCACATCACAAACTTCAGGAGGCAAGTCGAAAGGAATCAACTGCCGCCGCTCAATCTCCACGCAAGCAGGTGTAGACTGGACAGGTTCGGGTGGAGGACCGTCCCTGCTGCTGCGACAGAAGATCCTCCCGAAGAGGCAGACGGATCGGGGGATCTACGCTCATATTGAGTAGCTCGGGATACCAAACTCTTCGAGCCCAGTCCGGAGCCACAAGAATGACTTGGGCCCGGTCGTGCCGAATCTTCTTCAACACTCTGGGTAGAAGTGGTATAGGCGGAAAGGCGTACAATAGATCGCAACTCCACTCGTGACGAAGCGTCGCCGAGCGAGTGCCGCCTTGGAAATTCCAACGCGCAGAACTGATGACATTGCGCGTTCTCTTCGGTGGCGAATAGATCTAACCAAGGCTCTCCCCACTGTAGAAAGAGTCCTTGCGCCACTTCCGAGTGAAGACGCCATTCGTGATCCATCATGCACCTGCGGCTGAGTTCGTCCGCCCTGGCGTTCAGCGAACCTGCCAGGTGTTGAACCATCAGGAACATGCCCTGATGTTCCAGCCATGTCCAGAGGCGCAGAGCCTCCTGACAAAGGGTCCACGACCCCACCCCGCCTTGTTTGTTGCAGTACCACATGGCGGTGGTGTTGTCTGTGAACACCTGCACTACCTTCCCTTTGACAGAGGGAAGGAATGCCTTGAGTGCAAGTCGGATCGCCCGGAGCTCCAGAAGGTTGATATGGAGCCGGGACTCCGCCGGAGACCAGAGGCCTCTGATCTCCGCCTCTCCCATGTGACCGCCCCATCCCAGAAGGGACGCGTCCGTCACAACTGTGTGCTCTGGCTGGGGAAGGGAGAGGGATCTGCCCATGACCCATTGCCGGTTCGAGAGCCACCACTGCAACTGTTTTGCAGTCCCCTCCGAGATCTGGACGTGATCGGACAGGTTGCCCTGGTGCTGCGCCCACTGGAACTTCAGGTCCCACTGCAGAGCCCGCATATGCCATCTGGCATGATTGACCAGCAGGATGCAGGAGGCCATGAGGCCCAGCAGCCTCAGGGTCATCCGTGCCGAAACCCAGGATAAAGGCTGAAAGATCGGAATCATAGCCTGAATATCCCGGACTCGCCGTTCGGGAGGATAGGCCCCGAAACTGCGTCGTGTCCAGAACTGCTCCGATGAAAAGGAGCTGTGGAGAAGGAATCAGATGCGACTTCGGCACATTGATGGAGAACCCCAGCGAGTGCAGGAGTTCGGCCGTAGTCTGGAGGTGGGAGACGACTGCCTGGGACGAGCCCGCCTTCAGCAGCCAGTCGTCGAGGTAGGGGAAGACTGAAACCCCTGCCCGGCGCAGATGAGCTGCGACCCCCGCCATCACTTTCGTGAACACCCGAGGGGCACTGGTAAGGCCAAAGGGGAGCACGGTGAACTGAAAATGCTCGAGGCCTACCGTGAACCGAAGGTAACGCCGGTGGGCCGGCAGGACGGGGATGTGGAAATATGCGTCCTGCAAGTCCAACGCTACCAACCAGTCTCCAGGGTCGAGGGCAGTCAAGACCTGAGCTAGGGTGAGCATCTTGAACTTCTCCTTCCGGAGGAAGCGATTGACGTTCCGGAGGTCCAAGATAGGACGCATGTCCTCCTTGTCCTTTTGGGCACCAGGAAGTAGTGGGAGTAGCAACCACGCCCTACTTCTGGGGTCGGAACATGCTCGATGGCCCTCTTGGCCAAGAGGGCCGTGACTTCCTTCTGCAGAAGTACCAAGTGATCCCCTGACATGCGGTGGAATTGAGGTGGCATGGCTGGGGGTGGACTCGAAGGGGAGGGAGTAGCCCCTTCGGACAATGTCCAAGACCCACCTGTCCGAGGTGATGGTACGCCAGTGGGGAAGGTGATGGCGGACCCTGCCCTCTACTGGCGTGCTGTGCACCTGAAAGGAGGGACTAGGAGGGTTTGGAGGCCGCGGACGGGTTGGAGGTGGTGGCCTGACCCGCACGCTGGTTGCCCGATCCGCCACGGCGGAATCCACGTCCTCGGCCACGCGAAGACGCCTGCTGCGCGGGCCGGTGGCTGGGCTGCTGACGTGAAGGGTCGCCCCTACCGTGGCCACGATAGGGGCGAAAAGCAGAAGTCAGCGGAGGGCGTGTAGCAGAAAGGCCCAGGGACTTTGCAGTAGCCAGTGAGTCCTTAAAGCGCTCCAACGCATGGTCTGCTTTGGACCCAAAAAGACCGACTCCATCAAAGGGCATGTCCATGAGAGTATTCTGGACATCCCCTGAAAAACCAGTGGTTCTCAGCCAGGCGTGGCGTCGTAGCGCCACCGTCGTTGCAATAGACCTGCCCAGCGAGTCGGCGGTATCAAGGCCACATCGGATTGTGTATTTGGCCGCATCCCTTCCTTCCGCAATGGCGCGGGAAAGCAGTGTCTGGACCTCCTCAGAACACTGGGGCAAAACATTCGCCACCGAATCCCACAAGGAGTGGGTATATCGGCCCAAAAGGCAAGCGGTGTTGATGGACCGCAAGCCAGCACTGGAGGAAGAAAAACCCTTCTTCCCAAATTGATCCAGGCGTTTGGATTCCCTATCCGGAGGGGCGGTAGGGAAGGCGGTTTGGGAAGCGGAGGCTTGGACAACCAAGCTCTCAGGGGTGGGGTGGACAGAGAGAAACAGGGGGTCGCCCGGAGCTGGGCGATGGCGTCGGGACACGTTCCTATCCACAGGAGCCCCTGTGTTGGGCTTGGACCAGGCGCCCAAAAGAACGTCAGTGAGGGCGTCGTTAAACGGCAGCACAGTCTCCGTAGAGGAGGCTGCCGGCTGAAGCACCTCTGTCAAGAGATTAACCTTGACCGCCACAGCAGGGAGTTGGAGATGTAAGGCTCCAGCCGCCCTACGCAACACCGTTGCAAAATTGGCTCCCTCCTCCGTAGCCACGGGAGGAGACAGCATGCCAGTGTCAGGGGAAGTATCTAGACCACTGGCATCCCCTAGACCCTCTGTCCAGTCCTCATCGTACTGACACTGTTGTGTCAGAGGGTCATCAGACCCCTCCCAGTCCTCCTGGTCCTCCTCAGGTTCAAAATAAGGGGGAGGAGGGACATTTGGGACCCAAGGTCTCATCGGCGCCGGAACCGGCGTCGAGCGACGTCGGTCCGGGTCCATGTCCGGAGCCGGAAGGAACTGGGGAACGACGCCGCCCGGAGCCCCAGGCGGCGTCGAGAACGGCACCGGAGACATCGGCGCCGGCGGAGGTGTCGTTAGGTCGACCGGCGTCGATGGGGGTTGCGGAGCCGGGATCGAGGCCGGGGCCGAAGCCGGGATCGAGGCTGGAGGCACGGGCGACGCCGGGGCCGGAGCAGTCGGCGACGCCGGAGCAACCCCATCAGGGCCCGCGGGGCCCGAAGGCGCACCGGAGGGACCTGGAGGCCCGAAGAGGCGGGCCATGGCCGACAGGAACTCCTGCACTTTGGCCGGATCCGCCCCGAACCCGGGAAGGGCGGGTATTGCGGGGGCGACTCCACAGGCATGTCCGGGGCGGCGGGGACGGTGCCGGGAGGGGCCTCAGCCGAGTCGCGAGACCAGCGAGGCGAAGTCCTAGAGCGATGATGCTTTTGGACTTTTTGTGTTTCGACTTACCGGACGAAGAAGACTTCGATGCCGACGACCGGTGTGGACTCCGCGATCGACCCCTGGACCTCTCACGCGACCGGGGCTTCCGCGGAGCCGAATGCCGGGCCTCGAGGAGCTTTCGAGACCGCTCTCGCAAAGCTTTCGGGTTGAGGGCCTGGCAGTCGGTACAAGACTCCGTGTCGTGGCCTCGGCCGAGGAGACACTCCCAATGCGGGTCTGTGACGGACATCATCCGAGCACAGGCGCCGCAACGTTTGAACCCGGGCATCCCTACGACACCTTGAAGAGAAAAACAGTGAAAAAATTCACCAAAAAGTATGGTCAAAAAATGACCAGGGCACTGCTCTTCCCGGATCTGCGCTTGCTGGCGCGGAAAAATAAGAACTGACGTCAGCGCGCAGGGGCGGTGCGCCTAAGTACTGCCCGCGACGTCATCCCGGCGATCACGACGCCGACGACGGACGCGGAGCCGCACGACGCCGCCTACCGACGCGCAAGGGTAATGCTACGCAAAAACTTTCCGGATCCAGCCTGACGCCTGGGGATATTCTAAGGTAAGGAATCTGTCACTAACGTGTCTCTTTCAGATAGGAAACCCACCAGAGGCTGGTCGTTATTCAGGGGGCATCTCTAAGATGCCCTCTGAGTGCATTTTTCATTAAATCCCACACTGGCATCAGAGTGGGTTTAATGTACTGAGAAGTTTGCTACCAAACTTCCCAGTTTTCAGTGTAACCATTATGGTGCTGTGGAGTTCGTAATGACAAACTCTCAGCACCATATACTCTTAATGGCATTACTGCACTTACAGTGTCTAAGAATTGGTCTATACACTGTAGGGGTACAGCGCTCATGCACCTGTACCCTCACCACTGGTATAGTGCACCCAGATAGAGAGGTGGCTGACATATAGGCAGTGGGTTGTAGGCATGGCACACAGGGATGTGTTCCATGTTGACTCTTCACTTTGTCCGGCACCAGAACACATAGCCTGCAATAGCAGTGTGTGTATGTAAAGGTACAGGGCCTTCAAGGGTGGCACAATAAGTGCTGCAGCCCTTAGAGGCCTTACCTGGAAACAGTGCCCTTGGTACCCATGATACCTTTTACAAGGGACTGGCATGTGGCCAGAGAGGTGCCAATTGGGGGTACAAGGTACAGTTTTTTGGGAAAGTACACAGGCCCTGGGAACCTGATTGGCAGGGACCCAGGGCACATCAAATCAAAGTGCATCAGTAGTCTGGCAAAAAATGGGGGATTACTGCAAGAGAAACCCAGCTTCCTATAAGTAGCCCCTCCAATTAACCTGTAAAACCCACCTGCCCGATGTTATGGACCGCCAGTGGTGGAGATGATGGCTGATTCTGCCACCAACTGGACGCCCATGATCTTGTAGGGCAAGATTAGGAGGGATTGGAGGCTGCGGGAAGATTGGCGGTTGAGGCAAATTTCTGGCTAACTGACCACGAGGTCGGTATGAACCACATTCTCGCCACCGCACAGTCTGGGAAGCTTGCGTGGGGCGGTGGCTGTAATATGGCTGGCACGCTTAAAAGACCGTTCCGTAGCCACAAAAGGAGCAAAAGGCAGACTGGGGAACAGGGCCAACTGAGAGGTCCAAGGACTTGGCTGTAGCCTGCAAGTCCTTTCAGCGCTCCAGCGCCAAGTCTGCCTTGTCGCCGAAGAGACGATTGCCATCAAAGGGCAAGTCCATTAGGGAAGCATGGACATCCCCTGAAATGCCAGAAGTTCTCAGCCAGGTGTGGCGTCTAAGTGCCACCGTAGTCGAAACGGTTCTGCCCAGCGAGTCGGTCCAAACCACACCTAATAGCGAACTTAGATGCTTCTCTCCCATCCTTGACCGCTTGGGAGAGAACGGTACAGGACTCCTCCGGGACCTGTGGCAACATGTGCATGTAGGAAGCTGGCTCTGTATATAGTATACCAAAGCGAGGTGTAGTGTGCACAGAGTCCAGTGGAACCCAAAAGGTAGGCAGAGGCAAAGTAGATAGCACTTCACTCTGTTTGTGGTGATGTGGTCTAGCAGAAAGGCTTTATCAGAGGACAGTGTTAAGCATTTGTTGTACACACTGTCAGCAAATGAATTCACACACTCAAAGACTGAACTTCAGACCAATTGTTTTTGTATAAAAATATTCTTTTGTTATTTTATTTCCTAGAACCAAGCAAGCCTGGCACAGGTAAGCAATAAATACTTTACAGTAGTAATGCAGTTTGTAAATAGTTTAAATTACAATTGTAAATGTACTTTGATTTGATTACAGTAGTGTTACTGATAATGCAATGCTTTTCAGAATACAGTACATATACTTTGTATAGGATTTTTAGTAAAATTACAGGTAAATTACTTTTGAGATTACTTTTCTTAAACAGTGCAGTATGCCTGGATACTGCACTGGGACATTTCCCGTAAACAGTTAAGTAAAAGCGTTTTTGTTAGTTAGTACAATTTTAAAGAATTTCTTTAGGTTTTCCAATCAATCAATCATGTCACTTATAAAGCGCACTACATACCCGCGAGGGTCTCAAGGCGCTGGGGGAAGAGGGGGGTGGTGCTGCTACTGATCGAAGAGCCAGGTCTTGAGGAGTCTTCTGAAGGCCAGTAGGTCTTGGGTCTGTCGGAGGTTGGTGGGGAGGGTGTTCCAGGTCTTGGCGGCGAGGTGGGAGAAGGATCTGCCGCCGGCGGTCGTTTTCCAGATGCGGGGGACTGTGGCGAGGGCGAGGCTGGTCGAGCGGAGCTGGCGGGTGGGGGTGTAGAAGCTGAGTCGTCTGTTGAGGTAGGCTGGTCCGGAGTTGTGGAGTGCTTTGTGTGCGTGGGTGAGGAGCTTGAAGGTTATCCTCTTGTTGACAGGGAGCCAGTGCAGGTCTCTCAGGTGGGGTGTGATGTGGCTGCGTCGGGGGATGTCGAGGATAAGACGTGCAGAGGCGTTCTGGATGCGTTGCAGCCGTCTCAGGAGCTTAGCCGTCGTTCCTGCGTAGAGGGCGTTTCCGTAGTCCAGCCTGCTGGTGACGAGGGCCTGGGTGACTGTTTTTCTTGTTTCGCTGGGGATCCACTTGAAGATCCAACTCCACACTTAGAAACTTTTCATAGAAAACAGTCAATGTTATCCTATGGAGGAAGATAGTGTTATTGGTTTAAAGGTAAGTACTTTGTTGTGGGAGTTGGTTTTCTGCAGTTAGACTCAGGGGTCCCCCAGGGTCAAGGCTGTACTCTTGTTACACCCTCAGCGGCACTAGGGCGGCCGGGTGCAGAGTGCTGAGGCCCAATGTTACTAAATTGGGGGCAGGAGGCCTCCGGTTGGTGGCTGCTGACAAGCAGGCCACTGGGTTGTGGGAGCAAAGCTCCTGGACTTAAGCTCAGGGCAAATGGGGGTTTTGGCCAGCACAAAAGATGCACCCTCAGAGGCACTGGGGCCGCCGGGTGCAGAGTGCTGTTTTCGTGTTGGAAGCCCTGTAGCTTTCAATGGGGAGTGTCCGGTCTGCAAAAGCACTGCAGGCTCGGGGATGAAGGTCTTCTGGGTGCGACCACCACTTGGAGAGGTAAGTTGGGATCTTGAGGGTTGGTTAGGCACCGTCGGTTGGGCCGCCCAAAGCTGTGGAGTGTCGGGTGCAGGGGTGCCTTTTAGGGTCGGATCTTCTTACCAGCTCCTGGTCGCGGTTGGGGGGACCTTCCGGTTTGAGGCTGCAGGCGTCGGCTTGAGGCAGGTCAGGGGTTGCCGGATCTCGGGTCAGGTTCGCCGGGGGGACTTCCTCTTGGTGTTGGGCCACTCGGGCCGTGGGCGTCGGGTGCAGAGTGTTGCAGACCCGCGGATCCTTGCGTAACTGAAATCTGTTGTTTGAACAAATCTGGTGTTCACGGGAGACACAGTCTTTGTGGTTTAAAGCAGGCAGGTCCTCCGGGGTTTTCGAGGTTGCTGGCTGCAGGACACACCGGGATTTCGCAGGAGCAGGTTTGAGGTGGAGACAGGACGGTAGGGCGGTAGGGCTGGGGCCAAGTCGGTGGGCGTCTTCCTCTTGTTAGCTTCAGCACGGCTGTTCGGTCCTTCTTTTCTTGTTGCAGGTTATTGTCTGAGGAAGCAAGGTTCAGGGGCGCCCCTAAATACTAGATTTATGGGCGTTACAGGTAGGTAAAAAGGTTGGGACCAATGGGTCCCTTCCCTGGGGTGGGTACACCCCCTATTATGCCACCCTCCAGCAGGAGGGGGGCATAAGCCTTTCCCTGGTTGGCCGAGTCCCCCCATCTGCAAGATGGCGGGGACTGAGAGTTGTGCTTCACCTCGCCTCACTTGATTTTCCCGCCGGTTCTCCCTCCCAAAGTGGGGTTCAGAACCAGTGGGGACCAGTTGCTGAAAGCAGCAAGTGGCCTGGGGAAGCTCACAAAGGCGGCAAGCCTTTGAAGCTTCCCCTTCGTGGACCCTGCCCATCCTGGGGGAGGAGGCTTGGCACCTTGTCCCAGGATGTGCATTGTTTCAGGCCCCAGAGAGCAGCAGGCTCTCCACCTAGGGGTCCAGGAGCATGTCTGGTGGTGGCAGCTGAAAGCAGCCACTCAGCCTGGACACTAGTCGTAGGTCGTTTTTCAGGGGGCATCTCTGTGTTCATTTTTCATTAAATCCCACACTGGCATCAGTGTGGGTTTAATCTGCTGAGAAGTTTGATACCAAACTTCCCAGTGTTCAGTAAAGCCATTACGGTACTGTGGAGTTTGTAATGACAAACTCCCAGCACCATATACCCTTAATGGCATTACTGCACTTACAATGTCTAAGAATTGGTTTAGACACTGTAGGGGTACAGGGCTCATGCACCTGTACCCTCACCACTGGTATAGTACACCCAGCTAGAGGGGTGGCTGACCTAAGCCAGGGCAGTGGGTTGTAGGCATGGCACACAGGGATGTGTGCCATGTCGACTCTTCACTTTGTTCTGCACCAAGACACGCAGCCTGCACAGGCAGTGTGCGAGTGTGTAAGGGTACAGGACCTCTAAGGGTGGCACAATAAGTGCTGCAGCCCTTAGAGGCCTTCCCTGGTCACAGTGCCCTGGGTACCTGTGGTACCATTTACCAGGGACTGACCTGTGGCCAGAGAGTGCCAATTGGGATTGGTCTTCAATGCAGTTTTAGGGAAAGAACATAGGACCCGAGTACCTGATTGGCAGGAGCCCAGGGCACACTCAGTCAAAGTACAACAGCAGTTCAGCAAAAAGTGGGGGCAACCATGCAGAAAGAGGGCACTTTCTCACACCAGGCGCCAGACTGGATTCGGAAATGTTTCAGCAGTACCTCTGCGCGCCAGGGGATGGTGTGGTATGGCTCCGCGGTGACGTCTTCTCAGCATATGACGCCCCCTGTGAAACCGTCCACGCCAGAACTTGGAGCCACTACAGAAACTGGTTGTGGAAACAGTGTGACAAAAAAGATCAAAAATCTTTGAAACATTAATACAAAATATCAATACCAGACATGGATTTTAAAGAAACCTCCAATAAAATCAACAAAACACAGGGTTACATGAAACCCTGAGCCCTGGTGAATAACCCCCATATAAGGGAAGAGACCATACACTCTACAGACCATTCATCAATGGTAATGAACGGTATGGTAATAGCCAAACACAATCAACAACAACACCAGGCTGTTTGTTGAACCACACCATTACGTGATATATTGACAGTACTAATGTCAAGGTATGATGACACCTAGAAGACGTTCATAGAAAGAACAAATAAATTAACACTGCTCAGTGGTGTGTCATCCAGAGTGAAATAGAAAACCAACGACAATAGACTACCAACGACCCACATTTGGAAATGGATGGTGTTGCAACATCTAAACAAAAACAAAGTGGCCAGGCCAAACGGCTTGTTTAGCCCCAACATAGATTGAGATAGTGATCACTGGTATATAAACCCAGTACTGAAAGGGTATAAGGAATCTGCAACTAGACTGTCTCTACCAGATATATATATATATATATATATATATAATCACAAACATACATACATAAATGTGTCACCAGATACTCAGATTGACCCAGCAATTCACAGAATTTCACTGGCCAATAACTACTGCCAGAACACAAGAACGTATAAAGCTTGCCTCTGTCCGGCCTTCAGTGCCATAGCCCGACAGACTGAACACAATTTCGAACCCTGAATAAGCTCAAACACCAAGGCAAGCGAGAAAAGAAAATCAACCGCATCTTTGAGTAAAACCTTTTTCTTTTCTTAAAGACAAATATGTGTAACACATATAATACAGTAATGTATACTCTTTACACGTAAGAACTCACTAGAACTGAGAAACCAGTTCCAAAAAGCACTTTCCAACAATATTGAAAAAGGTAACGCACCTAAAAGTGCAGAAACCAAATATCTTATAAAATAAATCCTTGTCATAGGTACATACAACACCTGTGATACAAGACAATATATGAAACACAGCTGCATATTTTATCATGTATACACCATATACCAAACAAGCATTGGCATAGCCAATAGGTCTCGCCTTTGGGACCTTATAAGTGTTTAGTTATCCAGCACAATATCCTTGGTGCAACAACAACTGTTGCATGGCTAAACACTTATAAGATCCCAAAGGCGAGACCTATTGGCTATGCCAATGCTTGTTACATTTTTGTAACTATGTATTAAGGTGCTGTTGTGAAATTGAATTTTTCTGATAGAGCCTAAGGACGAAGGTTCAGTGTATAAAGATCATAAGGAAGACAGCATTACTGGAATATACTACGTTAAAACGTAAGCAATTCTTAGAAACCTTAAATGATGTAATTTTCTGCGTTTTTCAATGGTGGGAAAAAACGGTAAACAAGAAGTAACCTGAAAAGAACCCAATTACGTGATTTTATCAGATTATTGGTAGATGAAAAGGAACAGTTGCAGCTCTATCAGTAAACCAGAGGGCACCCCGGTTCTATTTACTAATGTTGGTTGCCATAGATACGCATCGTGATGAACCTTATTAGTGGATGTGGCCCTTTACAATGAGTTGCAGCTGGGGACCATTGTTGATAGTGACACTCATCACAAGCATCTCTGGTCACTTAATGTGAGAACAACCATTGCCAGGCACGGACCATCTACCTCATCATTTCCTGGGAATGGCTGAGCACCGACCTGCGTGCCGGGGCCACAGCGTAGTTCCTATTTACAAGGAAACTAAGAACGCGAAGCAAGTCTTTGCTCATGAATGCCGCTTTACAAGTTGATTGCTCGCTTTCCATGCGCTGTTAGTTAACTTTCATTTTTTTTTATTATTATGTAGTTGCTTCGAGAAGTTAGCCATCTGTTGAGCTGAAAACTGCCACCCTTTTCTTGCGGTGATTTTCTTTTCTCTAAAGATTTTACAAACAGGTTTTGGGGAGAGGGTGTAGCCTTACGGCTAGAGCGGTCGTCCTCAAAGCTGGGCAACCGGGTTCGAGTCTCGGCAGCGACACTCAAGATTCTGTGATTTTGGGGAAATCACTTAATCTCCCTGTGCCTAACAAAAAAAAAATGAATGTGTTTTTCTGTAACGAGACTGGTGCTTATGTAAAGCGCTCTGATACCCGATGTCTCTGGTCTAGTTCGCGCTATATAAAAAAACTCTAAAACAAAATATACAATGTGACAATACAAATTAAGTTGGAAGCATTTGTTAGAAAAAACACTTTGGCTAATCCATTCAGAAAAGATGGAGTTGGCAGTTGATACCAATGCGTGTCACTTATCCTTAACCGACACGGTCTCTTTGAGCAAACCACAACCTGATTTCACGAAGAATAAACGTCAACAGCCGAAATAAAATCATTAAGCACCTCGCGAATGTGCATTTTATGTAAATAAAGTGCGCATGACGTGGGTTTGGGAGTAGATTTGTTTGACGTGATAAGTGTTTTGAGTCTACCTGGAATCAGCTCAGAAATGTTAGCGGAAGAGGAGAGAGGCAGGGCAGAATCTATATGAATGCAACAGCTAGAAATACCACACGGCAGCTCTGACTGTACAAAGGCAGTGATTCAAATGTCAGATGTGATATTTTACTGCAGTTCTGTGCATCAGCTGTGAACTGGCGCTGGTAGCAGTTGTCACACCCGGCTACAAAGCATTCCCTTGATGCAGTCAGAGAAGGTTGTCAAAAGAAACTGAGCGCGTAGAAAATAAATGTTCAGAACCTCATGCACTTTTAATTCAGCGCAGCTGAGACATCTTTGCGGTGGGCGCAAGGGGGGAGAGGGCCGGGAACTGTTGTTTCTAACCCGAAACAGATGGCCCCTGCGCGCCGCTGCTAATTAAAAACAGATGGCACCCGGCCGCGCTGCTGCTCACTCCCGAGCTCCCTAGGCCAGGGGAGAGAGAAGGCGGGACATGCACCCGCCATTGGCCAATTGCGTGCTGTCTTTCTTAGAAAGAAGCACACAAAGGCCAATAGCGTGTGATGAAAAAAAAAAGCACGAGCGTGTGGTCCGAGTTGAAAGTCCTTACTAGAAGCCTCGCAGAGCAACGCATGCGCGCTGGCTCAGGCGAGACCTAAAAACCACTCTGAAATGAGAGGTTTGGCAAAAATACACAACTCGGAGAGAAAAGGGGGTATTACGTCACCAATACAACACCGTAGGTGACTTGCCCTAAGAAAATGCTGTCTGTCAAATGGCGGCCTCAAGAATTGACACCACAAGATACAACAGTCTTGATTCCTCATGAGATGAGAAATGCTGAAAGTAACAAGTACATCCTCTCCAGAAGACAGGAAATGAGGAGCAGACAGTACCACGTATATCAAGATCATAGGAAAAAGAAAAGCCTATTATAAAATAGTCTCCAAGACTTTCATGGATGATTGCCAACCAAATAGACGTTGGTCTTGAGACAAGCTGGACCAACTCTTGCATCACAAACCTTTGGCTGCCAACTTACCGCACCAAAAAGTGGAGCAGGGATAGGGATTGCCTTCATTTGAGGAAATATTCATGTCTACACTAGACACTGTTCCTTTACCCTAAAGGAAGAACTCACAAGCAAATAGCATCCAAAACCCTGCAAAGTATATACTCTGAGCTAGAGCACGCTCCAACTTGCTCAATCTCTTCAAAGAACTGAAGCACTCATAATAAATACGTAGTACGCTCAAGAAGAGAAAACAAACTTCACTAATTACACTGGTTAAGAAAAATCCATAGAAGCGTGTAAAAGTAACAGACTTCCCCCCTCCCCCCAAAAGAGGGTATCACAAGAGGAAAAGAGCGGTTATTAGCTCACCACTATAGTCCTTAAGAGGACATACAACAAAGTCCAAGAAGGACAAAGCTGTATAGCAGAGAGATCTATAGTATAGAAATAGGCTACAAAAGTAGTATTTCTGAAGAGCTATACAATAGCAAACAGATACTCCATGTAGAGTAAGTCACATACCCAATAAGGGGTATAACCTCTTGAGACTAGACTCTTCATCAGAGTAAAACCAAAGAATAAACCATCTACACAGCTGTAAATACCATCCAGAGATTAAAAAGTCAAATCCAGAAAAAAATTTCACTGCAAAAAGTAGTGCTTAACAGTTCAACACTACAAGACATAGCAAAGGGAGGAGATAATTCTTAAACGCAAGAACCACAGCCGTGGATACAGAAGAAATAAAAGACCCGATAAGGTCAAATTACAAGTAGCCAGCAATGAGGGGCTGTACCGTAGAATCAGCATGGCTGTCAAATAAACAGGCTCCATCAAAAGGCGAGTCTTTCAAACTCTCCCCAACATTCATCAGGAAATCTCGACTCTCGCAACCAAGCGTGTCTACGGAGAGCAATTGATAGAGCCATAGCTCTGCTAATAGACTCTGTTGTGTCCATCGCAGATTTAATATTAAACTTTGTCATTTCACGTCCATCCTGCACAAGCGGAGAGAGTTCAGCCCTGACCCCTTTAGGAAGGGAAAGAAGCGCTTGGTTGACAGAGTCCTACAAAGTATAGGAAGCCCTTCCTAAGACACAAGATGTGTTCAACGACCTCAAGGCCGAACTAGTCGACAAAGATATTCTGGCCACACATCTCCAACCACCTAGACTCTCTACCTGGTGGAAGCAAAGGCGACACCTCCAAACTTGGAGAAGCTGTAGCAATTTGCATAAGAAATCCTTTAGCAGTAGGGTGTTGAGAAAGACAAGCAGGGTTATCCGGAGCAGGGCGAGGACGATGCGAAATGGCACGATCAACAGAGATACCGGACATCGGCCTTGCCCAAGTACCCTAGAGAATATCGTACAGAGACTCTCCATTAAGTAATAAAGGTTCAACACCTGTGCTACCCTGATTAAACAGATCCAATAATGGATCAGATGACAAAGTCACCGACGGAAGCCACAATTTTAGTATTCCAGCAGCTCTCTTAATAGCATCAGTCGCCATTTGTGGTGAAGAAAGCAGATCATAATTAGGAGACGGTTGCAGACTACGATCTCCACCAAATGTCGCCAAAGAACCTCCGACCTAAGGCTGACCAAGAACAACCAAGAGGTCGACATCACCAGTGTCTGCAGAGTCTTCTTGCAATACTGGAGAAATAGCAACATAACCAGCCTCATCCTCAATCTGTAAAGGAGAAGGTGCAGGAACTGCAGTGGCTATAAGCGGCGTCTCCGATCGACGTCTGGCGGCACCATACCAACATACACCACGAATGGTGTCTCCGGCGTCGTGACCACGTCATCGGACGCCACAGACATCACAACGGGAAGCCGCAACAGGCTGTGTCCAGACGTCGTAATGACTCCAGATATGGACGGAGTCGAGGTCTGGAGTCGAGGTCCTCGACCAGCACCGAGGGTGAACCCGCCGGCATGCTCCTGATCAGAGTCCCTTCCACCTCTTTTTGGCTCGAAGGTGCACAAGGGGGAGGTGTTGACCCAAAGAAGGAATGCAGAGCATGAAAATATGCCTGCATCAGGGTCATAGTCGCCCCAGCTCCAGGATGAACTGCACTACATCCTCCAGTAAGGAATGGGAGGAACCAGCATCGAAGTCATGACTTTGTGAGGCTGAAGACATCCATGACCTCGATCCCTTCCGATGGGATTTCCCCAACTTAGACAAGCGACTCCCACGGGAATGGCTCCTTGAACGGCCCAGCGCAGGAACTTCAGAGCAGGAAGAAGATCGACGTTGCCTAGACTCCGATCAGGAGAGCCGCGCTGTCAGCCACTTCATTCGCCTTTACCGCAAGGACTTAAGCTTCAGCCTCTTACAGGCATCGCACTCCTCTGAGTCGTGGTGCTCTCCTAAGCACCACATACAGATGGAATGCGAATCTGTAGCCAAAATCTGTCAAGTGAAGGTCTTGCACGTCTTAAAACCCGAAGGCACAGGCACACTGATCCCAGACGCAAAAAGGCGTCGAAGTAAGCCAAAAACACAAGGCCCGAAGAACCGCTTCTATGGATCCACGTTGCAGCGCGGAAAAGAAGAAACTGACGTCCGGGCACCAGAGGGAACTTATATGGCTCCACGGACGTCATATCCGGAGACGACGTCACCGCGGAGCTCTACGACGCGCGCAGAGGTACTGCAGAAAAATTTCCAGATCCAGTCTGGTGACTGGGGAGAATTGAAAGTTAAGGAATCTGCGGCTAGATTTCTCTATCAGATAAACACTGCACAATCACATAATTCAAGTGGCCCTAGTTATATGCGACTCCGCTTGTCACTTCCAGAATGGGACATCATTGACACAGAGCTGCAAAATGCCACCTACCAGTGCGCAGGAGTACTGCTTTCCAGCTTTCCGGATCCAGTCTGGCACCTGGGAAATATTCACAAGGTGAGGAATCTGCAGTTAGAACTATCCATCAAAATCTCACCAACACCATCCTGTCCTGATTAGATCATGTTAAAAGATCTTCAACAAAATGTTCCACTGGCATTGAAAATTAAAAACTGTGTGGCCTGTTGGATGTTAACAATTCTGCGACCCACTTGATTATCAGGAAGAAAACAATCAGACTGGTAAATCTCAAACATGTCAATTAAGGTCATTACAAAGAAACGTTAGTCTAAACTATGGTAGACCCTATGGGAAATTGACAATAGTGCCGTTTTTTACATCAGGATGACTTGGATGCAAAAGCTTCATACCACAGAAAGATCCCCATTCCCAGTTTACTTAAATCCAGTTTTTATTGAGTTCACTTCCCGAACTCTGTGCTTCTCACATAAGGACCTGCCAGTCCAATTCTGCAGGGAAGTGGCATCTACAACTCAATGGCCGATTGTAGGAAAGTGCCTTTTTTAGCACAGTTACCCCCCACTTTTTGCCGGATGTTCAATCAATCAATCAATCAATCACAGAATTTGTAGAGCGCACTGCTTACCCGCGAGGGTCTCAAGGCGCTGGGGAGAAAAAAGGGGGGGGGATGCTGCTACTGGTCGAACAACCAGGTCTTGAGTAGCCTCCTGAAGGTCAGCAGGTCTTGGGTCTGTCGTAGGCTTAGTGGAAGGGTGTTCCAGGTCTTGGCGGCGAGGTGGGAGAAGGATCTGCCGCCGGTGGTAGTTCTTCGAATGCGAGGGACGGTGGCGAGGAGAGGTCGGCGGAGCGGAGCTGGCGGTTGGGGACGTAGAAGAGGAGTCGTCTGTTGAGGTAGGCTGGGCCAGTCTTGTGGAGTGCCTTGTGTGCGTGGATGAGGAGTTTGAAGGAGATTCTCCTGTCGACGGGGAGCCAGTGCAGGTTCCTCAGGTGGTGGGTGATGTGGCGTGGTACATCGAGGATCAGGCGTGCGGAGGCGTTTTGTATGCGTTGCAGTCGCTTGATGAGCTTGGCCGGGGCTCCCGCGTAGAGGGCGTTCCCATAGTCAAGTCTGCTACTGACGAGGGCCTGGGTGACTGTTCTTCTTGTATCTGTCGGGATCCACCTGTAGATCTTGCGAAGCATGCGGAGGGTGTTGAAGCAGGAGGAGGAGACTGCGTTGACTTGCTTGGCCATGGAGAGCGTTGAGTCGAGGATGACTCCCAGGTTGCGTGCGTGGTCGGTGGGTGTCGGGGCTGCTCCCAGCGTCGTTGGCCACCAGGAGTCATCCCAGGCTGAGGGGTTGGAGCCGAGGATGAGGACCTCTGTTTTGTCCGTGTTCAGTTTTAGTCGGCTGATCTTCATCCAATCGGCGACGGCCTTCATTCCTTCATGGAGGTTGGATTTGGCGGCGAGGGGGTCCTTGGTGAGGGAGAGGATCAGTTGAGTGTCGTCGGAATAGGAGATTATGTTGAGGTCGTGCTGTCTGGCGATGCGTGCGAGCGGGGCCATGTAGATGTTGAACAGTGTTGGGCTGAGGGATGATCCCTGGGGTACGCCGCAGATGATCTCGGAGGCTTCGGATCGGAATGGTGGGAGGCGGACTCTCTGGGTTCTGCCGGCGAGGAAGGAGGTAGCCCATTCCAGGGCCTTGTCTCGGATCCCTGCGTCGTGGAGGCGTGCGCGTAGAGTGCGGTGGCAGACAGTGTCGAAGGCGGCGGAGAGGTCCAGCAGGATGAGGGCTGCGGTCTCACCGTTGTCCAGCAGGATCCTGATGTCGTCGGTGGCGGCGATGAGGGCAGTCTCAGTGCTGTGGTTGCTGCGGAACCCCGATTGGGATGGGTCCAGGATGCTGTTTTCTTCGAGGTATCGGGTTAGCTGTTTGTTGACGATCTTCTCGATGACCTT
Organism: Calotriton arnoldi; assembly: GCA_963921515.1. Taxonomy (NCBI): domain Eukaryota; kingdom Metazoa; phylum Chordata; class Amphibia; order Caudata; family Salamandridae; genus Calotriton; species Calotriton arnoldi. Next base: position 1,932,878 of record CAWUFW010001352.1, on the reverse strand, counting down.
GGCTGGGAACGGAAGCAGGGAGATGGGCCGGAAGTTCTTGAGGTCTCTCGGGTCCGCCTTGGGTTTTTGAGTAGGGCGTTGATCTCTGCGTGTTTCCAGCTCTCTGGGAAGGTCGCGGTCTCGAAGGAGAGATTGATGACGTTGCACAGGTGGGGGTGCGATGGAGCTGCTGGCTTTGTTGAAGATGTGGTGCGGGAAAGGGTCTGACGGGGAGCCGGAGTGTATTGTGCTCATGGTCTTGATGGTGTCATCGATGTTCACGCTGGCCCAGGCTGGCAGGGGGTCGTGGTCGATGGTGTGCGGCGGGTCTGGTGCATCGATCTTAGTTGGGGCTGTCTGGGTGTTGAAGCGGTCGTGGATGTCGGCGATCTTGCGGTGGAAGAAGGTGGCGAGGGAATCGCACAGGGCTTGCGACGGCGGGATGTCGTTGGTGTTGGAGCTGGGGTTGGAGAGTTCCTTCACGATGCTCTTTGACTACGTGTGCCCTGGGTTCCTGCCAATAAAGTATCCAGGGCCTATGTTCTTTCCCTAAAACTGTACTGTTGCACACCCAATTGGCAACTCTTTGGCCACATGTAAGTCCCTTGTAAAAGGTATCATGGTTATCAAGGGCCCTGTGACCAGGGAATGCCTCTAAGGACTGCAGCACATATTGTGCCACCCTTAGAGGCCCTGTACCCTAACACTCGCACACTGCCATTGCAGGGTGCGTGTTTTGGTGCAGAGCACAGTGAAGAGTCGACATGGCACACATCCCTGTGCGCCATGCCTACAATCCACTGCCTAAGGCACAGGTAAGCTACCCCTCTAGCTGGGTGCACTATACCACTAGTGAGGATACAGGTGCATGATCCCTGTACCCCTACAATGTCTAAGTCCATTCTTAATCATTGTAAGGGCAGTAAAGCCATAAAGAGTATATGGTCTGGGGGTTTGTCATTATGAACTCCACAACACCATAGTAGCTTTACTAAAATCTGGGAAGTTTGATATCAAACTTCTCAGCACATTAAACCCACACCGATGCCAGTGTGGGAATTAATTCAAAAAGCACTCAGAGGGCATCTTAGAGAAGCCCTGAAAAACGACCTAACTTTAGTGTCCTGGATGACTGGCTGCTCTCCAGCTGCCACCCCCAGACATGTTTCTGGACCCCTGGATCGAGAGCCTCCCGCTCTCTGGGTCCTGAAACAAAGCACATCCTGGGCAGAGGTGCCAAGCCTCCTCCCCCAGGATAGGCAGGGTCCACAAAGGAGAAGCTTGAAAGGCTTGCTGCCTTTGTGAACTGACCCAACCATTTTCTGCTCCCAGCAACTGGTCCCCACTGGTTCTGACCCCCACTTTGGGCGGGAGAATCGGCATGAAAACCAAGATAGGAGGAGAGGTGTGCCCACCTTTGCCAACCCCACCCCTCAGGTGGGGGAGGTGAGGCGAAGCACAACTCTCAGTCCCCGCCATCTTGAAGATGGGGGGACCCAGCCAACCAGAGTGAGGCCTATGCCCCCCTCCCACTGGAGGGTGGCATAATAGGGGGTGTACCCACCCCAAGGAAGGGACCCATTGGTCCCAACCTGTACATACCTGAAACGCCCCTAAATTTAGTATTTAGGAGCAGCCCAGAGCCTTGCCTCCTCAGATGAGAGAGAAGGACTGAAGAGCCATGCTGAAGGAAGAAGATGATGACGCCAACTGACTTGTCCTCAGCCCTACCGGCCTGTACTGAACTCTGCCTGCTCCAGTGGAATCCCGGTGCGCCCTGCAGCCAGCAGGCCCCGAGAACCCGGAGGACCTGCCCTGCCTTCACCCACAAGACTTTGTTTCCCGTGAGCATTGGATTTGCTCCCCGACTGGCTCTGGCCAAATCCGCGAGTCTGTACCACTCTGCACCCTACGCCCATGGCCCGAGTTCAAGTGGCTCAACACCAAGAGGAGTTCTCCTTTGCGCTCCTGACCTGTGATCTGGTGATTCCTGACATGCCTCAAGTCTCCTGACGCCGCCTGCAGCCCCTATCTGAAAGATCCCCGCGACTGGAGCCGGTAAGGAAAACCTGACGCCAAAAGATACCCGTTCCCCCGACGCCCCATGGCCTTGGGTGGCCCAACCGACGGTGTCCCGGCATCCCACGACATCCCAAGTTACCTCTCCAACCGGTGGTCGGCTCCAAAAGTTCTTCATGCCCGAGCCTGCAGTGTTAGTTCTCACCGAAGCGTCTCCATTGAAATCAACAGGGCTCCCGACGTCGATCCAGCACCCTGCACCCGGCCGCCCCAGTGCCGCTGTGGTGCACTTCGTGTGCCATCTTGGATCCCCCTTTGCCCCGAGCTAAACCCTAGGAGCTTTGCTCCCACATCCAAGTGGCGTGCCTGTGAGCCGCCACCAACCAGAGGCCCCCTATCATCCATGGTATAACATTAAGCCTCAGCACTCTGCACCCGGCCGTCCTAGTGCCGCTGAGGGTGTTCTTTGAGTGAATCATTGACTCGGGGAGGGTGGGGGGGGGGGGCGGGCCTGGTTTTAACCCCAGAAACCCAACTACCAAGACACCTTAAAACCAAAACTTGATTTTCTTCCATAGGACTACACTGACTGCTTTTCTGTGAAAAAGTTCTCAGTGTGGAGTTGGAAATCGTATGAGAACCTAAGAAACTGTGTTTACAAAAAACTGACTTAATTACCTTTTATCCCAGTGTGATATCTAGGCATATCACACTAATTATAAAAAATTATCTGAAAGGTAATTTAAAAAGTAATCGCAAAGGAATTACAAAGTAACTGCAAGGTAATTTCAACCGTTTCCGAACATTTGACCTACCTGTAACAAAGTCAACTGCATTCAACTGTATTATTCTTGAAAAGTACTATTTTACTTACCTGCACCAAGTCCTGCTTGGTTCTAAAAATAAAATACAACTAAGAAATATTTATACAAAACATTTGGGCAGAGTTCAGTCTTTGACACTACCCTTTGATAAAGCATTGCTGCTCGCCCACACTACCACAAATGGAGAGTAAGGTATTATCTACTTTTACCTCTGTAAGCCCTTGGGGATCCACTGGACTCTGTGCACTCTATACTTACTTTGGTATAGTATATACAGAGAGAGCTTTCTACACCGAACATTCAAAGTTTTCAGACTGAGAACCAAGAACCTACACACACCGAGATAACTAGGTATTTTGGACAGAAACCAAAAGAAGAGAGACAAGGGAAACAATTAGAGACCATACTGGGAAATCCAAAGATTTTGGATTAGACGCGTCAACTACTAAATAGTGGCATGCTTCATCATCGGCGCCTATCCACACCCTGATAGGGTAATACCATCAGGGAGGACTCAACCATGAATGGGAGTTCTTATATAAAATATCTGGAAAAGGAGGGATACTGTTAAAGAAGAGAAATAGGGTTTAAAATTACCTCAATGTATACCCTTTCCGAACTACCTTTATTAGTATACAGTACCGTAGGTTAATAAAAAAAACCAGTACAGGGTTCTGATTGAGAGTTAATCTCTCAATCACCCCTGATTTGTTGCCGACATGTTTCGGCCCTCACAAAGAGCGCAATTGGGTCTGGGGCCTTCTTCAGGGCTAAGTATATAAGTCCCTGTCTGTTTTAGCATGAGTTCCATGCAATTTTAATGAGGCATAAGACTCTCACCTGACGAGCGAGGGTCCTTCTGCATTTCAGGGGTACCTGTGGATGTATAGAAATTGATTTTTCTATTTAAAAAAACATGCAGTAGGGTAGTGTCTCACATAAATCTCTTGTGGGGTCTCGTATATATACCTACTTTGACCCAGATTCCGCCGATAATTTTGCAGTTCTTTATCTAGTGGAAAATGGCATCACCCGGTTTCCTTATAAAGCATCTCTATTTTTTAATGAATTACCACCTTAATCTGTACCGAATACTCTATGTGAAGTATACTTTAAACACATCAGTGATATTCACCAAAATAAATGCATGAACGAGAAACATCAAAATCATTGTGACATTTCACACTCACACACACTGGGAACCAAGAATAACATTAGACCTGAAATTAACAGGTCCTATTCCACATGTCAATACAGACTGTGGGATGCTTTCAATTATATTATCATCCGCCTTTTAGCAGTGAGTAGAAACACATTTGGTTTTAATCACACCAGTCGAGTTTCAGAATTGGGCTGGTTGATATCCCTCATAGGGATGCCCGGGATAATACCACTCTACCCACTTCAGAATAGAACCATAGTGCAAAATACATATATCTACATTCATTCATCAATCTATCAAGTTATCAACAAGTACAACCCAGATGTAATGCTATTATCTTCTTGGTATAATCTTCTGTTGTACCCACATTTGGAATCTGCTACTCAATATACTTTAACAGAAGCTGTGTGGTATAAGACCTCCTCCTGCCACCTCCCAAGAAACACCTACAAACTCACCTGTTCTGTAAAACCTTTTTCCCCAGAAAATAGATCTTTCAACATGAAAAACCTTGCTATAATCTGACCCTTTCCCATGAGCTATTTAATCTCCTAAAGCTTTCCTTTTTTACTCTTCACATGCACCTCTTCAATCAGTGTGCAGAGAGGCTACCATATTACAAGTCCCAGAAGAACAAGTTACTTACCTTCGGTAACTGTGTATCTGTAAGAGGCATATGTAGTTCTAGATTCCTTACCTTTAGAATTGCCCCCAGGCGAAAGACTGGATCTGGAGATTTTTTCTTTAGCTGTACCCCTGCCCGTTGGTAGGTGGCGTTGGTCAACTCCGCGTCCGTCGTCGGCATCGCGTTTGCCGGGATGACACCAAGGTGTCTATTTAGACGCCGCCCCTGTGCACGGACGTAGGTTCTGACACGACTTTCCACGCCAAAAGCGCAGCCATGCAAGACACTGACCACTGATGGACATAATCAGGGCCCTGGAAGGGAGTCAATATCCCTAGAAGTCAGTTCGCAGAACAGGGAGGATGGGTGGGGCGGTAAGGAATCTATAACTACATGTCTCTTACAGATGCATCGTTACCGAAGGTAAGTAACTTGTTCATCTGAAAGACTGTAGTTATAGATTCCTTACCTTTAGAATAGATAACCCAGCAATGCCAACCCCGGAGGTGGGTCTGCGAACCAAGTTCACACAAGAAGGTCCTAGAGAACAGAGCAGCCAAAGTAGTCGTCTCTCCGTACTTGGCTGTCCAGACAATAATGTTTGGTGAATGTGTGCAGAGATGCCCACGTGGCTGTCTGACAGATGTCAATGAGTGGGACTCCACGCCCCAAGGCAGTAGTAGCTGCCGTTGCCCTGGTGGAGTGGGCACGCAGTCCCACTGGGGCTTCCTTCTTTGCCAAGAAGTAGCAGATTTTAATGCAGAGGACCAGCCATCAAGAGATGGTGTGTTTTTGTACAGCCTGACCTTTCTTGGCTCCCACATATCCAACAAAGAGTTGATCGTCCACCCGGAATTCTTTTCTGCGGTTGAGATAGAAAGACAGCGCACGTTTTGGATCCAGAAGGTGGAGTCTCTCCTCATCCTTGGAATGGTGGGGAGGTGGGAGAAGGTGGGCAAAGTGATGGTCTGTCCTATATGGAAAGAGGTAACCACTTTGGGAAGAAAAGAGGGCCTTGTGCGAAGAACTACTTTGTCTGGATGAACAGCAAGAAAGGGAGGTTTTGAAGACAAAGCCTGAAGCTCACTCACCCTGCGAGCAGAGGTGATGGCAACCAGGAAAGGTGATTTCAGAGTGAGGAGCCTAGCCTGAGAGCTGACTGTTGTGAAGAGGCTGGAAGGGAGCGCACATAAGATAGGTCAAGACCAGTTACAAGTCCCATATGAATGGAGAAGGAGGAATGAGGTGAGTAATGCCCTTTAAAAATCTATTTATAATAGGGGACTTGAAAAGAGAAGGCTGATCAGGAAGGCGAAGAAAGGCAGATATGGCCGAAAGGTAGCCTTTCTGTACCATACCCTCCCTCCGTTGCACATGACCGTAGGTTCTAGTAATTTTATATGCATTCTGGGATCTTGCACTTTGACTTATTCCCAACTTGCATCTTGCTTCTCTGCATTGTGTACCCTGTACTTTGCTCCTTGCACTGTGCACTCTGCACTTTGCTCTTTGCATTTGTGCTTTTTTCTCGGCTGCTACTGCCTTAGCAGCAGTTTTTAGCCAGGCGTGCTTTTGTTTCTTTTTTCTTTTGCTGTTTGTAATTACACTTTGTTTAGTTTTAGAGTGTTGTTAAATTATATTCAGTAATAACTAACCTCCTCCTTGTAGGTTCCCCACATTATTGTCCTTCTTAATCTGGTTTTACCCCGGATCATCGTAGCTCAGCATTATCATGGGTAAAAGGAAGGCAAAGGCCCAACCTATGGGTCATGGCAGGTCGTCAAATGTCGTCTGCCATGAGACAATGGATAGGATTGAGACAATCCTGGCAGAGTGTCAGGCTATAGCGAACTCTTATCCCCCTAGTCCTTCCCCCTCCTGTGGTAGTCCTATTGGCAGTGATAACACCATTGGACAAATGCCCGCTTCTTCCCACCCCCTGCAAAGAAATTAGTAAAACAGATCCCACTGATGTTTAAAAAGACAAAAAAAAGGTGTAATAAAGCTCTAGATGACGGATCACTGGTAGTCACCTCACCTGAACCTCCCCCCGCCAAGAAGACAGCTAGGCTGACCCCACCAATATCTAGAAAACATCATGTTAAGCATAGAAAGGATAGAGGTACTGCTCTGGGGCCAGGTGTTCAAGTCTACTCACCTGGTGTTGATCTCCGAAGCGCCCATAATAGAACCCCGATCCCCATTATTGAGTGCCATAACAGATTTGACGTTCTTGAAGTGGATGAGAAAGGGGGAGGGTGGGTGGGGGGGAGAGGTGGAAGGGGGTGTTGATCCCCCTTGGGACAGGAAGAATTACGATAGGTGTGATTCAGTCACTAAAAGATCTGATAGAATCCCTGAGAGCTGAGGTGTGAACACTGAAAGAAAAGGTTACTACTCTAATGGAAAGGATTGGATTGTGGCCCTGGGGTGACACCTAAACTAAATTATAAACAGCCTCTCCTGATCAGGGACTCAGCTAGCTTGAAAGTATGTAGTATAGTTAATAAAAGGGAATTACCTCTCGAGATTCTACTCGAATAAGATCCCCAAAACCCATGCCATCCAAGGCCGAACACCGTCAACCCCTTGATTCCAGAAAACTATTTCAGAGTTATCCTCTGGCCACCTACAGAGGTGAGGTTGCCCTGGATGAAGATATTATTTACACGCAGGGCTTTGGCAGGGTCCCCGTTAGGGGATTAGTTCGAGAGGGTGTTTATGTGAGACCAAGCGAAAGGGAGCACTCCACAGAGATATTCCTTACGGAAGTTCCTAAACTCGCTAGTAGATACTCAAAGCCAGGAGTCGCTTAAAAATAAGGTTATACACTGGCTCAGGCACACACGCCAATGCTATTCAGTCATTAGGGATGATATCAGAGGGGTGAGAAGACTCCCAATGCAAAACAGTATGTGGGATATGATCGAGGTCAGCTTTTATAATGCTGCAATAATCACTGGCCTATTGTCAATCGATGCCCGCACAGTCCCCCCCAACAACTCCAGCATATCCATCAGATACAGACCCTCATTTGGAGTCCCCTCCAGATCTCCCCCTGTACCCACCAGTGAACCATGCGTTGGGTTGCTCCAACCTGCCTCTGGGCTGGCTCCTCCCAGGCCGCCCTTGTTGAATGTAGTAGAAGGGAAGAGGTACAGCTGACCGCTGGATGAGGTAAAGTTATTATCTGTAGATAGGCGAGGTTCCTCGAGTCCCTTAGGGCTGATCTGTACTAATATCAGCAGCCCCCCAAATCTGAATTTAATTCCCTCCGTTTGCGCCCCTGCCCCAGTAAATGATGTGCATAGTGAGTGTGTTCCCACTGTTGAAACCGGGATGGACGAGGGAATGCACAGAGGAGAGCCAATAGGGTCTGAAGGCACTGAGGGGGGTCTGTTGTTGATCCACCCATTAAGGGTACTGGTCTGGAATGTGGCGGGGATCACTAAGCTAATGGCGGACGTAGATTGGTGTTCATTCATAGACTCTTGATGTTATCTTATTTCAAGAAACATGGAGCCTCACTTGCCCGCATAGAAGTGGTTTTTCAACCTATGCCAAAGACGCCAGTAGAAAAGAGCGGGGCCCTCAGGAGGATTAGCTGTCTGGGTGAACATTGCGCTAGGGAGCAAAGTAAGACCATTGTATGTGGACTCTGACGATATACTTGCTATGGAGCTCAGTTTCAAAAATGGTACCAGAACAAGAATCTTCAACGTCTACAATAGGTTACAGAAGGCTATGGTAGAAACTGATACTCTGCGTATCTTAGACACTGCACTAACACAATACTCTAATAATTCCCAGTTATTGGTGGGTGGGGATTTCAATTGTACATTTGAACCATTGGCCCCATTTCCCCCCAACCTGACTGATGAATGGGATAGAGAATGGCAGGTCCCTCTACTAGACTTACCCTTGGTGAGGTGGAGTGCGAGAGGAGCGCAGCTGCTGGCACTTACAATGCAGCACGATCTAAGAGCGACCAATGGAAGGACCCCATCCAACCCTCATGGGAAACCCACTTTCAATAGGCTAGCTCAGGAAAGCAGAATTGATTATTGCCTAGTACCCCTAAACTATTGGCACCTAGTTATGGATATGGCAGTGGTTAAAAGGGTCGACAGTGACCACAATGCTCTTGCTCTCACCCTCACAAATCAGGCGCCCGTGGGGCCGGTAAATCTAGGTTGCCCAGATATTGAATTTTTATCAGCAGCTAATAATCAAAGGAGAATCAAATGGGAATGGGTGGAAGCCCATCCGGAGGCCCTAGATGCAGTGAAGAGGAAGGTCTCCACGTTACTTGAGAACGCTGCTGGTTCGACTGTGGACTATGTTGATGAGTTAATAGGTCCCAGTCATGAATTGCTTTACAAAGAAATAAGGGATTTACTAGGCCGCCAAGGAAAACCCCAAAAGATTGAAAGATCTAGCCCACAACAGAGACAAGACCAGTTGGGTGCATGGTACACCAAGGATTGCAGGCTTATCAAGCAGGAACTATTAAGGGCTGTAAAGCAAAAATCCCGCACCGAAATAGTGATCTGTAGAGCCAAGTACAAACAAGTAATTGAATCTGCTAAGGAGTGGGAGGGCTCCCTATGATCATCCCTAAGGAGAGCATTGTTAGATAGAGACTCGAAAAATGTCTGGACATAGCAGTATATTGGTTAAAGGGAAACTAGAGAACCTTAGAGTTCACAGTACAGCCAGAGGACTGGGAAACTCACTTTGGCACATTATATGAATCTAGGGACAAGACAATTGTGGAGACAGATGAAGGCCTGACTAAAGACGGTGCTGGGGGTGAACACCTTCATATCACGTTAAAAGAGACTAAAGCAGCAATTTCCTCTTGTATCTTGGCCCGTGCGCCTGGCCCTGACCGAATCCCTAATGATCTTTATAAGGAGGATGTGGCTCTCTGGGGTTCGTATACAAATTTATTATCCAATTCGATCCTCAGAGGCAGCCCCATTCCTCCCTCGTGGAAAAATGCAGAGATTGTCCCTATCTTTAAAAAAGGGGACAGAGTGAAGCCATCTAGTTATAGACCAATAAGTCTTATTGATTCCTTGCAAAAGATCTTTTGCAAGCAGATTTTAGCTCGGTTGCAGGAATGGATCATAGAGTCAGATGTTTTGAGTGATCTCCAGGCAGGCTTTCGAGCCAAAACTAGTACTTTGGATCAAACGTTTCGTTTGTTATGCATATATTGGAAGGAAGTATACGTTAAAGGAGGCGAGCTCTATGTGGCTTTCGTAGACCTACGGTCTGCTTTTGACTTAGTTCCACGCGCGAATCTTTGGAGGGTCCTTAAGGAGCAGGGTATGCCACAGAATCTTTTAGATGTTTTTATCAGACTTTATTCATCCAACACAGCACAGGTGAGATGGGGTGGGAAAAACCAACTTAAGGACACTTTCCCGGTCCAGTGTGGTGTAAGGCAGGGCTGTGTTCTTGCCCCCACCCTTTTAATTCTTTTTATCAATGATGTCATCAATTGTTTAGATAGGGACGGGTGTGATACCCCGAAAGTTGGCAATAAGAGAGTTCCTGCTCTTCTTTTTGCTGACGATACCCTTTTAATTGCAAAGACTCCACAGGGACTCCAGCAGCTCCTAAATTATTTTATTAAGTTTTGTGACGAGCGAGGCCTGGTGTTGAATGAAACTAAAACAAAATATATGATCTTTAGGAAAGGAAAGGCCAAACCTAACAAAAGACAGGTGCTAGCTGGCAACAGTAAACTGGAACGCGTCGACGCATTTGATTATTTGGGCATCCGCCTAACTCCAACAATTAAGTGGGAGTCACACATTGAGAAGGTGAAGATGCATCTTATCCACCAGACTGCAAATCTGGGTAAAATACATAGAAATACATTCTCAAGGCAGATAGCACCCGCCCTTGAAATTTACAATATTAAAATCCTAGGGGGAGCCCTTTACGGGGCCGAACTTTGGGGCACAGGCTCAATTAATTCTCTGTCATCAATTGAAAATCATTTTCTTAGATCTTTGACAGATCTTCCTGCAAGTACCCCACTGGTGCCCTTTTGCTTTGATCTAGCACACAGGCAGTTGGCACACAAAATTAGCTACAAGCTCCTTATGTTTTGGTATAGACTGTGGACCGTGGATGAACTCTGCCCCTACCGAGAACCCCTTTTAGAGCTATTAAAATTGCCTTGGTTCAGAGCTCTAAAGGTGCTACTAGGGAGGCTTGGAATGACGGGATTCTGGTCAGACCCGGGAAGTATGATTTCTGTATCTAGGTCCAAGCTGAAGGAAATATTTTGGGAAACCATACTATTGCAAATTTCGTTCAAGGCTGAGGGTAGTTTGACCACCAATTTCCTCAATTTTAATTGTGCTCCCTGTTTTGAGGATACATTGGATGAAGTTGTTCCTCCCCTGGCTCGGAAGCTATTCCTTCAGTTTCGATATAAAACACTACCCATTAAAACTTTTTGTAAAAAATGGAGGAAGGATGCAGTGAATGACGTACAATGCCCTGCCTGTAATGCAAGCTCCGAGTCCATCGTCCATTTGTTGTTTTTCTGCCCGAATTATAAATTCTTGAGGGACAAGTGGCTACTCCCATTCTGCAAATGTATTGGTCCCGGACATTATCTGGATGTGCTTAGAACTTTGAGCACGGACACCAGTAGAGTTGTGGTCTTTGGATTATCCAGTTATTGGTATGCATTGTGGTTGAAAAGAACTAAATTCATGATGAACGCTGAACAGTGATGGAAAAAACTGATATGCACTTCAGATCCAACTTTAATCAAGCACCTTATAATAATTGTTACCTGGAATACGTCTTCTTTTGCAAATGTTTCTATCTGATAAGAATTTTTAATTTTTGTTTTTATCTTGACTCTTGTTTGTAAATCCTTGTGATGTGTGTACTTTTATGATCTTATGGTCGAAATAAAGTAATGATGATGGTGGTAGCCTTTAAGAGTGCCCAGGGCAGAGCCCTGCTGAGCCAAAGAAAGTATATACAAAAGAACCTTCGAAAGAGGGGCAGAAAGGGGATCCACAGCCTTTGCTGTGCAACATGCCACAAACTTGTTCCATCTGCAGGCGCATACCGTTTTAGTGGAGACGCCTGGTGCCAAGATGACATTACAAACTTCACAAAAGGAGGTGGAGGTTGGACAGGTTCGGGAGGAGGACCGTCCCCTGGTGCTGCGACAGAAGATCCTCCCGAAGAGGCAGTCTGATCGGAGGATCGATGGCCATGCACAAGAGCTCGGGGTACCAGACTCTACGTGCCCAGTCCGGAGCCACAAGAATGACTTTGGCCCGGTCGCGCTTGATCTTCTTCAGCACTCTGGGTAGAAGTGGTACAGGCAGAAAGGGGTACAGGAGGCCGCAATTGCACTCGCGACGAAAAGCGTCGCCGAGCGAGTGCCGCCTTGGAAATTCCAACGCGCAGAACTGCTGACACTGCGTGTTCTCTTCGGTGGCGAACAGTTCTAACTAAGGCTCTCCCCACTGCTGAAAGAGACCTTGCACCACCTCCGAATGAAGATGCCATTTATGATCCATCATGCACCAACGGCTGAGTTTGTCCGCCCTGGCATACAGAGAACCTGCCAGGTGTTGAACCACCAAGGAAATGCCCTGATTTTCCAGCCAGGCCTAAGGCGAAGAGCCTCCTGACATAGGGTCCATGACCCCACCCGCCCGGTTTGTTGCAGTACCACATGGCGGTGGTGTTGTCTGTGAACACCTGCACTACTCATCCTTTGACAGAAGGAAGGAATGCCTTCAGTGCAAGACGGATCGCCCGGAGCTCCAAAAGGTTGATGTGGAGACCGGACTCCGCCGGAGACCAGAGACCCCTGATCTCCACCTCTCCCAGGTGGCCGCTCCATCCCAGAAGTGAAGCATCCGTCACTACTGTCAACTGTGGTTGGGAAAGGGAGAGGGATCTGCCTCTGACCCAATACTGGTTCTGGAGCCACTACTGCAATTGACGTGCAGTCCCCTCCGAGATCTGGACGACGTCGGAAAGATTCCCCTGATGCTGCACCCACTGGAACTTCAGGTCCCACTGCAGAGCCCGCATATGGCACCTGGCATGATCCACCAGCAGGATCCAGGAGGCCATGAGGCCTAGCATCCTCAGAATCAATCTCACCAAATTTTGGGATAGAGGCTGAAACATCGGTATCATAGCCCGAATATCCCGGACTCGCTCCTCGGGAGGATAAGCCCGAAACTGCGCTGTATGCAGAACTGCTCCAATAAAAAGGAGCTTCTGAGAGGGAATAGGTGTGACTTCGGCACGTTGATAGTGAACCCCAGCGAATGCAGGAGGTCCGCCGTAGTCTGGAGGTGGGCGACGACAGCCTGGGGCGAGCCCACCTTCAACAGCTAGTCGTCGAGATAAGGGGAAGACTGGAACCCCTGATCTGCACAGATGAGCTGCGACCACCGCCATCACCTTCGTGAACACCCGAGGGGAGCTGGTAAGGCCAAAGGGGAGCACGGTAAACTGAAAATATCCTCGTAGCCTACCGTGAACCGTAGGTAACGCCTGTGGGCTGGCAGGACGGGGATATGGAATATGAGTCCTGCAAGTCCAACGCTACCATCCAGGCTCAGGGGTCGAGGGAAGACAGGACCTGAGCCAACATGAGCATCTTGAACTTCTCCTTCCGGAGGAAGCAGTTGAGGGCCCTGAGGTCTAAGATAGGACACAGGCCTTTGTCCTTTTGGGAACCAGAAAGTTGTGGGAATAGCAACCACGACCTACTTCTGGCACAGGAACCCTTTCGATAACTCCCTTGGCCAAATGAGCTGCAACTTCCGGTCGGAGAAGGGCCAAGTGATCCTCCGACATGCGATGGAAGGATGGTGGCATGGAGGGAGGGGTAGTCTCGAAGGGGAGGGAGTAGCCTCTACGGACTATCTGCAAAACTCACCTGTCCGACGTGATGTTTTGCCAGTGGGGGAGGAGATGGCGAATCCTGCCGCCCACTGGCCTCCGGTGGCTTGAAAGGTAGGACTAGGAGGGCTTGGAGGCTGCTGCAGGGGGGTTATGGGTGGACTAGCCCGCCCGCTGGCCCCCAGACTCGCGTTGCTGGGTTCAACGTCCACGGCCACGCAGAGTCTGGGCATCTTACATGGGCCGGTGGCTGGACTGCGAACGTGGTGAGGACCCTTTTGTAGCCACGAAAGAGGCGAAAAGCAGACTGCGTGGGGCAAGAGGTTGAAGCGAGACCCAAGGACCTGGCTGTAGCCCTAGAATCCTTGAAGCGCTCGAGCGCCGAGTCTGCCTCGTCACCGAAAAGGTAACGGCCATCAAAGGGCCTGTCCAGCAGGGTGGATTGGACAACCCCAGAGAAACCAGACATCCTCAACCAGGCGTAGCGCCTCAAGCCTACTGACGTGGAAACCGTTCTGCCCAGCAAGTCGGCAGTCTCCAGCACACATCTGATGGTGAACTTAACTGCGTCTCTACCCTCTGCCACTGCGCGGGTGAGAACGGCCCGGGCCTCCTCCACTGCACTGTAGCAGCACTTGCGCAACCGTATCCCACACTGTATGGGTATAACGGCCCAAGAGGCATGCAGTGTTCACCGACCGTAGCACTGAGCTGGCGGGAGAAAATATCTTCCCAAGGTGGTCCAGCTTCTTGGATTCCCTATCTGGGTGAGCAGTAGGGAATGCGCCCTCAGAAGACGAGGCTTGGACCACCAAGCTCTCTGGGGTTGAGTGTTGGGAGAGGAAAAGTGGGTCGCCCGGGACCGGGCGGTGGCGTCGGGCAATCATCCTGTCCACAGGAGCCCCTGTGCGGGGCTTGCACCATGTGCCCAGAAGGACGTCGGTGAGGGCTTCATTAAAAGGCAGAAGGGGCTCCAAAGAGGCCGCTGCCGGTTGAAGCACCTCCGTCAGGAGGTTAGTCCCGACTGCCACCGTTGGAAGCTCAAGGCCCAAGGCCTCAGCAGCCCTACGCAACACCACTGCGTAGGAAGCTCCCTCCTCCGTAGCCACGGTAGAGGGGGAGAGCATGCCAAGGTCTGGGGAGGTGTCCAGACCACGGGCATCACCCAGGTTCACTCGCCAGTCCGGCTCTTCAAGCTGGTCAGCCAAAGGGTCCACAGAACCCTCCCAGTCCTCCTCACCCTTCTCTGGTTGCCACTCAGGGCGGAAAGGAACACCAGAAATGAACAGGGGTACGAAAGTACCCCCCGGCGCCGGTACCGACGTCGGTCCGGCGCCGTGTCCAAGTCGGGGGTGAGGCTGGTGTCGACGCTGGTCGGGGGCACAACTGACGGGGCGTCATCACTTGAATCGGCGCCGTGGAAGGTATTGTGAGGTCGACTGGCACAGATCCAGGCCTGGCTCCTCGGGGGCCCTCTGGCACCGCAGCCGCTGGCATCAAAGACACAAGGCACCCAGCTGAGTCCGCAGGGCCCGAAGGCATGCCGGCGGAATCAGGCTGCCAAAAGATGCTGTTAAGAGCTTTGTAAAAAGCTCGAAGCTGGGATGGGGACGCGCCGGCTCCTAAAAAGGGAGGAAAGCACAGAGCCATCCCAGAAGCAGGATCCGGGGGAGGAGCCGGAGAGCGACGACGCTCCGGGTCCCGCGCCGCGTCAGCCGTCAGATGGGGCAAAGGCTAAGAGCAACGGTGCTTCTTTGCGTTCTTCTTGTGCTTCGACTTACCCGAGGACGAAGACTTGGAAGACGAATGGTGATGGTGGCTCCGCAACCGGTCCCGAGACCTTCCTCTCGACCGGGACCTCGAGCGGCACGGAGCTGACTGCTGGGCCTCCAAAAGCTTTCAGGACCGCTCCCGCAAAGACTGCGGGTTCATGGCCAGACAGTCGGAGCACGACTTCTGTTGTGGTCGCGCTCCAGTCGCCAGAGGCACTAGAGGCACATGAGGTGCGGATCCATGACGGACATCAGCTTATGACAGGAGTCACAAGGCTTGAATTCGGTTCAGCAAAGGGACATCCCTCATGCACCAGGAGTTAAAGATTCGAAAAAGGCGTCGACAAAAAGTCGAAAAAGGCTAATCAAGACTTGCCTAACGGGCAAGCTCTCTCCGGATCTGCGCTAGGCTGGCATGGAAAAAGAAAGAACTGACGTCAGCGCGCAGGGGCGACGTCTAAATAGACACTGTAACCTCATCCCAGCGAACACGACGCCGAAGACGGACACAGAGTCGACCGACGCCACCTACTGACGCGCAGGAATACTGCTAAAGAAAAAATCTCGGGATCCAGTTTGACGCCTGGGGGTAATTCTAAAGGTAAGTAATCTATAACTACAGTCTCTTTCAGATAATCGATAATACTACATGCCATGTCTTATAAATAATGAGCTATTAAAATCAAAATCGAAACATAAAAATAATTAGCTATAGCACTTAAACGTTTAATTACAGCATCTTTTAGATCCACATCAGTTTCTAATGTTTGGAAAAGGAAAATGCTCAACTTAATGAACAAAAAGTTTGCAAATCTTGCATTTCTTCAACCCAATTAATACTCACAAGGCTCTGATGGTGGGGCTGCCAGTGGGGCAGGTGTTTGCTGAGGTTCTTCTGTAGCTGTGGGGGTGGTGCTAGGGGTAGGGATGGTGGAAGCATTTGCTGCTGCAGCTTCGTTGGCCATTGATCTTGTAATACGGCCCTTTCGTCTGCCTTGGCTGTTGGCAGTCTTTCTTCCTCTGGGTGTGACCTGCTCTTTCTCCTCCAGTTCCTCCACTGTGACCTCAACCTTCTTCTCCTCTCTCTCTTTAGTGGCTTCCCTGATGGTAAAAGAAAAAGAAAATACCGCAATTCATGCATTATTGGTGAGGTAATTAAATGCTCAGTCAGCACGTCTTTTCCCCTTCAAATACAGAATGGACTAAAACTGCACAAAGTTATTTGTTCCCAAACCATATTAAAAAGAAAATCCATATCCAAGATTAAAATCTTCCCTGCACCACTTACACAAACAGATGAGACGAAAGGACTAAAATGCAAAATTTTAAAAACTGAGTTGCTTATCCTAATCCCAAGCTCTCACACAGCAAACAAGCTATTCTCCCTTCAAACCCCAAGGACGTAGAAACGCCAAAGTAGACCCCATTGTAAAAAAAATTAATTTCCATCCTGGCAAAAATCTAAACCTAAAGGTGCAAACATGGCCTATGGCTAAAAGTGTCAGATTACACTTCCAGACTCAAGAATTTGAAACCAACCCTCCCTTCAGGATTTGAAACATGTAGAGGAAATAGTATACTTGCAACCTGAAAAAGGATCATCACTGGCGTTCCAAAAACAGACTTGCCCCATTAAAAGCAGTTCTTCATACTAGTGACCTTTCTCACCAACAAACAAAAAAAAATGAATTATTTCAATCCTGAGCTTGCCTATCTGAAATGACCCTCTATGAGCAACACGCGTAAACTCTGAACCCCAAGCTAACAGAAATCTCTCACATTAGTTATCCCTGTCTGGAGGCCTCCACATCCTATGGTACAAAAGAACACATTAGTTACATTCAGTAACAATCTTTCTGGTGGATACTCCAGCTATCTGCAGATTCCACACCTTTTGAATATCCCTTAGGCACCAAACTGGATCTGAAAATTGTTATTGCTCTCCTCAACCGGTTGATGGCATTTGTCTCTATCTGGGCGTCGGGTACCACCCTGGATGTGACATCAACTGAGTCATATAACGAAGAACCCGGCACTCCGTCAATTCTATTTTTTTCAAGCCGTTAAAAGTGTGACATGGCCAACAGAAACTCAATCTTTTCAAGTTGCAACTTTGACTGTTCCTCAAAACGGGGAGGCGAGTGGGATCGGTGAGGATCCTGCAGGTAGATGGAAGTGTGGAATGGAAATATTGCTATCAAAGGAAGGATAAGTTACTTACCTGTAATCCTAGTTCTCTTCCAGGGCTATCCTCATCAAAGTCATAAGCACTGAATATTCCCGCCGACGTGCGGGGACCCCGGAAATATAAAAATTATATATGGAAATCACATATATACAGCTCTACATATATGCATATACATATATCATTTTTTCTCATACCAATGCAGCTCTCAATAGGAGGCTAAACAATGTAATTACACACATAAAAAACTACATTTGCCAATATATAAAAACACCAGAGGACAATTAGTACTTGAACTCTGTTTTTTAATGAGCAAAACACTCATAAAGAGTAAAAACTGCAAAATAAGTAGACATTGTTAGCCTACAGGCTGCATTGTAAACCAATAGCATAGAAAATGAAAAATTTTCAACAAAAAACTGGCACCGTGCCTTTAAGGCAGCCATGACCCCTAGCTTCCCATCATGCCTCAGGGGTGACAGTTAGGTCAGTTGTTCTTTGCATAACCCTGAAGGTCAGGGCACAAAGATATCCTTTAACACTTTAGAAATCCCTCATTTACCTGGGGAGGCGGGTGGGTTGCTTATGACTGATGAGGATACCCCTGGAAGAGAACTAGGATTACAGGTAAGTAAGTTATCCTTCTCTTCCAGGGGATCCTCATCAATAGTCATAAGCACTGAATAGAATAGCAAGCCCATCAACCACCTGCAGGTAAATGAGAGTAAAGTGACCCAACACAAAGAAACATAACAGCCGAAATCAGCTGTTGAACAGATTCCTCAAGGAGGCCTGGCCTACTTGGGTGTCTGCTTGGGTGTCTGATTCCAGACAGTAGTGCCTCGTAAATGTATGGACGGACCTCCAAGTTGCCGCCTTACAGATTTCAGACATGGGCACATTCTGAAGAAAAGCAGTAGTAGCCGCCTTTCCTCTAGTAGAATGCGCTCTGGGAGTAAACCCCAGGAGCTTCTGCGCTAATTGATAAGCAAGCTTGATACATGAAACTATCCATCTGGAGATGGAGCGCTTTGAAGCTGCGAACCCAGATCTGATCGACCCATAGTTAACAAATAGTTGATCAGATTTTCTTATAGATTTGGACCGATCCAGATAGAATTTTAAAACCCTTTTGAGGTCCAGAGAATGCAAAGCCCTCTCAGCTGGAGTGGAGGGATTGGGAAAAAAGGTGGGTAGAGAGATGGTCTGATTCACATGAAAATCCGACACCACCTTTGGAAGGAAAGAGGGGGTGCGTCCTCAACACAACCCTGTTAAGATGGAAGACTGTATAGGGTTCTTTGGAGCAGAGCGCCTGTATTTCACTCACTCTGCGAGCTGACGTGATCGCTACCAAGAAAGCCGCCTTCCAAGAAAGATGCTGTAAGGTTGCTTTGTGTATGGGTTCAAAAGGCGGACCCATCAATTTTGATAGCACCAGGTTAAGCTCCCAGGGTGGTGAAGGAGGCCGTACCAGAGGATAGACCTTCTTTAAAGCCTGCAAAAAATCCTTAACAGCCTGTAACTGGAAGAAGGAAGGTTGAGAAGCTGAACGCCTATATGCAGTTATAGCTGCTAAATGCACCTTAATGGAAGAAAACTTCAAACCTGCTTTCGCCAGATAAAGTAGGTAAGGAAGGATGACCTCTTCCTGACCTTTGATTGGGTTACAATTGTTCTGCATACACCACATGTAAAACCGTTTCCACTTGCATGCATACGAATGCCTCGTGGACGGTCTTCTTGCTTCCTTCAAGATGGACATGCAGTCCTGCGGTAGTCCTAAGTGGCCATACTGGAGGACCTCAGGAGCCATGCCGCCAAGTTCAGTGAGGGAAGGTTGGGATGATGAATCCTCCCGTTCATCTTGGACAGCAGGTCTGGTCTGCACGGCAGCCTCTTGTGAGGACACTCTGATAGGTGCAGAAGGTCCGGGTACCACCATTGTCTCGGCCAGTCCGGGGCAATTAGTATCATCCTCGTGCACGAATGGGACAGCTTGGTCACCACCTTCGGGATCAGCGGAAGGGGTGGAAAGGCGTACACAAATGCCCCTGACCAGTCTATCAAAAGGGCATTCCCTTTCGATCCTGGTCGGTAGAACCATGAGGCGAAGTCTCGGCATTTGGCATTTTAGTCGTCCGCGAAGAGGTCGATGGTGGGACGACCCCATGTCTGGAAGATGTCTTCGACGACCTCGTCGTTGAGTACCCAGTCTTCTCTGTCTTCGAAGTGACGGCTGAGTGCATCCGCTCTCACGTTCTGTTCTCCTGGCAGGTGGACTGCTGTGACTGCCAGATTCCGAGCCAGGAGCCAATGCCAGAGTGCTTGAGCTTCCAGGGAAAGTGTGCGTGAGCGAGTTCCCCCTGTTTGTTCAGGTAGTACATGGTGGTGGTGTTGTCCGTCTGTACTAACACTGAGGTTGCCTGAATCGAGGGAGGAAAGCTTTGAGGGCTAGGTGTACTGCTCTCAGCTCTAGCATGTTGATGTGATAGGATCGCTCCTTTGGAGACCACAGTCCTTGAGTCTGGAGAGAACCCATGTGGGCTCCCCAACCCTGCAGCGAGGCGTCCGTGATCAGTGTCTGAGCAGGCGGAGGTTGATGGAAAGGAACTCCGACTTGCAAATTTTGTTTTCTCATCCACCAAGGTATGGAAGCTCGAGCCGCGTTTGATGGACTTATTTTTCGTCCCAACGAGCGGTCTGCTGGTCCCACTTGTCCTCCAGATCCTGCTGAAGAGGACGCATTCGTAGTCTGGCATTGGGAACCAGGAAGATGCAGGATGCCATCGACCCTAGCAGGGAGGCAATCAGACGCACAGGCAGTTTTCTGTTGCGCAGAACCAGCTGGCATTTCTGTATGAGGGAACACTGTCTCTCCTCCGGAAGGAAACACTTTTCCTACCGTGGAGTCTAGCAGAGCTCCTAAAAATGTATTTTCTGTGTTGGCTGTGAAGTTGATTTGGCGAAATTCACATGCAGGCCCAGTCGGTGACACAGCTCGAGACAGCTCAAGAAATGAATCCTCACACTGTCTGGGGAAGGACCTTTCAACAGCCAGTCGTCCAAGTACGGGTATACGAAGACGCCCCTGCGGCGCAGTGCGGCTGCCACCACCGCCATGCACCTCGTGAACACTCTGGGGGCTGACTTCAACCCGAAGGGTAGAACCTTGAACTGGTAATGAGCGGATCCCACTAGGAATCGCAGGTACTGTCTGTGATACTGATTGATCGGAACGTGAAAATATGCATCTTGCAGATCCAGCGAACACATCCAATCCCCTGCCTGAGATGTGGATATATTTGATGGAGAGCCAACATGCGAAACTTTTCCTTTTTATGGATAGGTTGAGTGACCGCAAGTCCAGAATGGGTCTGTACTCTGCTTTTTGGCCTTTTTTCTTTACCAAAAAATATCTTGAGTAAACCCCTTTTCCTCTTTGAGATACTGGCACCCTCTCGATGGCTGACTTTCTGAGAAGGGTGGCAACCTCTTTCTGCAAGAGTTTTAACTGGTGACACGACGGAGGAACTGGAGGGATTGATGGTGGGCGATGTTGAAAACGTAGAGAGTACCCATTCTGCAACGTGGCTAGTACCCACCGATCCTTTGTGATAGCTCGCCACTCTTCGAGATGATTTGCGATACTTCCCCCACTGGAGTGGTGAACGGCGACAGGGGAAGTGAGTGCTCATTGTTTTGATTGCGTCTTGGCGGAATTGTTGCCTTGTTGCTGGTTTCTTCCTCCTCTGGAGGAAGCGTCTGCCCGATACTGCGTTTTTTGCTGGCCTTGCTGATCCTGATTTTTTGCCAATGAGGGGTTTGAACCCTCTGTTGGGAGGATCGTCTATTGTAAGGACGTAATCTCTTACGGAATTCCTTTCTTTTCTCCAGGCCCACCGCTTTAAGCGTGTCCAGTTCCGTTTTCATCCGCGTCATCTCTTCATCCGTGTGAGTCCCGAACAAAGAGGAACCAGAGAACGGAAGATTGAGGATGCGTGACTGCGCTTCTGGCTTGAGTGCTGTAAGACGTAGCCATGATGTTCTCCTTGCGCATACCCCATGAGCATAAGCATGTGCCGAAAGGGTAGCTCCATCCGCCGCAGCACTGATGACCTGGTTAGACACCTGACTGCCCTCTGTTAAGATTTCTTCAAAATCTTTACGGTCTTCCTGCGGCAACTTTTCAGTGAATCTCTGTAGTGAGTCCCACAGAGATCTGTCATAGCGGCCCAGGAGTGCCGCTGCATTGGAGACCTTCAACATGGAGGCCGAAGTGCCACAAACCTTCTTTCCCCAGGAATCCTGCACCTTGCTCTCCTTGTCTGGTGGGACAGTAGAGGAGGATGCCACTGCATGGGTCTTCTTTGCCGCCGCAATTACGACTGAATCCGGAGGAGGGTCAGCCCTGAGGAAGAGCGGATTGTCCTCTGGTGAACGGTACTTTTTAAGATCCTCGCTGGGCGGTCTTAACACTCGCTGGCGTGAGAAAGATATCCATCACTGGCTCTATGATGCCTGGTACCAAGGGAAGCAGAGGTTTAGCTGCTGCTCTTTGGTGTAGAGTCTCAAAAATCACAGAGGACTTGCTTTGACGAGTTGGCATAGGGATACCCAGCTTTATAGCTCCTCTGCCAAGAATGTCCTGAAACGTGTAGATGTCCACCGGAGAGACCCTTGACGGTGGACTGTTCAGTCAAAGTAGGCGAATAGTCTCTATGGGATGTATGAGTGGAAGAAGAGGACGGAGTAGGCGATCTGTGTGCTCTCCTCCTGCTTCTTGATCTAGACCTCCTCCTGTGTGAGTGCACCGGTGTGCGGCTGCGAGCTCTTGTTCTTGAAGGAGATCGCTCTTTATTCTGAGTTAAACGAGCCAACGGGGATCTGTTCTGAGGGCTCGAGTAATTCCTGTCCGTAGCCCAGTGATGTAGAGGCCTGTGCCATCGTGGCGATAAATGGATGGAAGGCGATCTGTGGCTCTCTCTTTCCTTAGGAGACTGAGCCGGAGGCGTGAAGCTCAGCTCTTCATGCCTTGTTGGAGAATCTTGGTGACCCCTGACACTGGGCTGCTGGACGTCGAGATAACCACCTCCGGGGATCTGGAGCGAACCTGAAGGTGACGAAGACAGGCTCACTGGAGGTGAGGCGTCTCCAGAAGGGCGCTTTGACGTTGATCTGGAGCGTCTAAGTGTCGACTGCCCTCTCAACGGAGACGTATGTCTCGACGTTGACTTTCTTCTCTTAGAAAGTGGACTTCGACGACGAACGTCTCTCCAACACTGTGCAGTGTCATGCTTTGACACTCCCTGCACCCTTTCAGGAGATTTCCAAAAATAAACCTTTTCTGTAACACAAAAAAGGAGTTACTTGCACTCTAGGACCAAAAGACGTCGAGT